>OZ020498.1:10063704-11298225 GCA_963971365.1 Lasioglossum villosulum
GCCTGGCCAAAATGATTAACTCTGAAGTCAGATTCGCAGCTGCTTTCGCGAGCTTATCCCACGGTGCAGCGAGCTGGCAAATTTTAAATCACATTTTGTATTTATTCAATGAAAAATAATGTCTCAATAAATGTGAAAAATTCGGGACTGAAATGTTACCTATGTTACACATATTGAGTTGGTAACAAAGCAGAGTCGAGCATTAATAAATTAAAATTTTAGGTTGATTGATAATGTGTACGATTAAAAAAGGTAATCATTGAAAAATGGAAGATTGATGCAGTCGATTGAAGTTAATCATCACTTGTTGATTAAACGAAGAAATCATCAAAAATGTCGGAGACTGATTTAATCAATTGTTGAAGTTAATCGTGCTAGAATACGGAAAATTTAATACAGTATTAGCAAGTTAATCGTGCTAGAATACGGAAAATTTAATACAGTATTAGCAATAGTTTTTTCCGAATATCTGGAAAACTAAAAGCGACCCCTATATACTGGAAAAGGAAAAAGTTGTTCAAACTGTCGAAATCTATAACATATTTAAATTTCATCAAAATCGGAGTACAGCGAACCTTTCGCAATAATTGCTGAAAATATTTTATCGATCAGTTCATCGCTTGAATAAAGAAATTCGGTTTTATCTCACATTATAATGCCGGAATTACTTTTTTGCCAACCCTATACAAACATCATACCCTGATATTCGATCTACAAATTCTTTTGATATTATCACTTTTTCGTACATTATCGTTCATAGAATGTACGACAGTCCCCCAGCTGGGGTAAGTGTTTTAATGTTTCAGTAAAGCAGTTACGGTATTATTTAATGCAAAAATTTTAGAAGTATTAACGAATATTAGTTATATTCGAAACTTGCACTTTCGAGGGAAATTTCCTTAAAGTTACGCCTCTCAGTTCAAATATACAGTTAACAGAATAACCTCGTAGCCTCATAATACTCGATCAAGGAAGTTAGACAGTGGATGTCTACTCTGACCGTTAGTCCATGAAACACCAGATAAGGCACAGTTTCGATAGCATAACCGAAAATGCTGTGAATTAGGCCATGGTACACGTGTGTCGAAATGTCAACTAACTAAAACACGATTAATGTAAAGTATCAGGATACAGCAATAATGTTAACAACTATATTGAAGGTAGTTATTCATTGTAGAATTTTGTGAGCGACTGTACATGTTTAATACAGTCCGGTGTTCTATTTTTACAGAAAAGTTTAAAAAACACAGAAAATATTAAAAAATAATCGGATAATCGTGGGAGGGTTGATATTACCTCCCCTATGTGACCGGAGACCGAAGGAAGGCATTAATAACGTTTTCGCAATCTAGATTGACTCACGATTATTATACCTGAATGGTTATAAATATTTATGCTTGTGACCACGCATATGCAAGAAATTTATAGTCTGTTCATACTTGTTACTCGTGTAAACCTATGTAAGGCGCGCATGTTTTACATTTTCTGCTAAACTTTACAAGGGAACATTGCTGCATATGTAGCAGAAAAAGCATACATATTGTTAGCATGCTTACAATACGTGCTTTATTCTAGATCTTTACAATATTATTCTTTTTACTTCAATGCGGAGTTAGATTAAAGCGGATAGCTTAAAGCATACGCTGGATAAATACGATTCTACATTTGGTTCCTGCTCCCAGCAATTAATACAGAAAGTTTTCATTTTCATTGATGAGGAAATTCTTAGCCGAGTATAACAAGTTTTGATCAACCATTAAATAATCTCAAAAATCATAACAGTCCACATACGTATCAGCGGCAGCTTGCGAGTTTGTAATTTCAAAGTGATTTATGAACTATTGAAACCGAAATTAAAGTGCGTAGAAAGATCGATGAGATTATCCGGATTAAAAAGTTAATCTTTATTTCGCTCTCCGAGGGCTTCGGTGCTTCCGATAAAAATTCCGTTTGAAGAGACTCGCACGTCCAGAGGATCGTGCCGTACCTTTTTCTTGCTTTTGCTCTTTTTCCTCTCTCTCTCTCTCTCTCTCTCTCTCTCTCTGTCCGGCGCATAGCTTTTATTTTGTAGGATGGTCCATGTTAAAGAATTTTCCATCAAATGGTGTGTACACGGTGGTTGATTTAATATGCGGACAGGAACGTGGTCGAATAGTTTGGCGACGAACGCACGGTGAGCAATAAGTATTTCAGCGTGTTCTCCGAGCCGCAACTGGAACGGTGCTCCAGCAGAGCGAGGGAAAAAGCAAAAAGCTGGCCTGCTGTGTACGTTGCAGGCCCGGAAGCAAGTGTTACGCGAAATAATGCAAAAGGCGGCTTTCTTTACATTTTTCATGGATGAACACGGCTACCGGCACTCACGTGCATCGGCCGACCAGCTCTTTTCCGAGGCTAAGAAATGAATGGCCACGGGTTACAGAGGTCGCAAAGTGCCGAGCTCTTTTTTTATGGACTCCGATGCGATGGAATTGGGAACAATTTATCGAGGCCGACTGATTGGCGGAATGAACATTTTGCGAGGGGAACGGCTGTCTAAATCATTAGACACTTACATAAGTTCCTGCCTTTCACTAGCAGATCTCGGGACTAATATTACGTTGTTGTACATGAAATGTCCAATTCTTTATCAGTGACATTAAATAAATGCAATTTTACGTACCTAATGTATTTTAGCTAGAAATTTTAAGTTTCTTGATCGTATTACTGTAAAAATAAGATATTATGGTTATTCACGTTTTTCACTTACTAGGATGTTAATTAATCACCCCATTTTCACCATATTAATATAAAAGGAATTTTTTAAATTAAAAGTAAAATTATAAAATAAATATAAAACTATAAAAGTGTGATTAATTTTGTTTGATTTGGGAGCATTCCGATAATGTCTACTCGAATATAGAATTTTCTATTGCATTGATAATAACAGATTTTAATCGCATTATTGAAATTTATGGAATACAACATTTTATTTATTTAGCTTCTTTACGACATATTGCTCGAAATTATATTATGCATTTTCCGCGATTAACAGGTTGGCTATCTGAAACCTGTTGATAAAATTCTCAATGACTGTGCTGCATTCGAACTTAAAAATCTATTGTTAAGTGTCAGTCGCAATAGAAGTGATTAGATTGCGTCGTTGAGAGTGACTTGGCAGTTTAAGAATTGAAATTTGTACAAAGAAATTATCCAAGTATATTAATTACAGTGTTAACGATGTATGAATATCGAAATTTACAATATGGCATTAATCGATATAATTGATAGAATCGGTATCGTAAATACATGTAACAAGTTCAAGGGGATAAAATTATATATTTCCGTGTGTTGTATTATGTAATATGTTCTAACATCATTGTGTGATCAATAGTTTCCCTTTCTATAACCTTACCTTCAAACCAATCTTTGATACGGCAATCTAAAACTACGATTGTTCGCACCCAATCGTATTAATTTCAAATGGAGGTCTATTTACAATGTGACAAGTTGGAAAACATGAATAGAAGGTGGCTGGTCGGTATCCACAGCATTGACCCAGGTGTCGGTGGCAGAAGCTAATTAATGGTAACGCTAAAACGTGAATGCGTTATCTCCCGATCTTCCTGGGCCCTCTAATTACCTCGTATTTCAGCTTTAAAACAATGAGCTTGCGCCACGTCACCTTGAACTTTCCGACTCTCACCTTCCAGGTGCGCAGCAAGCTCAGCAAGGGCCATTTGCGTGCTTGGCGCTAATTGCCGGGGCAAGGTGACGTATTTTCAGGAATATAAATGTAAGATGTACCTTGAAACGCGAGTCGGCCCGTCGAGGACTCGAGGGCCCAGTTACAAGTACGAATTCCTCGTGTTCCCCGCCTTGCCATACTCACCCTGAAACCACCCTCTCTTTCATGCTTTCTCATACTCCCGTTCCGAACGACGAATCCGTTGCTTCCGGCATGCCTCGTCCTCCTTTTCTAGGGTCGTCCTCGCGCCCTCACCTTCTGGGTATCTCCTTTCCCTGAGGCTCCATTATCGTCGGCCTTCGCTTCCACATCGACGCAGAGTCGAGCCTTCGTTCACGATGAACCTGTTCCGGAAATATTGGTGCTCGCTACTTGAGACCCCTCTTGACATTTTAGCTGACCATCCCTCGGTCTCGTTCCTGATATACCCTCGGTGCCATTACCGTGATTTCTTCCGTGATTTCCACACGGTGTGATTCTCCCCAAGTCGACTCCAATCGTGTCTCTCCTCGACCGGATCAGGCGATATCACAGTGGAACCAAAGAGTATTTAACACTAAGCCTGTATCACTAGAGGCATCAAACGACACGTTATAGATTTTTATTTGACAATTATTGACATCGTAAAAGTGTTTCCATGGGAATTTTATTGAATATATGTTTTGACTCCAATAAATAAATTATTGTAGTAAAAATCGCACAAAGTATAAATAAATTTAATCTTGTTATTTTTATAACACTGCGGATCTTTATGTATTTCTAGCAAAATTGAGTAGATGAAATTCAAAGTTGTTGCACAACTTTAAAAATTGGAAGAACGTTCAATTTAGTGTCTATTTCTTGCAATCGATCCAGACAATTTCTATTTTGCATAAATGGTCGGTAGGATTAGTGTTAAACATATTCAATATTGAAAAATTGCCGATTTCTAAATTCTGATAACTTCGTAAAAATAAATAGCTTTGAGGCTTGAGCCCCCTTAAAAATTGATGTGCAATTCTTTTTCATTTAACAGTATAATAACTGTCAAACAACAATAAGGAATGCGGAAAGCCCTCGCAGTCTAATTTATGCCACTGTAAAGTGCGGCACATCTTTTATTCATGGCTCGATAAAACGACTAAACTAAAGCGTACGTATCAAAGAAGTAATAATCGGGGACCAGCAGATCTGAGTCTGCTCATTGTCATCGTTCTTCTTCAAGTTTCGACTCACGTTTTCCGATGTACAGGCGCCTCGTCGACGTTTCCACTTCCTTCTTTGCAGTTCGGCATGCGAAAAGCTATCGCTCCAGTGGCGTAGATAATGACAAAAAGCCGACAAAAGGTTCTCATTACTGCCGTCGAGCGTAATCGATACATTTTCGTCGACGGCACAACGTCTCTCGAGAGATGAGCGTCTCCGACGACGACCACCACGACGACGATGTTATGTTGGAAAGTCATCTAGCGGACAGGAAAAAATGCGTCTTCGGAATACCTAAGAATTTCATTAAAAGCTGGTAATGGAACGGGAAATGCCTTATTTCTTTTTGATACCGCTTCCCATCGATTTTTACACAATTTTCCGTCCGATGCATTTCTACGTTGAAATATGCGGCCCCATTGACGGGAAACTAATTTAAAAATGGCCAATGGGAGCGAGGGAGCCTGGAATTCTTTTGAATAATGTTCAAAGGTCTTTTCACGCGACACCATTCAGTCGATAGTGACATAAAACTGAAGTAATTTCGTGATACCGGAAGAAATTTGTTCGTTTCATCGTGAATAGTCTTGCCGAAGCAATCAGACGGATGCGTGGTTCTTATTGCAAATACATATTTTCATTTTCTTTTTTCGTACACTTGATATTTCAAGTATTAAGTTGAACGAACGATTGGAAATATGTTGCGCGTCTTACAAATGGGAACATCGAATAACTTCCATTCGCTGACATTTCGAAGGTTAGCATACGACAAGAGTAAACCCACTCGTGTGGGCCAGAGAACAATGGACCGGGAGAAAATGCGGTAGGTATATTTTCCAGCCGACGAAGACACGTGTGATATTAAAAACGAGATACTCGATGAAAGGTCGATCGTCCTCATCGGAGCGGCAAAAGCAGCTTTAGTGTTCAAAGCTGCAAATAAATGTTCAATACCTTTTATCGGGCACCTTTGTAGAATGCCTCTGGAATTGTTATTTGATGTGATCGTAGCTGTGTGAAATTACTCCCGGGACGAGCCTGGTATACCATGCGTTCTTGTCTACTCCGCAAGCATGTCGATACGTTCTATGTTTAGTACGTATGGTTTCTCGATAGAGATACCACTAATTGATAATTGATAATTTTTACGTAACGCACGCGATCGATACTGTCTCCAGATTCAGGTCACCGGTGTACCATTGTTCAGTGGAACTGACATGATTATTATTTCACTGGTAATTCAACTTCGTTAAAGAATACGGTCATAAGGTATACAATGTGCTGCGAATAATTATAAACTCGAGCAAACTAATTGTTCTGACTTCTTGCAAAAATCCAATTCGTATGGTGCAGTCTCAAAAAAGATATCGCCGTTATTAAAATGATCTAAAACTAACAATAAATATAAACTATTTTCCCCGTGCGATTAGTCCGAAAGGACTTTATTCGCTGACAATTTTGATTCCAACTTCTTTTCGATTCGAGCACAGGGAGCACTCGTCTAGCAGCAGGAACTCTTGTATCGCCGCTCCTCGTAGACTCCCAAGTGTTTACGACACATATTTTCAAGCCTACTTTATGCCTGGGCACGAGGCAAAGTTAATACCGTTCGCTGTTCTCGCTGGCTACGTTAGCTAAATAACATCCACAAATTTCTGAGCCCGCTATCGTCGCAGAAACTTCAACAGAGGCCTGGCCGAGTTAGAAAACTGTTTGAGCAGCGAATCTGTTGGTTGCTTTACAAGTAACGGGGAAATCCGGGGAGCTGGAAACGGCCAGATGAAAATTCTTCCTACCAGTGGACGGCTGAATCAATTTTATGGTGAAGATATATGTCGAGAGCAAGGTAAACACGCCTCGATGAACAGGCACAAGCTTTATTGGAGGTAATCGGTCAATTACGATCGAGCTCTTACGTAGGTTGTCTTATACAGTTGATCCAAGAAGCATTCGAATACTGAATACCCGATTCTCGAAATATTCTGATAATTTCTTAAAGAGCGATTACACGACAACATGGATAAATAGAGACTTCAAAATTCGACAATTTTTTAAGAATTAGAAATGTTTAAATACTTTTGAATCCACTGTGTATCAGAATGTCCGAAGTTAGCCTGAGTGGAGAACACCAGCAAACATTTTCCAGTGGCCAAGAAATAAAGTTAGAATGGTCAGTCGTTGAAGATGTTTACTCTAAAAGCGTTGTGTGTTGTCTAAGGTATATATCGGTAAAAGGGTAGTAATCACTTGTTGCGAAGGTTAAAGGGTGCCAATAAATGGAAACGACCAGACCATACGCAACAATCAAATAAAATGAGATCGGCCTACCATACCGTAGCGATGTAACACGGCCCGTAAACTTGAAATGGGGCAGTGAAGTAGATAGATATTCGCCATTGACCGGACAAGCTACATCGCGGAATAAAACTGCGACAATAGCTCGAACGTGGTCAGACAGTCGCAAATGGCCATTCATCGTGGAGAACAGTGACTCGAACGATAACGCGAGCCCGTCACTGGAGCTTTAATCCCGCAAAATTTCCAGCCGTGGTGCAAACACGCCGTATGTATCGTGAATACCACAAAGCGTCAGACGCGTGTACGGGTAGATCATTGAACAAATTTAAAGAAGTTTTTCAATATTATAGTATTGTATACTATGACTTTAAATAGCAAAGTGTATCAAACAATATTTCATTATATTGTAATAAACAAGATAATAATTTCGGCATTTCAAGAGAGCATAGAATTTCAACATATTTTATATTTTTACCATTTTGTTCTTTGTTTTTGAGATGATCTTGAAATCTCCTCTATGCCCCCACCCACGTAGAAAAAGTTTGTGTCGCAATATGCCTCCCTCAATACTGTCTAAGTTTTCTGTATAACATTTTCCTATATTATTACAAATAACGGCAATATTCAAAGTGGACATAGTTATTACCCCACCCTGTGTATGGTCTAAGGGGTAGCCGATGCTACGTCTCCAACTCTCGGCCGGCCAGCGTGAGAGGCCTGTCCCGTGATAGTGGGGATTGCAGATTCTACATTCTACATAATCGACCGTCGTAGGCCCTTGAGCTCCTTATCTGCAAAGAACAGGTGCGTAGCTGCAGGTGAGCTGTCCTATTTAGTCGAATGCGGACAGCGGATTACAGGAGATGCCACCTACGGCATAACAGAGGGAGAAAAAGGGACCGGGAGGCCCCTGGGCAGTGGGGTTATAGTGGGTATGCACTTGCCTCTAGTTCTTCTCAGGCAAGGTGAATCACACACTACCACCCTGACCGTCATCAGGAAGGAGGTGTGCGTAAAATGCATTTCCCCACTACCCTTAAACAAGAAAAAAGGCCCTCGAGCTCCTCGCTGTGCAGAAATATTCATTTTTCGCAGATAGACAGATGGAATGAAAACTTCATTGAAATATACAATTACAGAACATATTCGTGGTATCGATTATTAATGACTTTGTGTCAACTTTCTGGCATCTTCAACGTATGCGCCTCGCGGCTGCCGCAAGCCGACCCAGGGGACGCGTGCACTGGTGGATGCACGGGGATCCCTGCATTCCCTGTTAGCAATGTATTCCTGACAGACGCTCGGCAATGCTTGTTATTTCATTCGTTTACTCGTACCACAGGAAATAATTGGACAATGGGAGACGAACATCGCATCCCGTTCAAACGGACCAGCCGAAATTCTGACTGGGAGAAGGGTCGCTTTGAAGTAACAAGAACGAACTAGAATTCATTTGGTGTACAGTGCACTATGAATCATTTCGCTGCCACACTTTGTTTCAACGGTGACCAACGCGCCCCCGGGAAATAATATCCTTTGCACCCGAGATTGCGCGGTACGAGGTTTCACTTCTGGTGACTATGACGTCGGGATCCTCCCTTTCAAAGACCTGGTGATCCGTGACACGGGCTCTCCTGCTTATTTGTAAACCAGACCAATAACGGAATATCAAAGAACAACGAGTTTCATCGTGAGCGTCGTTGCTTTACAACTTTAACCTCGCCCCTAACGATTTTCTCTACAAAACTTGTAATTTATGAATCTAACGATAAGACAAAAACGAATTTGTAATTATACAGGCTGAGTCTCCTAACAAGACGACCTCAAATAACTCGTAAGGTATTCGTTGTACGAAAAAATGTTTCAAACAAAACTTGCATGGTATTTAGAGGGACATGCAGTGCTGTAATCTGTTTTTTATTACCTTACTTTTTTATTGAGATATTAGGGTCATCTTCAGTTTTTTAAATGGAATGTTTATTATTTTTTCGAATTCGGATAAATCATCAAATTTTGCGTAAAAAAGTATTAAACAAAGTGGGATTTTAAATGAATAATGTTTTAAACAAATTTTATTTCAAGCGGTGTTCGAAGTACATTAACTGTAATGAACAGAATATCACCCTGTATATAACGTAATTCAAAATAATTTAGTCTCGGACTAAAATTGCTTAAATAAAAAAAGAAATTAATTAATTAATTTATAGTAATAATTAATCTTATAGTAATCATTAACGTATAGTAAGACTTACTAAATAATGTTTGAGTTTCCATCGTTTCCTTGTTTAAAATTTTGTGCAATTATTATATAAGAAGGTGCACTGAAGTAAACAGATTAACATAATAACTTCTACATCCCCAGAAGTCTAGTAATCAAATTTCTTTAAGTTTTCCATTAATAGATGCCTGAGTAAAGAAATGAAGTTTCTCTTTGTCGTGGATTCTTGAAACTTTCGGTCGAGAATGTGAACATTTCATGAACATCTGCAGCCTCCATTAATAATATTTCTGTAAAAGCTCGGAACACGGACTCCGGCTTCGTAGACTCTATTTTTCACGGTCATGTGTCCCCTCGGAATTCCAGTTTGCAAGGGAGCTTACAGAAACAAGCTCTGCATAACGCAGTACTATTCTTGCGTTCGCGTGTACGTACACGTGTTATAGTTTGCCCGTCGAGTTTGCGTTGGATGTTGCTGGGGTTACGAGCTACTCAAGTGTCGTTGAAATTTTCCGAGTTTCTCCGAGGTAAGAATTTTCTTGTCGAAAGCGTCGAACTATCTTCATCTCGACGAAAGTTCACTTGGCGGTGCTGCGATGAATCCAAGCTCCTTTGAACTTCATATTCGTGGGATTTAAGTTCCGCGTCCTCAGCGGAAGAAGAATCTTTTGAACTTGAATCAATATTTGATATTTCTATGTTTACATAAAATAATTTTCCCTTCTCGAAATATTCATGTTAATTATACGAACTTTGAAACGAGCAACGATACTCCTACAAAGCGACTCTTTGTTCACCATTATTTTTCATCTGGAAGAAATAAAGTTGTTATAGAGATGCGTTCGTGTTTGCATATCGTTAAAACGAACTGCAACAGCGAATTGAAAAATTTAAAGAGCAGAATATGCAAACACCTGTGGAGTAACCTATTAAAACGTTGAAAACTCCGAGAGTTAATGTTTTTTGATCTTCTTCGAGTGAGTCGAGTGTAATTTTGTTAATAATGTTTTCATTAATGTTTTTCACATTTTATTTGTGCGAATATGCCACTGAACTTAATGTGAGTTTTTTAATGAGAATTTGTAAACGTGTAACCGAAGTGCTGATCTTCTGGCTGTTCAATTTTAGTGGTAAATGATTTTTGATTTTACGACATCGTCAATACGCTTTCCAACTCGTTCGGTTATTAAAAAACTTTTGCAATGGTCCTCATAGGTGCAGCTGTTGCTGCAGTGACGGCAGAATATCTCGCAACTGGGGTACAATATTTACAGTTTACAATCCCTCGTAAATCCCGCCACGCGGCAACAACGTATCACTTTTCTACAATGGTGTTCTATTTTTGTTGGAGCTGAGGTTGATGTTGGTTTTTCGGCGAGATCGGATTCGTTCGGTTCAATACCTTATAAAATGATGTATAGAGCTAGTAAAAGCGGTGTAAGACGTGATGGAAAAGAGAAACGAGATGAAAGGAGGCGGCCATTTCGTTCACATTGACCTGGTGCAAATTTGTTCAGCAAATTTTCCATAATGGGAAGTTTAGATAAGTATACAATACTTAAAAAATTTCAATCATGTCACAGATAGCATTTCTAGAAAATCTTGGAAAATTTTCTGACTGGGCGCCCCATGCACAGAGAGAAGATTGAAAAGGGAACGGTGAATTTTTCTACTGACCGTCTTTACGACGCTGTCGACTGTAAACGTATATTTCAGGATTATCGGTGTGAAGCGTTTGGTGGTCGGTGTCCGGCGTAAATGCGATTTTTCTATCGTTGCGCGTCGGGTCCGGGTCGTAAACCGCACCGGACCCGGTCCTTCTCGCCTTTTAAACGATTGATATTCCAGTGGGATACGTTCCGAAAGAATATTATCTATCCTGATATAGCGAGCCGCCATAAATATCCGACGAGATGTCAATATCGGCGTGTTATGGATGGCCTGGCCAATATCCGCACGAGATGAAGCGACGCGGTTCGAGTGCTCGGTAAACTGTTCGAGTGCGCCGTAAAGCTCGGTGAAGCTATCCGTCATCATCGTCTGCTTGGTTTTAATGTATTCCGAGTGTGTTCGAGCCGTGCCGTGGATCTTAATTGAAAATTCTAGTGGCGCCTGGCCCCGCATGAATATGGAGCACCTTACCTGGACAGATCGAACGTGATCGGATAACAGGTGGACATCGAGCTTCTTCTTTCGGTTCGCTGTATCTACCACCACCCCGTGGAGTCGTTTGTTCCAAAGGGGTTCATTAAGTCCGCGAGTCTATGAAACGGCTCTGCCAAAAAGGAAGTTACACGGCGATCGATCGGCACCGATATATTTAGGATATCCTTGCTCGTGTTACGCCGCTACGTGCTAAGCGTTTGCGGTTGCCTCGAGCACGGTCATTGTCAGATCCAGGTTAAAATTAGCGATCCCGAGGATAACAGGTCGTTTATGGAAGACCGTGAAGTTATGGAGGTCAGGATCGATTTTGATTCAGTTGATAGGAACGTGCTAGGTGTCGAGTAGGTTCGGAAGTTAGAGCTCTATTCTATAGCGACCTGCCGACCTCCGTTGTCACATGCGATGAGCTTAAAGCATTGATCGATACTCCCTCTCCCTGCTCCCTCTCTCTTCCTCTGCCTCTCAACCCCCGTTTCTCTCTGCCTCTGTCCCACCTCCGGAGGATGAGAACTGCGGTATCCCGAGCTTTTTGGATGATCTCGTGGCCAGGGACCGGTGGCAGAAGAGAGATGCAAGTTTGAACGTCCGAAACGGCTGATAGGAGGACATTGTGAAATCCCAGAAGCTCTGAATGTTGCACGTGACAATTTACGACCAACAAATTATCTAGGAATAATAACAAAGTATTCTGGTTTTCATAGTTTTTTGATATCCTCAGAAAAATGATATTTGGTAGCCATTTTTCGAGAAAGTAAGTCTTGCGATGGCCTTTTCAACTTGTTTACCTGTCACGAAAACACTCGCGTAAACAGGTAAACTACTTTCTATTACACAACCATTAAATTAACGCTTCGTAATTACGCGAGGAAGTCTGTAAAAAAAGTTACGAGTGCTTTTTATTTTTCGAGTGCTGGAGCGTCTGAAGAAGTTCACCCTTGATCGACACTAAGCGAATGTCCAAGCGAAAATCAGTTTAACCGACAAACTTGATCCTGTCGAAAGTAATTTTAGGAAGGAACTTCATTTGCCGCGGTGGAACGTTATTACGAATAATTTTCTCGCTCCGGTATAAATAAATAAGCGAACAAGATTCTTACTACTGCCGCGTCGTGAGATTTTTAATTTCCAAGAGTGCTTGATTACATTCCTCGGGGCCCCGGCGACTTTGAGCTTTTAACGGCGGGGTGGACGCGAATATAAACTTGATCAAAATGAATTCGCGAGTTTCGCCGGTGAAAATTTCTTATTAGACCTTGATAATCCGCGCCGGTCGGGCGAAATTAATTTCCAAGCTTCTAAATTTCGCCTTTCACGCTGTTCGCTGCAAAAAGAGGGATGAATAGGGATGCAAAGAGTGACTGAACATGTACACAAGTATTTGGAACGTTCTTTAAGCGTTCTCGCCAGGCTTGCCCTGCTTTACTTTATTTTTCTGTTTCTTTTCTCCTAGCAACGTTACACCTTTGAAAAAAGAGGCTTACTTAGGTAGAGACATAAGTAGGTAGCGTTTAAATCGTTGGTTTCCTTAATATTTTCGTTTCTCTTTTTCTTGCTTTTTCGCTTTCGTCCTGATTTTTTAACATTAATTAGATAATATGTACTGTACCTCCCGCGTACCCGCGATACGCGACGAGTTTAGGCACTTTTGAACGTGTACGAACGCGATGTCAGACACCGTACAATATTACTTTAGCCCGTACTTTGCACCATCGATAAAGTCTTATCTTTCAGCATTCCTCGGTTCTATTATCGTGCACTATTGTTTCCGCGCCGCGTCTCATCGTTTCTGGCACATACCCGTCTAGCGATCCGTAAACACCTTCCTTGGAAGCTCGTTTAAAAGTTCTGATAACACTGGCGACCTGTCCCTTCGACAGTCTCTGATCCGTCACGAAATATATACTTTTTGATAACTCGTGCAACAGATCACAGAGAGAACAACAAAAACTTAAAAGAATGTACAACGTCGTCGTACCACTCCTACGATGCACAACTCTTCTCTCGCATTTGTTCGGCAGCATTCCGCGCGTAAAAACATAATCGTGGATCGTAAGCATAGCGTTTATCACAGACATCAGCAGCAGCTTCTGGACGTTTATGGTTGCAAATGATAGGTTCGAAACCCGGAAGTCTCGGTAGTAGCGACATATTCTGTCTCTCGCGGTTTCCAAGACCAGTTCTAGCCTGTTTGTAGGGTTCGCTTTCGGAAACGGTTGATTTTTTTATTAACAAGGTGTATGCGTGTGTGTGTTTCTTCTTCGTTCCCGTAATCTATGAATTGTACACTGAACATTTATGACAGAGATAGGGAGAGAGAGAGAGATAGCGGAACTTCGACGATCGATCACTACCGGAGATTATACTATTCTGTTTTACCGACGATCCTTATCACGACGATACTTCGCGCAGCTCGTGCTTGGATCGTTCACTATGATTCAATGCTAGCGCTATTGGTCTACAAACGATTCCAGACGCGGTGGGTCGGATCGTCGCACGTGAACCTGCAAGAAGCTTCTCGAAAATTTGACTGGAAATATATTCTCGTGGATTATTTTTTACAGAAAGTTCGATAACCTCCTTCCAATTGTATTTAATAGATACTAAAAACATGTCGATGTTAATGGTTCCTGGACAGACAACTAATCCTGTATCGAATATACTGAACTATTCGCTAAATCAAACTTTATCTACAGCCGTTTAATGCAACTGCGGTGTAAACCAAAATTATCGAACAATGATGGTCGAAGTAAATGTTCTGCAAAGTGCAATGCCGTGAAAGCAAGCTGCTTATAACGGAGCTATACCAGTAAAACAGAATGAAAATCTGTTGTATGAATGAAAGCGATGAGCTTCCACCAGAGTTGCATTGAACGGCTGATTTAGCAATTTCGAGAGAACTTTGGAAAACAAGGGATACTCTCAGCCACGCGATCGGTTAAGAACATCCTCTTGCGATCATTCACGTGCGACAGACCAAAGTGTGTATGCTAACCACATTGAGAACAGTCTACGTCCCTAATATCGACAGAATTATTGATCAATTCGCAGAGAAATCGAGAGTACCATCGTAACGGGAACCTGGTCTTGGACGGAAGCGTATAAGGAAACGTTTAAAAATGGGTGGACGTGCGACAAAAAATACGTGTAGTGTCATCTAACGTTACCATTCTAACGCGGTATCTTATCGTGGACGCTACAGTGTCCTCTGGAAACGTTTTCGTGCCGGACGAAAACCGTTCGCGGACTGTTTCATTGCAATAGGCCGCTTCTGTCGTAGCTGACAGACTTGAAGGCGTCTTCGACCAAGTCTGTCAGACACCTGACTGCCTGCAACAAGGCTGCGAGTAGGAGGGACAACGACAAGGAGATCAGTTTGCTAGGCACCAGAGCGTTTTCCGAGGAATTGTGACTTCTACTCGATATCTTCTTCCTCTTTCTTTTCTCGAAGCTCTTGCCGCTAGAAGACTCCTGATTCTTGTCGCTGGATATCGTGCCTCTTCTTGGCTTGCTGGGCGACTTGTCTCTCGAGCTAGTTCCTCTCTCCATCCATTCTTTCGAAACTCTAATTCTCTTTGAATCGTTCGCACCGGACACGGTGAACCGTCTGTGCGAGGCTACGGACTCGATCTTCTTCTGCACGTCCTCCGCTTTCGCCTCCATGATGGTCCAACGTTTGTCGTTTGCGCTCCTTCGGTTCAAATTTCTGAGAAACTTCTCCCGCGAGGTTTGTAGTATCTCCTCTGACCTAGCCTTCCCGGAAAGGTCCAGCGAGTTGCCATTCGCGGGCTCGCTCAACAAATTCTGCAGCGAACACTTGCCGGTCTCCAGCTTGTCGGACGAGTCTAAATTCGGGAACGTCGAGTTCTCGTCCAAAGAGTTCGTTCGGTTGTGACATTTGTCGCGGCACAGCAACTTCTTCTCCGCGCAGGTGGTGTTGAGGTTGTAGTCTATCGTCGTAGTTGGTTCTTCAGGCTCCGATGAACAAAGTCGGATGTTCTCCTTAGCTCCGTCGAGAACGATTCTTCTGGGCAGCGTTTTGTTCAGGCTGTTCGGAATGAAATTGATCGTCTTCTCGGTATAATTCAAGCTCTCCTCCTCCTGAAGGATCGTAGAGCCGTTCATGAAATCGACGTTCGAGCAGTGGTCGGTCGATCCCGATTGATTCGTCACCTGGACATTGGCTGTGTCGGACAACTCGTTCGAGGGATCGATCAAACTAGCGCCGGCGTTATCGTCCTCGTCGTCGTTGTCTTTTATCGTTAAATTACGGCCAACCCAAACCTGCTCCTCTTCGTCGTCCTCTTCGTCATCCTCGTTCTCTTCTTCGGACTCGAGGGACAAGGACTTTTTCTTCTTCTTGATTACCGTAACGATGCCATCGGTGTAGAGAAGATCCTGGACCTCGAATAGACTCTTCTCGATGCTCGGACTGTTGTACAAAAGGTTCCTCAATTCCGGTATATCCAGATCCTGCACGTGAAGTAAGTTCTGTTCAATGTTCAACAGGCTCTCCTCGATCTCGACCAGACACTGTTCAATGTCGCAGGCAGGTTCAACGGTGTGCTCGCATTCCAACTTCGTTTCCGTTCGACTAGTCCTTCCGGTATCATCGTCATCCATAATACTAACGTTCGCTGATTTGAGCTTCTGCTCCTCTGGCACAGAGGTGTTGAACATGTGTTCCCTCCAGGACGTTGCTGGCCATCCGGACGTTTGCGTAGTGTCCTCTTGTTGCGCATGGCCTTCTAGATATATCCCATAACTGGTGTGACTATTCGCTACCTCGTAATTGGTGCTCGGTCTACTTCCCCAGTTCTGCTGATCAATCTCCGCAGTGTCTCCGAAGCTTCCTTCCCTGTTCATCGATGAATCACTGCGGTTACCGTGGCTGTTAGCCACCGAGTAGTTCGCCGGGTCTTCACGATTCGCCTCCAGGAACTTTTTCACAGCAATGTGCGAGTACAATTCACTGTACTTAGGGTGGCTGCTCCATTCTCGGCCGCTACCATGACTGTTAGCTAGCGGATAAGTGGTGCAGAGGTCCAGGTTCTCGCCAGGTCTTCTCGCGATTCCCTGTCGTCGCCTGTTGTAGATCGAGGAATCGTCTTTTCCGTGACTGTCCGCGTCGTCGTCGTCGTCGTCAACTTCCGCGGCTCCTTCGGGGTAAGGGAGCTCTTGCGATTCGTCTAATGCCATACTAGGCCCCAGACACCCGTCGTCTATCAGTATGTAGCCGTCCAGAATGTTCTCGTCCAGGTCGATCCATTTTCTTGGGTAATCCTCGCCCCATTTCTGTCTGGTCTCGGTGTCGTCTCGTTCCGTCACCTGTCGTCGTTGCTCGCGTATCGATGGGTCCTGCACGTGTATTTGCACCGGGCAGAGGACGTCGGTTCTCCTCTCAACGTTGCTGGCAGCTGGCGGCGTGGTCGCAACCAATGGCGCGACCTCGTCCAACAGAGCCTCTCGGGATTCACAGTATCTGAAGCCGGGACACGGGGTGTTCACTGGAGAGTGTGAGAGAAGGTTTACGTAACCACCGACGCCTCTGCCTATGAGCGATCAGGGGGCTCTTGGCGAGCCCTGTTCTCGATTCATCCTGCTGGTGTTCTGGCTCTCGGTCAGCGTCTCGTCGTTCAGCCTCGCGCGGTTCGGCTCGCAGACAACCTGAGAACAGAGCACAACCGGCGTTCAAAATCTTTCTCCATTTAAACGCTATACCTACCGAAAGCCTTTTAAAAAGATTTTCAATAATTCTGCTATACCAAAAGAATGCATAGGAATTTTCTTTTACTTTACAATGTCGAATGAAAGTATCAGATGACGTTATTTGAGGGTGACTTCTTAGTTTACAATGAAAATTGCTGTTACTATTGAAGGTTGCATTAAAAAATGTTTAGTCATGTGGCATAGATTTTTCAAAATTATTCTGGATATGTTCCAGCCGTGAATGCCATAAATAAACATTGTCTGCATCGACTGCAAGAAATAGAAACTAAATTGAATGTTATTTCTTCTCTTAATGATTTTAATAGAGGTGAAATCATGTGTCAACGTCTTAAATTTTGAAAATTTTTCAACAATTTTGAATTTCATCCACTCAATTTGTCTTATAAATGCATAAAGATTCATAGTCTAGTTATTACTGATCAGAGACGCGTACCCTTGGATGGCTGATCTTGATGTCTCGAAATTCATTGGTGAATGTCAAAATGTAAATGCAGAACGCCACGGCGCAGATCCACTCGGTGATAGTGCTAGCCACGTGCAACTCCCAGCCGCCATCCCCTTTGTACCATTTCCGGGGATTCGTTCCTGAAATCGCAAACATTGATTAGCTAACGAACGAAAAGGGTGCTCGTTGGGTAGGAAAAAGAAACGAACCAACCCTTGAAAGCCAGTCGCGCCAGCACGCCGGTGGTTAAGGTGACGAAGAAACAAACGGTGCAGAAGATAGACAATGCCGTTCGCAGATGCGCCAGTCTCATCGAACATCCAAGCGGATGTAGGTAGAATGTGCACACAGCCTGAAACCGAAGCACGTCGATGACTGCATGCTCACAGAACCGCCAGTCTTTATTCCCGGAGACAATGCCGTGCCGCGGATCAATCAGCTTTCCAGGAAATTATGCAAGACGTGGAAAACTGGTTACGTTTCAGCTAATCTAATGACACGACATTGCTGTGCCGGCTCTTTTCACCAATCTTACAGTTGTCTTTTCTTTGTTCGGAACCGCGTCTCTGTTATGTATTTTTCTAGAGACCCATCAGTAGACAGCGGATTTTATGCATTTATGACAAAAATGAGTAGATGTGATTTAAAACAACCGAAACATTAAAAGAATTTTAACGGTAGGTTTACGAGTCCCAAATGACAGGTTCTAAGTTCTAATATTCTTAATTTGCGATTAAGATCATAAAGATGCATCCTCGAGGAGTTGTTTAGCAAATTTATTTCTTGGGTTATACAAATAATCTACTATTCAAATTTAATTTAATCCCTGCATACTATTGGACGATGGCCAAAAATTTGGTTCGACACATTTTTCTTATGTTTATAAAATAATGTGAAATAGTTATTTCTAGATCCCCGTAAACCTAGTGTTAAAATAGTGTTATATTTCTTTCAATCTATTAGACATATTATGAAAGAAAATTTCAATTTCGCTCCACTTTGTTACAATTCAGGTAGACTATTTTTATTTTATATAAAGATCCGCTGTCTACCTATCAACGGAGACGATATTAACGAGGTGAGAAGCTACACTGTATATATTGTATGAAATTATAATTTGTTCTCAATTTTCTTTTATCTATGCACTATACAGGGTGGGTGGCCACATTTTGCCATCTAGATTTACGTCATTATTACGCATAGCAAACAATGTTTTAGATGAATTTGAATAGTTTTGAGAGGGGCACATTGTGATGGTACATTTTTGTTGTAGTTGGATAAATGACATATGAAGGTCAACTTCATTTTCTTATATGGAATGGCAAAATGTGGCGACCCACCCTGTATACTAGAATGCAAATTCCATTGATGATTTAATTCATTTTTGACTATAAACTTCTCGAACTTACATTCTTTAATATTCTGGTGGAATATATGCAACGCATACCTGTGTCCAAAAATAAGCAGTGCCACAACCGAAACAAAGAATTGCGCCAAGGAAATGCACAATCAGCACGGAAGTTTCTTGAAAATTAGCAACGACGGAAAGACCGAAGGTGGAGATTAGGCCGAAAATTAGGGCCCAGTGATTCCACTTTGGTAGAGACGATTGTAAACTGAAGATAGTCGTGCACTCTTTAACCTGGGAGTATCTTATGTAGATAACGAATGACACTGAAACAATAACAGTGCAGAAATAAATGTATCGATATCTCACTCATAATTATTATAATTAACATTTTAACTGCCACAATCTGTTTTCTTCAAAAATCTACTAATTGTAAGTACAAAGTTTAAAAGGATGCACAATACGCAAAAAGATATAACAAATATCACGAAGTACCGTAATAAATTTTGCCTTCTCTATTTTCGTTTTTGACTTCTACGGACTTTGGTGTGACAGTGAACGTGTTAATCCCGCAATATATCGAATATTTGTTTACAGACTCGCGTCTATAAGTGTGTTCTTTCAAAAGCGATCTCGAGATCGAACATTATTTTTACTTCGTCGAAATCCCACGCGAACGGGAATCGAGGTCACTAAACCATGTGCAGAGCGACGATCGATTTACCTCGCCGTGGAGCATCGAAAATTCAAATGTATCTGTGATAATGGACTCACTGAGCATCGCTAGCATGTTGATAAACTGGGCGAATATGCAGCTTTCCGGTGCATCCGCTGCTGCGTCCGAGATGTACGGAAATCCGGCCTCCACATGGCCCAACAGAACCGCTATTACATAACTACAAAGTAGAAACAACGAATTAGTTAGAAAAGTAGTTGAACTTTATAATTGAATATTTTGCAGAACATTTATTAGCACGGTATTGAAATTTTTTATTGCGTGTCGACAAGAATCAGCGACTTACGTTAAAATAAAAACGCTGGGAAGCGCGATGAAGATGAAGATGGGTAAATAATGGAGATTCGTCAGAAAATCCTGCTGCTCCATGTCGATGATGTGCGTTTTTGGGCGTCGTTCGTTTTCCCGCCGGAACCAATGACGTCACACGGCGACGTCTACGGTGCACGGTGCTATCGGGGAGACACGCGCGTCGAACCACGCGTCCACGAGCCACGAACACTCATGCTCGTCTGTTGTCAGGAGGCCGAAGCACTTCACTCTGCTTTCTTCCTGGTTCTAGCTAGCCGGTGCAACGGCTAAATCGACGACCGCACTGCGGTTCGACTGCCATCAAGTTCCTCTTCGCGACACCTTTGATCAAAACACAGAGCGTTACGTGGTGAGCCGACACGTGAAACGTGAAACGTGCTCGTTCTATTATTATACTTGTTGTTTTACGCCAGGAAACCTTCAAGACACTGCAGGCTAAATGAATATACTTAGGCGAACCTTTTATCGTGCGCGAGATTACCAACTGCTAAATACCACGTCATTTTTTAAGCATGACAATTTCTATTTAGCGTTCATAATCTTTTCCGAAGCGTCCGAAATATCTAAATCCCGTTTCTAGCTTTTTCGAAATCACAGAGTAACAATGTCTAGTCGAAATAACTTAACAACATGTACAACGTTCTTAAAGTTTCTTCTGGTTGACTGTAAACAATATCGCTTGATTAAATGTATTAAAAATAAATAATTCCCGATTGGCTTGATAATACTTGACGGAATTACGTGCTATCGTAAAGAACAGGATGACATGAAACAATTTTATCAGAGCGATTTACAGGAATAATCGCAACGGAAGTGTCTCACCGCACGAACCTCAAGCCCTACACCAGCCCATGCGACTGTTTCCATCATCTCGCACACGTGAACATACAACGCACTGAAATTACGCATTGCCTGCGCACGCAGCACATGCACGCACGGGATTCCATGGACTCACCGAGCACAGTTCGCACAAAGCCTTCCCGAAATAGGCAGGTGGCCGAAATCGATGAGTAATGTAGCACAAAAAACGTCCCGTGATTCTAATCTAATTTCCCCCAACTCCCTGTGGTTAGCTCATTGAACGAGGACTCGTTAGACCTTGCGTCCTTCCTCTCTCGAACAATATCTAAAAGAAATGCCTGTGCTACGTAGGATGACACTGAAATTTTTTGGGAGATATTATCACACGTGTGCGCGATCGTACCGCCGGATATGCCCGCGCCAGAAATTTAGCACGCGTTCAGGTGAGCCGCGCCAAGCACCCAAACACAGTCACTGGGATGACACAGTGATTGCGACGTCGAATGACACTGTACAAAAGGCTATGCGCGACGCGTGCGAATATTCTCACGCAGGCGTTGCCGAGGAACAAAAGGGAAGTACGTTCCCTATCAAGGGGATCCAGCTGGCAGCCGTTCTCTGTCGGACAGAATGAAAACATTGAAAGTTTGCAACCTCGTCGAACAGAACAGGTCTACCTTTCCTGCATGGGTGTCCGGCTGTCACTGTGGCCTGCGGTCTGGCTTGTTTCACTGAAACTGGAGAGCCTTGCTTGGGGGTTGCACACGCTTGAAGGTCTTCCTGGTGCACTCCTATCGAACCACTCTGCTCGCACTGTTCTCCGCAATGATTTTCAATGGCAATCGCGTAGATTCGAACGAAACATAACGGTGGTTTGTTTGGAAGCCTCGTGCAGCGATTCTGATGTTTCAGTTGGGATAGCCAGGGTGAAGAGCGAGCGAGTAGCAGAGGTTATGGCTGACTGTGGCCGATCGATGCCGCGACAGAGAAAACGGCGCTCTCGGCAGCTGCGCCTCGAGACTGACAACGACGTCGTTGCTAGCCTACCTTCACCGAGAAACGTTTATCCTGATACCACCTGAATGCGTTTTTCGCATGTGTACGCAACGCTTATCGACGCCGGTACACCTGAACGAGATAATTGCTACAATTTCCTACGCAAGTGCCGGGGGAAACAGCTCTCCAGTTTTACAGAAAACGATTTGCGTTCTTAACATTCTTCGAGGATCGGGAACATTCTACGGAAAGCGGCTTCTTAAACACGTTCGTCGAACGTGACCGAACAACAGCCTTCATTTCCCGATGAGACTGATTCAAAGCACTTTCGAACTAGTGCAAGAGTTATTTAAGATTGTTGGACTGGTTCGAAGGGAGACTTGTAATTTGGTTAAGGGACCGCATCGCGACTGCCATCGGCAACGTCAGGATCGTCGATCGATATCTTCCGGTTTGAATTGCGCGCAGACATCGAGGTGCCTTTTTATTCGGATACTCGATCAGCAATCGGGAGTAGATAACTCACGTTCGGTGACGAAGCATTCCGCCTACGACTGCGAACGCACGATAAATGAGTATCGTCTATTGGCGAGCATCGCGTCATCGGGATTATGAGTCGAAACGTTGGTTTTACGCGGCGGCTTTCAAGAAATCTGCCGATAGCATTGCGAAACAACCGTTCCTATCGACGTTGGCTTTATCGATCGCAGGAACGAGGGAATGTCGGCATCTGTTGGCAACAAAGACAATAAAACGATTGGCTGTTTGTATGAGCACGGGGCAGGTATAGGGGTTTACGCCCTCTACGCTGACGAACTATAAATTAGTTTGAGTTCTTGAAACTAGATCACCGAGAACCTTAGACCGTGTATATAAGATCTAAGAAGTCGGTGATTTTGTGTTTACACTGAGGTCGGCGACGCACAGTGCGGCGTTCTTATGGGCGGACGGGACAAAAGTCTGTTCTTGACGAATTCTTATAGGAAATTTCGCGCTGATCACGAATATATCATATATGCAGGGCCTGTGAATAGAGGTTAACAGTTTTTCCGCAAAATACCATTTTTCGAAGTTTTTCGAGTGTTTTTGTGTGAAAAAACGGTTAAACTCCATTCAGTGACCCTTAATACATGGTATGTTCGTAATCAGTGTGAAATTTCCTATAACACCTCAAAGTATCTTTCTTTCGTTTGGGATCACACTGTATATTCCAAGTGGTGGAAACAGGGGTCAGTTAAGAAAAAGTGCTTTTCAATGTATCATCTACAAAAATGAGGAAACATGACCAAAAATTAAATTGAATTTTATTCAAAATTGATTTTCAAATAATATTTTGTAAACATTATAACAATAATAATGGACAGAATATATAGGTAACTGTTGAAAATTTCGAATCGAAATTATGCTCGACCACCTCTTGGCGCGTTTGCACGAGTAAAGTGAATTGCGTGTGCGACAAACTATATTGACGCAATTTTCGTGGGCGCTGCACGCTTTTATATATAGTCACCAATGTCATGATTTCATTTAAATTTATATTAAATTTTTCTATCTATTCCGACACTAATTTTATAACAGAAGAACTTTTGAACTAATTGCTTAACATTTTGGGGAATAATATTATTGGTCGTTTAACTGGATTCGGTATCTTATACGCGTGGCAAAGAAGAGCACAGAGCCGTTCAAAGCAGTTTGAAGCAAGAAATGTTTACATATTCGTGAAGTATAATAGTTGTGAAATCGAAATATATCAAAACCCCAGGATGTTTTGACCCGTAATTGAAAAAAGCTTATCTGAAGATATCAACGCCTTATTTCTAACTTAGTGTTTTATTATTGCTACGAAACTATTTTAACGGTTAATGAAACAGGAAAAGTGGATATTCCTCACCTTCTTCGATACCTTCCATATTCAAAATTTAAAGAAACGACACAAAACAACGTTCTTGATTACAGAAAATCAGTAATTGATCTCACGTGATTTCTTCGATCAGCTGTCTAACGATCTCTCTGCCACTTATGCAAATGTGATTCCTGGCGTTTGTTGTGCTAATTTTAGATTCCCGGCATTTGTTTCATATACTAGAGACATTTCTGAAGGGATTAGTAAAGCCAAACAAGGTGTGGAGGATATTTGCATTTTCGACTTTTGTCCATAGACGGCCGCACTGTGCGACGTCACAAAAAATAGTAGTTCTACACGATCTATGTCGGAGCACGGACCCGTGGATCCGTGATGATCCAGACTTAGATCAAGACTGTACCGTATTGCGTAATATATAGAAAGACAGTATAGTAATAATAAGGATAGGTTAAGAGTGGCGGAAGGGGTGAAAACGAATAAGGAAAAGATCTCAAAAGGATTGTAACCCTAAGGGGAGTCAATAAAGTCGAAAGAAAGTATAAATTTACGAACTCAAGGAACTGGTGAAATAAATTAGTCTGCATATTTAGATTGTTTAATTGATCTATAAAGGAACAGTTCAAAAGGAACACAACATGAAATTGAATTAGGTAGTCCTACTCTGGCAGTTTTAAGATTCTTGGACCTGCGAGTCTAGCTTGTGCAATATTTTGATGTTTGGATCCTTGTCTAAATATATCAGCTGAAAATGTTTTCATTATTACTAACAATTCATTTGACACTGTTCGAACTGAAAATAATTCGTATACAGATTGATATAATTGAATTGTACCGTAACGACAGGATCCTCGAAATTAATTAACCGAAACTCCGGAACGAATGTTACTAGGAAAGCGCAGTAGACAATCACCAAAACCCATTCGGAAATAGCGCTAGCGACATGCCAACCCCAACCACCATCTCTTGGTAACCACTTCTTGTAATCATTACCTGCAAAGAACGGAATCGATGTCTCTCTCCAGTTATTTCCGCACGAGAGACGTGGAGAAACGTTACCTTGGAATTCTAACATAGATATGTAGCCGGGTACGATCGTAGCTACTGTCAAAATCAATGTCATCGTTGATAAACCTGCACGAATGTAGACGATGATGGGTCCATTCACGGCTGGCACCATTTTGTGACTTAAGTAGGTCTGGAAAAGTATTAGGTATCGATCAAATAATAATATACTTTATATTCCACAGCTAGTAATCAATGCTTGTTCGTTTTCTATGAAGTGCCAGCATAATGTATGAAATTATCGTGTCATTCCATCAGTAATCTAGATTTTCTTTCACATTTCTTAACTTCTAAAAATGCGAAAGAAAATTCACGTTCTTTATTAAGACAGTTTTCGTTTCGAACAATTTAAATTGCCAGAGATCAACCAATCGTCCGAGGCATTCATCTTCCAAGAACTAATTAACAATTCGTATTAGTGTTGGATTATTTACTCACGTGAGTACACATTTAATCTTCTTTTCGGATAAAATCATTCATGTACATACTAAAGTGTTACTTTAAATAAATTATTTAGTCACCTCGTTATGTCAGTGTTTGCATATGGATTAGGTAGCCGTTTTAACGTCCGTATTACCTGAAGACAAAAGTAAACAGTCCCAGCTGTAAAACAGGTCATAGCTCCGATCATGTGAGCAGCGACGACGCGAGCTTCTTGAAAATTAGCCAGAATGTCTAGGCCAAAGCAGGCTAAAGCCCCGCACCAGGCCGTCGCAACAACGATCTTCTTGCTGACGAGGTCACTGCCCCTTTCCAGTTGCCATTGTGAAACTTGTCGATGTCTGATGTATACGCAACACGCAACTGAAAAGACATATTTTCTGTTATTCCTGGCGAATTGTTGATCGATTTCAGATGTACCAATGTTTCATTCACTATTTTTTTCTCAAATTCGTTATCTATTTTCAAGCACACTGACGTACTGGTGATCACGCTAACGCTAGTCAGCGTTTTTCTTGCAAGTATTTAACCTTAAAAAAAATACAGGAGGAAAAAGTTATTTCATTTAAATGAAAGTAAACTTCAATTTTTTTAATGGTTTGCTATTCCAAGGTCAGGCAAGGTCAAAAATGGAAGAAACATTTACTGCAAGGCTCAAATAACTAAAATTATAAACTTTAGTAACTATAAAGTTATTCAATGCTATAGAGTATGTTGAATTGCACATTGGTAGATCTGGTTCATTAGAAATTGATCGAAATTTACGGAGCAAGGTGGCTATGTTAAGAAGTTGGGCAAATATGCATGATTCTGGTGATAACGTGCCCGTTTCTGATATGTAAGGAAGGCCTGGTACCACGTGGTCCCACTGCACGGATATAGTGTACCTGAAAAATTGATAGTCACCACGCATACATCATTGTGACAATAAAAAACAACTTTTTTATATCATTTTGTTGTGAACGATAGCAACGATGTTCGCTCCTGATCGCGAATCATAATCGAATTTTCCATCGAAGCACGCGTTATTTACAGAACAATGTTCCGCATCGAAGTGTGCACAGCGGGGCATAATGCATCACGCTATCATGATTTAAATCATGATATCGGAAACCTTGCTCTCAGTCGATCAGTGTTTCCGATATCGTGGCCTTGGTCGATCGTAAACTGGTCGATGAACGTTCTCGATGCTCGATTGCAGTTTTACATTCACCGTAGAACAGAAAAACAGCCTGAATGTTGCTCGTTAAATCGAAAATAACCGTTTCAATCCACTTTCCAATTTGGCATCGGAAATCAATCTAATTCTGCTTCGTCTTCTAGATAGACTTACGTAATTAGAAACGTCACTGGAATTAGGATAAACAGGCTTAACGGGAGAACGTGAAGCTTTCCGTACGGCATCCTCCGTTCGTTTGTTTGGAGTTCTGGAACAAATGTTACATTCAGCGAAATGCATTATTGCATTCCTAAACTAGTCGACTGAAAACAGTTTGACGAGTGCAGAATCAGCTAACAGATCGCAAATACAGAAGAAACTCACTCGAAGTAACATGTTAATTACACACCATTAGATCGTAATGTGCTGTCGAAACTAGCTAATGAATTTAAACGAAATTAGTGCAAGTGGTAATTTAATAGTTTTAGATGCCATCTAACGAAGTATGATCAAATAATTTTTTAATTAAGCACTATTGAATTCTAATGACATTAAACGGTCCTTTAAATAATTCGAAGAGGCAGCTGATATATCGATGGTGGCCATAACTTTCTCCTCTAATATTCTCCGATATAATTAATTTCGCGATCGTTCCCTAATCGATTGCTGCTCGACAACTACAAATCGAAAAATAATTCTCGAAAGCAGTGAAAGGTCGGCTCGGCTGGCGTTCCACGAACGCAAGCCGTCATCGCTGTTAGCGATTTCAAAGAAGTCTGACACCTTACCTCGAGGATTATTCGATCGGGTTGCCGTTATCGTTTTTGTGAAGCAAGGTGTCTGGGTCTATGCCAGGGGGGCACTTCGTCATGGGGCGCCTTCAAGCAACTGTCCGCCAGCGCTGCTAACATACCTCTTGCCCTACGCAACCTGCCAATCGCTGATCAACGCACACGATTGCATTGCAAACCGTATTTAACGCATCGCGTGATACCATTTCAAAGGTGCGTTCCATTCGACAACGAATTCCTCTGGAACGAATTCCTTGCGTGCTCTACACCAAAATTGATCGGTGCAATGGATTCTGAAAATAATTAGAAATTGAATGAATCGTAATCGCTCCAGCATTAAATCGTGGCATCATTTTTATGAACATTTCTCTAAAATGTGTATATCAATCGGTTGAGCAAGATGTGAATCATTAGCCTGTACACAGAAGGTAAGAGGACAATGATCTGTTTCGACTTCATGGTTAATTTAGATCGTTTATAATAAAAGTTTCTGGCGTTCGTTGAATAAAAAAGTAGAGTATTTGGGCTAGGATGTCGTATAAGTCTAGAAGCTTGTCTACAGTACAAGTATTATTAGTAAACGGCAGAAACTTATTCAAGTACCTAATAGATCGTTTATATTTTATTGTAGTGATAATTTCTGGGTTTGCGGTGAATGTTGATGTTGCGGCACACAACTCTGTAGGTTTTGGAAACGTGTACTGTTTGTACGAAAATTACTGAGTTATTGGCTGTGATTTACGACGGTGTTACGGTCGGCTCGTGACTAAAGCAAATTAGAATTTATCGATAAAGCGTTGTCAGTGTACAATCGGCTGCGTTCGATAATTCTCGCATGCCAGCGCGTATAATAATCGCTTAACCGTTGGCTGGCAAGAACTCAAAGTAAAAGTTGCATTATCGGTATCGTATTACAGTTCATATCATAATCGAATATATGTATGTGTTCTTACAGATTATGTTCGAATTATTTCATTCAATCTCATAGTGTACGAAATAATACGTTGATTTAAAATAATATCATTTCGTTCCCTAAACGAAATAACTTCCAATTATATAAGAATAATGACTGTGTTCGATTTTAACGAATTTGAATATCACATCATTTTCAATATTCTGTAATAATGAAGATTAACAAATATTGATTTTTAATTACAGTAAAGTCGTTTTTCATTTAGCGATTGATTGCTTCATATAAAATTATAATATATCTAGTAATTTACATTTTTATTTAACAGTCAATCTGCTACTGCCGGTCAAATGACCGATTTTATATTTTTCATCTTCCAATTATTGAAGTTATGCAGTTGCTTACTTGCAAATTGTTGAATAAATTTCTTTATCCAAGCACACATTGCAATAAAACTTGCACAACCTTTAAGTAAATGGAGCCTTATCATTTTTATAAGCTAAAACATTTAAATCGGTTGTAGTGCCGGTAGGTTTAGTGTTAAATCACCCTCAATTTTAAATTTTATATAAAAATATACCCCATAATTCTGGCCAGGGCAATCAGTGCTCCGGCAGTTGATGACGTAACCCCAATCGAGTTAGGTCCCGACAGAATTTGCGCTGGCTAGCAGAGAGGGGGTAGCTGATTCTACGTCACCGCCTCTCGGGCTGCCCGAAACTACAAAACAACTTCCAACTATACAGGGTGTTTGCAAAATCGTAGTATAACCGGGTAAGGGTTGACTCTACATGCAAAAATAGCATTTTTTCGTTTGGTCGTCCTCGAGAAAATCGAGTTTAAAGTTCCGCCAGGTTCGCGTGCTTTAGTAACTTTGGTATATGCACAAAGTAGAATTGGTTGATCATGGTCAGACGCGTCAGACGATTCCTACGCAACAGCACGTGTACTCGCTGCAATTTTAAAATTCGATATCGCATGGTAGGGGTAGCCGATTCTACGTCATCGACTCTGGGAGCACTGGTTACCCAAGTCTGGTTTAATCGTATGCATCAGGTTTTCGATCGTGCGGTCCAATGTTCACGTGTGCTTTTCTTTTCTACGTTCGGTGCGGTCGGCGAGATCACAAAAAAATTGTAGCCCTGTGAACTCCGAAACTTCATCAGGATACGATCGTTTTTTCAACAATTGAAAACACTTGATCTACTTAGAAGGAAGTTTTACGCCTCTGGAGAGACCGTAAACCGAAATTAATGCTAGGTTGAAATCGCTGTCGGCAAAAGTACGCTGCCGGCAGTATCATGGTTCGAGCGAGGTAATTGCCGAGGAATGCAAAGTCGTAAAGTAGGTTAACGAAAGGAAGTATAATTGGATTTGAAGAATTTCAGATGAACTCCAACTTCACACTTTAATTGGTCCGTTGAATGGTTAGTTTATTTCTTTGTTTCTGTCGCTATAAAAGTTATGAAAATCGCACTTTCGTTGTGGTTTCACCGGCGAATCATATTTCGTAACTACAGTAAAGAAAGTAGACGGGGAAGGTAGAATGAGGTAGTTGGTAAAATCACATCTTTGTATTAACAACGTTACAATATTACAATATAGGCAGTTCAGTGTTGTCCGTTTTACTGTGTTCCACGTAATAACCGGTAACTCGTAAATTATTGTTCTCTGTATTTTTAAGTGACGTGGTCGACTAGCAGTCACGTATTATCTAACAATAATGAACGTAACTTGAAATATATTCGATTTTCGTTGAACATGGCTCGCAATTAACAATTCCATCTCCGTTTTCTAAGTACTTTCGATTTTCTCCAATCCAATTAATCTAATAATAACAAAAGGAAACTTTAATTCTCTGTATACTAAATGGCTTTCTGTCTAAACCTTTATTCGAGTCGAATCAATGGAAAATTCTTTTCATTCTCGTCTATTCGAGAACGCATTAACCCCTTGCCGTACCATTTTATTCAGAGTTACAGTGATTAAAACGTCTTTATCCCGCAAAAGTCGTAGAAGGGAAAAGAAAATTTATATTTTTTGTATGGCTACATTTATTTGAATGCTTAAATATTGATTACAAACGAATCAAAATTTTTTGATTAATAACAATTATATTTGTTAGACTTTGTTAAAATCTTCATGACGAGTCTGACTCCTTAAAATACGGCAAGGTGTTAATAATAATAATATAGACTGTATTAATACGTACGTACCGTCTAGTATAAATAGTTCGATAAATAAATAGTTCTCGTTATCTCTGGGACTTTTAAACGGAAGAGAAAGAGATCGTTCGCCGGAAAGTTATCAAAATGTCCCGAGCGACGGTACAAAGATAAATTCTTGCATCTGGGTACAATATCTGTATCGTTACACTATACCACTAATCGCTGCGTACGAGCTTCGGTTTGACTAGTTTCAATACCATCAGCTAGCTTCGCCTAAGTGCAAGCATTGACCTTTACTTTAAACAATCTCTTTACGAGGACTTTATATAAGTCTGGTGTTTACACATCGACAGGAGTCAAGCGATTCCGATTTTTCAGTGACATTGTTTACAGACTGAATTTCTAGATGTAAATTCGAATTCTGAATTTGTCAATTTATGTTTGAACATTTTTCATTAAAATATTTGATTGGCTTAAAAAAAATTCGAACATCCTAGAGACGATCACAATTACTAGATCGAGAATCGTTTAACTCTCGTATCTACACGTGGCAGTGAACCTTAACGGCACGAAGCTTAAACAAACACACCGACGCGAGTCGAGGTTCTCTTTCAGTGGACGGAACATTTCCGTGGTTCCTCTTTTCGAAAGCTGACGTTATTGTCCTTAATTGCACCGCGAATTAAGCGACTTCGCTGCGCTACCGCTAAAACCCTTAACAGTACCTTAAACTCAAAGAGGAACAAACAAAACGAAACGAATGACAGGCAGCCAGACGATACGAGAACGAAACACATCAGCTCCTTATCAGCGACCCAAGCATCGATTTCAAGCTTTCTATCGGATAAGAAGTGCGCGACGACGTCTTCCCGATTTTTAGTACAGCAATCGATCGATCGATCAGGTGAAACTTTCAGCAAGCATGACTTCGCTTAATCATTTGTTCTGTGTAAAAAGTGTAACAAATTCGGGAAAACGACTTCAGCAATTCTTTCGTCCGGATCTCCCGATCGTGTTACGCGCTTGCCTCGTCGATCACAGTGATCATTCTATTGTTTGGAGGCACATTCGCGACGTGCCACTTTGGCTTCAAGTTCGATTCCTCGTTGCTCGATTGAAGTCCTCCGGGTTTCTCGGTGGATTGATCGCCTTTCGATCGAGCCAGAGACCATCTTCGGCCTCGGCGATCGGTGATGATCTCAGCCATTAGATTGTTCTCGAACTCTGAGAGCATCAGATAGTTCTCGACCTTGTTGCACGAGGTGATGCAGTCGCCGATGTAGTCGAGATCCTCGAGCATGTTGTCCGGCAGGTCCATGTCTGCGATTCCTTCTTCCGAGATGCACGTCAGCTCGGGCTTCTCCGGTGGCAACGCGTCGATCATCTCACCTGGAAAGGATACACACTTTTATAATCACGTTGAAGCAACTAGGAATTGCTATTAAGGGCGTAAACTTGTTTCTAGAACTGCAATGGTGCGGGGTGCACCTTCTCATTTCCTGATAATCCAAAGATGAGGTTTTTCAATAGTCAAAATCGCTACTTAAAAAATCAATCTAGGCCAATATGGCCCTCGAAAGTCCTACTTTCATGTTTACGAGGCGTAATTTGCATTATTCGACAGCATACAAGCTGACTAATAATGCAAAGTACGCCTAGTAAACTTAAAAATAGGACTTTTGGGGGCGATCGTGGCCTAGAACGATCACTTGTCTAGCGCTTTTGACTACTGAAGGACCTCAGCTTCGCATTATCGAGAAATGAGAACTACCCCTCTCAAGGGGGTAGACTCGTGTTTCTAGGATTGCGAGTATGTAATCGGAATTGAGTAAATCAATTGCGACAGAAGTCTCCTGGCGATGATACATCAAGGTAGTCACAGGCGGTAATGCGGATAACGAAACCCTATGTAAGTCTCCTGCGCGATGAGGTTTTTTAGTGGGTAGTGTGTGAGGCCCACACTTCCCCTCCGACTGTCATTAGAGGGAGCTAGTGCATAAATGCATTTTTCCCCACCGCATCAATAAATTAAAAAAAAGGATTGCAAGTATGCGGGATGCGCCGTCTCATTTTCTAAAGATAAGGTTTCTAGCAATATTTACCGGGGGTCGGCGATATTTCTGCACCAAGGACAAGTGCAGCGGCAGCAGCTCCAGCAGCTGCTACATGAGGACTGTCGTTGTCCGGTTCTTGACTGAATGATAGACGGCGTCGTTGTGGACAAGAGTCAGAAATGCAGAGGTGCTTGGTTCCGTTCGACCTTGTGTGTTTGTGCCTCGACAAATTCTTTCTATGGAGATCTATGAAGAACAGGGTGAAACTACCAACCAGGACACAGGTGGAGCTGAAATAGTAGCCAGCCTTTCCACCGTAGCTGACGTTCATATATCCTGGAAAAGTAATGGCAGCATCGCCACCTGGTTATACTTTTTCATATTTCCTCGCACCCTAGTTTTCTGGAGTTCCTATACATATGTATACATGTACATGTATTTACATATTGCTTACAATAACTAATTATGAGTAATGTTAATGACGCTAGAACAGCGTGCAATTCAATTCTCATTTCGATTTCGAGATAAGACTATTACTAGAATAATTATATCGTAATTCATTTTGTATTATTCTATAAAAATAACAAGACTACAAAACATTTTGGTATAATTTGTTATTTTCACAGGAGTGAAGACAACGAATAAAATAGAAAAGAATGTACTACCTGAAATTGGTACTCCTATTGCAATTGGTATAGCCTGAGAGCACTGCACGAAGCCCCATGTTCTGGCGAAGTTTCTCGCTCTCACTCTTTCGTACGTGTACATCTTCAGACTATAGTGATAACCACCGCAGAAGATGCCTGTAAACGTATGAAAAGAAATTAAATGATAATACAATTCGAAGCGACGTGGAATTAGAGATCTACCACAAAAGGTAAGTCCTCAATGATATGCAGGCTTACATTTACATTTTATCGTTTGTACTTATAAAAAATTAAGCAATTTTTTAAGGAGACCAGCCATAAAGCAATTTATCTAATTATACCCCGTACCAATGCATAATTCACCGAAGAAGTATTTACTTCTGCAGATTACTAATTGCCGACTGTAATTGCCCGGTTCTAGCGGTGTAATAAACTGAGTAACGATTTGGTGCTTGAATCGGTTAATTGCGGGTTTGTCGAAATGAAACATCTTCATTGGCGGAGGCGGGCTTAATCACGGCCGAGTATACTGTACCATAAATCCAGGCGAACATGACGTATCCGTGATAATTTCCTTGAACAGCGGTGAGGGCCAAGATACAGACTCCGCATACGAACACTGCAGCCTGTGTGAGGTACTGTCGAGCTATCCTGCATTCGACGCTGCGATGAACAACCAGAAGACCAAAGGCCACGCATCCGAGGGTCCAGGCTAGGCCTAGGTAAGCTTGTAGTAGAACCACCGTGTCGCCCAAACCTTCTTCTTCAACTTGGTGTGCCTAAGATCCAAAGCCGAACGAAGACAGTTTCTTTTATACGCTTATTAGAAACATTATTCTTTTTGTGCAGGGAGTTTTAAAATCATATGTCGTATCAAGTCGCATGATCAGCCGAGGTTGGCCAGAAGATATCTGACCCGATAGGATTATAGGAGTCGAGGAGATGTTAAGCCAGTTTTACCAAATAAAATATCGGAGTGTTGTTACAAATATTATTTCTTCTGTGCAGGGAGTTTCAAAATTATATGTCGTGTCAACTCGCTTGATCAGTCAAGATTGGCCAGAACATGTCTGACCCGACAAGATTATAGGAGTCGAGGAGATGTTAAGCCAGTTTTACCAAATGAAATATCGGAGTGTTGTTTTTAGAAATATTATTCCTTCTGTGCAGGGAGTTTCAAAATCATATGTCGTGTCAACTCGCTTGATCAGCCAAGATTGGCCAGAACATGTCTGACCCGACAAGATTATAGGAGTCGAGGAGATGTTAAGCCAGTTTTACCAAATGAAATATCGGAGTGTTGTTTTTAGAAATATTATTCCTTCTGTGCAGGGAGTTTCAAAATCATATGTCGTATCAACTCGCTTGATCAGCCAAGATTGGCCAGAAGATATCCGACCCGATAGGATTATAGGGGTCGAGGAGATGTTAAGCCATTTTTACCAAATAAAATATCGGAGTGTTGATTCCGAAGGCAGATATTCCAGTAGACATCAGTAGTATCCTCACGGTTTTGCTCTTGAGCGTGCTGAAGTCGAAGAAGGGTGGCCTATCATCAGTCTTATTCTTATCCTTGATCTTGCGCTTCTGATTTTTCAGGTGCAGGATCGCTCTGCGTTGCGGGTGGTACAGGGACGCGCTTCGATAAAATGTGCCCAGAATAAAAGTGAGGAAAACTACACCGGTCACCGCTTGGAGACCCAAACGCCAACCAATTTTACTGTAACAGAATACACGTCGCATTGTTTTCCCACTTCTTTGCACTGGATTGTTCGTTGGAACGGTTCGTCTATACCTAATCACTCCTTTTATAAAAGCCGACATTACAGCGATTCCAAGGCCACTTCCGGACACGACGAAGATCTCAACCAGCTCTCTTCTTCGCTTGAAATACTGTGCCACCATCAACGTACTGCAGTCTCTTGTCAATCCAACTCCTATACCTGTACGAAAATATTTCGAGGTAACTTTAATATAATTTTCATTTGATTTGAAGGTCATATCATAGATAGTACACACATATCTGAATTTTTACCTTACGTAGAGATAAATTGTCTAATAATTATTACAGTTTGTTACAGTTCAATAAAGGCTCACCGACGACGGTGCCGTAGCTGAAGAACAATTGATGGAACTGTGTAGCAAATGAAGTGAAAAGACATCCGAGTGCTGTAACAAGACCACCCAGAACTGCTGTGAGTCTTGTACTTTTTCTTCGGCATAATGCTATTGTTATAGGAGAAACCAACAGAGCCACGCCTGTCGAAATTGCACCAAGCCATCCTGAAAAGAACGAAATTGTTTTAAACATCTTGAAACAAATTCGTATCTCCATCCAGCAGTTTCAAATAGATTTATTTCCGCACGCCACGAAATTCACACCAATGTTTCGAGGATTATAAATGACAAGAAATTTTCATCAACGCGAGTTAACGAGCTCCTAGTTTCTTACGAGTTTGACCTTTATAAAGTTATTGCATTAATTCGCAGAGATTTATAGTTTGCATATTAACCACACTGCGAGTACAGAGATACGCGGATGGAACACGTTAATAACGCGCCTTCGTGATAATTAATGTTACGCAATATTTCACAAAATGGCAGAATTATGACAAAATTACGAAACATCGATGACTTCACATGAATTTAGGAATATTTTTATACCATTTTTGATTTACCAAAATTTAATTGCTTCTACATTGAAAAGGTTGATGGTAGCTATTCAATCATCCCCGTGAAGCATTTCAGTTCCCTGAAAGAAATCTGGGATTTCTGTAGAGGTCGTTGAAATTCAATTTTTGCCCATAATAAAATTACCGATTCAGAACCAGCCGGAGTCAATGCAGCCGCAGTAATTCATTGAAACAGCGTTCGTTAGCATCCGAGCTATCGCAAGATTAATAACCCGTGTTTTTATCCTTTGTCTCTGGAAGGTAGCCATAATGTCTGAGATAGAAGGCATTCCCTGACCAGGTTGATTGATGAGCCTACTCGATATTCGCGACTCAGACCGAGAGAATGGTGAAAATTAATTAAATGACTCGGTTGTGAACGGCCGGCTAATCGCCTGCTCGACGCTGTAATAATTAAAACGGTCTTAACCTCGATCAAGAGTCAACTTCTGTTTAGTAAAGTTGTCGGTATTAATACGAGTCTCGGCGAGGATCGATTATCTATCTATCCTAGGCAGTACGCCCGAAGCATTTACTTCAGCATTGACACTGTACGTTCTTCGCATACTCCGTAAGTATTCCAATACTTACAACGAGACAGCAGATCTTTATGCAAAACAAAATTTGTCTAAATCTATCTGAACCAAGAAGAAGATAAATCGTGAAAAAGAAGATGAACATGTAGCTTTTTTTTACATTTGTCGGTGGACTTCGGGATACGCGTTCCCATTTCTTGATAATACAAAGATGGGATTTTTTAGTAGTTAAGAGCGTTAGATAAAAGATTGATCTAGGGCGCTATCTCCCTCAAAAGTTCTAGTTTTACGTTTATGAAGCGTAATTTGCATTGTCCGGCAGCATGTAGCTATGGCAACAACTACATGCGCAGTTGTGTGCATCCAAACAATGCAAATTACGTCGCGTAAACGAAAAGTAAGACTTTTTGAGGGCGATGGTGGCTTGGATTGATCTTTTATCTAGCGTTTTTGACTATCGAAAAACTCCATTCTTGTATAATCGAGAACCGAGGAAAGACGAATATAATCCCTTAAGATAATTTCGTGTTTGAGGAACAATTTTTTCGTTGGAGAATACGTAATAGAAATTTGTGTATGATCATTTCGTGTATATCTGGGGAAACGTCTGACGCATAATACTGCAACCATTATGTATCGGTTCTCTGTCTATTGCTGATTGCTGCCCCTGTCATCGGGACCAGCCACTTCCGAACCCCAAGGATCGTTTCCACCCTAGAAGGTTCCGTGCTTTGAAAACCGGAAGACGGATGAGCGGGATAGTGAATCGACGAATGAAGAGGTCAACAACCCGATGGATCGTAAGACCATTTTCTCGATGTCCCTATCTAAACAGGCACAGGGCAGCGGAAGATCGACTATCCTCCGAGATATAATCGAAAGCTCGTGCGGGAACTGTTCCTCGAAAAAATTAGTAAAACTAGTCTGAGACGTTTTTAGAAGAATGATAATTAGACTGCGGATCTTTAATGCGAAATAAAAAATGTCTATATCAATTGCAAAAAACAGGGGCGACCTAGAAAATACTTTTTTTTTGTACATACAATTGTCTTATACAGTTGAAACTTAAAACTAATACACTGATGTCCTTAATCCCTTGCCTTACAATTGACTTTAAGGTTTTAGTGACTAGAATTTTTTTGTAGATCATAATTTCATAGAAAAGAACGATATTGAGATAAATTTGATGCCTATATGTTCTCCAATAGCTGTATATTAACAAAACCAGAAAGAACTTTATTTCGGTTCAAAGGGAATTATTAACATACATTTTTATCAGAATGTGTTTAGAATCTTCATCACGTGTCAGACACGATATTGTAAGGCAAGGGTTAAATCAATAAATCCATAATGTTCTTAAATGCAGAAAATCCGTAGTCTAATGATAATAATGCGAAGCAGTTGTGGTACCAGTTTTGGAGTTACCCGTGAATAATAATAATCAGTCCTCTCGAACTTTCAACCCGGGACAACGGTAGTCCCGAGGAACGCTTCAGAAATGGTTACAGTTATCGTTCGGCGCGTGGAGAACTGCTTGCGGGGATCGTTCCTTTTCTTTTCGCTGCATGAAATATTCAAACAGCATTCTCTGGGCTTTCCTCCCGCCGACACGGTCTGTTATGAACTAAAGTTTCTGAATTTCTGTGTTTGCTACGAATCCGTTCGCTAGATTTATCGACTCCTTGTGCTCTAAACTTTAGGAACAAGATATGTCTCCTAGACATATTCCATTATTTCGCATAAGATACATACAAATAATTATCTTTTCTAACATTAATTTAGAAGATTGATCCCACGACTTCAGAAACAGAATCGACGAGATTTCAAGGTTACTATGTCGCCATCCCCGCCCAGCGTTTTCTCATAGACAGTGGGCGTGTCTGAAGTGCTCCACGTGGGGCCAGTAACCTTGAGCAGTCGTTTAGGTATAAACAGACTACGTTATCATAGAAGAGTCTCATAAAAAAGATACGGTAACTAACTCACTGCTTCTTTGCGTTACAGCATAATTTTCTGAAAATTTTTATGGAATAAATAAAAAATGTTACAAGGCGTTTTTGCATCAATGAAACGTGTTCGGACTACAAGGTGCATTTTTACCAGATTTTTACTGTACACAGAAGGTAAACGAGAACTTCTTAATTAAAAAAATGGAATCGTTAATCCAAGGCATGTCGTACCTACGTTGACTAGGGTTTGTCTGTATCGTTTCGTTCCCTCCAACAGCAGCCAGGATCCGACAGCCCCATGAATTCCCGTGGCCAGAATTTGCACCATAACGCTGGTTAGTACGACTACCCAACCCCAACCACTTTCAGGGTAGTAATGCTGTCTTATGGTGCATCGTGCAATGTATCTACAGCACGTAATAAAAACCTCCAATGCGAAAGCTGTCGACACGTTACTAGTCTAAGGCCACCCTCACATTTACGTTTTTTATTTTATACGTTGAATCAAGTATTTATTGTTTAATGGTTACTACACGCCCTCGAATACATCAGTTGTAACATAATTTCTACTTTCTCATATTAAATCCGATAAATTCCTGCACTGTAAGTTTTTGCAATTATTTATCAACTAATCAGATTTCAGATTTTTATAGTTACTAACCCTTTGCACTCGGAGCTATTTCAACTTGAAAATCAAACATTTTTTCTGACCTAGAATATTTCCATTCTCTATGATTTTTTAAATTTGGTAGATACGAAATTGATATAATACCTCGTATAATACTTAAATGTTTAATAATTGGTTAGATACCGACATATCTAATAATGTAAACAAGATTTTAAATAATAGTACAGCAAGCTTTAGTGACGCCTCAGAGGCGTCTCTCGAGTGCTACGGGTTAAAACGACGTAGATGCTCTCGTAGGAAATTATTGAATTTTTTAATTAGAAGCAAAATCGAGCAAGGTTCTTTTCTATTTTTTTGTAGAGGAGAATTTTTCATGAATGGCAATTGTATGGAATTTGTGACGCGCTCACGCAATCAGACCTAGGGTCCTGAATCTCATCTTCCTCGATTTCTTTTAGATCTCCAGGCTCCTGTAGAGACACAATTCCCTCGCACTCTCCCGAAAACGAGTGTTCACCGAGTTCGCCAGAAATTGCGACGCCGCTGTCTTCGAAGGCAGGACTTTGCACGCCATCCCTCTCGTTATGGTCTCGAGTCTTCATCCCTCGACGGCGAGGCTATTGCCACAAAGACGCAACAGTCATGCTTGCCAATTGTCTCCCGTATCTCATCAGGAATCTCTTGTTACCGAATCGGTCACTGCTGTCGTTCAATCACTCATTTATCACGGAAATATTGCTGTTATTTAATGTACTCTTCAACGCGATCGACGAAGCAATTAAACTGTTCCGAGCGCGTGGTTTTATTTCGCATATTTTCACTGGTCATCTATATTTATCGAATTTGCATGCCCTATGTTGTAAATACGCAAAATTACTGTGGAGAATTATGTAAATTGTCACTCCAGGTTCTTCATATGTATTAGGGGAGTCACGAAGATAGAAAGTTGGAAAACCATGTTTGTCTCTCTATTCTTTTACTACTCGGAAAGTTTCGCGGTAGAAGCTTCTTCGAATTGAATCGGAGGATCCACAAAACCGAGGAGACAGCGATCCGGCATGTACGGCTGCCGTGCTTTTTCTTTTAATGATCTCTACGTGTTGATTGAAAGCGAAGACAGGAAATAATATTATCTTTTATCGTGCGACGGGTTCGTTATTAGGTCTCGCGAAAGATAAACTGGGACGGGGACGACTAAATTTGTTTTTGAAACGGTAGAATTCTTTAAATATTTGTGAAATGAATGTCATTATTAATAGTAAAAAGTGGTGCACATTAAATACGTATCGATGTATCGATTGCGAAACAGAGTTAGAAGTCCAGCAACTTCCGCAATTTTGTGCACAGCATGCGTATCGAGGTCGCAGGAAGTTGTAATGCCAGTGTTCTTCCCTGAATTACGGTAAAAGCTCGACAAACAGGAGTAAAGAACAAGGGGGTGCGTTGAGTAAAGCGCTGAATGTGTAAACATACTTGTGGTTCAGCGTAAGCGAAATGGGGGAAAGTAAAAGTTCGTGAATTTATTAAAAGAGACTTCCGCGGCAGTGCGCACAATTTCGTACGGTCAATGGCCGGTAACAATGAAACGGTTTGAACCGTTTAATCGAATTGGGCTTCTTGATATTCTGCGTACGTTTTGCTGATTTTTCGACGAAATGAGCAAATATACCAAACACTGTTACACTTCATCTGTAAACACAATCATTCTTCTAGTTTCATTTAATAAATTAGTAGTTTAACTTTACCAATTGCTTCGTGTTCAGGTTAAACGATCACCAAATCGAAAATCAAACAATGTACATATTCGTGAAAGCAGATGAATGTTGAACAACACAATCACTACAAATTTCAATGGACATTACAAGTTCGTCTCATTAGGGGTAAATTCTAAACAAATTCCGTGATTACTAATCAATAGATTCTGGATATTTGTGCAAAATAATAAGTCCATCTATCAAGTGGAAGATGCAGAAGCTAAATATAAATTTATATTCTTCATTAATGATTTTAATGTGACGAAAATAATATATTAATACACTCGAAGAATTTTGATATTTTCACTGTTTTAAATTGCACTTGCTAATTTTTGTTATAAATGCATAATACCCGGAGACTACTAATTAAGAACTGTTAAATTATCGTTAACACGGTATCGCGAATCCCGGAGCGAAAGGTCACGACAGGCTAGACGAGGGATGTGTTGTCGAGAGCGGACTGGATCCAGTTAGACGGTTCCCAGAAGAGGATCGCGGTGAGCTTGCGTAGGGGAGAACGAAACGGACCAATCCCCTCGTTCTCCGACCTCACCACGTGCATTCATGGTCATACGTTTCGCGACGAAATTCGCGACCCGCTGATGAAATAAATCGAGTCGGTCCACCTCTTACCTGTTCTTTGTGTGCGTGGAATGAAATCTCCGAACAAACGTCAAATTCTTGACTCATGGTACGCGGGACACGTACGCGATAGAGGCAAGGGTAGAAATATCAGACTTAAACTTACTTCAAGTATATTTGCAGGGCCGCCGCGTAGGTACGAGCCGTCCGTGTGCAAAATAAATATAGTGCGCCCTATTCAAATATGAAAATGATTTGAATGACTCTGTTTTTTAGCAAAAATATCTGTTGACGGTAGTCAGGGCTGGCGCCCTTGACCGTTCACGTTGCGGGGCCCCTTCGATGAAGAGCCCGCGTGCGGCGCGCAACCAGTACAACCGCATGTGGCGGCCCTGCATTTGGATGATTTTATGAAGGGGTAAATAATCAAATAATCGCTAAACAGGACGTTTATTGCTTACTACTAAGAACATTCTTCCTACTAACTATGCTTTAGAGGTGCAATAAGAATTTTGATGGATGTCAACCAGAAGCGGGATCCTCTCCGCAGAAATGTGTAATCGATGTGGCATAAAACCGTAATTGTCAGTCCATGAATTATGCTCGATAGCCGAGGAGCCTTCCGGTCCGTCGAACAAATCGATGAAGCAATTGAACTGAAATCCGCGTAATAATAAATCAGCGTCACCCAGCGAACGTTTTTGCACGAAAAAAATCTCGTCCAATAGATACGAAAAGAAGAGATAGGAGTCTAATGAAATACGTCTAGAAATTGCTCGATTACAAATCTCAACGTTCAACCTACCACTATATTTAATACGTTGCTGTCGAGTTCTACGGTGTTTAATAATTTTGTCGAACACGCTATTATTTTGTAGTAATCTGCATATCTTCGCGTGACTTCGGAATAAATTGACCACAGGGGATGGCATCGATCACAGAGAGAAAGAACGAACGCGAGTAAAGTTATAATTAGATGTCAATCCTCCATGGGATACGTCGGCTCGATGACGATCGAAGATAAACAAGGGGGAGAAACTAATGATCAACTTGCAATCTGTGAAGAAATCATTCGCGATAACATCTTTGAATTTTAAACGATGGCGATCGATTACTCGCTCGTTTTCTTTGTTCTGCCACGTTGCTTATTCATCCCACACGGATTTTCGGGGTGTAACGCGTGTGGATCGTTCAATCGAACATTGTTACTGGGAATTATGACGAATCACTGTCCATATACACTAGTGGAATTAACTCTGGACACTTTAAAATTTTTACTTAAATCTCGCATTTATTTACATTGTTTAATATATAATCATTTATATTTTATATTCCAATCATTGTTTTCTAATTGTAGGGCGTCGTTCAAATAAAATAATCAATAAGAAGATCATAGCCATACTTTTAATATACAAAAATTACAGTTTCGACACGTTTCGAGGTATTCGAAGCCATTTTAGTTGTCATTCACACTTTTAAAACCTTACTAAGGTCCTCACTTCCTCACTTCACTCATATGTGAAGACCGTCAAGGCCTTCCTGATTGATTGTTACAATGACCCCGTCCCGTAATTGGCTATTTCACATGGTGCGACGTTTCGTGTTGCCAGGCGCAAAAACAAAAATTACAACAAATTTGAATTTATTAAAATAAAAATTGTAAAACATTTATGAATCAAATCGTATGAAAATATAAAGGATAAACATTATAGATTACAATAAAAATATTACGGTATCAATTTAGCATAGCAGAATATACATTCTCTGCACAAATATGATTGTTTATATTATGATATATTGTATTATTTATATTATATTTTTGCTAAAACAAATATTCTGCACAGATATTTTTATTCAAAGTGTACAGAATTAATTCCACCAGTGTAAGCAAACCGACCAAAAGTTTGGAATTACGGCGCAAAATCAGAGAAACTGGAGGTTTATGGGAAGAATTTAATGCCTTTAGAACAACCGAGGAAGATGAACTTGTCCAAAAACTTACGAGCAGTATGTCTCCCATATTTTATTATTTTTTTAATCAAGGAATGCGTATTTTTCTTGAAATTACTCTTTCATTAAAAAACCGCCCCTATTTTTAATAACAGCCTGACATATTCCTGACACACATCCTGGCAATGAGTTTTCCGAAAGTTTCTAATTTGATATTTTTCCATGCTTCTCCTAGAAGTTGCCAAAGATGTCCCGTCAGAAAAGTGCCTTCCGAACCTTGTCTTATACTGGGTGTACAAACTGTACAAGAGCATTATGCACATTAGAAAATGCTGAAATCTGTTCAAATCTATTATTCAACTAGTTAATGTTTGATATTAGAACGATGGATCATTTAAAATTTTATCGATATATTCGATTTTTATAAAAATCAGCATATGTTTGCAAACTTTTTACCGGTAGTGTACAGTAAAGCCTCGATCTAAGGAAAATATTCGGGCCTGCACAGACTTTCGGGATGGTTCCAAAGTGCTCGTTGGATTACATTTGTTCGGAAGAGCGCACAAATATCGCGACGAATCTCAGAACCTAACGAAGTGGCATCGTGAAACCGGGGATTCGATCCTATTTTTACCGGAGGCCTCCTCGTTACAACTGTCGAATCGCGGGATAATATAAATCCAGCGTCCCGCCGTCTGTCTTCCAGCCTGGCGACGCTGTTTCTTTAAATTCTCTCGAGCTAGTTCGACGATTAATCACCATATGACCATACAAGACACATCCTTACCTTATCCCCCTATTCCCGCTGTTCTTTGATCTCATTCCTCTAGGATCGAGGAACCATAATTGCGATCTCGTTCCCGTGCAACGGGCACAAACAAAAGAGAATTAGATGGCCTAACCGAGGGGAGAAACAGATAGAATCCTATTTCTCGTTTAATGGCCGGGCAAATGACAAAGCTTCAGGGTCGGTACAGTATTCAGTCTCTACGAATGTTTCGGGTTCGTTACAGAAGTCTAGACGAGTGAATTGCAATTGTACTTTCTGGATCAAATTGGTTTCATATCAGATTGTAGAAGATGGTAGATGTAGAGGCTCAATTCTTTTCATGATTTTTCTACTTGTTTTCAGAAAGTTATTTCAATCAACCTCCTGCCCTTTTTTCAAGACAGAAATTGTGTCCGACCGATAGAAAACAACGACTCTGGATGATCCTTCTCCCACGTACTTGATATCAACTATGACGTCAAAAGATACGTCCACAGCTGTCGTTCCTTACAACAAACGGCTCTAGTTAATAGCCACTCACAGCTAAACCAATCTCCTCGAATTTATGAAACAGTCAGCATTAACGGTGATGTACAATAAAACCATCTGACGTCGCCCTACAAGTGGTGTAACTTGGAGAAAACGCAATGTCAAGGCTCCACATGGTGACGGGCAGAAAACTCATCCGTCTAGCCTGTCTTCGCTCGACTGTGATGAACGATAACCACACTCTAATCTCTATTCGGCGTCCCCGTTTCAGAATATTAAGGGCTTCGAACAATATCTGGTCTTGTTGAGAACGAGAGTCGATCGAAGTGAATATAAAACCATCTCCAGAAGCAAGGATAGGGAACTGCGCAGTCTGCGAGTTGGAAGGAGAAGGGAAAATGAAGAACAGGGGATGATGATTCCCGAAGAAAGATGTGAGTCACCCGCATAGATTACTGAAAAGTGCTCATCGACTTGATTGATGAACACTGATTAGCAAATGGCAGTTCTCCGATTCCAAATTTTCAATACTTAAGTTAATTATTCAATGAGTTATCAAATATTTTCTACCGTGTCGAAATCCTTGTCTCAAACGTCATTTAATGATGGTAACATGAGTAACAAAAATAAATGTTACATAAAAATGTTGCTAAATATACTTCATGCTTTTTTGAAAGTCTATAGGATTAATTAAACATCAGATCAAAATGTACCCTAAATATTTACTCGTTTTTATAACGTGCTTTTCATGGTGAAGAACTCGATATTATCGAATGTAGGTATGCTGTGCTTGCGAGCTTGCAGAGCTGATAAAGAAGATTTCTGTCGCTTGATCCTTTCGACTTATCCGAAGCAGATAAGCACCGAAGGTAAGAATATTGTCACTACATTTTAGAAGAGTAGCAATATAGTAGCAGAATAGTAGTGTTCGTGATTCTTCGAAATAAAAAAGACTGGAAAGTACACTAAAACTTCACCTGAGGAAACCAGAAATTTTTAACTTTTTTAATGGAATCCTGTGGAGTTTGACTAGAAAATGCCGAAAACGCAAGTTTTAATTTTAGGAATCCACTGGTTCAAAAGTTATGAGTATTTTAAATTCTGTGATTTTGACCGTTCATGACAGATAAAGACTGACGTCGATAACGTAGAAATCGACCCAGCTAGAAACGCTTTTTTGCGCAAGCACTGTTACAATTTGCGAAATTCATCTATTTTCAAAGCTGATCGCGTTCAACCAACAAGATCGTGTATTCACAGGGCAAACTCATCTGAGTCAAAGCCACAGTTTTCACTAGAGGACCGGTTTTCACAGAAGGAAACGTCCAGCCTCGTTGAAACTTGACATCTCCATGGAAGGTGTTCGAATCATTCGCGAAACTGCTGCGTGGAAAGCACGTTTATCTCGGACGGACACAACTGCGTCTGATTCAGCGTTCAGCGATAAGAACGGTTATGATGTTTTGCTGGTGGTAGCTAAGCCTTGGTCCTTTTCACGCAGAATATCTCCCCAACTAGTGGGCTGGGCTGGGGATTTTTTGCTTAGGGTCACCTCGATTAGGGGACGGTATCATGCTTCTGACAGAAGGTGTCGGTTATGTACGCCCAGTGACGGAGTGGTAAACGGGGAGGTGTCGAAATATACCCTCCTCGATCAGGATCAATAAGACGGTTTCCTGCATGATATATATCGACGACAATGGCAGCCAAGAAACTTTCTCGGCACTGTGACGCGTCTTTGTAATAAACCACAGTGACGCGTGAACTGGAAGCGGTTCGTGTCATGATGTGTGGGGTTTATAAATAGAAAACCGAATTTTTGTTCTCTGTCGCTCAAAAGTATGTGGACACTTAATTGCAATCACCTAAAAATAGCGACGAAGTCGAAGAAGTGACTCATTAAATTTGATTTCGACGTACATTAAACAAATATGTATATTGAATAATTTTCCTGTGATTCGTAGTTTCAGTAATCGTAAATTAAACAATGTTAGACCCGTCGTTCCAAATGTAAAAATACTTTAATGTACTAAGTAAAAGTCAAAGTAAGTTAAAATTGGACAAGAAATCGAACGATTCCACTATGTCTATTTACTTTGTTATGAAACAAAATGTATAAACTGTGCGACTGATCCAATCCGTATAATTTTGACGCGTGTTTCTCAAAATAGAATCCCTTTCCCTCCTTCCGATATTATTACAACAGTCCGACGTATGTTCAGTGAACCTGAAATGTCAACAGACAAGATGAACGAGTTTGAAACTCGTCACGTTTCAAAACTAGTCTGCCAGACTTTGAGAAAAGGTTCGCTCCTTCACTGGTTCGACACGGAAATAAAAGTCTTCCGAAGGAAATGAATAACTCAATCTTGTAAAAGAATTTATTATTAGAACCGTTGTCATTGTGACAGGCAAACCACATTTTCTTTTCACGCGCTTGGCGAGAGGTATACATACAGGGTGTCCCAAAATTCCTCCGACACCCGAAAATGGGAGGTTCCTTGGGTCATTTGAAGCGACATTTTCTTTTGCAAAAATGGCGTCCGCGGCTTTGTTTAGGAGTTATTAACGAAAAACACGGACCAATCAGAGCGCGATCTAGACATGCGATGACACGTTCGGCCAATTGACAGTTGAGCGCGTCGGGCCGACTGTGCTAACTCGCGTCTATGTCGCGCTCTGATTTGTCCATGTTTTTCGTTAATAATTCCTAAACAAAGCTGCAGACGCCATTTGTGTAAAGAAAAATGTCGCTTCAAATGACCCAAGGAACCTCCCATTTTCGGGTGTCGGAGGAATTTTTGGACACCCTGTATATTACCTGTTGTCCGAAACGGGAATATTGGTTAACTCCAACTATTCTGATCCACTTTGTGGATTACTTTGCACGTTCGCGTTCGTATAGTAAAACTCAGCGAGGCGGTGAAACATCGCTGGAGGCGGATAGACAAGTTGCTTGGATCTCAAATCTGGATCAGCTGTACGAGCTGCTATTAATTTGCAACCGTACGGTCCAACGTCGAATTGGTTCCTAACACTGCCAATGAATGTCTCATTTTAAAAGACCTCTAATACAGAGAATACAATATTAAGAGTTCTATCCTGTAAGCTGTTGTCCATGTTGCGCCACTCGGTATATTGTAAATGTTATTTACAAGTGGTTCGTTGCCAACGACAAGCGAACGTCGAAAATGGAACGAACAAGAAACAGTCTCGTCAGGTCTGTGACCGTAAAAAGACGTTTAAATAAAGTTGATTCGCATTTGCTGTTTTAATCCTAGCCATCTCTTACAGATCTGAAGTTCAGACTCTAGCTGTTCATAGCAAATACTTCAGAAGTATAACATCGAATTTCGTTCATTGGTTCAAAACTCGTGTATTTTATAAGTGATGAAATTGATGAAAGAAGACATCGGAAACCTGAATATACGAATATTTAAACTGGCAAACTGTGCAGTTAATCGCGCATGAGTAATATTTACAATGGGGCCGTTGTTACCAAGCTGAACTAAGCTTAAGCCGGCGCAAGAGAAAATAACGAGGGTAATCGGAAGTATAGCAGCGAGGCCACGTAATCTGCGTAATGTGTTTCAATTTATTTAAAGACAGCCGTGGTCTAGGCGGATCGAATGGGCGGCTGCGGCATTTCACTGGAAATTAACTTAAACACGCCCAGGAGGACGAGCATAATAAATACCAACGGGAAAATAAATTAAAAATTATTTATAGTTGACCGGTGGCGATAGAATTAACGAAAGCAAATTGGTCCTGACTCATGACTGTCGGAAAACTATAACTGTCAAACAAAAGAACCTGTTATTCACGGCCGACTAACGTACTTTTTTATGACGTCCCAAGACCAAGACAGATAGAAGTTGTTACGTGATGCATGAGCCCAGAGCCTTTCAAAGCCTCTGCATATATCCTTTTTTTGTATATTCCTTTGTGAATTCAGTTTCTTTACATCGATCTGAAACGAAATAATCCGAATGCTCAATTATTTTCACAAGGAACGCCGCATCTGCGGAAATTGAAATAATCGTTCAGCGTTTCACGTATGCCGCAACATTCCTGGCGTTTCATCCTCGCGTTCCTTCGCTCGGAAGTAACTATCCCGCCATCTTTATGCCCGTTGCTCCGATAAATCTGCCTTCCCCTCCCCGAGAGACTGTTGCGCGTTTCATCCTACCCCCATCCTTCCTCGATTCGCGAATGCTCGACACAGCCTCGCTCGGTATTTTTGCACGGGCTACACTCGTATGTCTCATTACTTTACGGTGCGGCTGGCAATTTGCGGGCCGAAGAGCCGCCACGAGCCGCCATTTTAGAACAGCCGGCAGTTAGTTACGCGTGCAAGTGGCACTTGTTCATCCCTCTGCCCGCGGGTGCTGAACCGAACGCGCTCCTCCGTCTTTTCGAAGACTTTTATTATGAAATGGAAATATTTTCGTCAGCGGTTCGATCGACGACGCCTCCTGCTCGCCCTCGATATTTACAGTTGACAGTAACGACGCCGGTTTCTGCACCGTACATGGAACCACGCCGTCGCGTCGTCGTCGTTCCGGCTAAGGAGTAACGGGCAGAAAATGGGGCAATGATTTCGACCGTGAAAGTGCCTCGGAACAAAAATAAGTTCGACCGGTTGTTAAGTTAAAGAGCTACTTGATGCTTCGCGCGCCGCTGCAGTTGTTCAATCGCACCGACGCTAGGCGGCCGCATACTTCTACACACTTTCGCTCCTAATTATTTCAATGGCTTCGAACGTTCAACCTCTTGAGTCGGTAATTGCTACACGTGGATGCGAATGACCAAAGTGAAAAAGTTTTTTTTAATTAAAGGATCCGTTTAAACCCTTGCCATTTTCTTTACGGTCGCATCGATTAAAACGTCTTTCTCCCCAAAAATGTCGTAGAAGGAAAAAGAAAATTTCCATCCTCTTTACAGCCCTTTCTTGCGTCTGAATTCTCGCTTTTAAGGACGCAAGGTTTCGCACAGATGCCTCTTGGGGAGGTTTCCGTTCGGGCCGAGGATTATTGTAACAGCGTAGATAAAGAAAGGTGACATTCGCGAGAGGACAGAGAATCCCCGGTAAGAGGATTCTGGTATCAGCGACGATGAGACCATGCTCGTTTCGTGGATGTTAACAATCGGAAGGGAATACCCTGATCCCGTGCGCTTCTCCTTTCCCGTTGCTTGCGAATTCCTTTCCCTGTCTCTTGAGAATATTTCGCTGTGATATAGAGTAGTACTGTAATGAACATTGCAGTTGATAGGAATGAGATGAAATAGGAAGGAGAATACAGTTTTAGTATGGCTTGTTGACTGCGCATCTGGTAATTTCGAAAGAGCACTATAAAATAATGGAATTAAAAATACTAGAAAATTAATTTTTACTAAGACCGAAGAATGCGGGAGACATAAAAAGTTTTACGCGATACGTTCTCCAGAATTAGAATTTGCATGATCGAGCACATTACCATAATTACCCGCAATGAATCAAACTGCGTACATTCGCAATGGCGCCTGTACGCCGGCCAAGAGATTCGAAATCAGCAATAATAGCCAAATCGCTTCATAATTCATGCCATCGATCTTCCCAAGTGTAATGATCCTGTTCTGGAAAGCTCTCGCATTCACGAATTCTTACGAATTAATCCGACTTTTTCACGTCATCAATCATGGATCAGCAAGCTTTCGCTCGCGATTCAGCGATTCGAATCACTTTAGCCGCTCGAGAAAGAAGTTGGCCCACCTGGGAGGATAATTATACTGTGTTCTTTTGAGGCGCAGCCATGATCGCTTGCGTACGCGTTCGTTTAGCGTGAGGAACACTTTCTCGAATGGGAACAGGATCAACGTAGATCCGTCCGTGTGACGTCAGTTCCAGACGTTACGTTCTCGAACAGTTTCGCCGAGAGGATAGGTCCTCGTGACGGGTGACGTAAACTTGAATGAGCAATTCGTCTTTATTCGACCGTTCAGGAAACGTGGTTGCACCCTGATCGGCAAACGACACGGATCGTCGCTGATAGAGACTGCAACGTACACGATTTTATGGTTGCTTGGAGTCCACAGATTTGATGGAAGATCTACTCAATTCGTTCGTGGATGCTCGAGTAATGTGTCAATTTCAATGAACAATTATTAATTCAAACCTACTTTTAGATTTGTCGTTAGACTTTCCGAACGACCTAATATTTTATACATTTAAAACAATTAACAAACCTACAACAACGAATTAAAATAACTAATTAACCACACTGCGTGCGTGGAAAGTGTCGGTTAAACGAAAGTGCGTCGGTAGCCCGGCAGATGCGTCTGTCTGCATGAAACAAGGGTGAAATCACGATGCATCTTTCATCCGTTGCGTGGCTACGACCGCTTTGTCCGCGCGACAGTTTCTGGTTTCTCGTGCGTAGCCACTTCTTGGTCGCGGTTTGGCGAACGGCCAAATGCCCCAAGTGCCGTCGAGTATTCCTACATCTGCCGCCAATAAACGGGTTATGAATCGCGCTAATTATACGCGACACGTTCTTACCGCCCGTTTAATTCACCGAAGGGGGTGAAAGAGAGAGAGAGAGAGAGAGAGAAGCGGGGCTCTCGACCGCTTCTTCTCGAGCGATGCACTCTTCAGGGACAAGTGCTCCTCGAATGCATGCCACTCGAGATGTACGCGAGCGCGTACATTATGCAGAAAAAGTCTGCTGAGCATTCCGTCTGCACACATTCTCGTCGCATAAATTGAAAAAGAACTTGAATTCTTGAAGTGCCAGGGAAACGTATCCTCCATCTCATTACGGAGGTTTCAATTCGTTTTTGGAAGATCGTTTTTCGATCAAATCCAATACATCAATTTTCTCAAAGAAACAAGATTAAGTAATGAAAATGTACGCTACAAATGAATAACACATTTTATGTTTGAATAACAACAAGACTTGTTTGATTTAGATTCTACGCGAATTTTATTGCATCATATGCTCGAGTAAGGACGATTTTCAAATATTAAATATGTTTCTTCCATCGATCGTATTTGTTCGATCCTTTAATACTAACTAAAGAAAAAAGCAATTTTGCAAATAGTCAATAATCGACATTTCGATCGAAGTTTGGATCTTTTTCAAGATTTATTTGAATCGCGTGTGTAAAAAAATTATATATTATACAATTTTCAAAACTATTTAATGATTGAATATAAGGATAGCTATTCATCGAAAATATTTAACTTCAGTTATTTTCAAATATTATTTGAAATTAATAATTTGTCAGACTGATTTTTCATCCGCAGTCTAATCACTACACTGCGGATTTCATGTATTTATAACAAAAATTTATTACAATACATGCTCATGTATCTTGTATGTGACAAAGAAAATTTTTATTTTGCATAAAGATCCACAGTGTATTAATTATGAAGTTTGCGCAACGAACCTGCCTCACGGTACTCGTGCCTGCCGAACGTGCAAGCCACCTGCTGCAAGAGAATCCCATTGGCCCCGTGTATCCCGTGCGACAGCATCTGCACCAGCATCCCGACGACCATGACGATCCATCCCCATCCTCCCTCGGGGTAATAGTGTTGCTTCAACGTGTGCAACTGTTTCCAATCGGCAACCCATTGCTTGGTACTGTGCATGGGCCGATCTACAGGCGTCTGTTCGTTTCCACTGCAAGCAACACCGCTATCGTGTATGGACAAACGCGGCAAGGACCTGCTGCGATAGAGCACGGAAGCAACGGGAGTTTCATGGTTGCGACGATCATTCGCGTCCTTGTCTTCGTATCCATCCCCATCCTGATACCCGGTGTACCTTTCGAGATAAATCTCTCTCTCCTGGGATAAGCGAAGCTCTCCGCAATTTTCGCACTTGGCTCCGTCGATCTGTTTCGTCGGCCCGTCTTTAGGGGATCTTGCGATACGACCGGCGTCCTGATCCGTCGATCGAGATGTCCTGCTCATCGCGACGTCTTCTTGCGTGCTTTCAGTCAACTTACCAGCGGGATCTTCAAGATAATCAACGAGTTTACGAGCCACTTCTGTCCCCGGGATCCCGCAACCTCTCGAACCATCCAGGATAAGATTCAGATGGTACCTCGGCGCGGGACTGTGACCGCGCGAATCTTCCTGGTCCTTCCCAACGTCCATGTTCCCGGTCCTGCAGACAGTCCTGGCAGAGATTAATGCCTCGTCCTCGAAATTGTTCCTCGGTTCGGTACACCATGGTCTCTTAATCCGCACCCCGTCGTCGACCCTGAAGTCCACGCTGAAACGCTTTCGGTCATCCGCTCGAAACTTACACGCATCATTCTCCGGGATGTTGATACTTTTCGACTGGTCATCGAACTCGATTGCCTCTTCGTTGCGTTCGTTATCTTGATTGATAAGCGGGCTTCTTCTATTAGGGTCTTCGTGGTCCTCCACGATGGTGTACCTCTCCGTTCCGTCATTATTCCCAGCCTTTCGATGGACGAGATTGTTCGATGTCCTAGGCTGGTCCTTGCTTATTTCGTAATCGACGATAGCCGCAGCCATTATCTAGGTCTCTCACACGCGTTCTTTAACTTCGCGGCCCCTTCCTCGTCGTCTTCGCCGTCTACGTCGTCGTTTCTCTGCTTCCTCTGTCTCCTCTGGCTCTTCCATTTCCTTTCCACAGAGGGATCTTTACTTTTCGTTGCTGGCTGGTTCTTCAGCGGCGGAACAGAAGCGTATGCTGAACCATAATGTTCCATTTACGTGATCGACCGAGATTGCCGAACTATCGGACCCAAGATCTTCCAGAGACTCGATGAGTTCTTCATTTTCTCCTTCTTTCGATTTCGATGATCACTGATCGATCAATCTTTTTCCTTCAATTTCATTTATGTTCCTCGTCTTCTCAACTAATTTTGTTTATATCGAGCACTGTCGAGCGAGACGTAGAAATATTAGATGTGAGAAATTTTTATTGATCAGAGGGCTCATTTTTCCTGATAATACTATCAATGGCAGACTGAAACGATTTATAAAACGGTCGGTTTTCAGATTGTGCGGTTTCGACAGGCCGGTGTTTTTGAAGGTTACTGTTCTACTGGCCACTATGTAATTCAGGTATCTCGATCTGGATCTAAGCCTGTCGAGGACACGAGTCGTACGAGGAAACGACCGTTCGCGACACGCTCGGCACGCAAACTGGCCGAGAACCGCCGCCGCGGCCAAGAATCGTGCGGCTCTCTGCGACAGCTGCGCTTCTGGAGTCGGCTGGATCAACCGAAGCCCGAGGAATCCCTCTCTCTTTTTCTAAACCCCCTCCAGACGGTTCCTTCGGAGATTTTATTTGGTTCACACCATGTTCAGTATTCTGCTCACCGAACTGTACCTTTCTTTTTGGCGAAACCGGGCTTAGGAAATTATTTGATTCGCGATTGGGTCGTAGAGTTTGGCCACTGTGCCTTCGTGGGACTCCTTGGAAAGGCGTTTTCGTTCGACAGATATTTGCAGACATTTTAAAATAAATGAGAAAGTCAAAATGCTGTCTGCTAGTCTCATTTATGGTAACAATATGATATAATAGGATTGTAGATTTTTTTTAATGCAATGAAGAATGAAATGTTAAATTTTCAAGAGATGAGAATGAAGCAAGAGTATTTGTTTCGACTGTTTTGTATTTCATTCGCTCAATTGTATTTAATGCACAAAATCTGCAGTCTAGTAACAACTTGCTAGTGCACGCAATGTAAACTAATGTTCTTCGAGATCCGCTGGTGTAATCCTCTCGAATCTATCGAGCACCGTCATAAGTTTAAAATCCAGAAGGAAATGTCATCCCCTATTAGGTGAACTTCCCGAAACTATCTCGAGTTTAATCTGCCCTTGCTGCGTATCGTCCCGCACAGTCTTCCGCAGCGTCGTCTTTATACCATTATATAATTATAGTCGGACTGGTCCGGGTAATTTTATCAGGCTCGAAAGTGGAAAGTTGAATCGCCGTGATGATCCTAACTTTTTCATTTCTGCGGAAAAGTCGTATCGTCTCGCAACGGTTTCCACGCGGCCCTTGCTCCCTAAATCTCTGCCCATTGTACCCGTTCTTCCACCGAGGTTATTTTCTCGTTCACCGGAATATATGGATTCGCAAATGCGCATTTACTTTATGCTCGCGCACCTGTATCATCAACGGGTATTACCTGCGGGCCTTTATACCGCGACGCGAGCCATAAATGCAGGCATAAATCCTGTATTCTCGGACGATGCCGATGTTAACACGTTCGATAATAAGCATGCTCCACCGGGCAATCTAATCGTCTCGATTTCGATCGATTGCTGTTGATGCACGCGTCAAAAGCTTGTTCAGGTGTTAACGGTGAATACAAGATGCTTAAAAGTTTGCAAGTGTAATATACAGGATGATTCTGGGAACTGGGATAAGTTACTGATCTTTTTTAACCGTCATCCGTCCCTCATTTCACGAACTAAACCTATCCTTCGGTATTAAATTGAGATTATTTTATTCAAATTGATGAGTTAACGAAGTTTCGGATATTTGACGTTTTATGTCCGAAACGTATTTTATTATACATGTAAGTATTTATTATATTATTATATTAGAATTATATTAGAGGAAGTATCCAAACTCTCAATCCGAATCGTAGGAACTGATGCCGCGTTTGGTATAATGAACACAAAATGAAATTGATAAAAATCGTATTAAATTGTGGAATATCATATTCTGGCATTTTTCGAAAATTGTTAGAAGCCATAAATGCATGCACTCTGTTCACAACATAAATCGTGAATTGATGCGTTTCATTAATCTCCTAGAAAAAAGTTGCTGTGCGCTATATCCGTCTGTCAGTTTCGCAAACAAGATAGAAGCTTTTCCTCGAGCAAATCAATATGTTTTTGTTGAAGCGATGGTTGCACAAAGGGGGATCAAAGCGGAAAGTAAAATACAGGAACAGGAAGAGGAAGTTCAATAAAAGGTGCAAGAAATGTACTGTCTGAATCCCCCAAGCAATTTACTGAATTTCTCTGAATATTTGTTCAATAAACCCCGTCCAGTTACAATAGATGACTTCTTGAAAAAACTAAATATTAAAGCGTTAAATATTATCAGTGATTTTTGTACGTCCAACAATACTTTCGTGTAACAGCCCTTGACTGAGAAAATTAGTGATAAGTAGTAATAAGCAGAGCAATATTATGTTAATCATAAAACTAGCTATAAGGCGAAAACCCAAAGATAGTACAAAACGAAATTCTACCTGTAAAACAGTAAGATATTAGAGATTAAGTATTTTAAACAATATGTTAATAGAATTAGTTACCCGACTGAGAAATATTGTGATGTCTAGCGAACACTGATATGTGTCTATATTTAGACTACAATTTTATTGCTAATAATATGTATTAATATATGTATACGCAGTTGGATAATTAAATATGTATTTGTGTACGTTAGCTTATATGCCAGAACTGGTTTAAAGCTTTTTGTTTAATAAAAAGAATATTTGTTCAATGGGTAAATAGGAGATACGGCTGCTGGGAATTTTTCAAATATCGACCGTCTCCATTCTGTAGACGTGCCGGATGTGAACGTAGAGAGCGCTTCGGTATTCTTTCAGTCGTGTCGGTAATTCAGATTCGAAATTCCTCAAATTCCTTAGATCCTGAATTTGTAATTTAAAAATATTTCATAAACGAGAACTATTACCTTACACTTTTTTATACATAAGTGATTCAAGAGTCGATTTGTGGGAACAGAAATATGTTGAAAAACAGAGTGAGATTAAGAGTTAGATCAAGACTTCACTGTAAAAAACTAAATGGTAAGGTGGTTAAGGGAGTGCTTGTGGACATCCTTGGCAATAGGATTTCTTATAACTATGAAACAGTTCAAAATGATAAATTTTCCTTGAATCGTGCCAATGATCATGGTTTAAAAAAACTCGTTGGGAACCAATAATGCGCAGCCAATCGTGTTAACCTGCTAGTTGTACCGTTTAAAAAATTACGATTTCTGCAGTTTGTCCGAATTTTCCGACTTTCCTTTGTAATTGTTCCGAATTATTTTTCCTGAAAACTTTCCGAGTACCATAACGAACAAAACGAAAAAAGAATTATTTATATCTATCGTACGCATCGTGAGTTATGGTGTTGAGTTCATACAAAAATTCCATGGAAAAACGTACTCTCATTTTTTCCCGAATTTTCCATATTTCCGGGCAACTTTTCCAACCTTTCTTTCCTTAAAAACCTTATTCGGACTATTACGAACATTTTTTTAAATTAGCTAAATCGGTCCAGCCGTTCTTAAGCGATGCGCTTTCGAACGAACAGCGTGTAATTATTATTTATATAGATTAGATAACCAGGTGGTTAAGGCAGTGCTCGTTGACGGTGTTGGTAAAAGGAATTGTTGTAAATATTAAACAGCTAGATATGATAAATTTAATAATAATTATCACGGTGATCGTTGTCGATCGATATTCGATGGGGTGGGGAGAGTTGCGCATCGCTGCACGCAGCGCGTCTGAGCTTGGCAAGAGCGCTCAGTCTCATTCAGTCAGTCGGGTCGGGGCGGCCGGCAGGAGCAGTCAAGCTTCGGGATTTTTCGGGACCACTTGTTTCCCCTAGTGGACCACTGGTCATCCTCAGCTACGCCTGCCTACCCTCAGCTACTGTCGCTTATTCTCGCTAACCCTGGACTACCCACAGTCCTCTGTTCTGGTTCGATCTTGTTTCTCTCTTTGAAAGAATCAGAACCTTCTGCCTGATTCGCCTTTGGTCTCCCGTGGATCGAAGACTTCTTCTCCTATTCACACGTTTTGTTCCGCAATTATTACTCGACATGCCTGTGTAATTTAGTATAAGTCCGTCATTGTAAGAAAAGGAGTCGTTTTGGGTTTCTTGTCCAGCTACTTCCTTGTGGTGAGACCTGGACAATCTTTTCAGTATTCATCTTTTAGTATCTTACAAGTAGTGAATAATATCGAGCTGCACACTTAAAGTTTTTGATACTGTTGTATAGTAGAATGTTAGACTGTAGATAATCTACATTATAATATGTTCAATAAAGATGATGAATCATTGTTGTAATTTTTAGTAGTATTATTAGTTAAGGAATATTGATTTTACATTGTAGATTTAATTAACATCTTTAATTAAAAATCTCAAGTAATCAACGATGCAACAGTGCATCCGCGAAGTCGAGTTAAATCTCTCGTCGTTATTAAAGTTCGAAAGTAATATCTTCTACGTCGTCGGAGCCGAGAATTTACTACATTCTGCAGCTGTCTGCTAAACGCCTTCCCGAGGCTGTACCGATCGTTCGAGTTTCCCAATTAAAAAGTATCTTCGACGGAAAGCAGTACCCGAAGCTTCGCTGAACTTTCGGCACTCTCTTACATAACCAGCTAAACCATCTGCTTCTCGTAAATTTTAGATAAGACTATTAAAACCGGGCGCAAACTCGCCCAAAGAAATTTGCGTTCCCTTTCATCTTTGACCATCAAACGTTTCCTTACGGCGAAACAGGTCAGTGCGACCGCTCTAATTAAACGTTTGTTGTCGTCATTTGTCATCAAAGTGAAACTAATCTCCCAGTAAAATGCAATTTATGAGAGTGCAGCCGTCTCTAAGTATCGTAAGAAATGCAGTCGTGGGTATGCTGAATTCCGACTGCATAGGAACTGTGTCGCCGGAACTAAATATTACTTGTTCCATAACTAGAATTCAAAAACTCATAGAAAACATGCTAAAATACAAAATTCTACGGAATTGAATACAATTTTTATTTATTTCAGATCTACATACATATAAAGTCTACTACCACAAAAAATAATTTTTTATTTGTTTCCACTTTCTTGAATCTTCTCTGGGGAAATAAAAAATTGCATAAACATCCGCAGTCTACTCATTAATAACAGAGCTATTTAAGTGTTCCCATTTAAATGTCCCAGTCGGCGTACGACAGGGACCCTGATAAGACCGCTCGCTACAACAACCCTAACAATCCCTCCGACAGATACCAGCAACTCTGCTAAACTCGCATAATTCGTCGGGCTTGTTTGCATTTGAATTTGATCAAGCTCGAAATCGCATGCGGCGGAAACTGCTCGCGACACATACTGGAACAGTCGTGTAGAGATATTGCGAAACTCACCTGCGGTGTGCAGAGGAGGATGATAAAACTTCGCATAAGCTGGCAGAGCGAGAGTCGCCGGAATCGACAGTTGCAGACCGGGTCCAAGCAGATGTATCAGGGTGCTGACTACGGTTACCACCCATCCCCAGCCGCCTTCTGGGTAATAGTGTCTGGTGAGAAGCCGTCTGGCTTGCACCTGAGAGCTGCCGGCTTGAGGAGGACACTTTTTCGCTTGGTCAACGGTGTTGTTCTGCTTCTTTTTTTTCGCGTTCTTCGCGAGACTGTCCCCGTTTCTGGTCTCGCAGTTCCGTCTCGCTCGCGGATCCAGAAGCGGCCATGATCGCGCGCGAGATATCGACATGACACGCGAGTTTCGAATTACCCGCGGGCAAACTGCGTACCCGTGTCGTCCACAATTCGCATCACCATTCTCGCCGGTGTTCGCAGCTCGCGCGATCGATGATCGCATGGATTTCTCGGAGGCATCCTGTCGATCCTCCGGGAAGCAGCGCACACCCTTTTCCCGCGTTTCTGGCGCTTAACGGGACACGATCATCTGCTCACTTCCTCTTTTCGAAACACTATTACAATTCTTCAGGGACGTTCCCATGCACGTGTCCGTGGAATTTCACTCGATTTCAACTTTTCGAGACGCTCGCTCGCTAGGTGTATCCTCAGGATCATAAACACTTCATGGGCTTTTCTGACAAATGATTGTAAGGGGTTTTAATTGGACTCTCATATTTGATTAAGCAGATTTAAAATCAGAATAACTTTTTTATGCCATAGATTAATATGATAATCAATCAAAATTCAACAATCTAATAGGAAAGTAGAATTTATAGTACCGTAATCTTTCGTTACCACAAACATTGGTGATGATATTTGTGAGTGCTTCCAAGGGAGAACAGCGCTTTTCAACTAGCCCAATGACAATGATTTACAGTGGTGTTCCGTAGCCGGTTAATGTTCCGCGGTACACTGTTTTAGAAATGATAAACGAGGATCATTACCCGCAGAAACAATTGTTAATTTATCGTCGATGTTAATTTCAGCCTGCTTTCGTAAAGGAGTGTTCAAAGTTATAAATCTTTAAGCATGTATCGAATAGAGTTCAATACCGAATCTCTTGTCTTCGCGTTTTATGCAGCATCTAACCGATCTGGTCTTCTTTCAGGATCGTTAGATTCTGTATACAATTCATAAAATCTTGATTAAATGGAGAGAAATTAGATTAACAAGAGCGATATCCGACGAAGAAGAAATTTCTTGATGAAAGCTCCAAATGATGAATTAACGATATGTCCGAGCCCTTGCGAAATGAACCATTATAAATTACGTTGAATCGCGGCAGATCTTTTCTGTTACAACATCGGTTCTCCATTACGTTACTGTACATATTATATCTTAGGGGTGGTGTAGTGTTGGTTGGTTTTAAAAAATTCGCAGCTCATGCTGCGTCATTGGTAATTTGTCATGTCTGGTGGAACGTTAACTTTAATTCGTGAGAAACTTTCTGTTTGAGAGAAGGCGACCCGGTCAATATATCGAAACGTTTCCATGAGTATTTTTATTTTTCATTTCTCGTGTACACGTCATAGCGGTCTATAGCGTGTAAAATAATTATGTCGAACAGAAGAAATAATTCATAAAATATGTTTCTTTAATCAAATTTGTAATCGAAAACATTACTTCGATTAAATGTATCAATGTTGTGTTAATTGACGATTCGATGTTATTCCAGTTTCATCGAGCAATACTTGCGAAAGCATTAATGAACGCACGATGAAAAGATTGGACACATACGCGAAACGAGTTTTCATGCGTGAAATCGTTCCGAGTGATTTCTTTCCTTCGTGAAAAATTATTACCGTTGTTATTGCGAGCGAATGACGCTGGAATTAGGTTAATCCTGCAATTAAAGATCCATTGGAGAGTTTAACCTTTTTAATTTGATCGTTCGGGTACGTTGATGCAAATACCGAATTTGTTTAACATTCACTAAATTGAAAGGAGAAAGTTATTAACGCTTGCTGTTCAAAAGCTTGTTTTACGGTATGGATTGTTCGAATGGCGATGAACTCAGAATTGTCAAATGCAAGTACATGATTATTTAAAATATCGAGTCGTGTATATTATGATGGTTGATCAATATAAATTATTTATATTATAGTAACAACATTGATATGTATGGTTTAAACTGTTCGACACAAATCAAAGTACATAAATCGTAACTTGGCATCAGTAACAAACATTTGCATTATAATAATCATTGCCACAATGAATCTTCTAACGATGACAAAAATTGTTTTTTCCATACAATTGATGCAAACTAAGATATGAAAATAGAGAATCGCGTAGAAATTTACAACGATTTTCGCGAGCTGCCGGAAGATGGTTCTGCCGTTAAGTACAAGGATATCACAGGGGAATCGCGATGACCAACAATTAAAAATGTTCTTAATTTTACTTTTGCTGCAGTATTCTTCTAATGATTGAAAGAAATTGTTCCCTCTATTCGATTACTAAAACATACAACATGGACAAACGCTTAAAAATTCCTAATGCAATGATAACAATTTTCGTGAGAGGCCGGAAGATGATTCTGTCGCAAAGTGCGAGATGTCCAGGGGAATCTTAATGACCAACAATTAAAAATATTATTAATTTTACTTTTGCTGCAGTGGATTATCTAACGATTGAAACAAATTGTTCTCTCAATACGATTACTAAGAAATAGAATATGGACAAACGTTTAAAATTCGTTGTACAACGACAACAATGTTCGTGAGAGGCCGGAAGATGATTCTGTCGCAAAGTGCGAGATGTCCAGGGGAATCTTAATGACCAACAATTAAAAATATTATTAATTTTACTTTTGCTGCAGTGGATTATCTAACGATTGAAACAAATTGTTCTCTCAATACGATTACTAAGAAATAGAATATGGACAAACGTTTAAAATTCGTTGTACAACGACAACAATGTTCGTGAGAGGCCGGAAGATGATTCTGTCGCAAAGTGTGACATGTCACAGGATAATCGCGATGATCAACAATTAGTAATATTCTTAATTTTACTTTTGCTGCAGTGGATCCTCTAACGATTTAAACAAATTGTTCTCTCTATACAATTATTAAGAAATAAAATATGGACTTTAATGGAGTTTAAAAATTCGTAGTACAACAACAGTTTTCGTGAGAGGCCGGAAGATGATTCTGTCGCAAAGTGCGAGATGTCACAGGATAATCGCGAGGCAGTTCGCGTTGACCGAGCACTGTAGAGCGAGCGTCTGAGGACACCGGACCGGGACTGGCAGACCTAAAGCGTAGAGTATCGCGCGGTGCCGGCAACTGATGCTGCTGCGACGATAGCTAGCCTCTGCTCCCTCTCTGTATCCGCTTTGGCCCCTTCCTGTCCGGACTCAGCATCGCGCCGCCACTCGATCACCGCCGCTGTTCAACGTATCCTTGCGTGGCCGCAGGTATCGCTCGCAAACGTTTGCACCTGTGCACCAGCCCAAAGATGCATCGCCAACTATCAGCCCACTATCGGATGTACGACGTGAGATTAGGTATCGCGACGCTTGCACAACTTTTCCAGCGTCTACGGTTCTCCTGAACGGTTACAGTACCATGCAAAATTATTCAGATTATAGGGATTTATAGGAAACTATAGATTAGCTGGTTAGAAATACTTTATTTTTCAAATTACATACACTACTGTGCAAAAGAAAGAACCACTCGGTATAATTATGAGATCTAAAGACAAACAATATCTTTATGTAGAAATTGTCTTGTACAACGATTGATTGATTGCATTTAAAGTATTAGATAATCCGCAATAACATATATTATTCCAACTATTCAATTAAACAGCGGAATCCTTTTTCAAAACTTACTGTATTCTTCTTTGATTTTGTACGCTTTTCTATTAAATATGACTAGGTGCTTATTTCTTTTGCGAGGCAGTGCATCCTATGAAACAGTGTTTGGAATATTTACTTCGCCCAGCTCCGGCTATATCGTGGACCAAAATATTACGGAGTTTATTATAAAGTATTGTAAAAAGTATTACAAAACCTCGCGGAGGTTTATCGGCCCCCTTTCCGTTAATAGACCTTAGGGCCGTCAGTTATGCATCATCCTTCACCCGGTTCAGCATTTTACAAACGAAGGACAGTTCATCATCGAGCAGATTCCGCTCGGTAACGTTTTTCTGGGCGTACAATTAATAGATCGCCGGTGCGGCGATGGGGGTGAACGCACAAGCGGCCTGATTCTCTTCTTTTTGATCTTGCAGAGCCCGAAATCGAAAAATAGTACTCGGATGTAATCCTACGAGGGACGGCAGGAAACGTGCACCGACGAGAGAGCCGCGACCGACGCACCGTATATTACATCTTTGGCGCCTTGTCGCGCGGCCGCCCGTGAGTAATCGCGACGAACCAACAAAAAAAAACTGCAACGAACGAAAAGAAAATATGCACGCCCCTCGTAAGCCGTCGCTCGTACGTCGACGACTTTAGGACTGCCCGATACGCCTTACTGTGCGCGATGCTCTTAGACTACGATCTTTACGATACCATTCGCCTACCATTCGATGGAATGGGTCCTACGAAGATTTAACTAGCCTCCACGCAGATGTCCTGTCACAAACACCACCGAACATTAAAGCTGCTGCGAATATACAGCGTCTTCAAATCCACCATGCTCGATGCAGGTTTGATCCATGGTTTTATTTTAGATCTTGTTATAATTAAACTTGAGGATTTTTACTGGTACTTAATAAAAGAGAATTAAGCATATTTTTATTCCCCCTTAGTCGTTCAACACTAAATTTTGTGGTTTCATAGAGCTTCGAATAAAAGATGGTGGCATACACGTGCTCCATTGTTTGGGCCAGTAGTCAGCTTTCTTGAAAATAAATTGCTCAAGAATTAAGAATAAAGAATGTCTACTAATTAGTAAGATTTAACAATAGATAGTGATATAATTTTAATAGCTATTTATGAAATTGATCTTATTTGAGATTCCAGATGTTTAATGAAAAAATAAATTCTTTCTATACATGGAAAGTAACATGTTGCATGTATTGTATACATAGATATGGGATAAAAAATTTGACTAGTAGAACGTTCATCAAGAGGGCAGTTTCGAACCTGTTCGTTAGCATTCAAGACATGTTTTTCCACGCTCTCGCTATAATGCATGACTTTTCACACCTTCTGTTACGTCGGCTACGTGACAATCATTCGTAAATCATTACCGACGAAACTTTAAAGTAGCCTCATCCCGGAGGCAAAGCGACTACGGAGACTTATCTGTCAAGATTTCCTGTCATTCTAAAACCCCATCGGGCCGTCGTAAATTTTCTGACACTGTGTCGCGAGCATCCGGTATAAATTAAACGGTTCGGTTGAACGTCTCGCGCTGTTGACGATCGCGGTGTCAGCTTGTTTCCAGCATCGTCGCGATCGTTCCTCGGTGCATGGACACGCTCCTCGCTCCGGTGATTGCCACTCGTAAAGAAGTATGGTGGTCTTAAAGCGTCGTCGGGTCACGCGTTCGTCTGAATCATCGGTGACGAAACTACACGTGCGATCACGCTTCGCTCGATTAGGGTAGATCGACGCCGTGTTAGGCAGACACTGCCATAGGTGCGCTTCTTGGGACACGAACTATTCATCAGCGAGAGAAAAGTCGAGCAATTATGTGCGAAACATGTGACAGAGGTGGATTTTCATTCGTATAATTTACCGGACAGTGAAAGTTGAGCATACGGTTTTTTACATCTTATGAATTATGCTTCAGAGTGTCACGCGATAAGATTTGTTGACACTTTCATTGCGAAAAATCACTTTGCAAGAGTGAGATCCATTAATTTCATTTCGCCGTTGCACAAGAGATAATTATTTCATAATATGCAGTGTGTCCGTGATGTTAATGAAAGTTAAGTGGTACATTATTAATTTGAAAGGTAACACGTTCAAGTTTCGTTCCTTAAATGGAATTAATTTTGAACGATTCGTGAGTACGTATACAAATTATTTACGGTTTCTTGGATACTTATCAAACATTGCCTTTATTTCATCGTTTCTACTTTTTTAAACGATATCATCTGAGCCCTTCTGTTTACAAGCCCTTTTACTTTGTCATACCACTTCAAACTTAATTCCATTCACAAAAAAATCCGTAATCCAATCCTGCGTCCCTCTCGATGTTCAAATAATTCCTGTTCAAACAGAGGATTTCGTGATATCGTTGTGACCGTCTGTTTTCTCTGATTCTCATCTTTCCCTGAATGGTTCTAGAATTGGAGTGGATCATTTCACGTTAAATCGATCATCCCTTACCGACGTCATCAGGGATATTGTTTAAAATAAAATTCGTCATCGAGGAATAAATTGAGTATGAATAATCAGGGACGGGTTATCGACTAAGAACACGTGCAATAATTAAAATCGATCTGACAGCCAACAGCGGTGGTTCTAACAAGATGGCGAAAAAAATCTGCGTTGATAAAGTTTCGGATTATGGTCGTGGGATCCCTGTGACACAGTCACGAAATATTTTTTCCAAGTAGGCGGTAAGTGATGTCGACTTGCGTGTGTCGGCGAACAGAAGGCCGTTGGCTGGAATGAGATTTCTCTCCCTAGGGAATTTGTTGGGCGGGCTTAGTCTAAAATCAAACAAGGCCCGGATTAAATTGCAACTCCTGCGCTTGTGTGTGCGATTCCTAAGCCGCGGTTACGGTGCATCTTTGACAAACTAACGCTACGACAAATATGTTCGAACCACCGAAAAATATTAATACCGAATACTGGTATTTCGTGTTATTTTGCAATTTCGTGAAACCGGTATTTGCTAAGGTAAAATACCTGTATTTTCGGTATTAGCTATAAATAATAAATATCTTTTTTGGGAATCTACTCTTATCTGAAATACGTATTTACAGTAGCTGGTCCAATTATATTTTTTACAATCACACTTCAAAAATATGCAGTTAATAAATTAGTTACAGTTTTTTTCTCAATAATAGATATTATATAATAGACCACACGACAAGATCTTTAGGTGATATTTACTCTTAGTATCTATGTATAGTACATCTATTTACTTTTAGTTATTAGTATTTTCTTAATAATAATATTATGTTTTGTTGCTTTGTTGTATTATAATACTGTAATAGTTTATTTTTTATATTATATTTTTTGTTTCTAATGTTAAAAATTATTATTTCACTGCTCTTATTAATAATATTTTATTATAACACTTGTTCCTCAGTTTATGTTGGTAATATAACAAAATTTAACATAGGCAAAGATACAACTGTGTTTTTGTGCGTTTTTGAAAATTCCTAATACCGGTATTCCGGAACAACGTTTAAAAATATACTGAATATCGACATTGCATTTTTGGTCCGATATTGCAAACCCTAGTCATGACATAAGTACCTGCCGACTTTTGTGTATACATTTCATGTGTCGACTTATAAACTTTATGGCTATAAGGGACCAATGCATTTAAGCCTAGCTGTTCGGGAATAGTCTAGAGAAGATTTTCGTAGGTATAAGATCGTCAAATAGTGAACACAGTGATTCCCAGCAGTGAAAAATCATGAACGAAATGCGTATCGATTTCCGACATCTCATGTTATATGAATTTCGGAAAGGAAGTTCAGTAACAATTGCCACGAACAACATGTGCGCTGTTTACGGAAAATGTGCGCTTTCATCTCGTATCTGTAGGAAGTGGTTTCAACGTTTTAAAGATGGGAACTTTTGTTTAGAAGACGAGGAACGTTCCGGTCGTCCTCCTCAGACAGACGAAGATCAAATTCGAGACCCTGCACAGAAATCACGAAGTTTATCAGCTGAAGAGATGTCAAATGTTTTGAAAATATCTAAAACAAACTTAAAGGTATGTTAACAAAATCAATATATGCAACCGCTCGAAAAACGGCACGAACGTATGGGGTGACCTAATAAAACAGACCAATACTGTGTGCAAAAGGCTGCATAATCGAAGTAAAAACCCGACTTTACCCTAATAGCGTTTCACCTCGGAGCGTGACGGATCAGACTCGTTCACTGACAAGCAATTGTATATCTGGTGCGCCTAACGAAGTTTCCACTTGAAAAAATTCGTTCTTGTGCGAATTGGGGCAGCATTTCTTCAGAAGTCACAATTATAACGATCCTGCTTGTTACGTTTGCGCGATGAGCAATTCGGCCATACTCGCCAAAGTTAGTTGGCGAAAAAACGCGTCCAGTGTAGCCGCAGCCTTATACAGGACCGTGCGATGCTGTTTGCATTCCGCATTCCACGCTGCACGATATTAGCTCCAATTAGGCGGACAAGTTTTTGTCGTCCATTGGCGAGATCCTGTTTTGGTGCCACTGCGATTGGAACTCGCCGACTGCGAGGTTCGACCGTGATTTTATTGTAGTCGGAGGGCTTTGATTAAGACTTCCCCGGGGTTTTGGTTTCGTTTTATTCCGATGTACAGGCTTCGAGAACGTTCAGGCAGTTGCTGCAACGGCGTAACCTCAAATAAAATGCTTCTGTGTGCAACTACGTGTAAAATGTATATTTGCTTATTTGAGTTTTTGTGTTTGGGAATATTAAGTTCGAAAATTACAGGCTCCATGTTATTGGATGCTGCTCGATAACGTGTCTATGCATTGCACACCTCTACCGACAGTGATTAGAGTTGGTTCTACAGTTTGCGTATGCGTCTTATTAAGTAGGGTAATTAAGCGTCGTTATTATTGACACGCTTTATAATAAGTGAAATAACTTTGTCATGGCTCTATGCCGTTTAAAAAATGGATTCGAATAAAGATCAAGTTATTAATGTGCTAATTCCCCCTTTCCGAAGAAATACAATTCGGTTAATGAGTCATTATACAATCAGAATTAAAAATCACTGAATAATTAAAAATATTGATCCCCAACGTACTTCATTTAAACGATTAACATAATTAATCTGACCGAGCAGTCACACAGTCTGGCAATAAACGATGCGCATAAACAGAATTTATTTAAAACCGGTATTGCCGACGAAAACAGGCTCTTAACGAATTAATTGCTTCCTGCGCAGCGTCCATAATTCAGCGTATGTTTGACAGGTCCGTTACACAATGAGCCAATTGAAGGAAAGGGAGTCTGTTTCGCCATGAACCAATAAGGAAAAGAGGAACGATACTCGGAGTTCCTCCGGAACAAAATACCCCGTGGAAACGACGTCGACGAGGAGGGCTGGGGGCTGGGGGCGAATAAGAATAAGAAAAACGGTGTTCGGTCTGATAAGCCCGCGGTAGAAAGGGAGAACGGGACGGCACTTTCACCGAATGAAAGTAAAACTCGATTCCGGCGTGCAGACGCACACAGCCTGTGCAACGAAAACTCTCGGGCGCGTGCTCGTCGAATGTCATTAACCGACCTCGCCTCCGCTCCGTGTCCATTTCATCTGCCGACCTCGACGCGATCGAGCACCATGTAATAAAGCTCCCGCGTGTCTAGCAGAGGCCGCGTTCTGCTCCTAATAAAGTTTTACGGTCCACGGATAAGTAGGAATATCTACGAGATCCCGCCGCGAGTTAAATGGATGCCAAGTGAGTCACCTAGGGTAAAGGTACCAGTTATCGTGCCTCGTCCGGTTATCGGACGCGAAACAAACTTTTTGCAAATTAGTAAAAATAACACGAAGAACCTAACATTACTTTACCTTTACAAATGAAATAATTGAGCTCGTAAATAACGATGAAATAGTTCTCTGCGACTTTTCGAGCCAAATACCTCACTGCGGGGCGACCAGATTAACCGTATCTAATTTTCTATCTTCTCGAGTTTGAAGTTGTACATTCCTTTTTCTCCTGCGCGTCTTCTTTCTAATGGCGAAGGTCAAGGGAAAATTGGATGCTTTTCAAACAAATATACGCGCATGCTGAACTACTCTCTGGAGGAAATTAGGAAACTTTTCCGCGTCCTTGAGAGTAGTAGTCGAATCCGACAGGGTGTATACTAACAGTCGTGTTATTTCCAGGCGCATCGGTCCACGAGTGTTCCGAAAATTTATGGGAACTCCTAGCTGCGGAAGTTACCCGTTTCATGTGAGCCGATTGCTTTGTGGAGTTACCTCCGAATAACCTGCATACTAACCGCAATGGACGGTAAGTCTGGTAGTTCGAATCTGTCTGGGTTTTTCTAGAGCCTTTCTCGAAGGTAGTTTGGGATGAAGGGATGACGTTGTTTACGACCTTTTATCGTTGTTCCATTGCTCCTGAGAAGTTTCAGTTATTGTAGTTCCAAGTTGCGAGATACGGGGGTACGTTTATGTACGTGCACCTTGAATACTGTCATAAATAATGGTAATAGCGTGGATTACGGAAGATAGCAAAGATGAATATCCTTAAAAAGTTAGGTCAACAAGTGGTTATAATTTTCGTAACGATTTTATGCCAACAGTATCTATTTGAAGCGAACGTTATCACTAGATTGCGGATGTTTGCGCAAAATAAAAAATGTTTGGATTAATTGTAAAACACAGGAACCAAACAACAAATTTTTACTAAGCTGAAACTAATACATCAATATCCTCACATTTTTAAAAAAATATGTCCATTGCTTTAAACTCTACGTACCCATATCTGTTATAAATGCATAAAATCCGCGGTCTATTCATCGCGATTAAATTAAGTTAGCAATAAGCTCTGGACTGTGAAATAGGGGTTGGAACGAAACTGTTTTAACGAATAGAATTTTCACGAGAACCCTTTCGATTTCAAGGACGACGGCTCCAATCTAAATGGACCTCCAGTGGATAACGGTGCAAGGTATCTTTTCCGAGGGTCAGGAGAAAGGTGAAACTGCGCCCTCGAGAGCAGTGAATACGCATTGCCAGTCGTGCGACAACGTTGTTCATCTCCCCTAACCACTTTTGGATTTTTTTCCACAGCGCCGCGCTGGAGTAAAGTAGCGATACGCGTCGTGTTCCAGTCGTCTCACTCTCTTGTTCGAGGACGTCCAGAGATGTCTCGAGATGTCTCCGATGTCCTGTGACGCACGGTCGCCACAGGACCGTAAAACCTATCTTTACAGCCTTGCAGAAATGCTCACAGCTTCGCTGCTGCGGCATCAGCTGGCTGATATCTAGTTAGAAAACCGGGACGGATTTAGACGTTGCAAAACTTTCAATGATCGGAACGAACCTTTTTAGAATCAAGATCAAATTATTCGATCAAGCACATCAAGTGCTTATGCATTCCCATTAATGATGTAACAATGGATACGTGTGTTTTTTGTAATTTACAGAATGATTCAAGGAAGATGCCTTACTTATTCATATTTTACCACGCCCGGCAGTCATCTTGTCGCAGAAAAACACTTTCCTCGACAACGGATAAACTAAGTTTCCGAACTCGCCTGTTTTACATCCGCCGTGACTAAGAAACATTTGTCAGCCCGTGGATTCAGTCGAGTCAAACGACTTATCGAGCTGTAGCAGACGCGGTCGTTTCTTGCGCGAGAACATTAGTCACGTTTGCAACAAGGTATCCGCGGATTCCACGATTCACAGTTCGGGAGCAAGCAGGAAAACTTCCTGTGAGGGGAAGCGTCGTTAATTTGGACGGATTTAAATCAATCCTGTTCGTCTTTGTCGGATAGTTCTGCAACATCTTTAATCCCTGTCAAGTTTCATTTTCTTCTTAACTCTCGTACACTCCTCAGAATTAGTTGCATATAAGATTCCATGATAATATCTCGTCCATTTATGGTTGACATGTTAAGCTAACAAATTACGATTCATTTGTAATGTCACATATATTCATTAAATAAAATCACAATTATTCGTGTTTACTAAAGTTTTAAAATCAGGTCAACAATTTTAACCTCTATGAATGTCAGTGTGCTATACAGGGTGTCCCAAAATAAGTGTAACTCCCGGAAATGGGAGGTTCCTTGGGTCATTTGAAGCGACATTTTCCTTTACAAAAATGGCGTCCGCGGCTTTGTTTAGGAGTTATTAACGAAAACCACGGACCAATCAGAGCGCGGCTACAGCGGATTGATTCTGGTTCGGCCAATAGCGGCACGACGTTAAGCGGGACCTGTCGCCGAGTCGGAATGCGTTCGCTACAGCCGGGCTCTGATTTGTCCGTATTTTTCGATAATAACCATTTCCGGGATTTACACTTATTTTGGGACACCCTGTATAGAATCAGGAGATCGAGAAGAGATTCTTAACTCTCGTACTCTCCTCAGAATTAGTTGCATATAAGATTCTATGATAATATCTTGTCCATTTGTGGTTGACACGGTAAGCTAACAAATTATGATTCATTTGTAATGTCACATATATTCATGAAATAAAATCACAATTATTCGTATTTGTTAAAGTTTGAAAATCAGGACAACAATTTTACACTATATGAATGTGTATGTACTATCTAGAATCAGGAGATCGAGAAGTTAACTCGAATGATGTCATGCGGAGATCCAAGTGCAATTGGTTGGACGAGATTTCACATTCACTTTTTCCAGGCGAAGTGTCTGTACAGCGATTGCATTCGAGAGATGCTTCTACGAATTTGAATGTATGGAATCCGCCGTCCCCAAGAATTGCAGTTCTGTCTGAGGATCTGAGTGTGGCTACGACGCGGTAGAACGTAACGAAAAAAGATAGAACAAAAGCGTCCCAGTGGCCGGAGGATTTCATTCCTACTTGGAATTATCCTTTCTGTTTGCCTGATAGCGGTCCCTCGCTTCTGCTCGCAATCACTTCTTACGGGTTTTACTGTGGCCGCCCGCTGCACTGAAACAATCTGTATTTTCCTATCGCATACGCCCACGAGATTTGTGGCGACGACGCCACCGAGATAAAAGCTTCCGTTTCAATAAATTTACCCGAGGGTTTTTTGAAGGACGACTTTATTTTTCCCGCAGGACCAGAGCCTTTGCCTTAAATTAAAAAGTTAAGGAACACTCGAGGACCAACCCACGCAGAAGTTGTGGACCCTTTGAAAGGTTAGAGTGAATTTTCCTATGGAAACTTAATTTTTATTATGTATTTGAAGGTTTGAACTTTTTGAAAAATCACTATAAAGAAAAAATGGAAGAAATATACAGGACTATTTTATCCTCTAACATTAAATAATGGTAAAATAAACTTTGCTTTACAGATTAAAGAGAACTTATTTGTTCAAAGATTTTAAAATCGAGTCACCGAGCAACATGTTAAATAAGTAGATATAGCTTTTTTTATTATTCCAGTGCTAATTTTACGTTAAAATTTTTAAACCTTATCGATGAGAGGTTTCTACACAACAGTAAGCCAGAGTCGAGAAGACATCGATGGTTGATAAGGTAGAAGTTGACCGAGATTCGCAGAAAATTACCTAAAGTTACCTGTGTATTTGCAGTAGAAAAATTAAAATATTGACTGCAAATTATTTCTATGTCGATTGAATTACAAAAATATAAGAAACTTTCAACAAACACGTTTGAATTCATTCACATTTCTTAGTTGTTGACGCGATATGATTTTTTTCATATATTTCGCATATTCAAGCATCAAAATTGAATAATTATTTCAACTTTGTATTCTTATGCAAATACAAATGTTTTGTTCGCTCAGTTTGCCGGAAGTCTTTCATTGCAAGCTAGAGTGCGCCATGTTACCGTCATAAGAATATTCATGTCGGTATTTCAGACTGGAGGACGCTAATTGCTTTCACTTTTATGCAAATCTTCTAGCTCATTGTTAGAAACATTTATTTCTAATTGGATTACCCTCACACTTCAAATTTCGAAGGTTAAAGTAAATTGCCAAATCTTATTTGCAAATATTTTCATATTCACTCTGAAATTTGGTCAATTTCAATATTTCAAAAAATAGTAAAACAGAAAAGACCTTTTTATTGTGACTGTAAATGGTACGTGCAAATAATATTAATTTTGATTTTCTATGATTGAATCGAGTTTATTAAATATGTAATAAATTACATTTATAGGTACATCAACTATAAACAGTTCTCTACAATCGAGGGCCAAACAGAATAAATCATATTTCACTTTTTACACCGACGTATACGACCTCCATAAGGTACCTTCAATTTCATTACGTTTTATAGCGTGTGCAGCAATTATATTTCGAGATTTCGCTAGCTGTGTAAACGGTTTGTCCGAAGCAATACCCAGTACACTACAAATAATAGTAACGAAAACTTTTAATTCCGTTGTGCACTCTGGAAAACCATTTAGTTTCATTCGTGTCAGATAGGAAGCGTAATACTCGAGTTTTCCAATAAGTGTACGTTGGAGAAAACGAAATCCTTAAATAATTAAATACTTCACGACCTAGTAAAAGGACATTATTTCCAAGTTTCAAAGTTTCACGGAATTACAATTTTCTACGTGACACAGAAATTAAGATAGACATCACAGAAATTGTTTACTGTTGCGATTTGGATTCTAACTGGGTCGTAATCTGACCCACGAAGACATTTTCATCTGGTTGAAATCGATGTCCAGATAGCCGAGGGACATTTGCGACTCAATCGAATATAAATCACTACATACACAGAACTAATTCAAATGATCGATGGCAGCGGATCTGACGGAGCCCGAGGTTTTCCAGAGGAATCGATAAAAAGCCTGACAAAAGTTGGGTGTCCGGTAGCACGTCCTGCGAAACTGTCATCACCAAAGCATCCAGTTCCGTTCGAACACTGTTATAATCCAGTTCTTGCGGTCGACGTAATGGTATCTTGCTAACCAACATTGGTTGGCCGATAAATAAGTGGGAACGATATAAGCGGCTTGCGCTTGCCTTATAATCTTAACGAGTTCTGAATGGAAGCCGAGAGAAGAAAAATCACTAGTTAGCGAGAGCTCGCCGCCGCGTAAATGTCTTCGTTTTCTCCGCGGATATCACGGCGGAATCAATAAAACGATCCAGCGGCTCGTTTGCACTCGTGTACCACGCCGCCGCGGACTCATGTAGGTTAAGAGTGCACGACCGTGTGCAATATATAACAAAGTCGCACAAGCCGCGAGTGCAGGTTACGGTAGGTAAGTACCGTTCGCTGAGACGACAGTTGCCGTGCAGGTGTATGGAATCGCTTACACGTTGCGCGTATCTCGCCGCTAAGCTTCCTCGTTTCGCGAAAAGTTCCGTCTCTTATCGAAACGGCTCGGCGAGCCGGATGCACGCATCGATCGATTGTCTCGATCTAGATCATTCGACTCTGCATGCGACCCTGTTCTTTCGAGAATTTCGCCGAGGAACTGCAATAAATCAAGCCACGATCAACTTAACACGCTCACCGCTGACCCGACAACTACACAAAGCTTCTTGGATCAAAGCGATTTATTCAGTGAAATCAAAATGGGGTTGTGAAACAGAAATTTTACTTTTGTATTCTCTATGAAATTGATTAATGGACAATTCCCCTTAACTTAATCCAATTATCGAAAATGAATGTAATATATCGCAATATAAAACAGAACATGGCTGAGATAAATGAGAAAGATGATAAATTAGATCGCAGACATGCAGATATTTTCTCAGGTGCATACATCACTGACATTGACTTCTCATTTCAACTTTTGCGATCCGGAATTTTCCTGCATTACTATTCTAAAATTCACGCAAAAATCAATCCTAGTAGATCAATAAAAGTTTTCTAACATTCATTGGTCGTTCCATACGTACGGCAGCCTCGTGCAATTTTCTACGAGCGGAGCAGAAGCGCAAAAAGGTGTGCACATGCTATTAATACTGGTTTGATAAATCCGCAGAAAATTGCCCGAACAAAAAGAACAGCGATGAGCACGGTGATTATGAAGATATTATGTGTACAAATAAAAACAGTATTCTTCTATCACTAAATATGAAAACCAGTTTCCGACGATTCACCCATCGCGATCGAGTTTGTAAAAATAATATTAAGCTCTTCCTGGTTTGAGGAAACCGACACGAGATATTTAAAAAATTAATGACCAGCATGGATTTGACGTGGAGCAGTAAACTTGACGCTTTACCAGCTTTTCAAAGATCAAGATCGTGCGAAGATTCAGCGCAAAACATCTAGGCCCGTTTGCAACGCTGCTCGGTGGATCTCCGATGATATCAACCGCTCGTGATCCAAGGATCTTTGCGATTAACGAAGAAATGTGTAAAGCTTATTAGAGTCCAGTGTTCACAACTGCGGACTTGAAAAACTTAATCCGATAGACCTATCAGCGGACGCGTCGGTAGCATTCTTGTTTCCGAGCATGTGCCAACGCCTCGGATATCCGAACCATTCTACTGAAAACGTTTATGCGATCTGATTTGATTTTCTGTTCCATTAACCGCTGTCCCTGTTTTATACATTTAATCCTTTCAATTATGCATATCAGTGTATACTAACGCTCTAAATGTTTCCTACATCTTCGTTGATGATGGCAAAACTTGTACATTCCGTTACGAAATTATTGCCTTGGCTTATTCTTAATTAAGGAGAAGTAATTAGAGATAAAGGTAAGACTTCGGTACCCCCTCCCTCCCTCGTTTCGACGCGTGACATACGTCATTCTATTCGCTTTGACATGCTGAACACAAAATGTAATTGTTATTTTTGGCGGAAATGAATAGTTTTCGAGATATTCGTGAAAAACTGCAGCTGCTACACATTGAATTTTGTGTATACGTGTATGTCCGTGCTGCGTGTATGCGTGAGCATGATGCGACTGCTCGTCAACTGTTTCTTCAGATATATCTGTACGATCGTCGGACGATCTATATACCGCGTGAACGTTTTAAAATATATGATGATGAAGAGTGATTACATATTACAACAATACCACACACACCCACCCAGTGTTTCTAAGAAGAAGGTTCTCACATTAAACAATATAAAGTTTTAGATTTCGACATTTTGAACAACTTTGTCAAACATAATATTTTGACTTAACGTGTAAAATAAAAATGGGTGAATTGTTATCCTAGTCTATTTTTAAGCAACTATTTTTGAGGAGCGCATGAGGGTTAAAAATGAAGAGTATTTCTCAATGGACACATTTTATTTGAAATTGTAGGTGTGGTAAAGAGTGCAACTCTTCTGCACGTCACGTTTCATTTTTATTTTTCTCAGATATTAATCGAAAAGATACGAGGGCATCGTTCCCGAGAAAACCGAAACTTCCATTGGCCACGAGTGCATTAGTACGCAGCCAAAGTAGAAATGGTTAGCCATGAACAGACACGCCAGCCGTCACCTACTCAATAACACGTGCAAGGTATTACTATACCTTTTAAACTCGTTTCTTTCGAAACAGGGGCTCCATATAAAACAGACGTTAGTATATTTTTGGCTTATTTTTTCACGAAGTATTACCTGTATTACGTAGTATTCCCGAGTGTGCTACAAAAACTAGGACACGTTGTATAGTAGCAAACTTTTTATAATCTCAAGCTAATAATATTTGATCACTGTAATTTTCTGTGCACTTTGTAATGGTAGGAAACCCGAGATTAATGCTACATAATATTGTAATATGGTTTTAAATAAACCGACCTTGACAACATTTCAAGATTAAGATCATTGGAGCCGTGCCCCGAAACAATAAAGTTTGAAACTGAACCTTTGTGGCATTTTTGTTGCGAGGACTTTCCAGGTTCAATCAAATTGGAGACGGTAGCCGGGTAAGCCCGCAGAATCCTCGCAGCTGTAAAATTGCCTACCTGCATCTTGAAGATCCTCCTGAAACTTTTCCATCGAAGGTGTCAGCATCACACCGTAACCTAGCTGTAGACCGTGGCAGATTACTTGCACGAGGACCGCTACCGTAACGACCACGTGTCCCCATCCACCTTCAGGGTAGTAATGCCTCTTTAACGTGATCCTCTTCCGAGCGTTGATCATCGTGAGCGATTCCTCGCCCTCCTCCGGTTCCCGCAGCAGATCCTCGTAGTCGTGCAGGCTGCCCAGTCCTCCTTCGAGTATCAGCTGTTCAGAAAACCGTCTCCTCATCATCTTCGGCGTGACGGTGGTGCTGCTTCTTCGTCTCTCGTTCAGGTTGTCCGCGTCCCGTCTCTCTTTTCTCTGCTGCGCGGCGAATCGTTTGTCCATCGGTGGTTCTTTCGCCGGGTCGATCTCATGACTTTCATTATGCAAAGGCAGCCAGGACGACTCGCTGGCTCTGGAGGCGGTGACCTTCTCCGGGAAGAAGCGCGGACTGGTTCTTGCGATGATTGGTTTCGTCGCACTTACATCGGCGACGACGCTGCTTCTTCTAGCGCACTCTCCGACCCTCGCCTCTCCGGCAACCAGCGTTTGTTCGGAGAATCTCCGGTTATCTGCACGGCCGATCTTACAGCCGCGTGGCGACTGCGTTTGATCCGAGTGCCGCCGTTGGATCACCTCGACGATCGACTCCTGGGCGTCCTCCTTGATCTCGTGGAACAAACTTGCTACCGAGTTCCTGCCGGAAGACGCCGGCAGGATGCTCTGGCAGGTGGACACCGAGTAGCTAGACTCCTTCCTCTTGAAGCCGCCGAGGAACGTGTGATCCCTGCTCGAACAAGTTGAAATCTTTCGACGATGGTACTGGCACTGACTGCAACGGCATTGGCACTGGCATTCGGACGAGATCGACAGCTTCGCCATCAAAAAGCAACGACACTTCGCTAGTCTGGTCAGCAGCTCCGGTTGAGACAAGAAGATCTCGGGGATTCCAATGCTTTCGTTCCAGGATCTACTCGTGTCCGTCGAAGAGGTCCTCGCTAGGTCCCTCTTCGGCGTAGAGCTCCCCATGGACCAGCTCTCCGACTCCGAACTCGAGTTCTCCGGCAGCTTCGGTTTTCTCTGTACCATCAGCTGTTGCGATTTCATTGCTGTCTCCGAGGGGCGACCATTTTCCGAAGGTTCGTCCGCGATCCCGCTTACGTTAATCATCGCGGCGCTGTAAGAGTCGCGACGCTTGAGATATGCATCTCCGTTCAGGGGACTCGGCAAACCAGCTCCGGCGTCCATTTCAAGGGCGGATTTTTGACGATCGTAATTATGATTAGATGGTGATCGCATGCGAATAGCCGCGGAGGTATCGCACCGCTGAAAAGGAACCACCGCGGGCGACGATGATTTTTCCGAAATGATTTTTACCAAGCTTCGAAGTGGTCTACGAGGTATAAGATGCTTGCGCGAGATAGAAGATGAACGACCATCTGCTCGCGAGTAATTCTTTGTTTCTTCGAGGGCGTCGTTGTACCAATATACGCGTCGAGGCATTAGCATACGAGCGAATGACGGTTTGATACTAAGGTATACAGCAGCTGCAGTGATCTTTCGATGATGAAAGGTTCATCGCTTCCGTTTCTCATCGGACACAATGTCGTCGTCTTTACGCTCAGACTGACAATGTTGCAAAGCCGTTCAAAATAATATCTTTCAAAATGTTTTCCACAGTCTTCGAAAAACAACGCTCCTCATTAGAGATACAGTAAGTTCAACAAGAGCGTGTCGTTCCTAATTTTGTCACTAGACGAAGTGTCTGTTTAACATTCGGTTACTTCAATTGTTCGAACACTTGGCTTCAATGCTTTGAGGTTAAATCAGTCGCGTGGGCTGTTATCTATACTTTATGGTTATAATGCATTTACATTCTTCGTATCGGTATAAATTAATCGTGATCCTGGCTGCTCGCGTTTCAGTGATTTAAATCCTCCCGCGTTCAGATTCGGCTACTTATCTCTCAGTTCCCTGTTTACTAGGACGGAATTAACGTATCACTTTATTTAGACTGACCGAAAATTTGCTAGGTTCGCGTCGTTTGCAAATTCGTATGCGTCGATCAGAAAGGATGACTAAACGGTGCAGGGTTATAATCGAGAATGATGGTGACTGGACAACGTATTAAGTACGAGCATTGTAGTACAACGCTTAATTTCGACGTTACAAGTTTAATTATAAACAATTCCCTTTTCTTTAGAAAATATAATCAACACGCTCTTATGGAAGAAAGTGTAAATGTATAAAATTTGCAAACGGGCTGTATTCTGCCACGAATGTCCACATACAATTGCGATAAATTAACCGCAACTGAAATCACGGGAAGCTTTTTCCTGGTTGCATCTCGAGACAGCTTCACAAAGATACAACGTCTACGCAGCGAGACACCAAATCCAATAATACAGAACTGCACGAATGTTGCACTGGAGGAGTCATCGATCTGCCACCGGTAACTCAATGGCACCATAAATCAATTTGGGCAGTAATCCGATGAATCGCGATAAGTCCCGACGTATTATCCGAGAGTAGGTCGAGTGTCCGTAGCAAAAGCCGCGTGTTAACTGTTGGGAGGACACAAATTAATGCTCGTCCCTCAGAAAAAAGGTCCTTCGCGAGTGCATCACGATGCCCCGCACGCATGGAACCCGTGTGTACGTGAGGCTCCCGCGACGCGTCCAGACTGCCGATACAATGTTCCGATTTTTCTTTGCACGCGTGTTGTCTCGGCGCGGCGTGGTGTCGCCACGCACTTACGTGTACGCAAATTAAATAAACGCGAGTCGTTTACTGCTATCGAGTCGCCCGCCGTTGCTTCGGCATTTTTTACGGCAGCACGGTCATTGAGTAACGATTACGTCTTCGAGGAACACCGTGGGGTACCTTTCCTCGCGGCCCGAGAGAGCCCACCATCGTTTCGCCATCCACGATATTCGTGTTTTCCCCTGTTAAGCCACGCGCTTCATTTGCCTCGCATGCTCTCGAGAAACTGCCGATGTGGGCGTATGCGTGCACACAGGGTGGCTCGTTTAGCAGTAAACTTCAATTTACTCATTATTTACGAACGAATCAAACGCATTCAACTATATTCGTTAAAATGCATTCAAACGCATTGTTAAAATCTTCATTGAGAGTCTGATTGGATAAAATACAGTCGGGGATTAATATGTTTAATAGGTTGAAAATAGTATAACACAATATTTTAAAATTCTTCCAATGTTTCTAGCGTTCTTTGTGCGTACTTATGTTTGTCAGAAATACATCAAGTACGCTGTCTATTAATCAATTTTTAATATAGGCACATTTGGCCACCCTGTATATATATGTGTATATATATTTATATATGTATATATATACAGAGAGAGAGGGGTTACCTCGAGTCTCTGGAACGGTACCCAATATTCTCAGATCTGGAAGAGTGGAGAGATAAGATAATTGCTGTTGTAAATATTGACCATCTGCAGCCACATACTTGACTGCATTCTGGTGCAGAAAGCGCCAGTAGTTGAGTCATTAAATACCAATTAAAAGAAACCAGAAACAAGCGGGATTTCGAGAATGAATATTTACACGTTATTATGTAAAATGATTCATAAATGTATAACCTAATGAAAGTTGGAAACTAAGAATGTAAGATAGTAATTTTAAGCTTCCATTCTTTTCTTTCAATCTGATTCATCGTGACTCTCAAAAATAAATCAAATTCTCATCAAATAGTACCCGCTACTCGCTATTGTATTCCTGCCACGTTGATATTTAGTATTCTGCAAGTCGTAAAAGCGTTATCGACAACACAATTTACGTGTTCGAAGTAACGGCGGGAAGAAATATTAGGTCATCGCCAAAATAAACGATTTTCCGTTGCACATTTTGCAAAGCGAAACATAAAGACTTCATGCATTCGTGACAAAAATGAATTATATGAGCACAAATTAGTAAGAACATGTAAAGAATGTAATATTACTGTTGTACCGTTTCCAAATCAATAAAGTTATTAAGAAAATAAGTAAATGTCTATGTATGTACTGCCTGTGTCTCACAATTAACACAGATACATTTTCATTTTGCATAATAGACTGCAGTGTAATCATTAGTCTTCTATATACGTAAAAACACGAAAAAAGTCGCATTACATATTGCACGATCTGTAAAAAATGTTTTGTAATAATAGTCGCACAGACCGACACATTTCATCTCTGGCCAGAAGGTTACCTTCCACGCGCATAATTGCTTCGATATTTATGGAACCGCGGTCGCGATCCATTAACGCGAGGCGAGCAAAGTATCAATTTTTGCCGATCAATTTTTCAGCATTCCGCGGCAAGCTGAATCTGAAGGAAGAATTACAACCGGTGTATAAATATCACCGCGGCTTTCCAATTGTAATTACAAAACCATCAACCGAAGCCGCATCGTTCGCGTCCCTATCATTAAGACCGGCCGTCACGACTCTCGCCGAATGTTTACAGAGTTCAGGCGATAACGAGCGCGCGAGAGGCTCGTCAGGAGCGAAATAAACCGCGAAAAACGGTTTGATTTATGAACGGTGCTCGATCGTATTCGCGAACAAGGTTTTCACTTAGCGCAATCAGCCGATTGGCCGGCTTCGAAATTTGCGGAGAGCAGAGAGCCTGGGCATGTCGGGGCCGTTGAATAAACCCGATTCGACGGGACGGCCGCTTCCGATTAAGATAAACGATGGCCGGGTCAATTAAGCAACGGCCAATTAGCCTGGACGCGGTCGACGAAGGTGTGACGAAGGGTTGGAGGTGGAGAAGTTAAAGGGGTAGACTCTCGTGTCCAAGATTGCAAGAGTGCGGGTTGGTCGTTCTCATTCCTCGATAATGCAAAGATAGGCTTCTTTAGTAGTCAAAAGCGCTACATAAAAGATCAACCTAGCCGCAATCATGCTCAAAAATCTTTTGAAACATCTATTTTTACGTTTCCGACACGTAATTTGCATTATTCGGAAGCATAAGGCCCGCTACACACATCCGTTTTGCGATCTGAAATATTCTGGATTAATTAGACGTGCACATTTCTTTGAACCGTAGTTGCGGCGCTGCAATATATTTACCGTAATTCCGTTGCGATCACCGAACGTTAGAAAAACAGATGTATGTAGTGGGCCTAAAGCAGCGAGAGTCACATGCAGCCGAGTAATGCAAATACGCCTCGTAAACTTAAAAATAGGACTTTCGAGGGCGAAGGCGGTCTAGATTGATCTTTTATCTAGCGATTGCCACTACTGAAAAATCTCATCTTTGGATTATTGGGAAATGAGAAGGTGCATGCCGCACTCCTGCAGTCCTAGCAACGAGTGTACCCGATCTACGTTAGGGGGCAGCTTACCTGCACTGTGAAGAGCCGGCTGATGGAATTTGAGTTCGGCGCTTAGGTGCCAGCTACCCGGTGCAGCGAGCTGCAAACCAATCCCGAGTAAATGAACCAGGGTTGAGCAAGTCACGATCACATATCCCCAGCCACCCTCAGGGTAGTAATGCCTCCTCAGGGTAGTCTCTTTCCGGAGATCGTTCGTCGATCGACAGTGCGGCTCGTAGTTCTTCCTCTGGCCTCGCTGCTTGTCCCTCTCCTTATTCCTATTCCTGGTGGCTCCAATTAGACCGGTCGCTCCTATTCTCTGCCAGCTGGTTCTCATTTTAGCCTCGACCGCGGAATATTTACGCAGCGTTTCCGCTTTACCGGAACCGGGGACATGACACCGGCCCTCTCTGATCAGATTACTTTTGTCGCTCGACGCCGGCGAATGGAAAGGGTCGAGTCGTTGCTGGAGCAAACCCTCGGAAGTGCACTTGGGACAAACGTGTTGCGGCCTCCTCGTTGCAGTATGGGAAGAAGCAGTCGCGTCTTCTAGGATTTGGTTAACGGGGCTCCTCCTGGGAACCCTTACTCCGCCTGAGCTGGCCGGATTCTCCTCCAGCGATCCTTGATCCCTGAACGACTCGATCTGAACAATAGTCTTCGCTTCCCGACAATCCTCGTTGGTCTTCATATCCTCCTTCGAGTCTTCGAGCGTGCTTTCCTTCGACAAAGGCTTTTGGAGCTTTTCCCGCCTGATGGAACATTCTTGATCGATCACCGACTGGCTTGGTTTCATTCTCTCCGCAGCGGCTTGCTTCGCTTTTATAGTGGTAGATTCGTCGCATGAAAGACTCCGCGACAGTATGGTCTTGCTTCTTTCCGGTGCTCTATTCACAACGTCAGGTACAAAAGCGCGCAGCTCGAAAGTTTCCTCTGGCCTCTCGCGCGTTTTTCGTTCCGCGATTTTGGTCTCGTCGATGAATCGGTGCTTTGTCTCGGTGGACGAGTGGCCATGATCGAGGAGCACGATCTCGTCGATCCAACCGGGCTTTGCCATGGTCAGGAGGGGATGGAAGCTCTCGCGAATCGTCGGGATGATAGTAAAAGCGCGCGACAACGGATCGACGCGCACTTTCACCGTCTGCGGTGTCCAGTCCGGCCAGGAGCTGCTGTGTCTCATCCTCTTCCGATCTTCCTCGCGCACTGTCATCTCTCGATCTTCTTATTAGGATCTACCAACCGGGCGGGCTTCGGAAACCTTCGACGTTATCCTTATCGGAGAATCAAACCACTCGGCCAGCGAAATCAAGCAAAACTCTTCGAATCGAATCCTCGAAAAAGAAAAGGATTATCTCGTTGGGTATAAACCCTCCTCGCCGTCGGCTACTGTCTTCAAGATCTCTGGGGAAAGAACACTGTTGATCCTTGTGGAACGAATACATTTTTATGTTGACAGTCACAATGAGAAATCGTGGGTGCAAGTGTTAGATAACTTCAATGTTAGATCATTCGGACGGTTTTAGATTGTGGGAGGTTCGGACAACACTGGTTTCGCCAAATTTCAGTCGCGATCAGATCGTTTGAAAAGGAAGGTACGGTCCTGGCGAGTGCGCCAGGATGACTGCTACGCACGTGCTGCTCACTTACGAGCAACCCTCTCCTCTCGCTCCCTCTTTTTCCCTCTTTCTCCCTCCCCTTTTCGCGCTATCTCCCTCTTCCCAATGGCGGGCGCATGCCTGCGATATTCGACGAATCGCGAAGCCTTGTGTACCAAGGGTTCTTTCTCATCCGACGCTAGACCAGCTCCCGAGAATCTCCTGCTAATGAGGATCGGCAAAAAGTCCCCGACACCCCGGACCAGCTGCTTTTCCGGTGACGCGTATCCTCGGCGACTTGTTAACGAACTGTGTAGTAAATGTCGCGAACTTTTGTAATTATAATTAAATACAATTATAATCAAAAATAATTATAATTAAATGTAATAACTATATAATTGAGTAATAAAGCTGTATTCTTTAAAATTTAACCATTGAATTTTAGTTTAGTATCGGGCACGAACTTATGCAGTCCAATAATTGAATCATTTATGATGTTGTAGCAAGTTGTAACAATAACTGAATCATATATGATGTTGTAGCAAGTTGTAACAATAACTGAATCATTTGTGACGTTGTAGCCCGTTTTTCAATAAAATAGAGAATACAATGTGTCCGTGTACTGAAATGATCATCCCCGAAGTTCGATTTGCGAAGTGAAATCGCAGAGCAAGGTCGTAAAAGGTCGTCATAAAATTCGTTATTTCGAGTTGAACGTGTCGAGCGTCGATGTCTCGCTGACATTCGGGGATCATTATCTAGAATCTTTATGTCCCTCACCGGGAATCTTTGCGACTCGCTGCTTCTGGTCTCAACAATGTTTCGGGAGCACGCAGCGATGCTGACAGTAAAGAATCTCGTGTTCGCAAGACAGCGAACTAGAGAAAGTAAAATTTTTACGAGCTACAAATTTGCGAAGAGAACTTTGATTCGATGTGGCAGCTGAGGATTTTGTTGCGAACGCTGCAGTTTATGGAGACGAAAGCGGAAATTTGGAATGGTTTAATTTTCAAGTTAAAATTGCTGAGAGCACAAAGGGTTAAATGTACGAATTTTTATACCATAATTTTCAAATTAAGTCATATAAAAATTATGTGAACACTTACACAACCGGCCAAAAGTTTGGAATAACGACCAAAATTCAAAGAAACAGGATGTTTATAAGAAAAACTGAATACCTTTAGAGCACACCCTAGGAAGATTTACTTGTCAAAAAATAAGTTAGTTTTTTTAAATGTTTCCAATTTGATATTTTTCCATGCTTCTTGTAGAAATGCTGAAGTTCTGTTCAGAAATATTATTTGACTAGTAATTATTTGATATAATAACAGTCGATCATTTCAAAATTTATCAGTACATTCGACTCTTACAAAACTCCGTAAGTGATTCCAAACTTTTGACCGGTAGTGTACGTGAACAATTGTCCAATTACTTCATAATTACAAGTTTGTTATTACATCCTGCCGTGTAACTGCAAAATGGAAAAGAAAGAATGAGAACATGTATCGATAAGTAAGTTATACGTTCTGATATCGCGAGTTACCATCGAAATCGAATGGAAATAACAGACATCGATCAAGGAATTGGAGGCGGGTTGGGTAACGTGCGAACCGAACAAATGCGAAATCTATTCCCCAAATCAATCGGGGTCGGATACGGGCGATCAATCTTGCGACCCCGTGGTCACAAACACTGACCTGCCCTCGAAGCACGTGGCTCGGCAAGGTGGCCTCGGCAAGCTTGCATCAATTCCAGAGGGATGAGACAATGAGTTATGTGAAGAGTGCGTCCACCCGGCAAGTGAAGCGAGAGGACGGAAACGCGTCAAGAAGACATAGTTTCTGTCTCGACATCGAGCGACCTGGATTTTAGGAAAAGATAGAAAGCCATAAAAATTCGCTCCTCCGGGAAGATTGCTCGTGATGATATGTAACAGCGTTTTTGGTGTCAGCTGTACAGACATTCAACTCTTCACCTCCGGCATGAGTCTCCAGTGGCTTAATCCTGATAAAAACGAAAGGCGAATCCCCTGGCTGGGATATTGTAAAATCTTCCGACAACATGATGCGCTGCAAAAACGCTGTCTCGTGTCCTGGTACCCATAAATGTTGATGATTCGGACGCTTTTCGTACCTGAAGCACCCCTGAATACAGATAAAATATGGCTTCTGTTAAATTTAGATCCACTTTAGATGATATGAAATATTTAAGCGAGGATACGTTCTTGATTCTTGGCGCCAGAAGTGTTTTAGAAAAGAAAAGAATTTCGAGGAAAATTTTCGTTCCTCAACTTGGACTCACTCGAGACGTTTTTCTACACGTATTTCTGGTGTCGTGACTTCTCACTTTCGTACTAAATAAAATGCGTGCAGAACACACGGTCGGTAGCGCAGTCAGTGAGCCTAGAAGGGTTAATGAAGTAACTGAGTCTACGTGTATAGGAGGCATCAAGATCGACCCAGTTGTAGATAATAATAAGTTACGGAAGTGGAACGGATCGAGCGGATAAGATATCGGTGAAATGAGTCTCCAATAGTACCTGGTTCGTTGATATACACCCGGTTAATCCTGTTCTTTCCTCCTGCTCACCACTAAATAAACGTGAATTTGCAGAGGTCGGCTCGTTAGAGTCCGATTTAATTAATTAGTCCTACATAGAACAAGTTAAGACATTTGTGTTCGATTTTACCATGCCCTTATACTCACATTCCTCGGATAAATTTAACTGCTCTTGGTTCATTTTTAATTCCGTCTACGCGTGTAATGGTAAATGTAATAAGGTTGAGTTTACAATAGATGCGACTCTGGAAAACAAGGGGCTTGAAAGTGTCGATAATGTGAATACTGTTTAGAAGCATTTACAGCGTGGCGATTACGGCCAATGAATGATTTTAAACTAATTAATAGTGTTTGTGAAAGATACGTGCTACGGAGGCTGACAGCGCAAGATTGTGTCATGCGCGGCCTGTTCTGATTTAATACTAAGGTAAATCATTTCGCGCATACAGCAGGAAGCTGTTAAAGTCCCAGCTGCTGAGTTAGTTATGATCATTTAGGTGACATGGGCCGCACAAATTTATGACATGCGACACCGTCGACAGATGCGCCTGTCTTTACTCACGCGGAGTCTCCGTCTCCGTCCGTATCTTTGGCTCCTGAGGAATTTGTATCCATCAGACGGATAATGTCTCTCCGGCTACCATTCGTTTCTCGAATCGTCGTATTTCTGTGGGATCTAAATACCGCGTTAAAAACTGATGCTCTGAAAAGGGGTTGACTGGAACCAGCTTGCCTAGCCGCTTAAGATGAGCGAAACTTAAAAGTTTTTCAATGGCTATAGAACCATTCGAAAGCTGATCAAGGAAAACCACTTCGAGTAAAATTTCAGCCCTCTAGTTTCCCCGCGAGGGTAGTTACAGGGTAAATTAGATTTTTTGCTTTTCCATGCACTTTTTGGTCTCCGATGCGTTCTAAAATTCTGAAAAAATGTAATATATTTTGAATCTCCAGATGCATTTTAGAGATTTTTTCAGATTTTGTTGTTGCAAATTGTGCTTGTAAAAAATGAAAACCTCAATAAGTGTAAATTTTCTCCTCACAGCAGAAACATCGAAAAAATTTGGGGTAATTAAAAAAGAAAGGTTTGCATACTTCGATTTTCATTAAATTTTAATAAGTTATGCAGCAACACATTCTGAACAACTTTTTCCTTTTCCAATATAGGGGGGTCGCTTTTAGTTTTCGAGATATTCGCAAAAAACTATTGTTAATTTTCTATATAATCACCAAATTCGGTTTCTATTGTTTTATACACTGAAATTCCACAACAAAAATTTTTAGAGCAATGTGACATATTTTCAAACCCAAGGCGGATTTTACAGAATTTATTCAGACTTCTTTGTTGCAAACTGAATATTTAGAATGGATTGCAATAAATATACCGAAATGTTTGAAAAGCGGACAATGCAAGTTTTGATACTATGCTACTCATACGTATATGTATTTAGATCGTCTTCCCAGGAAGCCTGGAAAATACACCATTCAATCGGTATCTCGTTTTATTGTAGTTGTAGAAAAAATTCACACGAGGCTCTGATCGTTTTCCTTTTACGATGTCTCTGTCCAAGAAGTGGCTGGAAGAGTTTCTCGGCGCTGCGACGGAGACAATAACGAATCCAATCCCGAAGAGCGAAACGAGGTGCTTCTCACAACGTTCGGATAACGCGCGCAGAAGTAAACAAGGGTTGGTAACCGCGCGATTCGAAATCTCACGTTAGCAGGCGCCCTTAGATAAAGTTTACGACGTGCATAAACCGCCGCGGAACTACCGTCAAGGTCATAACGGGGTTTAATAGCTCGTAAGTAAGCCATGTCCCAGGATTGTTGGACGACAGGGAGATAAGAGCCGAATGTTATTTAGAGGAGTGATAAGTAACTTCCGGCGGGAGAAGCATAAAACTTCGGGTCCAGCGTTACGAGCCACGTCGCGGCGGAAATGACGACGTCTGTCGACGTTGATATTCACTGTCCGACTGCCGAATTGAATAAATCCGAATCCAAAGTTCGGGAACATCCCAGATACTCGCGAAAAGAATATCAAATTTTCAAGCGAGAACTTTGACGGTCCGCGAATATTCATTCTACGACGAACCTCGAGATATTACTCGACTCGAATGGCAATCGTAAGCGCGTTTATGATTCTTCAGGTGGAATTACGTTTTCACGAGGAAATGGCTGTGTTCGATTCTGTTGGTTCAGCGGCGTAGGATTCTATCGGAAACGCAAACAGTTGAGACAAGCTGAAGTGGCTCTTTGAAATTACAGCCTCGAATGGCCTGGAATTATTCTGGTTTTCCATTTTCAAAAAACCAAGTTCCCGGTTTTGGACTTCCCTCGAGTACACCTGCTGTCGAATAAGCGTGCAAGAGGATTTATTTGAATTTGTAAATTGAACGAAGAAATGTTCATCCGCAGGTAAGAAGAAGCAATAAACGACGTAGCGTTAGATTAACGTATCTTTATTATGTACAGCGTCGTTACTCTAATCGAATGCCTTGAGGTCGCTGAAAAATACCCCCATCCTAACTCTGAGTTCATCCTCGTACTTCAACGCGGACTGATCGACCCTGACATCCTCCATGAGCAGCTCGCAGTCCAGATGTCGACCATCACAGGCCCTGTGGTGATGCTTGAGAACGTCGTCCGGGTCAAAGTGATGTGCGCGTCTGGTTGATGGGTTCAGTGTCGTCAGCGCGTAATGATTGTGCACGGTCAACGCGCGTCTAGTCGAGACGAAGCTCTTCACAGAGTCGCCTTCCGGCGAGATAGAGGCGGTCCTGACGGTGTTCAGATAATCGAGGTCACCAAGAAAGCTCGTCGAATCGGCGTCGAATCGGATGCCGTCCGTGCGGTTTCTGTTTTGCAGCTCAGGGAAGAAGTAAGCGTTCCTGACTGCGTACGACGCGTAATCCTTGAAGTTTCTACCAAGCTTGATCCTCTCATCCAGCAGCAGCTCATACCTGTTAGCGTCAACGTGATTTAAGTACAAGCGAAATTACGGGTTCGAGTTGGGTCGAGTCCAGTTCAAGGAACCCAAAAGTTTTCATCACCAATCTAATTTAGCATTTTGAGGGGGCAGACTCGTTTCCACGATTAATGCAAAAATGGGGGGTTTCAGTAGTGAAATGCGCTAGATAAAAGATCCATCTATGCCGCGATCGCCCAAATAATCCTATTTTTACGTTTACGAAGTGTAATTTACATTATTTGGAAGCATAAAGCTGCGCATGTAGGTATTTTCATGAAATTGCGAATGTAACTTACGCTTCATAACGAAAAAGTAGAATTATACAGGGCGATCGCGGCCAAGATTGACCTTTCATTTAGCGCTTTTGACTACTGAAAACCTCCATCGCATGCATGATCGAGAAAAGACAACGTGCATCCCGCACCCTTGCAATCCTGGAAAAACGAGTCTACCACCTGAACGATTCAGGAGCCCAACCATCGCAAACTTTCGAGATCCCGACCAGATCCGTTGACCGAGTATCCGCACAGCCCTGTTAAAATTTAATTAGCCGAAGAAAAATGTGTAACATACCAGTTTCGCCTGGTGACTGGGACGATCGTCTCGTCGATGTCGATCGGCAACACGAATTCCGATCGATGGAGGTTGTCGTAGAAGCAATGATTGTAGGGTATCAGCTCGAGCCGTCGCTTGATCCAGATGTCCTCGCCGAGCAGCCGTCTGCGGGCGTTTTTCTCGTTCGGCAGGTCGCCGGGCAGCGTGAGATTGAACCATCTGATCACGTTCGACCGTTCGTACAGCCTGAGCACCTTCAGCACGTTCTCGTGCACGTTGAACACGTAAAAGTAGAAGAGCTCCGCGCCCAGAATACGGTGCAGCTCGACGAATGCGACCAGCCGCGACGAAATGTCCTCGTCGAAGTCCAGCCCTTTGATGCACAACGTGAACTCCCGGCGACGGTCATCCCGCTCGCTCCTGTTCCCCGGGCTTATCGCTAAACTATGACTAGCATTCTTGTGGCAGGGTTCAGGGCCCACGTACACTCTAGACGGTTCGACCGTAGCGTCCGGGGATAATTGACAGCCGACTAGGACGCCCGCGTAGCTGTCCACCGTCTCGCCCCACTCGTCCAACCAAATCGTCGAGACCAGCGCCTCTACGCTGACGGACCTGCCTCTATCCTCTTCCTTGTACCTGGCGGCACGGAAAAGACAAAAGTCTCTGGTTAGTCCTCCCCGTGGGTATCTTTGCACTCGGAGACAGGGACGGCTCCGGGCTAAATAAGTCTCGTTTGCATAATCCTCCGAATTATGACATAGCTAACCGTCCGACATTTCTAGGGAAGTTTACGCAAACCCCGGTGACTTGGGAAGTCAGACAGGGGGGCAACTACGGTTTAATTCATGAGAGGGTATAATTACGAGGTCACAGGAGAAAAGAAGAGAGCATGCTCCAAGTGGCGCACCGTGTTACGTCATTTCGGAAACAGTTTTGCGTAACGAAGGACCGCCTAGTTCTTGAAAGTATAATAGGGGAATGGACAGAGGCGTGGGGGTGGCGGGCAGAGATTAACACCAGGACGAACTATAGCGTGGATCCGGCTGTGGAAAGTGTCTCACCAAACGGTGCAGAAAAGGCCAGAGGTCGGCACTGGTCCACGTTTAACGCCAATCACCCTCAAGCTCGGATAACCGGCCACTCTTAGGTCCAAGTGGGCGCTGTACAGGAAGAGCTGTCCAGGGATTGTCTCGAGCCACTTCGCGTCGGCTAACTTGAACGTATTTAACGTCGCCCCGTACGTTCCATTACCGTCGCACTCCTTGGAGGGTCTGTAATCGAGTGCCAATCTCCGCGCCCAGGAGTAAGCCACGATGCTTCTTGTGCCGGGAGGTTCGCCACCTAGAAAATGTGTCAAGAAAGGTAGTCAGCCGGAGGAGATTGAGACCGAGATAGTCACGTGACGCACACGGTATTCTATACTAATTAACGCGGATGCCGAGCCGTGCGTGCTCGGCGAAATTAATTTCCGATGGCTTGTGCCGTCGTCGGAAAAAGTCCTGTTACGCAAGAGCTCGGTCACGATTGCGTCCATTTCTTTGTCGTTTGCTCCGGAGAAACCGACGGGCAGTTATCTTATATAAATATTATAATTTTAATCGACGCCCATAGCGTATCTATTCCAGCTTAGAAATACAGTTTGTATCACAAAAGCGTGGATGCGATATCCGTGAAATTTGATATTCAATGGGTCAAAGATTATGCTAGTCTAAACATACAAAGTTTCCTGGGATACGCAACAGGCCCAATTCTTTTAGTATCGTTTCTGTCTCTGATCAGTGGACACTTCGAGAGGACAACGATCCCAAACATCAAAGCCGTCTTTGTACGGAATGGAAAACACAGAACGGTATATTAAGAGGTTGCATTGGCATATTTAAAAATTGAAAACCCTAGTTCGAATTCGAGAAATATGGAAGTCTCTTCCTGTCTCATATGCCGAATAGTTGGTTAAACGTGCGCTCAGACGTTGTCAAACCACGATTGCTAATGGTGGAGACTGGACATTTTATTAAGGAACTGCGTATCTGTTTTTAGATGTACTTTGGATATATATGCCATTTTTTACAAAAACAGTTATATTCCCACTGAGATATCGCGTGGAACAAGCTCTTGTGGTACAGACTGGATCTGAAGTAGGGTCTCTATAGCTAGCTAACATTTGTTTGTCGAAGAATGCACCCACGCTTTGAACAGAACGATTGGAAAGCCTGTTCAGAGACATCGGTGGTTCCCCAACCGGATGGAAGCATTGCGTCATCAGCCGAAGCCGGACGCGGTACACCATGAATACGATTGCGTGTTAGTTGACGATCATGGCATGTCCAAATCCTCCCTCCCGCGTTACCCAAGCAACTTTCTGAACTTCTCTATCCCAGTCCTCAACGACGGGCGTCACTGACCTCAGCCCAGCGTCGATTAGTTACATATACAGAATTTCAATTGCCTCGTTCGTTAATTGGCCTCTAATAGCGAATGCGATTCGCCTGCGTACCGAGGGAAAACTCGTTCTTCCGCGGGGAGTCACGAACGTCCGAGAGTCACGACCACGGTGCCCCTGCCATATTTTCATTTCTTTTCCCGCCGATCGATTCGTTTAATGAATTCGCTTGTGAATTACGCGAGTTACGCACGCATGCCTTCACGCCGCATATACGTACATATATAATGCATATGCAAATTCATCGTTTGATGATTTCAGGTTCTGTAGTGACCAGCCTCCCGGCGCTCGATCCAAGGATGATCGTGATCATTTTTCTTAATTCGATTCCCATCGCTACTGCAAGTCGAATCAAATTTCTAAATCATTGATTTTAAGAAAGCACAATCTCTTTGTTACCCGAAAATGAACAAAGATGGTAGGCGAACATTTTGTCCCGAGCTCTATTGAATCGCGGAGTGTCCGGATTCTCATGGATGGGAATGCGCAGCGTTGAATAGCATTGTGATTTCACTTTCATCGCATATTTTGAATTTCTCTGAACAACATCTCCTTTTCCCTTGGAAAGCAACGCAGACCGTTCCTCAAGATTCCCAACACGATTCTCTCCTCTATAATTTCCGCTGTCCATTATAAAATCACCTTTACCTTGACGAAAGCAATTAACAGTAGCATAATTTTCAGGTCGAAACGCAGCTAATCTCCGCGACCAATTAAACCCGTGGCGAGCCTCGAGCGCGGGAGAGCCGAGAGAGAAAGAGAGAGGGGTCACACGGTCGGATTAATCCCGCGTCTCTCTTTCTCTCTCTCGTGTAAAACAATTTGTTCCGTTCGAGCGAAACGCCTCGCCGCGCCGCGCTGCGCCGATCATCAACCGATATCGGTGTGTGCGTGTAGTGTGTCGTTAAAAGTGGTGTCTACGGTTGACCTAACGACCGCGTATTACGTGATACGCGGGCTGCGTGGTATCCTGGGTTTCGTGGCCTTTAGCAACCGCCGCTTCCTGCTTTCCCTCTTCGATGCCACGGTCCGCCAGCTTTACGAGAAAGTAAACGTAGCTACGCGCAAACCCCCAACCAGCCGCGCAATTCGAATACAAGGATTAATGGACACGGTCAAAAAACGACGGCGTAAAGCTCAGGAAGCATCCGCATTTCCCGGCCGGTTACCTCTCATAATTTCTGCGAAATTCACCACCGCATTGGGAAACAACGGGCGAGCATAAACGTGGAACTCGCTCGAGGTGCACGGTGGCACGGAACCAACATTTTCAGATTTTTCTGAAATGTCCGAGATCGGAGTTCTAATGTTCTGCAGCGCTCGGATCAACAAATACATATCACAGTCCACGGGTTTACTACGAATACACTGGCAGTCGAAAGTATGTGGGATGCTATCTTAATTGCGACTTAAAAATAATTACGTCATTTACTCTAGATCTACGTGACCATTTTACATTTTCAGTGATTTTTATTGGATTCTCCAAATGTCATATTTTTTTTTGAGTTTGTTAATATTCCGATAATCGATTTTTGGTCGTTATCAAGTTTTGTTGCAGTGCATGGCGCGGCGCGGCTGTAAATTATGTCACCTAATGAAGTCGCTACCGCCAAGGAACCGTGTACAGATTTGAGTCACGATAAGCCCGTGTCTCAAACCGTGCCGGTTGATTTACGACCTCCTTGGTTCGCCTTTTTTGTCCGCGAATTAAGAGGACTTGATCGAGGAAGAAGGGGAAGAGACCCGAAAAGAAACTGCGAGCTAAACGTCCGGGGTTGTCATTCAGAGTCGTGAGACTAGCGGTAAGGTGGGTCGATTCGGTTCTTAAAATGTTTCATCTTCTCCTTCTCGTTCTGTACAAGTCACGATGAAAATGATTTTTATAATATTATTATGATAAATAGACAGCGAATTTTATGAGTTTACGACGAAACCGAGTAGATGTAATTTAAAATCTATTTATTGAACATGTGGAGAAAGAAAATACATTTCTATTTCACCCGGGTTTGTTGCAATTCGGGTACAAAATTTTTATTTTGCATAAAGATCGGCTGACTGGTAATGAGTATTAAGATTAAAGGCGTAGAGTTACTAAGCGGGTTAATTTGCAATTCCTACATGGAACAGATAACATTCGTATTAAACTGTATCGGGTAATAATGCGTTAACTGCTACGGTGCATCAGAATGTGTTTTTGCTTATTGAAATGAACACAGCCAGGTGCAAGTAGGAAACACATCGGTAGGATAGAAAAATGTAGGGAATTTTCCTTTTCTTTGTCGGTCGGCGGTAATGCTGGGAAAGTATTCGCGGATAGGAAATAGTGCGAACAGTGAAGCAGAAATATTCAGCACACTCGAAGCAAGATTACCATAGCGTATGGGAATTACTTCTTTCAACTACACATTCTTCTTTCGTTTTATTTTCAGTAAGAAGATTTGTTATACTCATTTGTATATTAACGTGCTGCTTCTTCCACGTAAATGAACTAGTGAGTTATTGGAATGAGTTCTGAATGGTCATCATCAAGATTTGGAGCTATTTTGTTCAGAATAAATTCCAAGGTTCATGTTTCGTGACTTCGATGCTGTCAGTGATAGCCTCGATACAAAAGTATGCCAACTGCATTGACGTTTCAGATCTTCCAGTGAGAAATCTCGTCAAAACTTATCCAATTACGTATTCCTCGAGTTACGACGTTGAAGTACTTTTATCGCAGCGCGACATCAGAATCTGGCAACACAGGGCGCAAAACAATTTAAAGCTTGAACCGTTTTAGTCAATCTTTCGATCTGGAGTGACGGAGGGGAAGAATCGAGTTAGAAAGTAACAACTCAATTATGGACGTGGCATTTTCAAGTTCAACTGTCGTAGATGGTTAATTTCGCCCCAAAAATGGTAATCGATGATCTAGGACCAAGTTCAGTGCTGCAGATCCATATGTTGAACATTTCCGGAATATCCGAGATTATCGAGAATATCTCGGACAATGGTTAAGTGCCTGGAAACATTCGAAAGACGGGACCGGCCAGCCGGGGGCCGGGCGTATCTAATCTCAGCGCGAAAGAAGCCTAGCATTGTTAGGTGCCAAAGGCGCGTTAGTGGCTTGCGGGCTGCGAACCGTTCAGCGATAACGAAAGGGCAAGGGTCGCGCGCTGTTGGAGGCGATGGAGCTTGGCTAACCTACGAAGAAAACTGCTTACCAGGCGTGGGAGGAGGATCCGCCGGTGGATCCGGGAGTTGAGGTGGCGAATCCAGCAGAGTCAACACGCACAGCGCGGTGACCAACACGGCGGCTAGGCCCACTCTGCATAATTTCCTGGTGCCCGCAACCGACATACTTTTCGCCGTTTCGTTTTTTCCCTTCCTCTCCTCTCGTGCCCGTGGTCGAGTCCGCTCGAGTTTCGTTTCACCGCGCGACACGAGGAATGGTCCCGAAGAAATCCATGTTCTCGCGCGATTTGCAATTCAAATCTGAAGGTTCCGGAGCCGAGGAATCCTCCGTTGATCAATGTTCATGGAAACGAACGATCCGACGAAACAGGAGGAATCGTTCGACAACCGAGAAATCCCGTGGAACCATTGAAACGCGTCAGTTCGCACTGTATCCGCTTCGAGGAAAACCTTCTTTTCTTCTCCTACAATAAACTAGTCAAGTGTCTCATAGAATTTTCCATGATGGTCGCGCGTAGCATTGTGAACGGGAACGAAAAGTTCGCGGAGAACCGGTATTTGTAATCGCGTGAATCGTTCCGTTCGGTCAATGAGCGAGGCTTGCCGAGGATCGCCACAAATTCGTAGCAACAGGGCTGGAGGATCGATCACTGGAGGATATCAGGCTTTTCTGGTTTCCCCGTCTGTTTAGCATAACACGCTACGCTACACTTTCATCGCACTTAACGCCTCTCTCGTTCTGGTTCTAACGATTTCCTTGAGGGTCGGTCGTATGCGACACACATGCATACGCGCGGACTGGTTCACTGGAATCACGGAAATCTGGATTTATGGGAGCCGGTGAACAAGCATCGGCGCGCGGGTCGCGCGTTCGGTGCTGAAATTGAAAGTCGGCACGCGAGTCGGCGCGGAGGGCGTCACGTTGATGGACGCAGCTTCGCGAGGAGCCTCTCGAAAACCATTATCCACCTCGCTAGACCGCCACGGGTTTCGATCCTGAACCTAACCGCCGAAGTTTGACCAACGTGGCGTGCCAATGAAATCGATGCTTCTTGTTCTCCCGCCGTGTCATCGCGCGCGTCGTAAATTTGTCTTAGAGAAGACGACGTGCGATTGTTTCTCGGAAAAGTCGTTCGCCGGCATCGGCGGACTGGTACTCGAACGGGACACCGGCTGCCAGGCTGTTTAATAGTCGTGCACGGGTTCCAAGGTGAGCACACGAATCTGTCTTCCCGGAGTGCGTAAAAACCGGCGTGTAAGCGGTTCGACCTCCCACGCGTTGCTTCCGTTCCTTCGGTCGGCGACGTAGACCGGTGGACCATGTATGGTCGTCCTACCAGGCGTTCTAGCTACTCCCCTCGATAATCTAATTAACCTGGTACCTCCTTGGCTCCGCGCATTTTTTGCCAGTCACCGTTTCTTCCATCGATCCTGTTCGGTCATCCTCCCTTCTCCCTCTTTGTTCGCCAGGCTTTTTCCCCGCCGATCTTTGGATACCGATCAGCTGTCGAGAACTTGAATTTCTAGACTACCACCCCCTCGTCCACGGGGTTGTCGTGGTAACGACGATCGGTTCGAGGCACCGTTTTGATCTCTCGGTCGTGAGAACTCGAGCGCGCCTTCTCTATTTACGACGAACGAATTAAATCGAGCAAACGGACCGTTCGATATAATCTCGTGTCGCATCCAGTTCCTCCAGTGGCCGCGGCCGGTTGCCAGACCGCTTAGCGTCCTCCCAGGGACTCGTTACACTTACGTTTCTTCTTAGTCACCGAACCTCTCCTCGTTCTCATTCTCGTTTTTGTTAATCGTCGCCGGGGACAGTAACTCCGGGCGCGAACATTGCGGAACCAGCTATATCACCTCCCTTGCTATTCTCGGTCTAACGATCGACCGGGGATAACCGCGCGACATGTTTTTACGCTTATCTACCCATATGCTAATGGGGAATCGTAAAAGCCCCCGGCTCAATGAGATTTTCGATATTTATGGAATTGTCTTTCTTCCATTGCACTGATGGCGTTAGCAATTCCTGGGTTAGTAGAGTCATGAAACCCGCCTTCTTGTGCCTCTTATTTCGCGATTACGCGCCGGAAGAGATCGCATTAGATTTTCTCACGGATCCCGACAGGGGATTCCTCCGATCACTGATAATCCTAGAAATCTGCACCAGTTCTTCGGCGAGAGCTATACCTCCACCATTGCAGCTAATCCGATCTTTAATTCTTCAGGGTTGTGGATATTTAAATTTTGCGAGACATGTTAAATTCGTTCACGTTAAACACGCCGAAGAGGAATTAATTTACGCAGATCGAGTGTCAATGAAATTTCTCCTTGACCCAGTTAGAGCGTTGTTGCAGCGCGTGGCGGTCAAGCATATCGACCGCCATCGATGTCAGAGCGTCGCGTCGGGACTCGGTCGTGGTTTGGATGCGAGTCGCGCACAATGGGCCGGATGTCACCGAAAACACATGGCAGGAAAACAATGCCGGTTCCTCCTCGTGTTAACGTCGCGAACGGCGCACGTGGTCGCCGGATCGACCGAGCGGATTGGTGCAACCTCGCCTGCGCGAGAGTCTGGAGCGTACTGCGTCCGAGCGGGAGGTGAACGCGCCACCAGAGCCTCGTCGAGTCCCGACGACTTTGGACCCGTTTACTCAGCGTGGCTCTCGCCGATACGCCTTTGCCTCGAACCATCCCTACTCATTTCTCGCCGCGACCTAGCTTTTCCTGGCCCCAGGACTCGCCTTTTGCTTTAGCTACTTCTCTTCTGCTTTCCTCTCGCGCTCTACGATAGTTAGCTGACTTTACCTTGTCTCGTTTTCCTCGCTTCTGTTTTACCTGTTCGTATTCGCTTCTTCTACTGTTCCGATCGCTGATCACTCTTTGCTCCTCTAGCGAGCAGGGGGTCTCGAGAACGCATGTCCGCTCGGAGAACAAGATCACCGGTGAACCGGTAGAATTAGCCCCCTGCGAGAACCAGCATCCATTCATGCGGAGAAAGAGGCGGAGGTGGGATCAGCTGCTTTGGGTCATAGAATTTGACTGAATGAGTCTGAACCAGAGCTGGGGAAAATAGTACTTCAAATAGTAAATAATAAATGATACTGTTTATTTGAAAATATGTGGACTACTTTGAAAATGAAATATTTTATTTGATGCAGTGATTTTTGAGAATTAAATCATTTATTTGAGGCAGTGATTTTTGAAAATAGTATTTCAGTTGAAGAATATTGAGAATATTTGTATTTCGTGTTTATTTTCCATTTCAATTTTAAATATTATTGTTGAAAATAATGGTTCCAATTCAATACATTTATGAGTGTAGATGGTTTTTTTAACGGTAAGATAGAAGATTTTTATTTCATGTTTCAGATTGTTAAAATGAAAATATTTCATTTTGGGGATCAAATTGTTGAAATAGAAATATTTTATTTTGAGGTTCAGATTGATCAAATACAAATATTTCATTTTCAGAATTGTACATCTTATTTAAAATACTATTCTCTTCAAGCGAAATAAAATCTAAAATATTAAATAGTATTTGAATATTGTATATTGTATGTTCTAATTTGAATATTGTATATTGTAATTGAATTACGTAATTGAAATACATTTCATATACACAGTATTAGAATTACATTGTAATTGCATTACATAATTCGCACCTTCTACTTAATTGAATTTCTAATTACGCGAATCATGAGTATGATCGAATTGAAATGCAATATAATGTAAATTACTCAATGTATTTCTTCATTTTTATTCTTCATTTTGGGGCTACGATCCCACTGTGCGACAGGGTGGTATTCAAATTGCACAACAATAACACCCTAAAACAAGTTGTCGATCAGGAAAATCATTGCCTTCCGGCACGTTCGTCTTCTTGCCACTCAAATACCCTTGTATCTCCTTTTTCCTTGTCCGACTATGGCCACCACGAAGCATCCGCCACTTGTTGTACTTGTCAAAGCGTATCGCACGTTGACCGATCGCAGCTTGCGATGGCAATGGATGGAGCTTGGTCATTTAAACTATCTCGGCTCTATACGTGCTGCGAGATAACGTGCTGCTTTCCTCCGGAAATTGCTACAAACTTGGATTCGCTGCGCGTTATATCCACGCGGAGCTAGAGGGAGAGGTGTAACAGTTCGTTATAACTAAATAGCGTGGGTAGCACCGATTCGATGGGTTCGAGCTTGTATACATATGTAAATGAAGGATGTAAGCACTAATGCACGTGATGTAGCGATGGAAATCCGCCGTTAGCAGGTGATTAATTATTGGAAAGTCCGTGTTAGGTGTCCCGGTTTCATTAAACATGAATTACGAGCTCGCTGAGTTTTTTCAAATATTTTTCTTATAAAATTAATAAATTTTAATCTTTCTCTGTAACTCTGACCGTGCAATACAATTTAAATATTTTCACTAGCTTACCAGAAGAAAGCTAGTAACATTTTCTTCGGCACACTCTGTACATGTTCAGAGTCGCCTAAGCGTACAAAAGGAACAGAAGATTTATTCGAAACTAATAGAGTGTAACTTCAAGGGGAGAAGAGGAGGAGCGAAAATCGTGAATAATAAAAAAGACATAAGTCAGAACATCTGCTGCGCATAGAGAAGTTGACTAATCATGTTCCGAGCGCTATTGTCCAATCGAAAATAAAACTCTAACGGTTCAAACTCTCAAACCGAACACGAACAGTTCGACGCCGTGTAGAAACAGCGTAGAAATCGCGAACAGGAAGTTTATATCGGGAAATGACTAGCCTCCATTCAGTCACGATGCATATCGTATGGAACGAGAACAAGTAAAATCAATCAGAACCGTAGAATCGATTTACCTCTCAGTAATTGCACGGTCGCTAATACATAACGCCTGCAAAGGTCAGACACCGATTGCAACGACCAAAGCAGAGTTACTGCTAATGATAACATTGTCGATTAATATCGGTAATGCCCGTTACCTTGACATAACCCCAGACCTGCCCCAAGTCTCGCCATAGCGATCTTTATCGTTAAATTGAATGTAAATCGTGAATCGATTGCGAAACCGTGGTGAACACTGAGAACAGAAACTGTCAGTAGTTTATGTCATAGATTTCTCATTTCTTTGGTAAAAATTACCGAAATTAACGTCTCAGTGCATTGTGTAAAATTAGCATAAATCTTCAAATTTATTAGACCGAACGCCACATCGAATGTTTACTCGGAATTTAAATGGAAAATGTTTTTTCAAGATGAACTGGGTCTTATTCCAATTTCGATTAGAACTACAATTTTCAAGGACACTTTGTTCCTGTCGGAACTTACGCGGACACATTTTTTGAAAACAGTGAAACTGTTCGCGTTCGAAGCCTATTAAAAAGTGCCATAACTTTTTCGGTCCCGATTATAACACCTCGAGAGAGTAGGACCCCTGCGGTTTCGTTGCGTAACCAGTGGCATACGGACGACTCGAGAAAACGTGGCGCGAAGAGGAATCAGTGATGGGACACTTTCTTTCCCCCCATACTGTACCAGCAATTGCATGGTGGAACGCGACGAGCGCTGGAAGGGACGTGTGCATTGGCTGCGTGCAGTTGCATCGCGAAAGAAAGAGTCGACGGTCATCGTCGATGGAATACAAACAGCAATCGTTCCGAACTTATTATCTTCGATAAAAAACTCATATATGCTTATGGTCGGTTTTTTGTAGCGTTCGATCGATCCAGTTGTAAGACCTACAGGAAGTGGTTGTGGAGCCAAATGGGTAAGAAAGATCTGGTGAAGGATACGAGTTTGAGTTAACTCTACTACAAATTCAAACTTCAAACATTGGTGATTACTAGACCGCGGATTTGATGCATTTCGACAAAAATGGGTACGCACTATTTAAACCAGTGGACATGTAAAAAATATTTAAGAACGTCAATGTGTTACTTTCAGCTTAATAGGACAATTAAATGAAAAATGAAATTTTCATTGGGCTCCTGTGTCTTGCAATCAACGCAAACATTTTTTATTTTGCATAAAGATTCGCAGTCTGATAATTACCAATGGTGCAAGATCAAAATACGACGAAAATCAAAAATATCATTATTGCGTTGACGGCTTCCTTTTAGGAAAAATTCAATCGAAAGCTAATCTGGTACGCGTGCACCTAACTAATCAGTAGACTGCGGATGTTTATGCAATTTGCAATTTTTCTAATAGAATAATATTTTCCGTGCTAATAGCCTTTTTAGAACTGAAAGAAATTAAAATCGCACTAAATTCTGTTATGTTTTGTATCCTAGCATTTTTTGAAAAATTTTATGAGCCATAATTGCATAAACATCAGCAGTCTATTAATCAGCAATAGTGTTGAAGTACGAAGATCATCTTCCTAGGTACCATTTTTCCTAAAGAATCATTGATCAGCTGTCGTTATCTAAGAGGAAACATCTTAAATAAGAATTTAAAATTACAATGTTATTAGTTGCTAACGAAAATGTGGATTTTCCAAATTCAGTCAATCCTAGCCACAATTTATACTAACTGCGAACGCACTCGGGCGGCTTGGTTACCATCACTAGGTGGAAGCAGAGACGGAAAGGGCACGCTCGGAGAAAATGGGATGGATTTAGAAGGAATCGAGGAAGAAATAGAACGAAACGAGAAAACAGAGTATACAGTCAGATAAGAGCGAATAGAAGAAAGAGAGGACGGACCACGCAGCCCCTTCGATGTCATTTGTAATACCAAATGGCCTAATGATGCGACTGCTCGTGACGGAACGGGGATTAAAGTGGAAGTGTGCAGTTGCACCGAGGTTGCTTGTGTTGAGTACCGAGTGTCGCGACGCGACGTTCGTTCGAGGTTCTTACCATTGATTATTAGGGCCCCGTAGTGTGCTTTCTCGAACGTGATAGCGAGTTGCTCGATCACAGAAACGGATGCATTTTCCGTATTTTATCGTACTATTTTTTCGCTGTTTCAGCGCCGGCTATTGCCCGTAATTATAACCCGTGCTACGTTCTCAGACGAACGTGACTTTAATGACTAGACCGGGAATTTTATGCATTTATGGGAAAAATGAATACGTGAAATGCGACATTATATGAATTTAGGGGTATCGTTATACTATTCATTAGTAGGCTTCAGAAGAGAAACCGTCAGAGGCCGTGCATAAAACATCCTAATGGATTTGTCAGTGTAAAGTAAGTACATCCGTTTTCTGTTCAATCCATCAGGGGATCACGAGCAAAAGAAACGGGAAAGCACACAAACGACTGTGTAAAATCGGTGCGCGTCGTCTCGCGGGCCGAAACTTTCGCAACAATATCAGGGAAGAGGGGCGATGACCATGAATCACGTGGCGAGTACCGATTAAGAATTTCAATTCGCACGACACCGCAGGAGATCGGTGTCGCGTAAATCTCGGACAAACTACTCGAACAGTAGAAAAAGGAAGGGTCCGGAACGGGGCAGACATTACTCACGTGTAATCTGGCCACCGTGCTCAAAAATGGACGACTTATATCTTACAAGAGCTCTCGTGTCAAACCCAAGAAAAGAACCTGCCCACACAAGTTGTATCGAATGATGGGGGAGATTGCCGGAGTATGTTTTACCGCATCGCAGCGTGAAATTATACGGTCGAACCAGGGATCGGTGAACTCCCAATCTTTGTGGGACTTTTTCCGTAAAAACCGCGCCGTGCCAAATATGGAACAAATCGGCGCCGACAGTTTCTTTCTCTCGCTCCTAAGTTCTGCACGGTGTCGTTTTCATGGCTTCGGGTAAAATGCTCTTGATAGCGTATAGTGGTCAGCAAAACTCAATATTCTTGCCGACGATTCCAACCATCCGATAAGATCGTTTATCAATTCCTCGCCATTTTCAAAGCTGCGCAATGCAAGCTATTTGCTGGGCATGCAGAAAAAGTGGTAATCACTGGGTGCGAGGTCAGGGCTTGCTCAGGCAGGACAGATGGTGAAAAATTTCGTAACAAAATTACTGCAACTCTTGCACTGTTATCAGTGGACTTAAATCACGGGCGGCAAAGTCTCTCGGAAACATACTTCAGGAGCTTGTTAAGGGATATGAAAAATGCGTAGAAGGCTGGACATTGCGAAAAAAGTGTAAATTGCAATATAATAGAACTTTTTCTTCTTGTAACTTAAAAATGTATCAAATATGAAACGTGTATCACTCTGGATTTTAGATGTTGGATAAGCAATTCAATTCCCTACACAATCACGTCTTCTATAGAACAGCCATTACTGGACTGCGGATCTTTATGCAAAATAAAAATTATCTGCATCGATTACAAGAAATAGAAACTGAATCGAATGTCATTTCTTTCCTTAATGATTTGAACAGAGCAGAAATCGTATATTGACACCTTCAATTTCTGAAATTTACCAACAGTTCTGAATTTCATCTATTGAGTTTTGCTGGAAATGCATAAAGATTTGCACAGTCTAGTCATAACTAAAGAGACACGCTATGCAAATACCTGGTTTCATGGATAAAATGGATACTTGAGTACCGATCATGTTACTTAGGATATGGGAATATTCAAATGTAGTCGTAAATTGATGACAGGTTGAATACATCGAAACATATTCGATGCGTTTATACTTTCTGTCCAGCAAACCGACGATATTTATAATCCAAGCTTGATGTAAATCACCGGTAAACTGTCCGCTCATACCCGATCTGTCAAGGCTGATTTATATTCGCTGTCGTCTTCGCAACCCATAAACAACTGTGACGATCAATCTTCGGTGAAATAATCTGGAGTCATCTGACTATATCCGTGACCAAACTGGGCTAAGCATCGAGTACAGGTTTGACGTCGCCTGCTGCTCATTTTCTTATCGCCCCGCGTCAGATTTAATAATAATAAAATTATTCGAGATAACGTTCTCAACAGCTCAGCAGGTAATATTTAATAAAACATCTTATGCAACCCATAGTAATTCTTATTCGAATGTCTGTTATTTCCAATGAAATTTTATGGCTACATCCAGATGCGCCGAGCCTCTTAACGCTGCTCGTTCTTCGTACGTATGTATGTGACAAATGTTTCATTTAAACTTCTCATATACTTTCATCACCGGAAGCCGTATTACCTATGGACAGTGATGCAAATGGACGTAGCACGCTGCAATCGCCTTTTACTCAATTTAAGAGCCAACGTTCGGCGGAAAATCGAATTATAAATCATAATGTAACTTCCCCGCCTATCGGCCGAGGTTGTAAATTGCTTCGCGTAGCTTGGTAAAAATGCTGAAATTTATAAAAGCACTTGACATATTTCGGGCCGCTATAAATGCCACTTTGTGAAAATTGTAGCACCTGCGAGTGTATTTAGTATTTTTGCAGACATTAATCGAAAATTACAGACCGCGTAATTGGGGGTTTGAAATAGTGTGAAATATAGTGCCAACGCCTTATACATACCTATGTATGTCCCGTCATTCACTGCACTCGTAAACCAGGATTCTTAGGTGTATGACTCGGTGTATGTGTTTCGATCGCCACGTACTTAAGGATTTGGAATTGTGGCCTAAGTATTAGTCAAGCTACTATTCTTGAAAAAACTGCGCAAATCTCTGTTTATTTTTAACCAATCAGTATTTCTCCTTACAGAAAAAATTTCACAACTTCAAAAAATGCTACACCTCGCATCATGTATAATAATAATTCCAAAAAAAGTGTTTCATACAAAATCTGTGCCTACTGGTACAGTTACGACCATCAACGATGTCCTCACATCGGTGTCCTCACAATGTGATGAAGGAAACAAGGAATCAGGTACAGCCAATAACTTACGATGACGCACCGTTTTAGCGCTAAGCGATTCCCGAGACGTATCGTAAATTATAGCTGGAAAGAACGATTTAAATACGACCGCGACCGTCTATTCGCGTTCTATTAATCACGGTTCGCGTTTCGCCCGCGGGAAGGGTGTCCACCGTCGGATTTGCCCCGCGGCCGCGCCGGCCCCGCGACCGCCCGTTGATTTACTATTTCGTTGAGTCGTCGATATATCGGACAAGATCGATATGCAAGCGGCGCGCCGTACCAAGCCGACGGAGCATATTACCGATGTTAGAATCGCGGCTGGCTGCGTGTTCGCGACGGTGAATAATGTGTTCCATCTATTCGGCACGGCGAGACTGATTCTCTCTACGTCGCGATTTCCTCCTTTCCTCGGTCGGTCGCCCGCGAGACGTCTACGGTGTCGATAGAATCCATCGGGTCCCATGTGCAGTCGCCAGGAGACGGGAGGGAGCACGAATCGAGACGAAAGAGTTACCCCCTCTCTCCCAGTGCCAGCGGAGACGAAACGGGTCACGTGACCGAGCTGCGGCGGGTGGGGGAATCGAATTCGTCTTAACCCTTCCACTGTTACGTCCGTAAATATACGTTTTTCAGAAACTGTTTAATGTGCTATTCCCGTGAGTACACACACCACCAACCACGTATATGTACACGAAAATTGTAAGGGTTCGGGAGTAAACGTCTGAATTCGCAACAGAACAAAGTCTGGGTTTCTTATTAGCCAAAAGCGGTAGATGGAAATTCAATCTAGGGTACTATTTGGCTCAAAAGTCCTACTTTTACGTTTATGGCACGTAATCCTTATTATTCGGCAGCACTTTAGTGGAGCCGCGCGAAGCAAAGCGCGATGCGACAATGCTGCCGCTCATCGTGGCTGTCAAGTGATACACTATGTTAAAATTGAGAATTATGTGTTGAAACGTAAAAAGTAGGAATTTTGAGCCAAGCAGCATCTTAAAGTCAGCTATAATATTATGAAATGAAAAATGCATTTTAATATTTAAAAAATCAAATGCTGATATTGTACAATTTATTATTTTAATACTAAATATGTAGATTACAAAACTTACTAATCTGAGTGCTGTGCTGTAGTCAGGGAGTAAAAACAAAAAAAGTACAAAGATGTAGAAAATGCACATTTTAGTCAAATATTGTTGTTAACTCTGGTTGAAAGTTGTACCGATGGTTTCTATGGGACCCGTGCACAGTATTCGCCGCCGATCACCGCGGACGACGAAATTGCAGGAGGAAGATCGATCGCGAGGGATCGCATCCGTTGTCTGTTCGCCGTGCAGGAGAAACGCGCCGCTGTAATGGGGATTCGCCGACGGTAATTTACATTGTGACCGACGAGGAATCCTGCATCCAGCGTTTTAAGACGCGCGAACGAACCTTATGCGCGCTGTTTTTCGCCGAAGCTGTCTCTTCCGCTTTATCGGGCCTCAGGAACAACGGGGATACACTGGTTTATGGTGCGGAAAGAGAACACGGGGAGAACGTGTTTTCGAGAAAGTTACGAAAAGGACGTTCCAAGTTGGTCCTTAACTGGATGGGTGAGATATTGTTATGCCTGCGTTGGCCAGGATAAAATCAATTTCGTAGAACGTCGATATTCTTGTCCGGAAATTAATGGCAACTAGACACATGGTTTGCGATCTATCGTCTCTAACTGGTTGAACTCATCGGGATTTGTGATCGCGAATAGAATGGGAATTTATGGGACTGTACATAAATGTATAATATATAGAACTTGTAATATTACAATATTAATATCGCGTGCTAATAAGAAAGTTATGTTCTTAACGAGGTAGTAATGTACCCCAAGTTTAACCAAATTGAACTATTTCAAAAAAGACATCGGAAATCTGGCGATCATAAATGAATACATCTTTTTGCGTGGCTTCCACGCGAGCAACGTGACGTCTATCAGCCACGACTCAGCAACCGTTAATCCTGCCTCCTTAATTCCCTGACACGTCAGACATGATGTAAGATCCTTATAAAGTATGCGCGTATTTTCGAAGCATCGTGATATTCGATACCGCGGGTTTATATAGCTAATTAAGTAATTGAGGGTTAAGGGGAACGGGTCGAAGATAACTGCTCGGAGAAGTTGCATCGCGATAATCCCTGAAATGCTTCCTGGTTCGGCGTAGGTTGTTGTTGGAAGGATAAGTGGGAGATGCATCCCGATGGTGAGCGAAAGAGGAAGGGGTATAGTGTGCAGCACGCGGAGCGAAGGCAAAACGTGACACAGGCGTACGCTTTGGGAATTACGAGCAGAATCCTTGATGCCATGCTATGCCATGCCGGTTCTCTCTCGTTGCCGCGGCCGACTCAAGCCTGGCAGATTTATGTATCAGTAATTACTTTCCTATCACGGCCAGGCTAACAGGTGAACGGATCAAAGAAGAGAAAAGATCGTTTCGTATCGAACTTATTGGGACGGCAGCTGTTTAATGTCGAACACCGTGTTCATACTGTAGACTGCGAGACCTCCTGTTGGGAGTACCTATCCATGTGGCCGGTGATAAAACTGCAGGTGCGCCTGATAGTCTTCGCCGCGATTAATCGACGAAGATATCTAGAATCCTTTCGCGAGCTTTATCGCCGAGCTATTTTGACTGAACCATGCCGCCAGAATACGTAAAGCCGCGTTATCCTTGATACGCCTGTTGCAACCTCGCCAATGGGATTCTTAAGATTAATGCTCTTGCTTGTTGGAATAATTTGACCGGACTTGCCTCGCAATGTTATTATTACAGCGAGCCGCGCGAACGAATCGGTTTCAGCGTCTGACCGTATGAAACAGGCGTGAAACAACCTTGGACCAACGAAAAAATCCGCTCAACACGCAGAAACAGCCTGCGCAACTCTAATAGGTCTCTTGCTTTTATTAAATCCTCCCACGGATCCGGAACTCTTGCAAGGGGGTAGTGTCGTTTCCAGGATTGCAAGGGTTCAGGATGTGCCTACTTATTTCTCGATAATGCAAAGATGGGGGTTTTCAGTAGTCAAAAGCGCTAGATAAAAGATCAATCTAGGCCACGATCGCCCTGAAAAGTCCTACTTTGATGTATATGTTTACGAATAATGCAAATTACCTCTTCGCATTATTGAGAAATGAAAACGCGCATCCCTGCAATCCTGGAAACGAGTCTACCCCCTTAACCCCTTGCCAAGAGTTTCTTTGTTGTTCGTAATTTCTTAGAAGAAAAAGGACGGGTTAAACTTTCAAAGTGGAGTAAATTAAGAGGACAACGTGGCAGATGAAGACCGTTCTTACACGGCTGTTTTCAATTAACCCGTCCCTCGCAACACTTGTCCGGTATCAACCCATGCACGCGCAAGAAGTGTGAAGAATGCCTAGCGCGTTTGCGACTGTGTGTGCGCGATGAAAATGAATAAAAACCGTCGAACGTAGTCAATCGATAGAGACTCGCACGAAAAACGAAATGGAGTTCTGCAGTTAGTCGATACAAATTCTACCGCGTGCACAAAAACGTCTTAACTGTGCCATCGAGTGACTCAAAACCCAAAGAACACGCCGCATTATCGTTCTACATGGTATATTTACTTTCTTCACGGCAATTTGCATGCATGGTAAATTATACACTTTGGTATCAGCGAGCTCTTGTCCATCTTCCAGAATTGGTCTTCGACATCTTAATGAACCGACATCAAATTCATTTTTTCTGTTCGTCGTAAGATTGTCGACGTTTACCCAAATTATTCATTTTGGATGAAAAACATTACAGCTGATTTGCAATTCTGTTTACCAACTTTGTACGAGCATGTTCCGTCAAAGTATGAATTGCAACGATGAGTAAATATGAATAAGTGAAAACGTGATTTCAATAGGACTAATTACTACGCGCCCGTCGCGGGATATTACGCTTGATGAAACGAGGACTTACAAACCGAGCACACGTGTAAAGGGTACGAATACATTAGAGTACAGCACACGCTATGCTGGCGGAAGGATTGAATCGTGAGTATGGCTAACGGTGCAGTTTGTATTTTTTAAGAAATTCAGATCTTGAAGTCGGTAACTGTAGTGTTAATGCGCATGTTTCTTATACATAGTAGATTCACAGTTATAAATCTTCCATCGGCGGACAGATACGTGAGAATCCTAGTCGCAGAGGTATTCGAAGCGTTCATTATTATTTATTACCTTTTGATGAGTATCTGTTTACAATTTGTATTCCCGCACACACATTCTCACATAGTTTTATACGTTAAAAAATATATACATATTTATAATCAACGTTTACAGCATTCTTTTTTCTCGTGAGTTTACGACCGATTATTTATTCAACATGAAACGATTAAACTTCGAGTTTAATTAGATTGAAATTGGAGTTGAACGTATTTATTTCATATTTTATTAAATATGATTATAGAGGGGGTTACAAAAATCATATTTCGCAGTATATCACTATTTTCAATGTAGAAGGTCGCTGGTGAGATGATGGACTATCAATAAAGACATTTTTAATAACGATAATCGCAGGGTTCCCAATAGCGTATACTTCTGATAATTTTACGGTATTCTCTCCACTTTCCAACGTGAGAATTATCTCATGTTTTATTTCTACACTTATATGCTTCCTCTTTGCCTCGGTTATTGCGTGCACACTCGTTGCAAGTGTCATAATAGACGGGTATCGCAGATGTCAGTTATACACAATCTTGTTTTAACAAAAATATTTAATCATGAAAATACAGTTATCCTATTCAAACCTGTTTGCGGTATAATATACTCATTTCTGAAGGAACTAGTGTATGCGTTTCATACTATTCATCTTAAGATCGCTTCACTAAATATTTATTAAGAAATCGTAAATCAAATTTTATGAATTGTTGCAAGGAGGAAAAAGAACGAGTTCTCGAGGAATCAATGTTCAGGTCATTGTTAGTGACGCGGCCAGTACTGCCGCTATGCTTAGTGAACAAAGATGAGAAATGGAGGTCACGGAGAACAAAGAGTCCTAGAATAACGGAGTCGCAGAGCGGACTGACGAGAAATACGATTGGTGGCTTCATTCTTTCACGAAACTCTACCGAACAATGAAATTGTACTGTCGATGTGCTACAGTTTCGTAACCGTCGATTGTTAAGTCAGATACGTGAAGTTTTGTAACGATGTACTGTCGTGGCGGGTCGACGCGACGCGACGACCAGAACGAATCGGATGAAAAGCAGAACGAAAGGGAGCAGAAAGGACTATTTGTTCTCTCCTCGAGAGACCGTCTTCGATTGCAATTGTATACTTCTTAAAACCTGTGCTGCGCGTTCATTCAATTTCGACTTCACATCGACATCGTATCGTATTGATTGCGCAGCAATGTAAGACTTCTAAAGGTAATACAAGTGTTACGTGAGCGTTTGTAACACGATATCATTTGAACTGTGTTTAGTTTTAATTTTGGCCTGAGTAACTAGTGCTCCGACAGTTGATGATGTAAAATCGGCTACCCCCACCCCACCAACCTGCGCGAGTCGTTTATGAACCTTTTTTGGGGCAGTGGAGAAATGGTTTTTACGCACACCCTCCTAAGATTTTAGGACTTATTCCGTTAGAGTTGTTTCTGGACCTATGTCGACCGATTTTTTTTTATTGTAGAAAATCTCATATGAGATTTATTTTAACATAATTGTAATGCAATACGTAGATTACAGTATATATAGAGTACAATACATACAGCACAAAATACAAAAACCACAAAACAGAACAGGACACTGAAGAAACATAAATAATACAACAAAGACACAAGAATTTTAGAAACGGTATAAACAAACACTTATACTTTAATCTCGACCGAAAATAGGAGGGTTAATTGAGCATCTCTGATCATCAATAAACACTAGATCACTCAGCCTCGGTAATCAATAAATAGAAAATTAGAAAGTTGGATTCAAGTTTGGAAACAGCGGATCTCCGGCGTCAAATGAATGTATCGATAATGGACCCGGTTGGCGGATTGCAGGCGCGATAATCGTTCCTACAAATCTGCACAATGCACTAGAGCGTGGAATATTCGATTATCACAGATTTTTCTGCAGGTTCGAGCCGAAATGGCCGTGCAGCGATCGTGTTAATCGTAAATGCCAGACGCACTGAACTCTAAAGCCATTTACAACGGGTTGGAAGCTGTTTCCAGCAAATGGTTCAGCATTGGTCGATTCGAAATTGTCAATTAACGCCGGGAAATGCACTTAGCCGTACTATAATTGCACAGTTTCACATGAAGTTATTAGATGTACCGAATTCTGCTCGGATGTTTCATCGTGTCGAAATCCAGCGGACATTTTCAGCAAATACGTAGTTGAAACTGAAACACTTACCGATGCAGAATAGTCAATTAACGTCCGACTGTGGAGAGCAGTTAGCGACTGTTCGCGGACGTGCTCGCGAAGTTCGCGAACAGGACGAGATTGAATTATGGCGGCGAGGGGTTGCAAGTTTACGAGCACGCGGGGAAAGAAAAGACGATGCGCTATTGCGCTTGTTAGCCTTGCTTTCGGTCCCGTTTTATGTAGGTACCTACGTTAGTTGTGTTTCACCGCGGAGCAGAGGAAGTTAGATGCGAAAGAAAATGAAACGAAAGGGGAGTTCTCAGGGGAGGGTTCGAGGCAAAGAATCAGCGAAATTGATTCGAGGGATATCCAAGGGACAGCCGTGGTTGCCCGAGAACAACGATTTCCGTCCGTTCTTGCAGGAACCGTCGAACGTTACGAGCGTTGTACGAGCCATGTCCAGGATGATTACCAGCTGACAAGGGCATTCCCGGCCATAAATTTTCAACTACAAAAGGTTACGAGCACCGCGACCTTGAGCAATTCATGCTGCCGGATAAAAAGCCGCATCTGCCATCTGTGATGCAAATGCGCGTTTGAAGCATGTTATATTAAGAACGAAGTTGTAAATCAAACCTATGATGCGACTCTCACGACTCCTCGCTGTATGCTCGCGGAACATAAATAATGGCTTTTTAAATGACCGGCGCTTCCGATGACGGCGAATATTGCATTGTAGCGTGTGCCGCATTCGGTTATTGTATTCTGCACGGCCGGTCAACCATAAATCAACAGATTTCATTTGGCTAAAGTGAGAATTGGAAAGCCGGCTCGGTATTAGGAGAAATGTCGCATCGGAGTCGAAAGGCGTCAAAGGAGAATTGCATTATAGATGGTAAATAGCTCTTAAGCATTCATAACTGTCCAAGAGAATTAATTGGTCGAGAGTAAGTTTACTTTGGGTAGGCACATAATTGTTATTTCTATAAAACATTTATTTTGCATTAAAGTGGTTATTTTATTGAATGAAAATATATTTATCAGGTAACCTAAAATATTAATAATAATATAAAGAATATTATGTAGAAGGTGGAGTGCAACTAACTGAAGGTTAAACTGAGCGTTTTAATAATGTGGAAATATTTTGGGGATGACCTCTGAGAATTTACAACACCGTTGCACATCCTAAATCCGAGGAAACAAAGTTAACTCGATCAATCTCGAGGTTCCCGGTTAATTGATATCATCGTACACGGGGAGAATAGTTTTCAGTGTTCTCCGTTGCTCAGGTTGCGTTCGAGTGGTTCTATTGCACGCGTTCTCGTATACACGATTCGTCCAGCATACTCGACGATCTAAAGCCACGATAGCACGGCGCACCGTTCGCGATTCACGATCTGCGATTCACGGTCGTCCTCCTTTCTTTGACCGATCTCCCGATGCAACGGTATTCGCCTATGGCGCCCCATTCGCGCTGGCCGACGATCGGCCGATACAGAATTTCCGTTCCTCTTTTTCCACCGTGTCTTGGCCTCTCTCTGCCGATCTGCCTGGAAATCGGTGGCCTCTTGTTGCTTCATTTCGCCGCGCGATATTTCACCGAGCCGTGATAGCGTCCGCGCACGTAATTTATGACACGTGTTCCGGATTTTTCCCAGGGATAATCGGAGTTTTATCTTGCGGGGAACTTCGCGAGTACATCTTTCGCCGGGGAAAGATTACTGAAATACCGATCTCGTGTATACAACGAACGATCCGCCATGAATCCTTGTTTCGGGTGTGTGCACGTTCTTTCTAACATTGTAATTTAATATCAACATTGTATCGGACGGTTACCGGGCAAATTGTGGATTTTATCCGGTTAGAGCGGCGGCAAGAAAATTATACGTAATTGTGCAAAAACTCTAATAGAATTCGATGCATCTCTCCTCCTTTTACCTAAAAAATCGATGGCGAAAGTATTTTGTAATGGGCTTCCAGATATTCATATATTTAAGCGAGAGTTTGTGTACATCCATGTAAAAAATGTTCACCTTTTATAATATCCTCTAGAAAAGCTTACGTGTTAAAGTCTTTTTTTATGAAACTAGATTGAGCCAGAATTAAGTCATGCCACTTAAATAGTTTGAACAATTTGAACTCATTCAGTTTTGTTTTCTGTTTTCGGAAAATCTCGACTTGATGTCGTGTATTATACATATACACTTCAATCGGGCGTATTCTTAAACCAGTATTCTCATACTACATTTTGTCCGACATTTTACAAGATCCCAATTACTTTCTTAAGTTTAAGAGTTGTTACTGCGGAGAGTTGGTTACCGTGCTCAAGTTTTAATAAGTCGAATCTTAATTAGTTGAAAACGAAGTTCTCTAATGACCACGTTTGGAAAAAGAAAAAGTCGTTGATCAAGAACTAAACTACGAAGGTGGAGTTTTATGTCAGAAAATTACGGTCGAATACAGTAAATGGAAAGAAGATTTGCCTTGATGCAATTAGTTGCACGAATAAACCAGCCCAAATCGTTTTCAATTGCATTTTAATAGCCTGCAGTAATCTGGATTAATTGAAACATGACCACACGCGAACTATATCATTTACGGGCAAATGAAAGACTAATTAAAACCTTGTGAAGAATGTACTGAATGTTCCTTCTGAAGAATGTTGTTAATTAAGTATTCTACTTCAAAATTTCCCAGATGGCACGGACGTCCATTGGACGTTCGGGTGCTATCTGGGTTACAGTTTACCGAATTACTGTAAAAATGTGCATTCAATAGAACGATGAAAAATTAACAAAGCTTGACGATATTAGATAAAACTTTTCATAGATATCATATTTGTATTCTAATAGGAATAGGAAAAATAAATTGATGCCAAACAAAATATTAGCCCATTTTTGAGATAGCTCAACTCGTTAGGTCCTCTGTCAGAAATGAGAAACTCCCATCATTTGAAAGTTTGTATGGACACCTTGACAGACTGAACACGAACAACATAAAATCCCATTCATTCGAAATCATCTGGAGCAGGGCGAGGTAAAAATAGCTGGGCGAGGATGTACAAACATCAACCGGGTGATCGAACCATCTTTCATCCCCAAAAGACGGCCGACACAACCCTCAAAGTAAACTAACGGGGTCGTGAAATAGACGCAGGCGGGCGGTCGTAGCATTCCCACGGAATCTATTTCCATCCGTCGAGACCTCCCACAGAACGGGGCTCTCTAGCTGGCCGGCTATTTTTCTCCCGCGAGGCGAAAAAGTTCCTAAGATATACGGATGCCATAGAGAAAGGGCTAACTAATAATTAACCTGATCGTGCCGCGGCGCAACAACTGCGGTTCTTGCGCCCCTTCTTCGTCCCATTTCTTCGCCGGGTCCCGAGAGAGCCGAGCTACCGATATCCACGAGGAAGAAGCTCCTCGGGTTGCATACGCGATCGCCAGTTGGCTGCGGTCAGGAACCGGGATCCTTGTACAAAGAAACACGCCTATGGCGCGCGTAATCGCCGTTCTTTCGGCCGAACTCGTAAATCCCGGTTCGTTGAATACCGTTCGCGGCTGGGGAACGATGGAATAATAAGTGCTGGTCGAGGAAGCATAGAAATCGAAACTGCACTTCAACGAAACCACTCTCCGGCGAGCACCGTAGATTGCTGCGGATGTCGATCGAACCCTTCCGTTGCGTTTCGAGGTATACGCTGCACGCTGCTGAACAGAACCCAAAATTTCAAAACAGAAATTCCATTTATTATTTATCCCTCGATATTTTCTACAGCCCTTTGTTCCTCTGCAGTGACGAGTTCGAAAAAATCGATCGTCGATTTTCGACGCGCGTCAGTATCAAGGAACGATTTTATTTCCAGCAAAACGAAATGAAATTGAAAGAAAATTTCAGACTAGAAACTAGATTTCACGGAATCCTATTTAGAAAAGGAAGCAAAAATACATTTCGACCGAGCTAGAAGAATTTCCTCGAAACAAAGACAGAAAGCTGGCGAACCAAGAACCGAAACGCAGCCACCATGACGAGCGCAGAACGGTAGATAGGGACGGAGGGAGAGAACAGCGAAAAGATCGCGCACAGTGGCTTCGAGCATGTAAAACTCAACGATCGGTGAAGGTAGCGGTGGCCAAGAAGTAACAAAACCGCTAAATTATCGGCTTGTTCTGGTTTCTTCAGAATCTAACCGGGCCGAGGGAGAGAACAGAGTCGGTCTACGGCGAAACGGAATATGGGTAAGACAAAGTCTCGGTCGTGCAGTGTCGGAGTTTCCAGATATCCTGTAATTACGGGACGTGGCATCCGTAGCTACGGGAATGCACGGTTCAAGAGGGGAGAGATAGGTTCAATTGCTTTCAGCAAGTTTCTATTCCCTGTCGTTGCTCCGAGCAGCGTTTCTTCACGGTCAAATTACACGTTCCGCGATAGCGGTCGGCTGTATTCGAGAAACAGAGGGAGACGGACAACGAGATCGTGAGCACTTGATTACATTCTATACATTGATTTGTTTGCTGAAGGCCGGGTCCTGTGTTATCATTAGTATTGTTGTAATTACGGGCGGGGTTCTTATCTCTCTTCCTCTCTCTCTCTGTTCACTGAACGTCTGCCTACTTCCTTGAATACCAGATGGTTTTATTCGGTTTACGCAGCCACTGAATAATACCACCATCGAGAGCATGCGATCAAATAAATGCGTATGCATTCACCTATAGAACAGCCATGGGAAGCAACCTATTGGTCGCAATTGCGAAGAAAAAGAGGTCCCGATTTTTAGATATTTTATTTGTGTTAGTTTAAAACATTTATATTTTGCATAAATATCTGCAGTCTGATGATTGCAATCTCAATAACCTGTTCGTTTTTACTTGAAAAGCAACGTCTACTTATGCCATACCACCTTGTCGACGTTCTACGCGTTATATCACACTCTTGTTTCAGAACGTTAATGCTATTTCAGAGAGCAAAGACATGAATGATGCGAAGCAATTTTTCCCTAAACGAGATCCGAGAATCACTGAAGCCTATCATTTCAAGAATCGAAGCAACAGCCTGTCGGTGGCTCTTGTCACGCGCAGCGTGAACTTCATGGGGTGTTTTATTGCACGTGCCACGGTACCGACTGTATTACCGTTCATCTGCGGAACCATCGTCATTTATATTGGGTGTAACTGCAACCTTCGGCGTTCCCTCCTTCGTCGAACATAGCCGACAATTTCCAGCCGCGGCTCCCTATTGGGCTCTATCGTCGTCAGAACGTGTGACCCTGTAAGCGCAATAATTCTCAAGGGAACGCTTAAGTAGTTGCACAGCCACTATGACGGCGTTCATGAAGAATCGCGACGGTCCTCGCGTGACCCTCGATCAAGTCACGACATCATCTTTGATTCCTGCGGGACGTGACTTCTCACCGGAACATCGGGCTGAGAACATCTTTAATTCCGCGTTCAGCTGGCCACAGTTGTCCCATGTGCCCTCTTCTTTATTAACTCTTCTCTACTCTGCTCTAAATGTTCGCAGAATCGACAAATTCGTGTTTCAATTTCTGTTACTCGTCAATGAATGTGACTATAATTTTTGGCTGAAATTACAAGTTACTAAATAATAACGCTGGATAAAAATAAATGAAATTCTTGTTTGGAAAACAAATCGAAGAGAGAAATAATTTCTCCAGTACCTCGCTGGAACCGAGTGCAGCTCCGGGAGAGCGTCCATATTCCTGCTACTGCTGGATATCGATGTTACTTTACGAGAAGAAATACGAATTTTTGAAAAGTAAAGTCATGAAAGAAAACACCATTTTATGTTCGAATAAATTTGATATCCAACTAGACGAAATGGATCACTAAAAAGCGAATGTGCATGTTTACGAGAAGTTCGGAGTGCATACGTGCTTTCGTCTGCATAACGTCTTAATAAAATGTCGTAGGAAAGCAAAATGCTTTCCTGTAAACTATTCTAAAGTTCATATTTATATTTTCGTAATATTGCTCTTTAATAGGCAACTTTCACCAAGAGAATGTATAAATATGTGAAACTCTCGCGGTTTATCAACGCCAAATGTTGTTACCGAAGTCCAGCAGAGAGTTTGGTATCTCGGGACATCCGCTGTAACGAAAGCCCGAATGTCCCTGCGAAGACGGTCGCGAGCGAATCTCGAAGGAAACAATTCCTGCCAGTTTCCCGAGATCTGGCTGTCGGCGATCTTCCGTCGTCCTCGGAAGTTCCTGCAGCATTCCATTCGCCTGCACAGCGTCGGGAGGATTTTCCATTTAGTCCGTGGCTGCGGTTAAAAGAGCAGAGGGGATCGTGTCAGGTTGCCGGAAGCGTCCGGTGCTCGCCTCGAGGAAGAATTTTTCCGGTCGAAGGTTGCTCGAAATGAATATAATTAGAACAAGGAAGGTCAAAGAGTTTGCGCCGAGTTCTCGGGTCGGGCTTGGGCCAGTTGGCCACTAATAACCGGAGAGGATCCTCCGTTGGAATATCTTCTCGCGACTGTGCCGCGATTCGAAGGGCACGAAGACTGACGGGGTACACGGCGGCACTCGATTAATTGGAGGATAACCTCCTTCCTGGCGGTCAATGTCATTTGCATGAGAGTGCAACCACGGCGTGCTCTTTCTGGTTGTCGGCGGTTGCACTGGGAGAGACTCGGGGGGAGGTCCCGACATGGGCGTAGAAAGACCAAGAAAGAAAAGCCCCCGTGAAACGATGAGAAGAGGAGGGCCTTAGGGAAGAGCGGTCGAGACAGAACGAGCCCATTAAAGTACAGAGTTCATGTACGCCCGAAGCACCGGAATGTCGGGACGTCACCCTTGGACACGTTTATACGGCCTTCTCTCGCCGGGCTAATAATATATGTAAGTTCCCCCGCGGACTTTATAGTCGGCACCACGATCGGTCGCCTTTCGCGGCCGAGTTTTTGCGCCGCACCCGCTCGATGCCTCCTAGCGATCATCTTTTTACTCGACGCGCTTCCCCGCTGACAGCCACTTTTCACAATTGCCTTCCGGTGAATTTGGGAGGTCCTCGGGGTCATTGGTCGCCGTCTATCCACTCCAACAAGAGACTCGAGGACGTTTATGCTCCTACTAAGCTGTCCACCCCACTTGTTTGAAACCCTTAATATATGGCTTGTCCTTTCGCTTTTATATTTTATTTGCATATCGCTCGTCTACAAGGAAAACGTCGCAAATATAAAAATACAAATTTTACAGGAGAGCGCTTCAAAGTATTGTAATTATGTATTAACGTAAAAATGCGTCATTGGACTTCTCTGTTAACTTTTAAAAAGTTCCTTAATTTTCTGTAATCCTCGGACTACGGATGTCGAGCTGCGACACAGCCTGGCCGGATCATTTTGACCCACCGTGCAAGTCTCTTGTTCGTGTACTTACTTCATAGGACGTCATTGAAAATTAACATGAAAGGTTTATTGTTCTATTTGCAGTCTAATTTATATTCTACTTTAAAATAGAACACGACAAGGGTTTAACTTTGTATACCCCTGGGCAGTACTTGGACCTTAATAGGCTAAATCCTGTTGCGATCCCGAGTTCAGTTATTTATGTATGCAATGGCTGAACAAGAACAAACATCTACGTGGATCCACATTAACGCACATTTGCATAGTATGCGTCCTGTCTGTCGGTTTCATAAAATACAGTGAGATTGAATTGATATCGGTTAGCATAACATTATGTTAGTAAAAACATGTTTCGAAGATGATCGAAAAATGTTCACCACGCTGGAGATCGGTGTCAAGAAAGTGAATATTATACGATCCATTTTAGTGCTATTAATCGATATACTATGACTTTCACGTCAAAATGTCGATAAATTCAGAATTTAAAGAAAAAAATCATTTTACTCTCGTGTGTTTTTACAATTTTTAACAATTAAAGAATATTCACGTAGAATAAAGGGTTGAATCCGCGATCTAGTGCGAAACCCTCGACTTACTTGATAAAATCCTTTTTCCCAAGGTTAGGGTCTCCATTATGAGTCTGCCGGGTCATAAATAGTCAATAACAACGGCCTCCCGCAGCTATCATTTGTCTTCGAATTTGTGCAAATTGAAACTCGCAACATTATCATAGTACCAGTTCGATGTATCATAGGGAAGCATTGGTTGCCCACCGCGAGCCTTGTAGAATTAAAGTAACAAGAAACCCGTGGTACGTCGAGGGGTAACGACGAAAGAATACTTTACGCGGGCAGCGACCGAAACATCGTCTTATTCGACTAACATCGACGTTCTCCAGCAGCGTTCCAGCACTTTCACGTTCCATCGAACGCATCACGGCCGTGTATATGCAAAGGCGCCCCCCCGTCTTTCAGCTATTTCTAGAACAGTGTTCGCCGACCTTGCGCGGCTCACAACGGTCTCGTTGTTTTCACCTCGTCACCGTGGGCCGCGACTTTAATTCAATTTCTGCTTTGAAAGGAACGGCGATCCATTGTGAACGACGCGATATGCAACGCGGTTATCGAGGCCGACCATCGCGCCATTTTGCACGCTCTCGAGCTACGGAATGGAGAACGTCGCACCCCCTTCTCGCTGGCAATGCTACAGAGAGAACAATACTCACGTGCCATCATCGATTTAACACGTTCGCCGTTCCGCCGTCATCCATAAACATCCCACGAAGTCAAAACAGGTATATGTTAATAAAAACAGAACCACCTCTGATCGTTTTTCTAAATTCTGTCGAGATCATCAGTCTGAGCAGTATCCTGGAGGCGTTACTTAGATTATTGTGTAATAACAATTACGTGTTTCTCGATCGTAAATTTTTAATATAAACGAAATATATGTTCTCGGCGCACCGTTTCGATCAATAATAATCACTACACAATAATAATAACAATAATATTATTGATCGAAACGGTGCGCCGAGAACATATATTTGGTTTATATTGTGTAATAACGATCGTGGAAAATCTCGCTTCAATTGTCTCGGTGTTTTAACTTGTATAAAATTCCATGAAAATCGCCATGTTACAATTATTTGAACACGACCACCGGTATTTCTAAAAAGAAGATCAAGCAATATTACGAGTCTCAACAAAATATTGTTGACTAATGTATATTTGATTGTTTTCATAGGTTCGATCAAGTTTACAAAGGTGGAAAAAGAATGTGTGACGACTAGTACGTGGTATACTTAGGTCGTTTCTAACCTTTCACCCTTGAACCCATAAATTTACTTGAAACGCGGCCTTTTCACCTGTACGGCACTTATAAGGCACCGCTGGTAATTACAACACGAACGCCACAGATACCGAAATTTTTCCACTACCAAATACGTCTATCTAACAAATTGCTAGAAATCTAAGGGTGTGTTATCGAAGGGGTTATTCGGGGTTAGAAACACCGTAATCACTTCGATTACTTGTATTGGGTTGGCGAGAAAGTAATTTTGGTATTTTAAGGTGAAACAGAGCCCAAGTTATTTATTCAAGCAATGAACTTCGACGAATAAGATGTTTTCCCGTTTGTTCGACGATCTTTTGCCAAATGGAATAAACAAGAAAATATTTGATCGATTAAAGTTCATCGCTTGAATAAAGAAATTCGGTTTTATTTCACCTGAAAATACCGAAATTCATACTTTCTTGCCGAATCAATAATACGCGTTAAGTGCTCTTGGCAGCATTGCGAGTTTCAAGTTTTCGTGGAGAAACGAGGAGAACCAGCGAGCGTCGAGTCGATCATGTCCGCACAGCAGGAAACACAGACGATCGACGCGCAACGAGACGCATCGTGCCACGATCGATCGATTTCATCGATCGTCCCTCTCATCGGAGCATAACGTCCCTCGGTGTCTCGCGGCGCGACGATCCACGACATCCCGCGAGCTCTTCCAACGTTCAACCCGCTGACATTGAATGACGTTTCACAATCGTTCGATCGAGCCATCCGAGCGGTTGGTTTGCATACAAGGAGCGGCGTAATAACGACAAGATTAATTAAACTCGTTAGGCGAATATCGTGGCAGGGGGAAGGGAGGGGAGAACACCGGGGCGCAGATAGTATGATCGAGAGAGCTGAAACAGACGGGGGAAATAAAACTAGCGCAAGAACCGTGGAACTTCACGGGAATGAAGAAAGACGCGAGAACGTTTCTACGAGGATGCGGTTCGGTTCGGCAGAAGCAAAGGACGTTGAACTAGTTCCTTGCGGATATTCGCATGTTACGATGAAGCAGAATCTACGAAAATGTGCTCGTTCGTCTTACAAACTAGATTACATTTGTTTCGTGTTTTAATTGCCACGGTTCTGTATGCAAAATGAATGTCTTATTGTATCTATGGGAGTTCGGCAACGATGGATACCATTTTGCTCGTCTTACCTACTTATTAGCGCACATTTGAACGAGATTAGAAGAAAAGGTAAAATAAAAATGTTAAATATGAGAAACAATGCATAAATTAAGCAATCTCGTTCATTGAAACAACGCTTGTAATATTAGTCATTTTTGATGCACGCGCTGCTACATAGTAGAGGGAAGAAAGTCGGATGAATTTATGGAAATTTTATTACTCGTGATCACAATGTATAGTCAGCAGTGTATAGTAGAGCGTGGATTTTAAAGAAACATTATGGAGGTGTTTCAGTGAATCACTTCATTTCGTAAGCGCATTTTATAAAACAATGCTTGGGATTTTCTTTGAAACGTTACCGTACGATTTCTTCTGGTCGAACCGGTTTCTCGCGTCATTTTGCAAATGAAGGAAGATAACTGAACCCCATACTCTTTACGAGACATTTCATTTTTCGCATATGAGCACGATAACGGGAGTTGCAGTACACTGAAACCAAGGTGTCAAGACTCGCGTGAAGATGCTCGAACTCGTTTTGATCATCAGTTTAGATATAAAACGTTCGCTTCTTCGATGGTTAAGATCGTTTGTCACTCGTTTATGCTAAGACGATAAGGAAGTCGACGATCACGGAGGAATGTATCCTATAGCATAAACGTTAAAAAAGAATTAATTCCAAGTAGAAAAACACAATATCAGAGAAACGTGTACGTCTCGCAGTTTGCTGCTCTCTTATTAAGAAACACATTATCGGCTACACGTTTCGACATGTTCTTTTTTCAAGATTATGCCAAAATGTACGAATTCTTATACCATAATTTTTAAATTGTGTGGTACCAAAATTATGATGCCTGCTTTGACCAAGTAGATAAGATTGAAAGTACCATACAAGTGACTTGGAAGTAGCGAGCCTATCATTATTTCGGTCACTGTGGATGAGCAGAAAGGGATACTGTTCGCGAGACGTCATCTCGCGTTGCGGCGTCTGGTTGATTAAAAATCGGTAAAATCGAGGTCTCCCGGGGACTGGAAAATGGCATGGAATCAAGATAATGGAGGATCGCCGCGCCGTTCGTAATGCCAGTAATAAAAATCGGGGCACGCAACAAAACTTTCCTCGTGCGATCAGAGGAGTTTTTCTGGCTCGTCATCGGGGCTGAACTCGTACACGGGCCGGTGCACGTGTAACTCGTCAATTGCCGGCTGTTGCACGCTGTGATCTCCGGCAAGGATCGTCCGTATTTACGAAGTACCGTGTCCGACACTCGTATTCGATTTGCCTGAGCAGCCCGGTCGACATCAGGGTACGTCGTTCGGGAAAGTATCGCCGGGACATATTATACTATACGACTGAGTATGCGCGTGGGTCGTTAATTGAGTAATGAAACGCCTGCACACACGCCAACTGACTCACCGTGGACGATGATCGCGGCCTGGTTAGACGTGGCCGAGTGAAATTTACGTGGACATAAAAAGGAATGATGAAAGGTAAGGTTCGCCAGGCCTCCTCTTTGCTGATGTTGTTGCTTCTGCTGCTCGCTGAATTTTCCCCAGCAAGATGATTGCCTGCGCCTGTTTATTTTCTCTGTTCATATGATCGACGTACGTAGTTCGCATCCGCTTCTTTAAAACGTCAAGTCTTAGAAAAAGTGATTTATTCACCTGCTGGTCCGTCTCCCTTCAACCAACCTTGCGAACACTCGAAAGGAGCGCGAGACAGATATGTTTCTTTTAGAACCTTTTCTAACCATAATTCTTTCGAACAGTATTCAGACGTTACAAGAATTTTGTTAGCATTACCATGAATTTTTGTGACATTATTCAGATACAATATAAATTCATCAACTGGTTTTGCTGTAACGAAAACACTGTTTTTCATTATATTCGCCTCAACGTAGACGCCAAGATAATTGTAATTCCAAGGGACAAAGAAGCACCGCCGATGTATCATTTGCGAGCCATAGAGCAGGTTGCCAAGGACACTTTCCGATCTTCCGTTAACGATCGCGGAATTAAATTCACCGCGGGCGAATCGGTTATCGGTAGCCCAGTTCCCAGTCACTTTGTACCGGCTAACCGTCACAAATGTGGACAGGTAAGGAACAATGTCGCCGGATAATAAATAAAGCAAGAGGCGAGGTATCCGAGACGAACAAACTCGGAAGCTAACGAGCTCTTCAAAGGACCATAGAGGAGACATCGAAAATTGACAGGATCTGGTAGAAAATGGTAGACAGGTCCGCTGAGAAAAATGGTAACAGGACTGAGTGAACGAGAGAGTGAGTCGGTGGATGGTTCTGTGGAAAAAATCGGCATGGTGGATCGATTTAAGCGCGACCGGACGGATTCAATAACTCTCCCATCGCGGCGAGTTTGCGAGTGAAAAAGAGAGATAGAGAGAGGGAGAAAGAGAGAGAGAGCTAACGAACGAACAAGTGAGTGAGTTCCAAGGTATTCCGGTTAAACGTGCGTGGCAACCGATATTTACCCATCTCATTATCGTTGGGATTTATGTTACGATCGGGCAGCGAGTTTTCCAAGTTGGCTCGCTATTAGGCGAACGCGTTCGTCAATTATGAGGATCATTCTTGTCGTGATGCTGTTAGATTCGTATCTACCGTGGGGAATAAATAAATGCCCCCCTTGGCCAATAAGTGGGCCGTGTGCTTCGGGGCCGTTTGCACGGTTACGTACACCATCACCCCCCCTCCCGCCCCACCCCTTTCTCCATCATGGTTCGTGGTCGCATTAATCAGTCCTCGATTTATACCTATTAGCCGTTTTGATAAATCAATTTGCCGGGACGAACGAGTAATTCCAAGGTGGCTTCGGCGGCGCCGCGCCGCCGTGGAAATTCTTGCGCACCGCCTTTGTGTCTCGTCGCGAGGTTATTTTAAGTTCCAAGGGGGGCCCGGTACGAGTGTGTATCGATATTTCAACGTCAGACCGCATTATGCGATGGAAGATGTATCCGAGACGTATGTCTTTCGAGGCCGAGGGTTCCTCTGGACGAGCGACAGTCTCTCCGAACACCGAAACTTCCGACTTTTTCATAGGAATCCACGGGGACACCTGATGGAATGTTTTAGCTGTTGTTGCGTGACCAGTTGATCACGCGATCGTATCATAGTTATGATAGCGCTATTGCACTATATGTTATCCTCAATTTCCACCTCACTGGGACGTAACGCTGTAAACCATTGCATTCAATGTTGCCAATTTAGTTTGTCTGAAAGTCTTTGTAGAAGACCGGAAAATCCGTCGATTTTCGATCAAACGGTCCGATAAAGGCTGTGAATATGTAGGGTGAAATTACTTCCAGAAAGTAGATTTTAAAGACGCGATTCTTAGGAAAAAAGGAGTACAACCTCGTTTGTGTGTTCTATCCTTAATATTGCGAAGCCTATCCCAGTAGTCTCTATGGGAAGACCTCATTCGGTCGGAATGGGGTTACAAACAGTTTCATATACCTGCAAGACAAAATTACTTTCTAAACAATCGTGGTCGCACAGGCGTCGTTCCAAAGTGACTCGGGAGGAATCCTGACGAAGTTGAAAATTCGACGGGGAAAAGAGTGCTGGAAAAGTTGGATTTGGCTCTGTCTTTCCATCTATTTGGTACGGTTTCCGTGTTGGAACTCGTACAGCGAATAGAAACTCTTTTTCTTGTTCTATTTTCTTTTATGTACTGCAGCTGCCTGAGAAAACGAAATGTAAAAAAAATAACTGTATAAAGACATATAGATGTAGTTAGCACACTGACAATGTTCACTGCGCGAAAAATAATAATTGCGATTTAAATTGGACCAAGCTAACGAGCTGTAACGTGAACGGTGTCTATTTTGCAACGTAATCGTCTCGAATTAAGCTGGCGACAACGAACTGGAAGGACGGCGAAATTAAACAAGCAAGTATATTACGGAGGACAGTTCGGTAAGCACTCGACTCGTTAGTTACGAGTTTTCGCGGATACGTTAATTAAGGATAAACAGGAAGCTACCGCGGCAGCGTACTAACAGCTAGATGCAACTTATTTATACGTTTCTTGCCACTGGCCATTTGTATTAATTATTACACAACATTCGTGCTGGTTCTCGTAAAGTGGTCTGCGGTAGACTTATGAGTGCTGACTACGAGCAGGTTGTTTTTTGAAAAATAAGCCGATCGCGAAGAAACCCTGATTAATTAGAGAGGACCTGCTATTAGACGTTACCCGTTTTAGTTTAATATCGTGCAACCTCTTTTCCAAAGCAGAATTGTCATAATAAATTAGATTTCATGTGGCAAACCATCGTGCAATTATACAACTAGCTCGATTAAAGGAAAGTGTGAGATACTGCATAGATATTGAGGATATAACCTACTATTTAAAACTAATTATATTCCAGATATGTAGAATCTTTATTTATTTTCTAACATATAAAGGTTACTTCGACCGAGATACTACTAGAGATATTACTACTCTACCTTCCCCTTCTACACCGCTATTCGTATTGGCAGAGAGGGGTTAACTTTTTCTCCTCAATCTGCACTCATTCCCCTCCTCTGGCGACACTACATCATCTCAAATTACATGCAAGTTCTATTACTTTCGACATCTATTAATAAACGACAGTACGTAATAGTTTAAATATTTAATTAATACTTTTATGATCCGTTCTAACCATGAACAGCGGCCAATCAAATACCAAACCGAATAAAATGAGCAGACCTTGACGGACAACGCCTGGAACCTCTTGACGTCATAATCGCTCCACATAATCCAGGAATAGCTGGTAATTTTCTCGAGGATCGTAGCCACCGGCGAGGATAATGATGACCGTTAACCCTGGTAGCCTGTCGCGGAGGTTCGTCAAGCGTCTTCCATGGAAGTTTACGTGGTCACGGGTCCCCTGGCACGTAAAACTCATCCCGTGACCGAGACGATTTACTCGCCAGAACTGTTCTGTTCGTGACAGGAACTCCATGGAGCCAGCAATCTCGAGACGTGACCACTTCCGGTCGATTCGTGTAAAGTACTGCTAATTGTCAGCGCAGACTACCTGCACGCTTTCGAGTGTCATCAACGGTACACTGCGAGATTGCGATTTACGACTAGAAAAAATATTTCCCGTTCCTAGCCGAAGGTACATCACGTAATGAAAATTTAGTACAATTATAGACCGAGCTAAAACGTTGCACAGATATTTTAAATATTTGTTCGAACAACCCTAGGGGGTGCCGTAAAAGAAATTTTGAGAAGAGTAAATAAGAGCCATCCTAATGCATATGCATGAACCTGATTGACAAGCTACTGTTAACACAGGTCGAGATAGCTTTATTAAAATTTCGTTGGAAGTTTATCGAGTTTTCGAAGTGGTAAAATGCAATTTCGATAGCAGGCCCGGCGAAACGGCTCCGGAGAGTGGAAGTTTGCATAAACACGCAATTTACTAACGAATACGCAGTTGCTATCAACGCTCGAAGATCGTTTTCGTTTTTCATTAATTGCGCGATCTGGTCCTGTTTCCCCTGACTGGTTGTTTATTATATGCGCGACACGGAGCGAGGGAGAAGCGAAACATCTTGATCACGGCCGACTTGTTCGCTACGCGCGATGTTTTCGGTAAAAAGTCGGCCGCGGGGCGTTTCGTTCGTGTGATGTAATTTCCGATTGGTTCCTCGCTTTCTTATGGCGTTTCCGAAGAATTTATAGCGGATGGCGTTCTTCTTTTAGTGGTTTTCTTGTTCGGTCTTTCCGGCTGGAGGTGGACTCGCACGGACATCGGAACTTGTTAGGGTGTCCCGGTGGATAGAGCGTATCGCGCATCTAATGAGAAATTAACGATGCGAGCACCGATTTTCCCGTAAAACTTTTATGAAACCCTGGCAAAAAATTGTCACAACGCATCTGGAATCAGTAACAATTATTACGCACTGCGCAACGCGCTAAGCCGTGCTCCCCGGTAGCTCATCAGTCATTCGTCATGCCGTTAACGTGGCGCTGACATAACTCATTATAATACCGATTGCATTGACACTAAACCTACGCAAGTATCTACGATCATGAAACTTTAATTTGTCTATTAACGGATTTATGAAGATGGATACAGAATAAAGAACATTAATCTTTGGCGAGGTGTCGTAATCAGGGTGTGTTATACGTACCCCTACGGTTGTTACAAATGGTTATTTCATAAATAAAAAGGTGCGTCAAGAACCTATTGCAGGTTTCTCTACAAATCGCACGTGAATTTCTAAAGTATTAGGTTGGCAATTAAATTCGTGATCTATTGTTTCGTAATTCTTTTATTGGTCATTATAACCTCATTCAGTGATCATTCCTTTTGAGCTGTATATTATTGGGACGCTATGAATTTTTCAATTAATTTGATATTGAATGCTTGGGGTTAAAAAATATATATAAATCACTTTGTTCGAAAAAATATGGAGGACGCGAAATTAGGTGTCATTCTAATATTTTAAATGACAAATTATTTGAGAATCGTTTGAAACCGTGATATCACCTGAGTATTTGAGTCCAGGGATCAAGCTGTAACGTTGAAAATAAACGTATTAGAAGTTAAAGAAGCGGTTAAAGGAGCAGATTGCGTAGCTGGAAAATTAGCTAGAAATGGATACGGAAGTTCGAAAAAGAGTGCCACGAGCAACAAGCAGCTAGTTTGCGCGCCTGTTTCTGTCTTTAAAGAAATCTATTATCAGGCGCGAGGTCTGTAATTTTGTGACGCTCTACACACCCAATATAATGATACTTTGCATCGCGAACGAAGAGTGATCTGCGCAAAAAAAAGGAGAGGCAGTGATAAACGCAAGACAGAGCGTCGGGAGAGTCGAAAGTGTGGGGTAGAAGCGACAGAGCCCGGGGCTGTCTAAGAAACACTGAATCGGAACAACGTCGAGTTGCCTGGAGGCCGTTCAATTACCGGAGTCCTTCGACCAAGTCGGTTTCTTGCTGTGTTTAACGAATTTCGTGAAACAGCGGAAACACGAAGAAAAAGAGGAGGAAGCAAGGACAAGGAAGTTTGTACGGCTCGCTGACCATACGCTCGCCGACTGTCGTCGACGATTACGTCAGACAGACCAAGGCGGACCGTAATAGCTTGGTACAACAGGGTAGCAAGAAGACAGTGACACGCCTAATGTCGTTCTCCATGCTCGCCAAAGCGAACGCGTAATGGCTCCGTCCGACTCGGCCGCAGACGCCGCCGACTTCGTTCTCGTTTTCGGTCGCAACACTCGCAACCGCTTTCCGTCGAAACGACGTCACGTCGCTCACGCGGATTTTTCCGCGGAAACGACGTTTCGAAATTTGCTGAAGAAATATGGCTTCGTTAACGCCGCGGAGCGTCACGAGAACCCGCAACGATAAATTGTTGCGGCGCGCGGTGCGGCGTCCTACTACAAATCTTCCCTCGAAATTGGAGATCCTTCAGAACTCTGTCAGCAGATGATTTTTAATTTGTTTTATCTGGTCTTGTGGGAAAATAAACATCGAATTCACGATTTGATGCAGTCAATTTTATTTTACGTAACGATCCGCAGTCTAGTGATAATTCCGCAAAACTTAATCATGCAACAGTAAGTTCGGTATTGATTTAAAAATTCAAAGCATGAATTTACTCAGATATTTCACAATTCTAATAACAGCATGTGCTCGAACTCATTCAGCAATTTTCAGTGGAAGCGACTTATAATTTCAACAATTGTAAATTCAAAATGTGAAATCAATCATACGACCAGGAGCGGTTATCACTTTGGCGAATTTCTGCACAGAAGGCGAGAACAAGAGGAACGTTTGGATGAATGGGAAATTAGTTACGCCGACCACCATAATTCCCAAAGGAAATCATTCGACGCGGGATCCGAGCGACATGCAAAGAAGTTGCAAACGAAAAAAGCTGCCACTGCCCAGGTGTATCATGAAGCGTTACGAAGAGAGAAAGAATACGAAACACGGTATTCCACTTATTTCAGGTGTTCATCGTTGACGGTTCCTCGAGGATATAATAAAGATAAGCAAATCAACGAATCGATTTCTGTTATATTCGGCAAACGTCGCGCGGTCGCATCAGAGATGCAAAGAAAAGCGGAATAAGTATAATACAGCTGCGAGCGGATATTGTGGGAGCGAACTGAGTGGTACAGATTCGTGACGCTCTATTCTTGGGTATTCTCGATAAAGGTGTGGTAGTGGACAGCCGAAGGGTTGGGACGGGGGTTGGGGAACATGATATTCCACTTGCAAGTGCCATTCGTGGTACGGCCAGTTAAGAAATTGGAATCGATTTAGTGGAGAGCTCGAGGCCGATCGGTGCCGCGAATACTGGACGATTCGCTGCTAATTGAGATTAATGCTGACTGCGAATTCTCAAGGCAAACGAAGAGTTTTGTGTTGGCGCAATAATTACTTACAACGGGGTTTTCGGATCGACGGTGAACGATTTCATTGAATCTTTATGTTCGGTCGTCTTGAAAGTCCCGTTTTCACAAATCTTCTTTATTCGGAGTAAAACCTCTCGGATGCACACATACCTTTAGACATAATGAACATTAACTATATTAAAAACCCTTTGAATTAATTACGCCTGTATCGTGTACAAATGAAACGTCGTCGTCGCCGCGCGAACGGGTAGGAAAAAAATGTATAAGCCCGACGATAAGTCGCGGCGATCGCTATTAATCAGCGCGATTAAACTATTTTTCGCGGTGAGGACGCCGACAGAAGAAGGAGGAGATCCAGAACCCTCGCGGCGAAGTCGTGACCCGTGGCTGGATTTTCTAAGCGGGTTTGCGGGGCACAGATTAAATCGCGGATGCTCGGATCTTCGTGTGCAAACATACAGCAACGGCCGTGTCCTGTGTAGCTACACGGTGTTCCGCAACGGTACGCTCTTCGCGAACAATTGCTGATGTCCGGTCGGCACCGTGCGGGGAGCGCCGGGTTATTTACGAGTGGCGGGTAACCCTCGGTCATAGGTGGTTGAGCTGCCTTTCGTGGATGGGGATAATGGGCGCTCGGATCACGACGTGAGGTGTTTGAGTGAGACCTTTGTGTCGAGCCAGGCGCCGTGAAAAGTCAGATTGCGTTAATTAGTCGATGATACGACACAGCGAGCTTGATTAATTGCGTTGCCGTACACTCCTCTATAGCGTGATCGAAAAACTGTTTAGAAAGATTATACACGGAACAGAATGGTTGCGCGAAAGTTAGCTGCAATCGTTGCAGTGTAGATAAGATATCACTGATTAATATACTGCAGATCTTTATGCATTTACAACAAAATTGAGTAGATGAGATTCATAATTGTTGAAATATTTCCTAAATTGAAGATGTCGATACATGAATTCTCCGCTATTAAAATTATTAAGGGAAGAAATAACATTCAATTTTTCTTTTGTTTCTACAGTTTCTAAAAATTGATTAATTTCCTTTTCCAGTAGCAACAAAGAAGGTATTTTATAATCCAACTATTTCTGCAATACATATTTCTGGGAAAATATTTCGGTTATGAACAAGGGGGTTAGCCTTGTTCTCAGCTGACTGGTACCTAATTAGTCCAGCCCCTTTGGCCGCGAGTCGCACCGCCGCGCGACAACCAACGACGATGATGTTTGAAAACGGCGTGCCGCGCCGGTAGCCGCCGGTTTCCTATGGTAATAAGCAAACGAGCAAACGCTTTGGCTGAACCATGCAAAAACTAGTTTATTAATATGGGTAGCACGTTCGCTGGATAATCTCCGTCTACCGGCGACCGATCGCCGAGCATCCATCCAGCCTTGCTCCGCTATTAAGCGCTAAGGACCGAACGATTCTCCGCGAACTCACCCCGCGGATACTTTGAATTTCTTCGCAACAGCCGAACCCACCTCGCCGGCAAATGATTTATTGCGACCATGCACGCGCGTCTTGCCGCGACTCCCATGCATTAATACGCGAATCGCGCGTTCGATTACATTAACGAACCTGATCACGAACGAGCGGTCGCGTTACGCGAATCTGTGCCGCGGGAACAAGTGCGATCATGAGAAAATCGATTAGTACCGCTGACCAAAGAGTTCTCGATCTTTTTAACACGTCGCCTGTCACGGTGGCCATCGGCAATCGGCGCTCCCGGTTTGCTTAAACTCGATTCACAGATTTCTATTCCGAAATGTGTCTTCCTCGAAAGCAGCGTTAATGTAAGTCTACTTGTCTCAGATAAAATATTAATAAGCATCTCATGAGCCGATTGAAACAAGAACACTAGCCGGCTTAGGTTTTCCAGCAAAGTAGCTTATCGTGACCGGATATCAGAATACTTTTCAAACAAACTCGCTCGGAGGGTCGCCACGGACAACTTACTCTCCTAATCGCGGGTAGCGTCGCATTAACGAGCTCGGGACAGATTACAAGCTGTCTTCGGCTTCCTCCGCGTGCAGAACACCGATTAATCATCGTCCGAAAAGCCAGGAAGAGACCGAGACGAAATAAAAGCAGCGTGAGAAAGATGCGCCGTTAGAGTGCATCGTTAATAAATGAGTTGCACGAAACGTCGCGTCGCAAGGAAATGGCTGCGAATAAGAAAAGCGTCGTGACCGATAAGTGAGCTCAGATCCTGTGTACTGTGCTCACCGTTGCGACTTCTTCCATCCGCAATGATACTACGGGAATATAATGATTAAATCTGAAATCATTCATTGTAGTTCGACCCTTACTAGTCAAAACCGCTTAAAATCGCTCAATTTCATATATGCATACCTTTTTATCTAGTGAACCCCTAAGAGTAAAACTAAGATCAAAATCTACAGGATTACGTTTAAGAAAGTTAAAAATTTCTGGTTTCCTCGGATGAAGTTCAGCCTGGGATTTTGTCAAAATGGCGGACTATTCTAACAAGAACGATAGAAATTGCTGCTGGAGCAAGTACGTAATTTCGAAGGGAATGCCGAGCAGAGTGACACTTTTATGAGTAATAAAACATACGAACGTAATATTTGTCCGTCGCCGTGAGTTCGAACCCGAGCGAAACCGTTCCGTTTCTAATGATTAACGTATAGCTGGAAGTGCTATAAATTTAATGCAGTTTTTTACGGATCCGGACCACCATGCGACGCGACGCGACACGACGCGACGCTAACTCCCAAGCGGCTCTCACGGCAATAAACGGTTTTACAGGGTCGCGCGAACCAACGTTTCACCCCGGGTCCGGCGCGACGTTCGCGCTCCTGCTCTTTTTGCAATGTGAAACGGCGTTAACGCGAAACTGGCACTCGCCGCGCTTGCATTCCCGGACCCCTTTCTTCGAGGAAAAGGAGCGGCACGCGAAACGAAAAAAGGCGCGATGCGAGTCGCATTTTACGCGAACCGGCCGAACCGACGATATTTGCAAAGCTAATCCGTTCGGTGCGCGCAAACTTCTCCCCGCTTGGGACCGTGTTTTTCGTTTCAACGTTGCTGGTCACGTTCGCGTTCTACGGATAGAGGCGTTCTTGCCCGAAGATCTTCTTCCGTCGATCGCAATTGTCGATTGATGCGTGACCGTTTCTTTCGCGAGCCCGTTGTACCGACCCGGCTGTTTTGCTTAAATCTTAATCTGCAATCTCGCCGATTGCGATTACCTACCTGCCTCCTGCCCACCCCTCACCCCACTCCCTGTTTTAATTATCCGGCCCGCTAATGGTTTTCTTTTGATTTAATTGAACGCCCGAAAAAGTTGTATCTGATGAGTTTTCTTGCACGACAGGAGCACCCGTTCTCGGACCGGCAATTTGTGTGTTTTAATTGTAAGACGCGCTCGCAGAACCTGATGTTTTAGATTTATGGTGCTCTGTATATGGGGATAAGCATGATACCATAGAAATTATACCCATCTAAGCTAGGCGAAAAACCTACCGAGTGCGGTCTTGTATTGTTTGCTTTCCCGTGTAATTAACCATCCAACCGGCCTGCGAATAACTGTGGCGCAGCATGTCAGCAGAGTCGTTTATGATTAGACAATATTAAACTGCTACGTACTAACTTATGAGGCTAGATCAATAATTTCCCGTGTTTGCGGACTGGCGGTGTTGCTGAGGGAAGTTGGCATTACTATTGTATACAGTCATCGATAAAACGACGCCATACAAAATTTCATATTGATTGATAGGTAGATTCATTTGTAGGTAGGGTATTTGGTTTTTTCCCATCTCACTCATCCCAAATCGTCGCTGCCAAATTTCATGTCAACATGAAATCGTTCGCGGGAAAAAAATTCGGCTCAAACCTGGAGGTCATCGTCAAGACAGAAGCATATTTTATAAAAAGATGGCAGGGACGCTGGGAAAAGGAGATTATGTTGAAAAATTAAAAATAAATTTCTGAAAATTTGCGTTTTCATTCCTAACATGGCTGCTTGTTGATCTACTCTTGTAAAATAAAATATTGGCCGAGTCGATTCATTGTAACAACTGAGCAGGTATACATGCATATTGCGTAACGAAACAGTTATGCCAATTTACCAAGAAATTACCGACTGATCCGCTACAAGTCGTCGTACCGTTGATGCTGCGTCCGTTCAGCGATTCGAGGCTTAACTCGAACTTGAAATATCACGTTCTTTAATTATATTATTTTTCTCGGTGCTCCTTCCCCGATGAGCGCGTGATTGCCGTTTCGCAGGAAGTTGCTTGCGGACGTACCTGTTTTTCATTCTTAATCCGATACGAGCTGATTAACCATTCCCTCGCCTTGTCCCTCCCCTCTACCTTTCTCTCCTCTCTCATCGTTGATTTTGTGAATTAAGCGATCAGTTCCTTAATAATTCCCGAGGTCACCCCTTCCGCGTGTTCGCGGTGATTTCATGCGTTTCGTTCTCCTTTTTCCCCTCTTCCTTTTCTTTTGTTTATTTATCCGAGATCCTCCGAGCTGCGTCGTCCTGTCGATCGAACCGGAAATTAAATGCGCCGGCACACACGTTCGCGATCCGCTCGAGCATGATAGCACCGTCACACCGTAATCACCGTGCAGCGAAAAGTCTGACGATTGACGGCTGAAACCACTGAGTCACGGGTGGTCCATCCGCGTTAGAAACTAGTAGCCCATGGCTCTGTATCATCGACGAGTGTGGATGGGAGCAAGGTACTCAATTACTTTACACCTGGATGGACTTCAACCCGAAGCGAGCGCCCTCGTGATTTAATGCGAAGCTGCGATTAATATATTTAGCCGTTTTTAATTCGCCGAAAACTGATTTCACAAACTCATGCTTGTTTCCAGGTTGAGCAACTGGCCAGAATAAAGCAGTCAAAAATACAGGTGATATAGCAACAGAGAGCATGAAGGATCGGTATTTTGATTATTTTGTGCGAATGTAGAAAGTCTGAAGTCTAACGACGACTATTTGTTTCACGAACGTTCAACACGAACGGTAAAATCACTTCTTTGCGTCGTAAATAAGCTTCCTCAATTATTGTCGGGAAATCAACTTAGTTGATCGACTCGGTCAATTTTCTAATTTCATAGTACCAGTTCTGCTTAATGTCCACTTACCGCAGCTAACGGGTATTTGCATGAGCAACCGATATGGTCTAGCCAGTTATGCAAATCATTACAACTTATTATCGGGTAACAAGTCTAATATATAGGTTTGACGGCAATCTTTCATAAAGAAAATCAACTAATTCAATTACCGTTAACTTTGTAGAATAATTTATGTTTTTAAACAGGTGTTGCGCCTTCAATCTCCACAGACACGGAATATTGGTGTAATCTGTCGTCCATACGTATCCAATATTTTATAACGCGATTTTTTACGTCAAGATTATAGATTACAATACAATGAAATTTTTAATAATAATTTGATCAAACTCTCTGCTGGACCGACGCTCGTATAATTATCGTGACATTCGACGTCGAGAGAAATAAATTCAAAATGATAGCGTAACAAAACATGCGGAAACTGACATTTCATATTTGAACTGTTTTCATAGCAGGATGAAACGAACACTTCAGATAAATCAAACCGATCCTTCGACCTCTCGCACGGTCAAGAACTTCCTGGCGATTTCCGCAGAAAACTCCAGCCGATCTGCGCGGGCACAATTTACACCGCTTGCAGTGCACGACGTACGGGGTCGAGTAAATCATGCGAGGAATCTGCGTCCAGTGTTCTACGCACAACTTCACTGGTGAGCTCGAATTTACGATTCTTCGCCAGCAAAGATAACCGAAGATAGAGTACGCTGGAGAAGAGGCTAGTCGGAGACGTTGCCGTGTTCGTGGCTGGTAAGCTGTATGTCGGTGTTCCCATGCGCGTAACACTGGTGGACAAAATTATAAGTCACGCTGAAAGTGATCGGCACAAAAGAGCCATTTATTTGCACGCAACGTCTTCATCGATTAAACGATACGACCAATTCAGTACATAAAAATTGTGGATCGGAAAAGCGTTTGAACAGTGTTTGAGCAACTTTATCGATTAAACGATACAACCTACTTAGTTCATAAAAATTGTGATCTGAACACGTTTGAACAGTGTTTGAGCAACTTCATCGATTAAACGATACAACCAACTCAGTTCATAAAAATTGTTAGAGCACAGTGTTCAAACACTCTATTGTTATAAAGTAAAATGATTACTAGACTGCAGATTTTATGTATTTGTAATAAAAATGGCTAAGCACAATTTAAAGCAGTGGTCACATTAAGAAGATTTAAGGATGTATTAGTTTCAGTTTAACACTAAATCTACCACAACGAGTCAAATGATACATTTCAGATTGTTTGTTGCACAATTATTGAAATCGTAAAGGCGTTTTCATGGGAATTTATTGATTATATTTTTTGACTCCAGTACATATCATAGTAAATATCGCACAAAATATAAATAAATTTAATCTTGTTATTTTTATAATACTATACACATCAGTCAACTTTGATGGTTGATAGTTTTAGTGTAAACAAGACAATTAAATGATATAGAAATTTTTTATTTGGGTCTGTGTCTTGCAAACAACGTACATTTTTTTATTTTGCAGAAAGATCCGCAGTCCAATGATTACTGTTAAAATTAAGACATTGTTAATAGTTGTAACGCGTAGCACGCATTTTTGCTAGATTTCACGGAACTGGATAAAATGTAGGATGTTCTCTTTTTGCCCTGGAGTGTAGCTAGCACCAAGTAAGTAGAACTAGCTAGGTCGCTAGGTACGTGGGTTCAAGACCCTGAAATTACTCGACGCTAGTCTCTGGGGGTGAACTTTACTGTCCCCGTCGAGAATAGTATTGAAACGTATGCGGTGAAATACGATGGTCGCTGATGGGTAGTAAAAACCGATGCGGACCTCTACGCGCGGTTCACCGTGACGTTGCAGCTATCCTGTCTAGGAGTTCTTGCGCCAGCTATTAATTGTAGTTTAAGTTTAAATAATAGTTTTACGACGCTTCGTTCTTCATACGGCAATGGCAATTCATTTTCTTCGGAGTATCATTTGATTGCGGTGTAACCGAGATAATGACTCCATGTGATAAAATTAATTATCACAGACATTTTATGATCCGTCCTCAAAGAATTTCTTTTTGCATTTATGAAACTAAAATCTATAATCAAGAACGTATGCAAGTAAATTAACCCCAAGTGTATGCATGTTCGGTGAATTTTTTAATTTCATTTCCTTGGAAACCAGGCTTCGTACCGAATACATTAATTTTAAGTCCTCCGTTTTGCATATACAACGCTGGAGAAAATGATAAGATTTTACTTTAAACTTCGAAACACAGTACCATACTTTGTAAGTTAAATTTTCTATCCAAACAGCAACGTAAAGTTTTCAATAAGTAAACACAGTCAACATTTCTGAAGTAACGAGCGTGCATTTCTATCTGTATAATAAAGTAAATATTCATAATCCAAACGATCCAAAGTTAATAGATCGAAGATTCTTTGGAAGTCAATTTGAAGGTTCCACAAATTGAAAAACTCCTAGAGAATGATGATGTTCGATCAATACCGAGTTCCCTTCGAATTAAGGTAGAAGCAGAACCGCATTGCTTCCCATTCTCGTGGTTCATTTCTCAATATCTCACGTTCAAGATGAAAGCAACAAATATGAATACCAGAAAGCCTGGCTATCGTAACTGATATCGTTACGCGATTAGGGTAAATGACACGGTGGATCAATGGATAAGGGAACGGACCGTAGGGGGAATCCAGCGAGGCCGAGGTCCATGCATTATTGCCATCTCTCTATCGTATTGAATCCGAGTAATGGAGAATATCCTCTACAGTCGGCTGACCCAGGATCACGACTTACGAATAATAGCCGAGTACAGCTCATCTATCCGCTGGGCTACATCGATCTTATATACGAACGAGTGGCGAGCTGATTGGCTCGTCCTTATAAGCCGCATACAATATCCTAGCGGTTCAGGAACTCATTATCCACCACCTACCTTAAATCGCCTACGTTCGAAACGTGTTACGTCGAACCTAACGTCGTGCGAAGAGGTCGAAGGAGTCCCAGAGTACGTTGTTATCAACTACGGCGCCCAATTGGTTCCCTTCCACGGTGTTACGTTCCACACTCTTCATCTACCTCTTCTGGCGCAGCGTATTATTTTTTTCTTATATTTTCTCTGCAATTTATAATTTCATTTTCATACACAAATGTTCGCGATGCGCGAGTGATAAATACTCGACTGAACTGATGGGAGCAGGTAATTGGATGAAAATTGTGCGATCAGATTGTGTTTTACGGTGTAATGGTTGACGGCGCGCCATTCGCTGTCGATAACGTGTGCGAGCTATAGACACACGGTTACTGAATGATGGATAGATTATTCAGTAATGACTGGTCAGCCAGTCTTTATGAATAATAACTAGACTGCCGATGTTTATGCAATTTTCAATATTTTTTTAGACAAATTTTAAGGTCGTTAAGTATATGAAACTTTACAAATAAAACATAAATTTCAAATACATTTGTGAGGTTTCATACTTAACGACCTGACAGGTCCAAAATAAGTAAAAATTGTATTAAGTTCTGTTGAATTTGATGCTCCAACATGTTTTGAAAATTTTTATAAACCATAAATGCATAAAAATCCGCAGTCTAATAATAACCTTCTGATGCAGCAAATGTTGGTTTTTTCTTTTATTTTATGAAGGTCTGATTCTATATACAAAAATCTTCTCTTCCTCTCTTTCTTTTACGCCCAAATCTCAATACAAGCGGGATCGATCCGCGTATCTGTAGCAAATAGTTTTTGTGTTACGATGACAACAGATAATGTCAGGAAATACGCGGCGAATTCTTCGTCTACGACTACCAGTCTTAGTGTGTCATTCGACAAGTAAAGACGTATCTTCCTCGAGCTAATAATACATATTAAGTAAAATATTATTTGTGTGTGTTTATTTCAAGTGCCCTAACCCAATACTGAACCGATCCCCTAGATCCGAGTTAAGTCTTGGATTCCTTGCACTAGGATTTAAAGTTTTATCATTTTTTCATTGAATTGTACAGTATTACACACTGAGAAGAATCATAGTAGTCCCTTTTTAAAAACAAAGAAAGATAACGGTGTGTCCGACTGTGCCCTAGCGGTTTTCCAACTGATTCTGTTCAGCTCTTCGCATCTTCCAAGGAGTTGCACAACAAACCTATATCATTGGAACTATCCCGTAATCGATTTACCGTGAAGCCAGATTGATTCTCAGACCGCAATGTCCTTTGTCTCACAGTGGTTCTATCTGTCCGAGAAAAACGTAGCTTGTTTCGTTCTGGAAACCACGAACCCTCGAAACGATCGTTACCTTCCCGCGAGACAGTGGGCAGCGTTACGTGGTCGACGGGAACTTCACGATTTTACGCTCGACCGCGGAATCGTAGTCGTTACGCGCCCAGGTCTGAATAATATCAACGAGTGAATATCGTTCTTGGTGCGCTCAACCTGCTCGTAGAATAAAGCGCGCTATTACGCGCAATGAATGTCGAGCGGCGAGATGAAATATATCCGGTTTATCGTCGTTATGCTCGTCACTCTTCATCTCTTTCACTCTTTCCCTGTACGAACACGGAAGTTGCTGTTACGCCGACACGAATTTGCGGAAAGACAAAGGTCCATTGATATATATATATATATATATATATATATATATATATATATATATATATAAATATTTATGTATAATATATATGAGGTTCTTCATTCATCAGGTTTTCTGTGTCCGTGACCTTGAATGACCTTGAATAATTATACTCACTGTATTCCTAATGAAAGGGACTATCATTGTAGGTGTTTAAAAAGTGCGCTTCCATCTAAAAAATTGAAGATGACATTGATATTTTTAGTATCATATGTGCTCACTGAACCATTCAACTCGGTCCTTCAGACATTTTACGTATCTTTAAAAACAACGATATTTGAGGTGGCAACGTTAGGTGACTCACTCTGTATGTGTATTTGGTGGGGCATTTAAATGGTAACACTTAAATATCACGGTTATTATTGGTCGTACAAAAAATCTCCACACAATAAAGTTGTACTGTTCCAAGGGGCGAATTTGATGATGGTAAACATTTTTTTCAAGGTCATTTGTCAAGGTTATCGATAGTTTTTTTAAAATGGAATCTGACAAATTCAACAACCTATCATAATGTATGATTCGGTTCATCTAATCTCAAGATGTTTACTTACGTGTTCCGAAATCATATATCGTGTTCAAAATTATGGCAATTGGCTACGATGTCCACAACGCTAGGACATATTAATGTAGACATCTTGAGATCAGATGAGCCGAATCATACATTACGATAGGTTGTTAAATTTGTCATTTTATTTTCTATAAGAATACGAACAAAAAAATATGATTCCATTTAATAAAACTATCAATAACCTTGAAATCTTGTAAACAAATGAACTTGAAAAAAATGTTTACCATCATCAAATTCGCTCCTTGAAACAGTACAACTTTATTCTGTGGAGATTTTTTGTACAACTAATAATAACCGCGATATTTAGGTGATACCATTTAAATGCCCCACTCTGTATACGTTGCTAAACTTGTTTATATTTAACGCAATCAGAGTCGGCTTTTGCTGCATCAAACGGGGAACGTGGTGGCGCGATTCTATCCCGTATTCAGGAGGCTGAAATGTCTGGCTGTGCCTCGTGTAGATGTGCCCAGCCGGAGCGTAGACACCGTGGCATACATGCTTGACAGCGTGAACTTTGTTGACCTTTTCAACCGTGCGCGGGGGTGACTTTGGAACCAGGATCTTTCTACCACACGCTTCTCTAAAGGAATCTCGATGGTTGAATTCCAAAACCTGGGCTGATGTTCGTATTGTATTTCATTGTGTTCGTCGTGTAGGTAGCTGGATATCTAGCAACGAGAAAAGGAGGATACTGATGACTATTGGCTGTGGGTTTGCAGGAGGCAGGAACTTAAGGTGTTCTCAGGTGTCTTGTAAATAATAACAGGGAAATATTGTTGTTCCTGGACCCAAGTACTATAGTATTTAGCAATAATACTAAGCTTTGTCAATTGGCTCATTTTCTTGAACTTTTTACTAGACTGAAAGGCTGTGTGCAATTTGTGAAAGGCAATTTTTATTTAAAGAAACTTATAGTAAAAGAAATCAATTCGAGAAATCTTAACTTCGTTAAGATGAATGAAGAACGAAGATCAGCGTGCAACAATCTATTGGATTAATTGACTTGCCAAGAGACCGACCCAAGGCACAAGCCTGTTGTTACTCGGCAGAAAGGTTTCAGTACCATTTCTCTTCGAGAAACGATCTTGTCGCTGACAAAATAGCTACAGCGGATAACAATCTCTGAAGTAATAGCTCGCGGTCTGATTTACGCGTCCGAAGAATCTTATTGCCGACGTTCCTGAGTTACAACGCGCCTCGAGGGCTACAGCTGTCGAACCAGTAGCGAGTGCCTTTAGTGGCACGGATTGTGCAAATTTTATTGCAATCACCGTGCTCGATCACAGATATCCGATGCTGCTGCGAATTAGGACGCGCCTGTCGGATCGAGCGAGAAAACAATGCGAGACCCTTCTTTTCTAATCTTCGCTGTAGTAACTTTCATTCAAACATCAATCTGTTATCTGTGGAATTATCAAGCAGCACATTTATATTCATCAGAGAATTTTTTAACAAATATAGTGTTCGATAAAATAAATTGATGTCACAGATTCTTAAAGAAATTAAAACTTTCAACATACTTTGAAGCTGAACATTAAACACAAGCGACTTTTGAACCAGTGGATTTCTAAGCTAAAAACTTTACAAGAATACATTTTTAAAAGTTAAAAACTTTAGTTTCTCCGAGCGAAGTTTAACCCATTCTTTTAAAAAAATCTGAAAACAAATCTTAAAGTGGGTGTATAGATAATCCAGATTATTCACTTTTGGTTTGAACAAAACGAGGATGAATTCGTAATGGTTTTACAGCCCCGATTCTCGACGATTCGCCGTACCGTGTCTCGTGAAAAATCGTGGTCGTCATATCGCGTGAAAATCTGCTCGACAGACCGTAGGTGGCAGCCGTCCCACGATATTAAGATTAGACGGAAGGATTCCACCGTCGACCCGGATAGTTCGATTGCTTTGAATTCCAGTTCAGTGAACCGCGCGGCCGCATTCTTGTCCCCCTTCGGTAAATATAAATCATGAATTCCGGGCTCCATCGAGCCGGAGACGACAGCTATCTCGATGATGGAATTAGAAAGAGGAAAATCACTGGCGGATTGAAAAACTCAATCGTTGCGATGCACTTTATCCCATACAGTTGAGGTTTTTCTATTCCCCTCTCAATGTCGATTCTCAATTTGCTTCACAGTACTTTCTTATACTTGACGATACAATGTTTTTAATCCCTTCGGAATTGAAAATTATTTTCTACGACGGTTTCATTATCAGAAAAAAATGTGATTCACTCGAGTTGTCGTGGCGAATGGTTCTGCTACTAAAAACTAGAAGTGGCACGCAACAGCCATAGAAAACAATAGCTTTCTTGTCGTTGTAATCGCGATTTCCAATTTCCCTGTGATCCGTAGAAAAATGTATCGCGTGCCCACTAACTGCGCACAGTGGACCAGGCAGCCGATTTGATTAGGTCGTCTTCATTAGTCTAGATTTCATCCGGCGAGTCGATAACCCGTCTTGATAATTTCGTCCAACGACGAAGATAATTTGCATCGCTAATACGCCGGGTAACAGTGTCAACGCTGATAACATGCAGCGAGAGGAACGGTCGGTACGTGTAATTCGAGCCTAATTATACGTGCTCGGGGTTCGAATTAAAACGTGGAATCACTCAATCGCGGCCACCAGACCGTGTAAACGTCTCGCTCCTGGTGGACTCGAGAGGGGGTTCATCTTTTCCCGCGAATCACCTTGCGAACAGGTTTAATTGCCCTTTTTACCTTAGCGATTATAAATACTTATCCTGATGCACATCTTCCACCACCCGTGTCCCCGCTGATAATGACTCGGAGGATTTTTCGCGACGAATTCGTGCACTTGGAGACGAGTTATTAACTTCGCCGCGACGCGACGAGTCGACGAGACTCGACAGGGAAATCGAGCAAGAGGACCATGACGAACACCGCAACAAAAAATGTGCTAATGGTGAGCGTGAATCGCAAGGCGCAGGCTTACGCACTTGCGTGACCAGTTGTTCTGCTCTAATAACGCGTCCAGACTCACCGGAGGAACAGGACACGACCGACGAATGTGAATCAGTGGATTTTTCGCGGTCGTGAACGGCCACGACAAATAGACCCAGCAAGATCGGTAGGTGGCCACCGGGTACACCGGCGTCGATGATTTACGGAGACGCTATGACACCATCAACCTGTTTTCCTTGCCCGGTTATCGTTAAATACTATGCCTCGAACAACCGCCCCGACCATGTTGCATCGATGCCCCAAGGTCGTCGTACAGTGCTCCACAAAACAATAAGACACTCTGCATGTTTCTATACACTGCCCTGCAAAATTAACGGAGCGTTCGATCCTTGCTGAAAATTGTCGATCTTTAAGACAAGATAAAACCTTGAAGACATCAGAAGAGAGAGAGTATAAAGTACTTCTACAGCGACGAAATTCTACGTTTAATACGAGATATATAAGTATGTAAAGTGTATTATTATTTTGTTCAACACTGTATAACCGGATTGTCCGGATGGTAGATCGTGTCCCGTGCGCCGCGCCGGTGAATTCAGCGTTGAAAGCATGATGCCGATTTATGCGTCTCCGAGGTTCCTCTGCGCCGTTGTTCCCGGGAATTTACTCGGTGCTGCTGAGGATGATCTGCGTGATTCCCCACAGCGTTTGTCATTTTGGACGTGGAAGACTATAGTTAGCTGTGTCGGTTCTGTTGGCGCTGTTTGTAACAGTCGAATTGTTCAAATTGGACGAAAATTTGTGTTCCGTTTTTCATTGTTCATTTTAATCCCGGTGCAGTATAAATGATTCGAGTAAACTGGAGTTGAAATGATACTTCTTTTTCATAGATTTTTGAACTCTAGTAACACACGATTAAATAAACTTGTTCAATGATTTCAAGAAACCATTCGCACAGTTTATATGGAATAATCGTACCTACTTAAACTGATGCTTGTAATGGTACAAAAAAATAAACGGTCAAGGAATAAATTGCGAGATTTATGGACTGGAGTGAACAGGAGAATATTGGATCTTGTTGAAACTAATTGGATCTGGCTGAAACGAGTACGAATGAGCTGATCAATGATGAACTGATTCGATAAGAATAATTTAAAATTTGTCTTGTTTTTTCTCTTAACAAATCGTACGGGAGAAGTAAAAAACAATTTAATTGAGATATTTTATACACTTGACGCTGTTAAATGGAAAGTTGAAATTGGGCATAAGTGGAAGTTAGTATCAAGAAGATAATGGCGATCATAAGATGAAGGAAGATGGTCAGAATGAGATCTGTATCAGTACTGGTCGAGCAATGAGGCAATGAAGACGTTTAATTAAGAACGCCATTATTCCTTATTAGCTAATGTTACCATAAGAATACCATAAGAAATAGTTACGATCGTGATATTAGTAATTAGGTTCCAGGTACGTAGATGTTTCTCATGCTTGCTTGATTAATGGATTCAATTAAATCGGGCACTAATATGCATGCATTCCGTAATGATTATTATTATAATTAACACTAACCATACGTCATCTTTCATTTATTATACGTTGAATACTTGTTTTATTCGTTGCTAACTTCAGCTTTGAATAATTCCTATTACTGTTACCTCCATTCGTAGATTTGCTACATTATGTTGGTCACAAATATTCTCTACGTTGACGTGCTTCCGAGATTTCAAGGTGACCTCTGTTTTTTTGTACGGAACTGTATGTTTTTATTTCGGCAAGCATGAAGCTTATTCCGAGACCAATTCACTGATTTAGATTTTTTCAAGATCGTTCAAGGTCATTCAATGACTTAGCTTCACTGAAATACGCCCACATAGAGTAGATTTAGAGCAGTGGTTCTTAACCTTCTTGAAGTCAAGCAACACTGATTACAGTTGTATTGAGAAAACAGGTTATACGAATAATTTGCGGAACATAAAAATTAATGATCCAAAAATAAAAAAACATCCTAAGTAGAAATAAATATATTTTAGAAAATATACTATTAAATATATCCAACATGTTTCGCGGAATTTCGCGTGAAACTTGCCAAAAGCTTGCGGAACACCGGTTAAGAAACCGGGTAAGTTATTATATAATTAGTTCCTTTAATATAATTATAAGTACTAATTAGTACTTAATTATAAGTTATAATTAGTACTTATTTGAAATATCTTTTACGTATTCGGATAATGGGGGTACGAGTATGGGAGGCTCCATTGTACTTTGATCTACGCAAAAGAACGGAGTTCTTTTCAAAAAATCATTCCCTTATTACTGTTCGAAGCGTTTGATGTTAACTAGCCGTTCAATGGATTCGTTCGTGTTCGACCAGTCGCAGCATTAGATCAGTTACAGCTCTAATTCCCACCTACTGTACTCAATCGCACAACCTTAGCGAATGATTTTCAGCTTGTGGATCAGGCAGACCAGCTCCCTGGCTATCTAATAAATAGCACGGTCGCATCCCATAAAGTAGCGCAATACAATACCTACGGTATCGTTTCACGTGGATTCGCAGCTGTTACACAGGCGGGCCCGACGTAGCAGTTTCGTTCCCGATCAAAGAAGACTCGGCGTACTCGTTTGTACGTCCTCATGTTGATGCACCGTGCCCCGCGGGCCCGCGTATCTCTCGCTATAGGGAAACAATAACGCAAATCCGTACATGGTACATACAGATCGTGCGCGCCGCTCGCGTTCGCCCGGTGCGTCGAGACATTCGGTGCATCGATACATACACCCTGGCGAATGCCAATTCCATTTGTATTCCAGCCACGTTCTCGCGTCCTTCTACTCGAAGACCAGCCTGCGCTGATTGTTTCTGAAGCGTTCGTATAATACGCGCGACCACAAACCGACCCGCGCGTGTATGCATGTAAGAACCTGCACTCGCGAGATGCACCGTGCACCTCGACATCCACCATGTAGCCGTAGGTGCGCGTGACATTTTCCGCTCGCGATTGTTCACCAGCGACTGTTCGTTATGACAGTTTCTAAGAAGCTCGAGGAAGATTAATGGCTAATGGGGACACGTTTAGATTAGAGGACGCTGCTCTTCGTCCTGGAACAGTGGTGCGAATTGGACTCTAATCCGCAGACAGATGAAATTTTGCTGAGGAAGCACGCAGTGAGATATTATTGTACATCTAGTACGGTGTACAAATAACTTCGGTGCCTTCACATACAGGTTTAAATTAATAGTCGGACGCCGTATAAAAGACGGTAAGTTTTTAAATATTGTACTATACAATTTGGACCTTTTTTGGAAGCTAGAAAAATTAGTTTACTACATGATGTGAAAGGAAACTTTTTGAAAAATTGCAATCGATCGGAATTGTAGAAAAATTACTAAATTTTGGGTTTTACAACTTTTTTATGTGGGTGTATATTGAAAATTTAAAAAATTCGTTTTGTAGGTTTTACAACAAAGTTTGGTGTGTTAAAAGTGTTGGAAATAAATAGCAGTTGAGGAACTGTCCTTTGAAATAAATTTTAAATAAAACACTTCAAATAGTAGGGAGTTGGCAACAAAATTGGAAAATAATTCGGAGTGCAAAGGGTTAAAGCATTAACTTTACTAAAAACACCAAATAAATTTACGCTAATTGGTACGTAACCTTGAAAAACAATACTTTTCATCATGTCGTTTAAGAAGTAGCACATTCGATACTGTATTCTTTTGCATTTGAGTTAACGAAAAATACTGCTGAGGCTACCAAAATGATTTGTTCTGCGTTAGGTGAAAATGCTGTAATCCATAAATTGGTGTAACGCAACAAGTAATTTTCGTTCCTATCAAGAAGCTTGGAAATGTAACGTGTATTCCTATTTTTATAAATAAATCAAAAGGCACGTAACTTATTTGTACATCAAATAAACCGGACTTCAGTCTTGGTGTTCATGCGCTCTGATTAAATTAAATTAAATTAATGTAATTAAATGACATTGATTAAACTTTCATTAGAATAACATTTTTATTTTACTCGTAGTTTCCTGCTTGTTATTGAATCTTAAAGGGAGCACACTAAATCCATACAGACTTTGATTAAAGTGTGAAAGATAATTCTGGAAGAAATATTTGCCACGTATTTCTTCCTTTATGGATTTCTTTCGTGTCGTAGGGGTGAAAATGACCCTCAAAGTTGGGGATAAAAACTTTTATATTGTTTGCAAATTTTGTTACGAAACTTCCATCTATTTTTATGAAAGTTCACGCATGCGATCTGTGTGCCTGAATAGAGATCACATTCGCGTGGAATTGTTAGTTTTATACATTTATTTTGTTTAAACGTCGAAGGTGGTATGATTTTGTTATTTGAACGACATTCTTCGAGTATGACAACATGGGAAACTGGCACGGTGGTTATAGCCTATTCTACTAGTTCGGTACCCAATCATTCTACTTTATATCTCTATTGTTATGCATTCGTTTCCTCGACCCGCGCACAGTTGTAGCAGAAATGGGGAAAAATATTCTGAGCACGACTCAGTGTCCATAGTCCGCTTTAACCATGATAAATTCTTCATGGACTATCTCCATTTTACAGGATTTACCATAACAGATAATATGAATTTGTTCATATTTTTCATAGTTCATAGAATTCACTTATTTCTTAAAGAACAACTTAGTTCCATCTTGTGTGAACTGAAGAAGACAAATCGATCTCACTTCCATTGAGACCACTTTAAACAACACAGCGAGAACTAGGTGACACCTACTTTTGCTAGAGATGAACGAGCGAAAAGGTGCATCAATCAAGGGAAATTCGAAGCTGACCTACTTCATCGTTGAGGCGAAAATTTCGCGTCTGAGCAACTAAGGAACCTGGAAATTCCCTTAAGAAATCGATCTCATTGCTAAGAAACGTCGTCTTTAAAACAAAGAAGAAATTCTAGTTTGATCTGAAGAATTTCAGGTTCCTTATCCTAATCGTCTATGTACAATCATCTGCAATATGTTGTAGCCGAACAAAAAGTAACCGATTGACCAATCGCATTAGTAGTTACTGGAACTTGAAAGTACCTCAATGGTACAAAGTGTTAGGCACAAGATGCCCATAAAACTTTGATCCGCCACCGATTGCAACGTTATATTTCCTACAATCAAGCGAAGGGCCGCTAGTCGGCTAATCGAATTAGTAGCCAGCGGCGAAAGAAATGGGAGTCGGCGGTCTCATGGGACGAGCAACAAATTGCACGTTTCACGATGCTGTAAATCAGACACGGGAATAAGACTTCACGCCTTCGCGGATAGGACACGGCGTAAAGTAAACTCCCCATCGGGATATCGACGAGAGCGATCGGTGGATGCGCGAAAATTGATACTTGCGAGTGATATCGCGGAACAAATCTCCGGAATCAGGATCAATGGCTATTGGCGGAGGTATAAATCGCGCCGCTTTTCCGCGTAGCGGTTTTTTCACGTCGATCGGTGCATCGAATGCATTCACACGAAGGCCTTCCCTATACACGTTGCAAGCGTCAAAGCGGCGAAACGAGCAGGAATTGCAATAAACGGCGTGCATTTCACGCGAGACGAACTCTATCGCGTCCACCGAATTATATGTGTCCGTTTACAAGCCGCGTTACGTCGTCGCCCCGAGCTCCCAAAGATTCTATCTTGCGTGAACCGCGGACACGACGACGCATTGTGCAAGAGGCGAACTGAACGTCAGCTCCGTCGAGCGTGGAAAACGACTGAGTTATCGGAGACGCAACACCTGGAACGTGCCAGCAATTTTCCGCGTTGACGGCAAGATCGAGGGTGAAGTCTTCCTCGAGTTTTACCGGAAACTTCTTCCTAACCATTTTAGTCGTGTATCCAATTTTACGCTTCTGCATTGAAAGCAAGCTCTCGTCGTTTCAGGGTGCACTGTTTGTCCATTTGGATGATATGTCGTACCATTTGCATCATCGATCTGTGATTCTGACGATTGTGGATCTTCGCGCAAAATAAAACTTTTTATTCCAGATCGAAAGAAATGATTTTCATGTTAAAACAACTCCGACTGCAAAGGGTTATTATTTGTTTTACTATGTCTGTTTGTCTGACCTGAGACAAATCCTTGAATTGGAATACAAAGTGAAAGGAGACGCATCGCAAGCTGTCGGATAAGATCAAAAACTCGCACGGCGTGTTCATTTGGAAAGACTCGATCCTCGGCAGAAAAAGTAATTTTTCATAAGAATATGTTTTAGTGGCAGTGTTGCTCTCGCGAGTTATTTATGACGGTACATCATTCCCCTTTGGTATTCAGTAACGGGCAACGTTTGCTTCCACGCTGTGCATCTCATATTTCTCACTTTATTCAGATTTCATAATTTTTTGTCTGGAGATAACAGTGGAATTGCGAGTATCTCGGGCCGCGACTAAATTGTTACGTAAATTCTGCGCGCACATTACTATACGGCCGAGGAATCGCAATAATAATAAATACAGATTTCAGGCGCGATTCTCGTGAAAGACTTTCTCGGTAAATGAGGTTTCTTGCGGGAATATTTTTTAATAAGGCCGTTGGAATATTAATAAAAAGCAAAAGCTATGTGATACATTCTATATTATAATTAATCCAGAGAAACGAGAATAAAGTGCCGGTACCGACTTTAGACAACGCGTTCCAAACACACAACGAAGAAAGCAACGAAAGGGAAAGGCTTGAGAATCGCCACGATAAGCTTCTATTACTACAGCTGCGGCAATTTTTCTCATTCCTCGGCAGTCTTGGTACCACTTGGACGTTTATCTCCACGACCGGCGATATTATAATCCTCTCATAAATTTCTACGATCCGTGAAACCTTTAAAAAGACAGGAACGAGCCAACCCGTAGGAGAGTTCTCGTTTTATTCGGCGGCGCGTTTCATTCGCCGTACAACGATTCTCCAACTGACTTCAAATCGTTTCTCCGCGCGCAATTAACGCAATTAACGCGTAGACGATCTCCAGGATTCTTATTATGATGTTATCTGTCGCAACAGGCAGCCCCGCCGTGGGATTAGTTTAATCCATTCTCCTGCGACACGTGCAAGAGTTAAAATTAAAGAATTTAGTTTTAATATTTTTCACGATACTCTTATTTAAATACGTTGCATTTGTGTTTCACAAATTCATGAAACTCTATTATGGCGAAATAATGTTTGTTTTTCAATTGAGATTTATCGATGCTTGCGCAAGAAATCGATAAATCACATAATTCAGTTCGGAGGTGTGGATTCGCTCCTAGGTTGGATGACCACTACTTTTTACCCACCCTGTACAAGTCGTACACAGTGCGACAAGTGAGGAGAAATCGAATCATTGAGATTTCTTCGTCCTAAAATAAGAGTATAGCCAGAGCGTCGAGGTAAAGGAACAAGAATGGGTACTCTCAACTCTCAACCGCAATACCTAGAAAGTGAAAACCTGGAGACTCGCGTCGTTTTTGCCTTGCAACCACACAGACATAACTCTCGCTTTCTCGTTTCCGCGACGAAGCCCGCTAGGGAGGTCCGCAGGATCCGCTCGGTATTCCGCAGATCCTTATCTATCCTCCGTGTAGAAGTTTTTGCCGGCGGTGGACAAGCCACGGCAGTTACAGTGTTAGTGATAGTGTTAGTCACAATGGCGCGCGACCTACGATGCTATAAGTTTTCATTATAATGCCAGGCTGGCTCGCGCGGATGATGACCATAGCTTATGGATGTCAGAACGATGTCGCACGAACGGAACACTACTAGTTTACACCAATTCTTCTCGCCAAACTTCTCAACCAAGCTGTTTCGTCCGGGTGCTCTCATCGACACCGAGTTTGTTAACAATGTTTTTCATCGACGTCGTCTTCAGACTTATAAGAGTTGTTGTTATAGTTCATTATTATAGTTAATATCATCGATAGTCTTTGGACTTACAATTGTACACGATATAGGCGATTGCATGACTATATTCATTTTTATTAGGTTGTTGCATATGAAATATCTGATTTTGGAATGGAACAACATTTCAATCACGAAATGGTATTATAGTCCATATATTTATTGTTATTAAACGTACCACGACCGGTTAAACGACCGATTCTAGATTTTTTATTTCAAAATTAATGAAATTATAATAATGTCTTCATAAGAAATGATTTAATAATTTTTTTTAGTAGAATACATGTATGATAACATCTGCCTGAAGATTTCTTCGGTTTGAAAGAACTTAATGACGTACAGTAGGACCTCGTTCGTTGCACATTACCGACTCCCACCACGAGGTGTTCAATGTTCCGAGTGGTGGGGATTGTGATCTAAACTGCAGATCTGTATGCAAAATCAAATGTTTCTACATTAATTGCAATTTATAGGAATTCATTTTCGAAGAAAATTCATTTTCTTTCTTAGTAGTTTTCATATATTAAAAGTAGTATATTACAATTTTTAAAATCATTTAATCTTTGTACTGTTTTAGATTACACCCTACACACTTTCGTCATAAATGCATAAAATCTAGTAATGACTAGACTGCGGATCTTTATGCAGAATAAAAATTGCCTGCGTCGATTGCAAGAAATAGAAAGTAAATTAAATGTTACTTCTTCCCTTAATGATCTTAATAGAGGATAAATCATATATTGATATCTTCAATTTTTAAGATTTTTAAATAAATTTGAATTTCATCTACTCAATTTTGTTTTAAATGCATAACATCCGCAGTCTAGCGATGACTATATTTTCTTCCGAGCAGCGTACGGGGTGGGGGAATTCGGAGTGGGAAAGTGGAGAAACGGATTGCGCGATTGGTTACCTCTTTGGTTGCACAACCGGGATTTCCGTACGCATTTTACGGCTCCTAGTCCAGCGAACAAGGTTCTACCGTAACCCGTTTCGCCGGTGTTCTTCGTGTCTTCTATCCTCAGTTTCCTTCAGTTTCGCTTTCCGCCGAGCGCGAAGAATTACGTTTCTCATTGCGCAGAGTGCTCCCCGGTGACCCAGATGCACCCGACACCGTGCTTTAATTTATTTGGTAATGACGAGATACTGTACAGACACTTGGCTCTCGGAAAGTGTTCTCGGTCCCGTTTACCGCCGCTGCCTGACTGAACTTCTTTGTCAGGCTGCTCCGTAAATTCCGGCATTCCTGAAAAACGTTGCCTGTAATTTATCGGCCGCGTGGCGTGTTCAAGAAAATGAAAGGGTACCGCTTCCTGTCGCCATTTTGCGTTGTCATTTTAATTTTATGCGGAGCATCAATTTCGTATACATATATCAAACGCTCCTTTGAATTATTCATCGGAATTAGAATATAATCGTTGTACTTTACGCGTATACGCATCGAATGCGTTTCATCACGGAATTGTTTGGTACTTCCAATCTCGTATTTTTTTCACGTAGTATGGCGAGGTTTAGAAGGTGGCCTACGGGCCGCTAGCGTGTAACGTGAAAACGTTTTCGAAGATTGCTGCGGTTAGACGAATTGGAGGGTATTACGTGGTATTTACTGCACGACGGTATTTTTGCGGAACGATAATTAAAGGTTCTTCCGAGCCTGTAGCGATGCTCCGGGACCGATCTGTGGCCTGCATCGTGATGATTGCACTTTGACATAGAAAGGAATTTCTTCTGGTCGACGATCTGCGTATGTACCCCGAAGGTCGAACCGCAAATTTGCTTGGTCCTTTATGAAAATATGATCTTTCGTCGACTGTAATCATTGTAATCGGTGTAGAAACCCTCGCTGGAAACTATTGCATTAAAATATTAAATTGCGCGGCAAGTACGCTCCATTTGGAAAAAACTGATAAATGGACTGGGGGTCTTCATGTAATATAAAATTGTAATCGCAAGGAAAGGAAGTTGAGGAGAAATTTATTTATTCCACATTCTTACAAGAAAACAGAATACAGAAGGACATGCGAACAAAATAAAAAATCTTGTTTTCTCAGAAAATTAGAGACCTGAATATTGGAACATCATTGATTTTCTAAAAAAAAGGATGACAATGGGAATTATGCGAATAAAAATATTCTAGTTGTACAGTGACACTACCAATGGAATTGTGACAAATTTTTGTAACAAATACATAATCGAACGTTCGCTTAATCAAACGGATAGTTTTTGCCAAGATTGTACACACAACTAAGTACACAATGTACGTAAAATAATAACACTGCGTACGCGTTTCACACTACTCAATAATGGTGTACAACGATTTATATACGTTGCCCAGGGATGGCCAGTTTTTCGTAATGCTATTATAGTAACGAAGATGATTATTGATCGTAACAAGTCTCGGGATTTTTTTGCGTTATTACCTGCAAATTATGCGTAATTCTGGCAGAAAGTGATGCGAGCAAGAATCAAATAAAAACCAGGAGAGATAAATTAGCTGGTGAACCAGAAACCTGAATAACAGCTAAACCGGTTAGCTTCCGAACATACGTTGGAATATTTCTGTTCCTTTTAATGAGGTCTTTCAACCTGCTACTTTGTGTAGTCATCTCATTTGCCATACTTATATAGAAACCTATTACACGAATTTTTCTTTCTCCACGCTTATTTCTAATAATCAATGCATAATCAGACCACAATTTTCAACTACGAATAAAACCATCAAATTTCCTCTTAGCATCTTTCTTGTTTCGACATCTAATTAATTTCGAGCCCCTATAGAATACTAAATTCTCTAATCGTATTCTTACAAATACTAAAAAACTTAAATACTCAATTTGAATAATTTCTCATGAACAAACATATTCCTACTCGACTAGGGTGTACTTGAACGATTCTTTTCAAACCCCGTGATCAACGTATCGTTATGAAACTTTGCTGGTACATTTACACTTACTTGAACTTGATTTAAGGTAGGAAATCGATGCAGGAGAATCCTTTCGGAAGTCTCGCGCTGCCAATATAGTCATCGTAAAGCGAAACCCCAAGGTAGATTTCAATTACTATGATTGAGATTAAATAAATTACTCTATTGAGCTTCCCGAAACAAAAATATCTGATCACTGTGGGGTCCGATATCCAATAAACAGCGTGACTCATTCGCCAGCGATTTCTATTTACCGTTTCGTTTCCATCACTCGGAGCTGAACGCCGACGCCGACACCGACGCCGACACCGGGGCTTATGGTTGCATTCTCTCGTGATCATTGGCACTCACTTGGTTCCCTCGCGTCACGCTGGACACCCATCGCGGATAATGACGCTCGTTCGCATACGGTGTCACACAATTCGATTTGCTTGAAGCGGACACGTCTACGAACGTTGTAATCGTTAGAACGGTACCGGCATTTTTCCCGACGTTGGCGGTGCTCTGTCCAGCGATACCAACGTCCGATTTCATCAACATGCAGGACTTTCAACGTGATGAGCTAACACCAACGCACTGACGAAGCAAACGTGTATAAACGGTTTATTATTGATAATCGTCCTCGTTCGTACAGGGTGTAAAAAAAGATATGTCTCGGCTACCATAGGGTAGATAGAGATAAGGAGATTAAAATTCACCTTGACCTTGAATTTTAAGGTCAAAAGGACAACGATTTTTTTAATTACATCGTATTTTACTCGTCGCAGGGGTGCAAATTGAATCATTTAGTTAGAAACGTATAGTCATAACTGGACTTGCGAATCTTTATGCAAAATAAAAATGTCTTGCATTGATTGTGAACGTATAGTCATAATTGGACTTGCGAATCTTTATGCAAAATAAAAATGTCGCATTGATTGTGAACGTATAGTCATAACTGGACTTGCGAATCTTTATGCAAAATAAAAATGTCTTGCATTGATTGTGAACGTATAGTCATAACTGGACTTGCGAATCTTTATGCAAAATAAAAATGTCTTGCATTGATTGTGAGAAGCAGGAATAATATAACAATTGTTATTATCAATTAACGACTTTGTTACATTAAAAGCAACATTACAACATTCATGAATTTTAAAAATCTTTTACTGTTTTATATTTAACAAAACCAATTTCTTCATAAATGCATAAACATCCGCAGTCTAGTTAGTCATTACAATTCCCACCACGAGAACCGGAATCTTGAACGCCTGGTGGGAGTCGCTAGTGTTCAACGAACGACGTCTTACTGTATGTCATTATGCTCTATCAACCCGAAGAAATATTGTTTATCTGTTATCGATATTGAGCCATTATATTAGGTTATTGCTTATGAAATGTTCGATTTTTAATAGTGACATTAAACAAACGCAACTTTGTGTACCCAATGTATTCTATCTAGAAATTACAAGTTTCTCGATTGTATTACGGTAAAAATAAGATATTGTAGTCAATACATGTTTTTCATTTACAGAATTGTTATCTTGATTTTGCAGTTCTATTTTGCCATCGACGACTAGTAAGTTCATTAATCACCACATTTTTATTTGACTTAAAATTCAAGGTCAAGGTGTATTTTACAGCACCTTCCCCAGTTCAATTTCAACCAAACCGAGGGTATAACTTCTTTACACCCTGTACAAAAGTACGATGAAAATTTTCTAGATGTTTAAATGTTGTTCGACTTTTTTCGGAAACTATTCTTATTTTTTAGACATAAATCAAGGTCCAATTTCTTCAGTCTATTCTACACAGCACAAAAAGTCAATCGTAAACGGATACGATTGGTATGCTAGAAAGTTTGATCACACACGTACATTGGACTACTGCCATGTTGGAATGTAATAGCATATTCTGCTGCAAGGTAATGCTGAATCGTTACCCACAAGTTGTTTTCTCAAATGTCTTTATTCATGAATTGATACATTATACCACTTACTCGATGCAATGGACCTTACACCATACTGTGTACGGCAACCCTATATTATAGCGGACTCACCACCTAATTTAACGGTTTGGTTCACATAACAAGAACAAGAGATTTGCTTTTCCTTTTACCATACAATGTAGATACATCCGATTAGAATCGACGAATGTTACATCTAAATTCTTAATGATTAAAATATTACTGTAGACTCCAAGTGTTCGTGTTTAAAGATTTTTCAACGTGGTTGCGTACAACATTAAATCTCTGATAGTTTCGATGAATTCAAGTTCGTTGTCCACTTCTCTGCCAGATTGATAACTCGCACGATATAACCGCATTTATGGTGTCTAGATGTTCACGGTTAATTGCCATTACATTACCCTTCGACTCCGTGCTCGTAATCATTATTTCACACACGCGATGCTGCTTTCGAGCTGCACAAAACCAATGCCGCTGCCGACAGGAATAGAAATCAATAAATACAGCGTCGAATGTAATCAGCCTACTGCAACGAATACGAATGATAGTACGAAAAATTAGCGTGAAAGCAAAGACAAACGCAGATTGTTTCAAAGTCGTATGCTAACTGGATCCAACGCAAATGGACCTTTAACTCTCAATAGATGTTCTTTTCCGTTCTTCTTCGCCCTGAATACAAATCGGTCCTCTATCCATGTGCAGTTTCTGCATCGGACGAAATTGAACGAGCTTTCGTGTACTAGTTTCGAACGGTCACTCGAAATTTTAACTCTCTTACGCTCCTGGATTCAAAAAGCTAGCTACTGTAAAATGACTTTTCTCTGATTACATCGTACCGTACCGTACAGGAGAGATTATCCTACGACAATAAATTTGGAGTCGCTGTAAAGAGGACGCTTCATTCTTCAAGTCCGCAGCAGCTTCATTCACGAGAAGAATTTCTGAAAAATTTTAAAGACATTTTGCAGCGAGTCTCAGGAAAAATGAGTCTTTGGTTTCTACGGTGTAGCGGAGCTGGATGGGGACGAAGATTAGATGTAGCGGTACATTTGAAATGGACGATCGCGATGAACCCCGGCGAGCCATTATTGGGTAATAAAATTCAAGAAAGTCGTTAATTGCCTGGTAGAAGCCAATTAAGCTCGCGGCCGTTAATTATGATAATAACTCCTCGGGTTAGTGATATCTTGATTGTATCGTTAGTACGCGAACACCATGGAACCACCGCACCGGGGAAGTCACCGTGTCAACCGGCCGAGGGCAACTCCCGGACGGACATTTCTTGCCCGCGTGGTCCGCTCCCGGTATTCCCAGCCGCGAAAGAAAAACGAGCCAACGAACCGGCCACGCCGATCCTCTCGCATGTACTCAATCAACGCCTACGGTGCACCCTATGCGCCGCTGTTTCCTTAGGGGTTCGTCACTAGATGATACCCGGCATTGTCGCTTCTAATCGCTTTCGGTCATCTTCCGTTCGTTGCGCGTGGCTCGTTCCCAGGCACGTTTGATGCATGGCTTCTTCGCTCGACGAGGATGCGCGCTGATTAGTTTTTACCATCGCCCGCAATCGCTATACAATCGTGATTTGTGCTACGATCACGCGGTACCGAGAAGATCTGTCACGAACGTCCTCATGTTTTCTGAATGCGCCGGCTGAACTCGAACAGAAGTACCATTTTGTCGGAGCCGATCCCGTGCCGCGCTGTATCTCGTCGTATCTGGTGGCAACTCATGTCGGGCGAAGATATTTTGCTTTCTAGTTCGAAAAAATACGTCGACGTTGCTATCGTCAAAGGATGGTCTCTCGAGATAAAAATCTGCTCTATCGCGTGATGTAATTCGAGTTTACGCTGGATTATTTTTTAGGATAAACTGAAAAATGGCCTCGCAAATTGGTGTAAAAGTGGTGTATCTCCATACGTAACGCAATTGTTTAAACATGTTTAATCATTCATAATATATTTATATTGGATATCACTGTATTCAGGACAGTTTACAGAATCTATTGCTGCAAGGAACAATTCAATATATTTTGTAATAACATCACAGTATTTGTTTATAAGAATCACTCAACAGTAATTTTTGAACATATTTCGTGTTCCACAGTGTACATCGTGTGTTCATAACATTTAGTTTATTTTCGCGTTTCTTTGATATAATAAATGGATGCTTATATATTATGTTATTTTGTTGTTTTTCATTCTTTAATAAGCCCTCTCTAATTTCCCATCGGTTTTAACTAAAATGATATTTTATACTTCTAAAACATGCATGTTGTCTGTAAAATCTTTATCAATGCCTCCGATCGGAAACTTTATGCCACGGGTTGTACATATAAAGTGATAGTAAAGTTATTTATGATATCTTAAGCCTTCTAGAAACCTAGCATTCTCTTTAATCGTAAAATATGTGAGAACCAAGATAGAATTGAGTTTAAAGATCTTTGTGATTTTGGTTTGGCAACCTATTTGCTCAAGGCGTGGGAAGCACAGCCCGTAAACAGTATTTCCTGTAACACTGTTAAATGTAACGGTCAAACGACCCGTCGAGATAGAGCGAAAGATGCTGGAACTTTATGTCCACCGTTACTCGTGTCACCGTTAGGCGATTATACTATTTCTATCTGTTGATTTTTCGCGGTAACAGTATCATTCAATTCGGCTATTCGTTGCATCAGTCACTTTTAATGGTGAGTCGTTAATATAAATTGATAGAAACCTAAGTATGGTATGAATAAATTTTCTTTAACTTCGTTTTTCCTTTCTTCATAAAATATTCCTGATCGAATCAACTTCTTAGGTTTCGGAATTAAAACAGCTTCGGGTACGAAGTGTTAGAAAAATCTTAAAACGAGTAATTTATACTTGTAGTTTATGGTATATGGTATAAGCAATAGAGTTAAGTAGTATTAAGTAGTATTAAGTCGTTTAGTATTAAGTTTTTAGGTTAAGTTGCATATATCGGTTAAGTTAGAATTTTAAGGTTTCAGTAGGAGTGGAGAAAGGAGAAAATGAGAAAATGGAAAATTGAATTTATAACTCCAAGGGGATCAAATAAAGCTTATATATTAGTACTTCTGGTTTCGACATATATGGGAGGTTTTAGGGCAATCGCGGTTCCGTTTATCAGCATCAACATCTCTATCTAGGATCGATCGAGGATCTCGAGAGGATGGTGGGATGAGGAGAAGAGCGAGAGGTCGTTAAAAAATCTGTAGGAAAGCCGCGGGAGTTGTCTACTCGTTCCGGAAGTCGTTGATATCGGTGTTCTTGCTAGTAGGTCGACAGATTGCGCCGGTCGTGTTCCCTATCACGTGGCTCAGCCGACGACAAATGAACAGTTACCATCGTCCGAGATCCCGGATAAGAAGTCAAGCAGCCTCATGACTCCCGAGCACGCCGCGGTTGGCTCGCATCCACCACCGTCAACGAGGATTTTGCTCGGCCTGGTGACGTTTAACGGAACACGGCCACCTGTTTCTGCTATTCGAGAAGGCGCGAATCGCCGCGGTGCGCGACTTACTGACCCGTGTCTCGTTCAACCACCGGGATGAGATATGCGAGCCTCGGTGGGAATTCCACGAGCCGTTGGATCTCATAAATTCCCCTCCACTGGCCAACTCCAACCTCCATATCTTTTTTCACCTTTCCAATTTTATCTCGCCTCGTCCTGCAAAACGTGGGGCTCTTCTTCTCCAAAATTGGCATTTTTCTTCTGGACCGCAAAGGGCCTAGCCGATTAAGATGATCTAAATTACCCTTTTTTAATGACTATCGAACTATTCGAAAGTTCACAAAAAAATCCCTGTGAGTAAAATATCAACCCTCTAGTTTTCCAGCGACGGTAGCTACAGGGTAGATTAGATTTTGCGTTTTTCTGGCCTTTAATGTGTCCTAAATGTAAAAAAAATTACAAATTCTGAAAAAAATGTGACATATACAGGACTTTATTGTATTTGACAATGATCTCTCGTAACAAAAAATCTGAAAAAATTGACGACACTGTGTGTAATAGTACTTTATCAGGGAGCTAAACAGTTATCACATTTTCGAGGGATTTGCATTTTTCTGATTTTATTGGGAGCTTTTTCATTTTTTACGAGCACGGTTTGCAACATAAAAGTCTGAAAAAATTCTGTAAAATGCTCCTTAGGATCCAAAATATGTGACATTTTTTCAGAAGTTAAGAACGCATAGGAGACCTAAAAATGCGCGGAAAACCGTGAAACTTAATTTACCCTATAACTACCCTCGCAGGTAAGCTAGAGTTTTCCTTAGTCAGTTTTTGAATGGTTAGTCATCGGAAAACCTTTAATGGTAGTTTAAGGGCAGTTTTGACCATCTCAATCGGCTAGGCCCTTTTGAAAATTTAACTGGGCTTTACTTTCCATTGTTTTCTATAGAAAAGTGTTAGAAGTGGTACAGAATAAGATTCGTAACTGTCAAATGAATCACTCGCCCCCATTCACTTCAGCGATTCTTCGTTCACAAGCTACTTGCTTCGGAGACTACTGGTTTCCAAGTTATTCATCCCGCGCGCAGTTATTCATCTCTATTTGCTCGAGAGACTATTCGCTTGCAAATTATGTAGGGTGACCTGTCCGATGAATATACACTTAAGCTACACGCGTGTTAAAATTAGTATTCGCAAATCGTTATTTTATTTCCTGAATGCTGTTCCTATAAGAACGCTGCGTCATTACTAACAAGTGGTTACGAGTAACCGACGAATTTCTACGAAAACGATAGCGGTTTTGATACAACGAATGGACTGTCTGTGTACCTTTCAAGTGCTTATGGATCATAAATCGTAGAATTTACTTTGGGTTTCAACTTTATAGCTCGTATAAAATCTACAAAATTGCGTGGGGTGCATGAACACTGTAAAGTAAATAAATTTCGAAAATTATCGCAAACTATAAACTCGAACAAGTGGGTACATGATACTGAGGTAATCTGCGCACTGCATACAGACGCGTGAACTGTGAAGGTCATGAAGTATGTAGAGTGAGCAAATTGTTTGAAATTTCATCAACGGAATGCAGTATATGATCCGTACAAACTAACAAGCGTTGCATAAATTCCAGACTGCGCGAAGAACATTAGCCCTTTGAATTACAATGAACTGTATGAAGTTGCAGGGAAATGTAAATGTACAGGGCGTTTCAAAATTCGAAATGACCTTGGCCCTTTTTTCAAGGTCAAGCAATCTTCTTTATTGCTTCCTGCAGTACTCATCGCGAGGAAGAAAAATCTCACGAAAAGCATAGGTCTGAAGTCAACCGTTTTCTTAAAAATCAACTTTAATTCTTTACCTACCGGAAGCCTATGAATAGGATTTTCAATAATTGTACCGTACCAATAGAAAGCATTGAAATGTTCTTTTACATTGCAATCTTAAATGAAACTATTAGACGACGGTATTGAGAGTGACTTGTTAGTTCACAATGAAAATTGTTGTAGCTATTGAAGGTTCCATCAAAAATTGTTTAGCAATGTATCACAGATATTTTACAATTATGAAATGAGTCGGTAATGTGTTAAGTTTCGCAGCCCATTATACGTTTTTCTCCTTTTAACTGGTAAGTTGCGCCTAATTGAATTTTGAAAATGTTAATTACATATTAAACGAATAACCGAAACGGTGCACAGAAGTTAAACAAACAGGGAAGTGGAGTCATTAAGCGACCGAGGTGGAATGCGTAATACAAGTGGTATCTGTTGTGTTTTATTACGGAAAAATAAATTCGAAGTTAATGCTGCCTTCATCTAGGGTAATAGCTACTAAAGTTCCATGGAACTCGTACTACAGTAAGCCGTCCTTTATTGCTACAAGCGTAAGGTGATTTTAATGAAATATAGGAGGCTAGAACTCGACGGACACGCTGCACTTTATGAACGCAGATAAACTAACTTACGAGAGTTTTACACGGGAACCTTTCGAATGCGATCGTTCCTGTAAACGCAGTTAAGGCAGCCAGTGTTCTACTTACAGCGTTGTAATAGTTCAGTAGGTATTTGGCACTGGGCGTAATACAGCGTTCCTTACTCGTACCGGAGCTATAAAATAGCTTTTTCGGATTTTAAAGTAAGATGATTCAAGAATTCATAAGCGAAAATAATTCGTGTACGTAGATACATGATAAAATCCCAGTAAATTCCTGCGCTTGTTCGGAGTTGAACATCGGAACTATACAAGCTACCGAAGATAATGCTGCTGTTTTTACCGCAGAATGTATTGCCATAACAGTGTAGTAGATATCGCATTATCTTCGTTCCTTGAAAAGTGGGTATATTAAATTGAGCACCCTAAAATCAAAGGACGAGTTGATGCAACAAAATCAAGCCTTTCGCATAAACCTGAGTTCATACTTACTCGTAAAATTTTAGTACTGGCGTAGAACTGGCCGAGCGCGCTTCGAGCAAGAAAGTTGCCCGGAACTGTGCCGGTGCCGGTAGCAATCAGAAAAATGTTAACGAATCATCCGCTTGGCCGGCTGCGTCTAAGTAAACGAAGCGTCCCGTGGCTGAATCAAAGGAAACGTTCAACATGCGGCCGGCGGCAGTAAAATTAACACACAATCAGTAGGCCGGAGTTTCAGGAGCGTTTACCATCTAATGAAACGCAAGTCAGCGGAGACGACCATTACCGAGTCGTTTCTCCCATTTTAAAACGGGCCACCGCGATAGATACAGCTATTGATACAGAGGCTAAGCTAACTCCGAGAGCCGAGCGAATCTCCACTTTCCTCTGCTCCCCGAGACTTCTCTTCAGCTCCTACGGTCCACGCATAATTAGTAGCCGCCGGTAATGCTTGGCCTAGCAAAAAAACGCGTAATTTAATATGTCGATCGGAGAACTTGTGGAATCGTTGAGAACCGCTCTCGGGGCCTCAAGCTGCGTCTAATTGGTTATTAATCCTCTGCGCCGTCACGGACTGCCTTACTTTCCGATTGATTTACATTAAAGACCGCTAACGAGCCTGGAACGAACGACAACGAAGCATTGGCCCCCTCGATCCTATTCCGTATCCACCTACACACTCTTTGCATAGAATCGGTTATCGAAGGTCATTATTGTGAACCGCTTCGGTGGATCATGATTTTCCTGACCGTAAACCTGCGAGTATTGGGATGATCGTTATATCGACGAAGAGTTACGACTGTAGACTGTTTTCTTTACCTTCACCTCTTGACCCTTGTAATGGCGTCTCTACCTTTCATGGCTATCGAAAATGGTTCTAATTTTTTTAAGTGGCCAGAATAATTCAAATAAAATGCTCTTCGAAAATGTGTTTTAGAAATGATCATAGACTTTCGACTGTGTAAAATATAGAAAATGTTCTGCAATATTTTGCCGAAGACAGTCGTGAAACGACTAAGCCTCCCAAGGTTCTTACGTGAATGCGTCTTCAGGGATTTCAAGCTCTTTTTGCCGAAGCTTTCGACGTGTCAGCCAGAAAGTGGCGAGAAGAGACTACTCCTCCTTGATTCAACCCAGAGCTCATCTCCGCTTCCCTGGTTAATTTACATTAGCCAACCTCGAGTCGAGGTAATGAGCGCCGCGAAAGGCAAATATTGTTCCCTTTAAAGAGCCAGTGGATTCCACGGAATAGAAAGGTGGGGCAGAAAATGTTCCATCTTCAAGGAGAGACTATGCTATAACTATTGCTATTATTATTAAGGTATTTCTGAATTTTTAACAATGAAGAAATATTGACGATAAGATTCCACAACTTTTTACAGAGCAAAGACTATTATTAGAATTGAATAAGACTTGTATGGCGCTGAAATAACTTTGTATCGCGTGAGATCGATACCAGAAGTTATCGAGAAGTCGACAATGATTTTCAATCACCGGTGTCCGTTGCTTCGAGTGAAAATCCCAGCTATGATCCTTACGAATGGACATTTGAAAAGACTAATAACACCAATAATACTATTTCCATTGCAGCTCACAATGGCTAGACGGTATATCACAGAAAACGATGCCTCGCGCGGCTCAGCATGACGGCCATTAAGCCTGGCGTACAGCAACTAATTTTTCATCGTTTTTAAGCCGTCCGACCCATCAATTCCCCGGAATACCTTTCATTGTGCGGGGTACGCGTACCGGCCCCCCGACCTATTTAAAGCTCACGCGACAGCGGCCCGTGAGAAAACGCGACGGGGCGCCGCGATTGAGCAAAACATCGCGTTTAATTTTCTAGGAAGGATTGCTGCGCATCGTATACAACCAGCCCGCAGCCTAATATTTTATTGCCGTCTCGCAAACGTGTTCTTTCACGCGCGAACCAGCACGCCGGTTTCGAGAACCGGAACGACGTTATCGCGTGAAATCGCTCGGCGACACGCTCCGGTCTTCTTGCCGCTCTTCTTCCCCCGCCCCAGCCGTCCACGAGCGGAGGATTCTTTCTGGTACACAGTCCTGACGACGAAGACGATGGAGACTGTCCGAGGGGCAAGGACACTTTAATCTTCCCACCTTCTGGGTCACCTTCGCCATTTCAGGAAGGGTGTCATGTCGCCACAAACCATGCCCGCTTTGATTTTCCCGAAATCCAGCGGAGGTACAGTAGAATATAGAGATGCATTTAATAATATGATAATTAGACTGCGGATCTTTATGCAAAATAAAAATGTTCTTTATCGATTGTGGGCAGCAGGAATAAAATAAAAATTGATTTCATCCACTAACAACTTTGTTACATGAAAAGCAACATTAGAAGATTCTTGAATTTTTTACTGGTTCATATTTCATTCAATCAATTTCTTCATAAATGCATAAGGATACGCGGACTAATCGCTAACACAACACAATCGCTAACAAATTGTTATTGATATTTCAATAAATATATCGATAAATGTTTCGTTGGCAAACATAATTATCGAGAATCGATTCGCCCGTCACTAGCTAGAGGTCTAAATATTGATACTGTTATCGATAACATCGACATGTTACCAACACGTTAATATATTCATAATATCGTTGCGATACCGTTGTATTCAGTTGAGAGCCCATGGTCGTTCTGGCGACGTTCATCCAAATCGCAAATAAACGCCCCCATTTGCATTTTGATCTTTGGTTAATATATTCGGCTGAACCGGATGGACACGCATTCGAACGCATCCGAACAACCGGCCTGGGAATCTTGTAATGTTGCGTTGCTCTTCGAATGCTGACAGGTTGCGTGTTTGCTGTGACTATAGGCGTTTAGTTTATTGACCTTCCTGCTGGACCAGAAAGTACGTGTTTTGACGGAATGTAGGGAAGGAGTCGGCGTAACAACGTTGGAAGATGGGTACTTCTATGACAATGCAATTCCTCCACAATAGCGTGGAAATGCTTGTATAATTAAAACCCCGCGGTCAGAGGACGCCGCTGCAGTTCCTTTTTAGGGCCGCAGTGGCGGCATTCGGTAAATGAAAAGGCAGAATAATTGTAAAAGTGATAATTTCAGGCAATTGTATATTATTACCGCCATACTGTTATCCGTGGAAATGTGCAACCGTGCGACGCAGGGGCGGGTTTGCCAGATTAAGTCTTGTTTTCCCACTCTACCTTCCCCTTCTACAACGCTATCGCCGTGTTCCATCTCTGTCAAGAATGTATCACAAATTAATCCTAGTTTCAGAAATTTTTTAGTGAAAATCGACTTCCTTGGTTTCCACGGTTAAACTTATCCTGTTCAACTATTATCACTATCAACAGGTGTAGATCTGATCACTGCCATCTAGCTTCTTCTCTGGCTCGCATTGGTTTTATTGATGATCCTAGGTGTAGTTGCAAGGAGGGTGACGAATCGCTGAACCATGTTTCGTGGCAGTGTAACTTGCACAATGAGGAAAGGTTCAAATTAATTAATAAACTCCGAACAATTAACTTCCAACTTGCAATGGATGTCTCCATATTTTTTTTTTTATTTATGCAATAGGAACCTCAAATAAGAGGATATTCTGCAAGCAGTATTACATACACAGTATTACAAGAAATTATATGACATTAATCGTTGCAGTAAATGATATATAAACAGTACTTGACATTATATAAAGATGTCTCCATATTAATAGCCGAACCTAATATTAAGGCCTGTCGTTACATACTAGTATATCATCTTTTAAGAGCTGCGGACTTAAAGTATAAGTGTTTGTTTATACCGTTTCTAACATTTTTGTGTCTTTGTTGTATTATTTATGTTTCTTCAGTGTCCTGTTCTGTTTCGTGGTTTTTGTATTTTGTGCTGTATGTATTGTATTCTATATGTACTGTATTCTATGTATTGCATTACCATTATGTTGAAATAAATCTCATATATAAGAAAAAAGATGAATAACTATTTTAATTCGAAAAGAAGTACACAACTGATACATGAATTCAAACGTGACGTGTTTCGTGTCGTTTCCTATCTAGAAAAAAGTCGAATCGCTACGTAAATACGTCCTTTTATATCCTTCTTTCTCAAATGTTTATGAATTTTCTAGAACAAATATTGATCCAACAAGCCGCGTCGCAATCGCAGCATCGCGGCACTCACGCACACAAACACGATCCTCACATTAATATAACAAGAAACATACAAATCCCACACTTCCTACACATATGAGATTTTCTACAATAAAAAAAAATGTATCACAATTTCATGTGACTAATCTAGCACTGGCAGGGTGGGGTTATTTTTCCCCCTGCATTCGAGTCTCTGTTCAGAGGACGACGACCCGCTCCTGCCGAGGAAAATTAACGAATCCGTTTTTCGCGATGGTATTGTACCCAATGACCGGGTTGCGCGCCTGCTAATTGAAAAACGGCGGCCTCGTACAAATGTGTGCCGATATTTATCGTGCGAATTAACATAAACCAAGACCGCCTAATAAATCGGCCGCGGAACGATCGAAAGTATGTCCTCGGTGTGCGTTCCGAGCGAAACTCGCCGCGACCGGTGGTGTTACCATATGCTCGATCATTTTTCACGAGTCCCCGGTGCCTCGGCACACACGCACGCTGCAACTAATAAACGCTCCGGGTTATAAAATCGATGGCGCGGCACCGATCGAATCGAACCGAGTCCACCGGGGATTGCGCGGGTTTCCGCGATAGGAAGAGCCCCGCCATTCAGAGGGCAACGCGTCCTCCACCCGGCTCCGCCGTTCGCTAAAAAACTGTAATTACAAGCGGTCCGTTCGCGGAATTGCAGCCAATACGAGGCAGCGTTGTCCTCAGAATCAATTTGCCATTTTTCTGCTGGCCGCCTGCCGGTCAGCCAAGAAGACGACTTGATAATCTAACCGAGATAAGATCAGTCGATACACGCAACGATTACCATGCCGGCCAATAGTCCGAACGCAAACGAACGCTCGTTTCCCACGACCCACGCAACGAGGAATGAATTCTATGCGGACGATAAAACACTCGTACAGTGGCTACTAAAAGTAGCGTATTACCAGTTTAGAATAAACACAAAAATTATGAACAGAAGAGGAAAGTGAAACGAATATGGTCTCTGGTTACAGTGAAATTGCTGCTAATGAAACGGCTGACGAGGCAGCTAAAGAAGTCGTAAACATCCGAAGCACAGCCAACCACGTTATTCATAGATGATCTATTAAAAGAAGCTAATGATAAGTCAATATCAAAACCGGAATCCGAATGGAGGTAACAGCATCGTCTCGTATCTAAACAATCTTAACAAATTGTTGCTGCAAACGAAAATGGGCGTGAGCGTTCAGCAACATCTAGACGTTAGCTGAAAGAAATATCAGTATTCATTTTTCGTGAAGCATAGTATTATAGAATATCTAGTATCCTTGGCCACCCTCGTCCTCCGTTCAAGGTGACGTTCTTCAGGCCGACTCGGAGCTATGTAAATTCACTTTCCACCGACAGAGACGCGGTCGCATTTCGCAATTAGCGCGGAATGCGATGACCACGTTGAAGAGGGTGGGCAGCAGGGGCAGCAGACGCGGGATGGAACGATTCGCGTTGTAAAACCGCGAGACGAGTCCAGCCAGACGAGGACTCGCAGTCCACAACGCCATTTCTTCGAAACTCCTACGCGTGTACGATACCCAATTTGGTCTTGCTCTCTTGCTATCCCGTTAATCGTGCTCGCTATCGACTGTCCAGCCATTACTCGATATGTGTATGTATACAGGGTGAGTCACCGAACGTTTCAACCAACCATGCATTATTCGACAAAAGTATTCGGACATCCCTCAAAAAGGAATAAATCTTTTAAAATCGGATCAAGCATTTTTTAAGACTTCCACTCAGATCCATATGACTTATTTTACAGCGTTACATAACAGTGTTACGTAATAGGAATTTCAATGACGACTAACATCGAGGTAAATTAGCAGAAAATTATTGAAACTAAAAATTCTACAGACATTGTGATTCGTACATTCTTAAATTGTATATTTTCTTTGGTCGACGTTCCGAAGAAGAAATTTTTGAAGATTTGATTGCGTTCAGTGACCCTATTCGTGGAGCAATCGGGTGCAACGTTCAGCCACGAAATCCGACATAATAATGTCTTAATAAATTACGTGTTTCATTCGGAACATTTTGACCAAGTGTTTACCCTCGGCTGCCTGTAATCGCACCGGTGCGAAGACCTGATTAATACGCGACACGATGTTCCTTTTAGTTTGGTAAAGCTCACACGAAATAATCTCGCGACACGTCCTTTCGTCCCTGCGGAACTGGTTCGGTAGCGGTCCTGTATTAAATCGGGAATGATTAATATCTCATCATCGGGCGCCACCAAGAGGCTGTAATACGCGGCCCGTAGTCGCATATAATAAATGTAGATGTTCCCGATTACAAATTGAAACATCCACCGTCACGTATCACGAAGTGGGTCCTGCCAAACGATGTTCTCGATCATCACGGGATGATTAAGCAGCCGCTACGATCCAGTATAAACTGAACCGGTTTCGTTGACATAGGGTCGGCGTTGCTATCTCGTGTAAAAATTCTTTTTGGTATTGGTGACGCTCGCCCCGGCCTAACATTCAATACGATTATTCAAATTAATACAATTGTGAGAAGTAGTAAAAATGTAGGACCGATAAATGAACAGTAAGTAAATAATTGTACGATTTAAAAATTTTTTAAGAGTAATTCTATATTTTAGCATTTAGCTGAAACTTTGGTCTTCTCTAGAAATGGGAAAAGGTTAGCGGCGTAATAACTATTCTAATCCTTTTAATGGGTTTACGAGACCACCGGGATCTAGGAATTGGTATTGAGTCTCTTTCAGAACCACTAAAGATTACTGGAATCCCGTCAGTAGTAACATTGGATTACGCGGAAGCTTTAAATGCTATTAAATTTAATCAAACCTCCAACCCTCACCGCTACCTCTAATGACTCCTTACCGATTAATATTAAATTAACTCTCCGCTACAGGGAACTTCTATGTTGTACAAGTAAAACAATTTATCGAATCAAATTTGAACTGGTTTTTCATATCGTATAATTGTACAAACGTTTATTCTTATGTACAAAATGGTCGTCAGAAGAGACACCCCTTCCGGGACTAGCTACGTGATCCAACAAAACACACAAGAAGAACACCCACAATTCTCCCGCTGCTCGAGCCGAATACTAATCTCATTATCGACTTCGAAAAATCCGATTTGCCGCGAGATCATGCAGAAAGTCACGCGAGAGCATGAGGATCCAGCTGGTGGAAAGTAAGGGGGTCGCTATAATTCCATCTATCAAACGTCTCTCGGGGCACGATTCCGTGGGTATTGTTCGGAGGCAGCATCCGCGTTCGTTGGAAGAGGTAATCGTGATCGGTCGTGTACGAAGTGTGCGATTCCCGAAGAGTATTGCTCGTACTCGACTAGCGAAGCGTATTCTGCATGGTCGCCGGTGCAGCTCTGCGCAGCGCATTCAGGCCGAAGGTTAACTTGCCCGATGTTCGAGCAGCGGCAGAATATAGATGTTCGGTACCGTTCGCCGCTTCATTTCCTTGAGTTATGGTCAATTACGTGTGTGCCTTACTCTGCTGGGTTCGGGGCCGCGACTACCGTCTCATCGCAACCGTGGACAGGGATAATCTACTGGCTTCTATCCAGCAGGAAAAAGCATTCGACCATCGCATCGTCTCGATCCTCTGTTACGCCATGTTCTCACGCATCGAACTTTCCCTGTTCCGCGAACTATAAATAGTCGGTAGAGACGCCTGATCGTTTTCCTTCGCGAAAACTTCGGTATGCAGACTCGATCGACACCCAAGCCAGGTGAACAGCGGTTCACGGTTCAATCTCGTTTCCCGAGGTGTTCGGCTGCTAGATCCTCTCTCTCTCTCTCTCTCCCTTCCTCTCTCTCTGGATCTACCTCTCGTGCCTGCCAGCCATTCGAACGCGACCGTTCGTGTCGCTCGAGTGTAATGAACGCCCGTTCGCCAAGTTTTCCTCACGGAGAACTTTGTTTATTGAGAATTACATTACGGAAATGACGCGCGGCTCTCGGATCTAGCGCTAGAGGATCCACGCCGATCAGCGAACCCAGCGATCGGCTTACCCAGGCCCCGGTCTCTGGGCTCGACCGTTCGGCGGAGAGATTACCAGCGATGAGGATTACTCAAGCCCGGTTTGCTTCGGCTACCGAAACCGCTATTTCTAATTGGAACTCGTACAGTCTGGCGGAAAAGTCTCCGCACACCCTCTGTAACGGGACAATGTTTTTAACCCTCTGTGCCTGTGTAACTTTGGGCACCGATATAACAATCATATCACTTACTCATCATCATGAGGTTCTCTTGACTGTTAAAAATAGACAGACTAACACGAATAATTGAAGGAATTGTACAGGAACAACTCGAGGAGATCCAGACTCGATGAATCCCAGGAGGAGTCGGTGCGTGGGATCCGATTTGACCTACCATGGCGGTCTACGGGAACCTAACAGGTGGGAATCTAGCGGAATGCGGCAATACATAATATTTATCGGTGCGCAGCGTTAGACTACCCAGCATGATGGTCGAACGGAAACAGTATGCCCGAAGTAACGCAAGTTTTCACGACTTGTTACCAGTCTGTGGATCAGCTGCGATCGACTTGATCCCCGACGGGCAGACATTTACATTCGCGTTCCTCGCCGGCTATAACGCGAAAGCAACGTTCCGCACGCCAGCCGCACCGCGTGCATCCGTCATGCAGCGACGTCTGACGCATCGCCGCGAGTTCTCTTGCTAAATCGCTCGCATTAATCGCGCGTGGGTGCTTGCACCGTTAGAACCGATCGGGATTTAACGCGCGAAACTCGTCGCCGCGCTGCGTCGGTCGGTCAACTTAACGCGACCAGTCGCCTAACACGATGTACTCTGGTTAGGATTGTTCGAGCACTTCGCGGGAAATTTCTCATGCGGTTAGCACGTTCGCACCGGCCAGCAGTGCTCCGTCAGTTGTATTCTCGAAACCGTTTGCACTCGGAACTATTTCAACTCGAAAATTAAACATTTCTTCCTAGCTAGAATATTTTCATTCCCTATGATTTTTGAAATTTTATGGACATGAAATTGGTATAATATAATATAATATAATACCATATAATACTATTATAATATATATATATATATACATATATAAATATAATATATATAATATATATAATATATATAATATATATGATATATATAATATATAATATATATATATAATATATATGATATATATAATATATAATATATATACACACATATAATACTATATTATATGATCATATAATACCTTATGCAAACGTTTAGTAATCGATTAGATACCGAAGTATTCAATAATGTAAACAATATTTTCAATAATGGTACAGCAATTTTTAGTGGTGACTCTGTGAGGCACTAGTGCTAAGGGTTAAAATTGCATTGCCGACTTGATGTGTTACAGACTCCATTTAGAATAATTCGAACGCAGATGGACTCGAGCCTAAACCAAAACGAAGATACAGTATAAGAGTTAAATAACTAGTACCGGAGGAGTATCACGAGCTCCGTTCATCCGAGAATGACAAAATGAATAATCGCTTCCGTATGCGGTCAATGCATCATCCCGGAAACAGAGAGTGCAGCGGAGAACTTGACACAGGAATTATAGATGGATTCCGGTTCGGTGACAGTACAGGGGAAATCTCTTCGGACTTATTTTTCGCGCGTTCGATTTATTCAGTTCAAACGTGGGACAGAAACACTCGTGACAACATGACAGGCAACACTCGCGACTATACGACGCACGTCGTATTGTCCACGACTGCGTGCCACTTAATCTTGTTTCAACCTTCCAGACCTCTCTTCCTTCTCGTCCCTCTTTCCGTAGCTTGAAATATGCGTCCCGCTCGCTCGAATTTGTTATCCGTCACGCCACTTCTGCTGCCACGAGAATACGAGAATGTTGCTACATGAATTGCCTATGAACGCTGCCACTTGACAAAAATCTGTCTTTTGCAAGGCAACGTGGTCTGGGCGGTCGATCCAGCAGTCCATTTAGAATAAAATAAGAAATAAACAAAATTTGATTCGTTTGTACTAAATGGTTATATTCCATTCCAAACGCACAGCCTAGAATCGAAAATTATATTTTGTTCTGACATTTTCAGTATCGACTGTATGTAAACACTGTTCCGAAAATTTGAAAATGAATAAACAAATAGTTTTCGAACCACTCTATAAGCGAACGCGAATTCTGATCTTAATACGAGTTAATCACGCAGACACGCATCTTTGTTACCGATTGACTACAACATTCTATGCTGAAAGGTTTAAGGGAAGGAGGCGTCAACGAGGCGTCGCGTCGCGTCGGAATACTGTGCAACCGTTTACCGTTGCAAGACGCGAGTCGTAAAATCTAACGACATAAGGAAAGTATACAGGGTGTCATGTAACGATGAACAGAATCTATGATTTAATGATTTTAAACGCGAGAGCTAAGTGAATCGTAGAGTGGGCGTTTTTTTGCGGAGATCTGTGTTCCCCGAATGAGCGGTCTTGTAAGTTTATGTGAATTTTATATTGCCGACTAATAAATCTGAACTGGTTGGCTGGTCCGTTTCTTATGGTGATTAAATACCTGTCTGATGATCATCTCGGCGTGCAAAAGAACCATTCACTTCTAAGAAAATCAGTTTCTTTTTATACATGTTTATGTCTATCCTTTATTACTGCTTCCCAGTCCTTTAAAGAGTTTGTATGTAAAAAATATGGTTTTACTCAAATAACTTTCTCTAAACTACCCTTTTGTTTCAAAATGTCGCGAACCACATTTTTAAGCGTATTATTACATTTTCGCGTGTTTTAAGTTCAGAATATTGCCTGGTTGTTATTAATTATAATTTAATAACACGTTCTACCTCAGCATCTCAATAACCGACATGCGTTTAAGATGTGCTTCAAAGTATTAAAGAATTTATTTATTATAATTTCATCACAAAGCAAGTGGGAATCTTTTTATAATTAATTTCATCAAGTCTTATGAAAATTGTATAATATTTTACAGGCAGAATTCTAATCAATCTTGACAAAACATTAACCTTTCTGTATTATCAACAAATACGATCGATATAAGAATATATTTATTAATTGTAATTGTTGGGTAGAAGAATTCAAGTCTTAATTTTGAGAATCATTATTAATATATTTATACTGTCAGTTTATATGAGAATTTTCGTAGAAATTGTACAATTAATTTGTAATGTATAAATACTCGAAAGTATCAACTGTATAAATCAGCGAATAACCATATCAAATACTGTAAGACAATTTACACATATTTGTCATGGTTGTATAAAAAGTGTTATGAGAACAAGTACCACCACCATTCTGCTCTGAATAAACGTGTTCGGATCGTTACTTTTTAAAAAAAAAGCTCCATGAGAACTTGAAGACCCCGGCTCAACAGTTCAGGGTTACTAGTATTTCTGTCGAAGGAATACAAGATGCTACTTATCAATGTCCATTACATTTGAGTTCGAAGGCGGTACGTTACAAATTTGTTGAGAATTACTGTACTTAGCTATGATTAAGGATACATTTTATAGGGCATTTTCGTGGAAATTCTTTCGCGCGCTTATAGCCGCCAGGCTCCGCAATACCTTTCGTTTCCGCGGCAACTATAATGCATTCTTCGCGGGACGCGATGACAAACCCGCGATTATCTGCGTACTTACCGGAGTCGTTTTTTTGTTTCGAGCCATCACGTTCGCACAAACCATTTATCGTTCGAACGGTATGAAACATGACGAATAGGACGATGCTTAACGTAACTACGCTAATAAAGCTTTAATATTCTATTCCGTACGCGCGAATAGCTTTACGAGCCCCTTGATTCGCTCCTTTATTGCGCTTCACTCGTTCTCGAAAGTCTCCCGTTCCCTCCATCGACCAAGTTCCGAGATTTCGTTTTCTCGGGTTCGCCGTTAAATTCAGTCGCTTAGTGCGATGAGCTTTTCAGAACCGATGACGCCCAGTTCGAACGGCCGCCATTACCCTCGGGAACACGACCGAAATCATCTAAAATAACAGGACAATAAAAAACCGGATAATATGGATATACAGGGTGAGTCATCTAACGTTTCCACCTCAAATACCTTTGTTGTTTTCAAAGATACATTAAATGTCTTATATTTACATTTAATGACCCACCCTGTATAATATCTACGTCCGCAATGCGAGAGGCTCGGGTACTAAAAGGAGACGCGCGGACCAGATATTTGCACCTCGTGCGACATTCCAGCCGGATCGGTGTGTGCAACACATAATTTATTTTGTTGTTATTAGACGACATTTTTTGTTAAATCACATTGAAAGTGTACAGGGTGTTTCCTGAAATCGTAATTTGCCGTTTCATACTACAAATTGTATATATTTCTTACTTCTACATATATGAAAAATATAAATATGTATATGTATAGCACCGTACGCTTACAAGAGGATGTAATGATTTGAAGGACCACTTTTCGAATCGCGCAGTAGAACCGAAGAAGTGGAGCTGAACAGAAGTTTATATTCTCTCCGGATGACTGCAATAAGTTAACGCTGACGTACAAACAATATTGAATTTAATTGTAATTTATATTTTACGGCTAACGCATTCGGATGGCGTTTTATGTGTGCTTATTTGACATAAATGCATAAACATCTTCGGCCTATTCATAACGCTCTTGAAAACAGCAAGGCGAGATCTTGCCCCGGTCATTTCATATGGTTTTATTAGTACGGGCGGCAAGTAGATGGAGGGGAAAGGGGTAGATTCGTTTGCGGCGCGGGTCGCGGGCATACGCACAAAGCCACATGTCATGTCCGGCCGTTTAATGGCCTTTTAATACTACCTCGCTAGTAGGGATGGGATCAAGTTTAATACTTGCTCACGAATCTGAATCAATTTCAGGGCGCGAGTTTCGTTCTACATGTTTTAACTATTACTCATAAGCAGCCTGCAGCTCTCATGCATCCATAATATTTACAAGCGTATGATGCAGGCTGTGGAGTGACCAATTTGAATGAAATTCAAAAGTGTTCCATATTGCTCAATTGAGATAAAACCGTCTCCACTATAGGGCCCACTATCCCCCACTATCCGCCGTAATCATGGAGAAAGGACGCGCTTCCCCCGTCGCTGCATGAAAGAGAAGTTGGTGGGAAAAGAAGGCGTTTGAGGGGCTCCTATCGTGTCCACCGCTGCCCTATATCAGGGACAGTACCGGCATTGGACCTTGTCCTTGGTTGTATCCTGATGATTGACAACTTTTCGGAACTGATATTAAAATCCTAGACTAACTAGGAAAAAATTAATAAATACGTTAATAAAATAATCCGAAGAAAAGAAGAATATGAAAGAGAAATCGAAAGAAAGGCTAGATTAGAGTTAGTTCAGAGAAAATCAGCGACAAGGAGAAGAAGACACTAGATTAATACTATAGTAATATCAGTAGATTATATTATATATTTTAAAAGATAGATTTTAACGCGTTCTAATAACAGATAATAAAATTCTATAGTCGAGTAAAACCATTAGTAGCTCGTGGCGCCAGACCAGGCAGAACACCCCCGGTGAATGCGAACAGCGAGTCATCGGGGGTGTTACGGCACTGGTGGACGTAGGGAGAAAAGGAAGGGCCTTGTTCCTTGGCCCTAGGCGGTGGGGGTTTAGTTGGTAGGGGCAGGGATAGTAGTCCAATCGTCTCAAGGGGGTGCCGAGGCCCATACTACCCCTCCGACCACCATCGAAGGAGAGGGTGTGCCATTATATGCTCATAAGAGACATTCCCCCACTGTTTTTAAACAAAAAAAGGGACAGGGCCGCCACATCGATGATACCGAGGGGAATACAGTTTACCCCCTCTCTGATGACTCGATTAATACGTGACCAGTCTACGATTTTAGTGAGGGATGTTGGAGTATGCTGATGTTGCTCGAATGGGATAGTGGAAGGGGAAAAGTAGGAGAGGAAAAATCGACCAGTCTTGGTCGATTCTGGCTGCACTCGTCAAGAATTCCAATTTGTTCCCCTCCGAGATCAACAAGGTCCCCACCATTAGTCAAACCTCTTCCCACGACTACGTACAGCCGTAGAGTTAGTGGGGCGGTACTTGCAATATACTTGCTCCCATCTCTACTTGCGAGACTCCAAGCATCCCCACCCACGAGGTGTGCGTTCGATGGTACCTTTGAATAGGCGCCTGGAAGGTGCGTCTATAAAGGTGGGCCGACGACGCTGTTCAGGTCGGCGCGGCTCGACAGGCATAGAAGGTCCCGAGCCCCGGCTCTCTCGGCAATCCGGGATTCCTGAGTGTCTGTGTCATCGGTTCCGACCGCAACCTCGTAAACTCGCGGGCCATTAAACGCGGCTTTCGGCGACCGTGGGATGGGGACCGAAGAATGTAGACCGATCCGAGTGTAACGTTGATGATGCGCAAGAGTTACGTTCACTAGGGAACGCTAAAAACAGTTTGACCAGTTTTGATCACATAATTTGCGGTTCTCGAGAACGAGAACCTCTTTTGTTTACCAACCGTTAATGACCGGAAACACGAATCTCTGTGAAAACACTTTTAGGACCGAAGACGGGTATCTTCGAGTTTTGTTTACCAAGCGTCAATGACCGGAAACATGAATCTCTACAATCACTTCAATCTTCACATTACAGAAAAAACTTTTGGATTATGGTCTGACATTTCCCTCAATTTTCTTGAAAATCACAGTTCTTTAACTTCTTAACTACGATTCATTTTACGGTTTTATTGATTAGAACTTTTTCACAGTTCGTATGATTTCCTAAAAAAGGAGAAAATTTATATGTATTGTATGCCTATACAGGGTGTCTCAAAATATGTGTAACTCCCGAAAATGGGAGGTTCTTTGGGTCATTTGAAGCGACATTTTCCTTTACAAAAATGATGTCTGCGACTTTGTTTCGGAGTTATTATCGAAAAACACGGACCAATCAGAGCCCGGCTATAGCGAACGGAGTCCGACTCGGCGACAGGTCCCGCTTAACGTGGTTAAGTTATTAGCCGAACCAGAATCAATCCGCTGTAGCCGCGCTCTGATTGGTCCGTGTTTTTCGTTAACAACTCCTAAAGAAAGCCGCGGACACCATTTTTGTAAAGGGAAATGTCGCTTCAAATGATCCAAGGAACCTCCCATTTCCGCAAGTTACACTTATTTTAGGACACCCTGTATATTCTCCAATAGCTGTACATTAACAAACCAAAGTGGAAGTTTATTTCGGTTTAAAGGAAATTGGTAGCACACACACATATATTTATTAAATTCTATTCAGAATCTTCATCACGAGCCAGACACGATATTGTAAGGGAAGGGGTTAAAAATTATTTGGAACAACCTGGGGGTGGGCGCCGTAAAAGCAATTCAAAAGTCGAAAATAAGAGCCACCGTACGGGACACCCTGTAGTTTGTCGCAGTTGGACCGAGCATTGTTTTAAAAGCGTTACGCGACGCCTCCACTTTTACAGCAGCCAGTCGCGTCGTCCGACCTTTTAATGCATCCCACATGGAAATGTCACGGCGATAAGTGTCGCCGGTGCCATCGGAATTTTTCATGGCGAATGTGGAACGCGCGCCAACAGTCGCTGTCGTAGCGAAAGAAGAATTACGATCGATCGGGTTCTTAACCATTTGCACTTCACCTCGCAGAATTTCAGGTCGGTGTTGCTTGCTCCGCCGCAGGACTTAACCAATCTGTAATCCGATTAGCGCACGGCTATTCTGATTATCGTGCGATTAAATCACTGTTAGTCTTTGTAATTAATTATCGGACAGCGGTTTGGATTATCTGCCCCGTTGGAATTTATCGAAGTGATTCTGTTAATTACGAGGCACCCGTGACTTACTGAGCATTCAGAGTCAGGGGATGGTCATTTGCCGAATATTACAGTCAACGAAGGAATTAAGTCACAGTCGTTAAATGTGCAAAGAGAACTGTGTAAAAGCGTATACTTGCTATAAAATACACGGTGCTCTCTAAATGTCTTTCATACTCGCTGAAATCGCGGTGGATACGCAATACGTTCACATCGAACGTAAGATGCAAATTGTCATTTTATTACAACCGTTTGTACGATAGTTCTACTCGAACGTATATCCGGGAGCGTTTCACGCTACTTTATGGGTTTCCATTTAGACACAGGATTTCATGCGACGTGGAAGAACTTGGAATTTCGTTACGTAAATCACGATCATGTCCTGAATATCGTATAACCTTTTTATTTACTTTCATGCTCTAGAAACGAATATTTTTTCTAATGCATCTCACAACTTTAAATATTCAACTTCAATATCTTTGGTTTATTTTATCGAGTACTATCGCATGGTCCGATTTCGAATTCTGGAACGGACCGTATAATATCTATAAAGTTGAAATCCTTTTTCTGATTGATCCAAATTTACGTCAATACGTCGGATGCATTGGTGCCGTTCCAAATGCTATAAAGTTCATTTGTCAAAACTTCTAACATTCGGATGTACGTGCAGCAGCATCTCTGGGTAATCAAAGTTGACGAGGTGCCCCTAGTGATCTGGCAGGAGTTTCTCACGAGTTTAAGATCCTCGGAAATCCGGAGTGTGACAGACTAGCTGTCCTTCGGCGTCAAATCCTCGAAGAGGATTAATAGTTTATTCCATCGAAGCTACGTCTATCTCTTTCAACTAAGCAGTCGTTTTAGTTAAACGAAAAAGTATCGAATAGAAGAGTTTCTGGAGATGTCGGAATATCTGATTCAAGTGTCATGATTAGATAAGTATCGACACATTACTTTTGTCCTGGTAACAGTATTAGAGGAAGTATAGACTTTTTATTCGGCTCCAGAATCTTGTAATTGATGAAGAAAAGTTTTAATTGCATAATGATCCGCTAGATTTTTCAGCTGGATCAGGCATTTGTCCCACTGTGCGATCTAAGCATGGCAAATCGTGATAAGGTTCAGGAAGTGCGGGTCAAATGTATTCGAGTTTCAATTCTCACCGTAATAAGCGCTATGATCTATCCCAATACTCCGATGGTAAAAGAGCCTCGGAAACGGATAAGCAGCCTTTTCGGTCCAGAAAATCAATCACGGAAATATCAATTTGATGTCAGATTTATTTCCACGCTCGGAGACATCAGTGTGACCGAACACCGGGTTCGTATCGACGATTGAGAAACAGATTCGGCCGCTACCTTACCGATGAGAGTCGCAGACGCTTCAACAACTCGTAGGAGATAGCAGCACTCTACCAGGATAAACGAATCGGATGCGATTGCGATTAAACCGTTGCATCGCGTGCAACTTGGAGCAGGAGGGTGAACGAAAGAATGCCCTCGATAAACGAACTGTTGAACATCCATCGGACGTCCTCCAGCGGTGATTCGCTGGACGGATTTTAGTCCGCGCAAGATCGATGTCCTTTTTCCCTTTTCGGAACGAAGAAAATTGACGATACCGCGCGCACACACAGCTGAAACCGGAAAAACCAGAATGCCTACGCGATCGTGAAATTCCTTTTACGATGGCGTTTTACACCGTCGCAAGGACAAAACGAACATTTTATAGTTCAATTCGAAATACCCTGCACCGTGACGAATCGTCGATGTAGGGGGATAAAAACCATTTTGGTGACCATCGCAGAATTCTGTAAATTATTATTGCAGGATATTGGAAAAGGTCCTGAACGTGGGAAACCATGTCTAAAAATTGGTTTTATGGCGCATAATGATTCTGCAACACCTTCTACAAGATAGCGTAACCCTAATTTCTCTATTATACAGAGCGCTGTATTTTAGAGTCTATTTATAAAATGGATGCTTTGATTTAAGTAAATTATTTGCTGTGTTATAATAAATATACTTCTCGACGTACACCCTTGAATTGATCTTGTCAACGCAAAGTCTATATTTCTTTTATACTTTTATTTTTGTATTAGATTGTTATACTATATTCTATACTGCTCCCACTTCCTGTACATCTCGTAATTAACTAGATACAAATGCATTAATATGTACAGCTCGGTCGTATGCTTTTGTTCAGTAATTTAAGAGACGCTGTAATTTGGTGTTCTCAGAATGTCATGGAAAGGAAATTGCATGGCAGTGCAGAACAGATGTTTGAGACCTTCTCACACGCTCAATTGTGCGTGACCAATGATGAGAAGTTGACTGTCACGCAATGGGAAAGTTGGGTGGGGTCGCAACCAGCAAATTGGAAAGCGTATTTAAATTCGAGATGGATGAATTTTATTTACACTTGCATCAATCGTATTCTTCGAAAAAACATCTTACTTTTTTAATGTTAATGGATGCTGCTCGTGTCACGTGATTGCTTTGTCAGTTTCACTTGTCGTGAGAGCTCGAGGTTCTAATCACAGGTATGAAACCGTATGGAGGTGTGCAACCTCTTGTACTATCTTCTCTGCTTCTGTTGGAAGATTCTTTTCTTCTTCTCACCGGTTTCGGCTCGCTGTTAAACTTTATAATGAACTTGGCCTCAGCCAGCAGTTCTTCTTTGAACGAAACCTGTGAAACGATAATACACGTCACTACAGGAACTTCAATCTTGACAATATAGATCAAGATAATCGAAATCGGAGAGGTGTCCCCAATTATAAACAGTATTACATACATTCGTTTGCATCGCTAGAATTGACAAGCTAAAAGAGCATTCTCGGGGTTTCATAAAATAGAAGACTGTTTAGCTCGTAACGGTACGAAGCAACGAAACCTTAATTGATAAATTAAGATGCAAGCGTGCTCGTCATAATTTATTGATACTAAATAGACAAGCACGCAACACACTTACGTTTTCACGTCTGGATGTGACAGCAACCTCCCACAGCAGCTCGAATAAAGTGTAAAAGAAGGACGTTGCGACGCCCACACTCAATACTACGAAGACGCCTCCTACGTTATCAAGACCCAGTTCTTCGGCTTGACTACCGCCGCCATCCTCCTACAAAATGTTTTGCAATTAATTAATGATGTATTTATGTTCATTCGGAATTTTCCCGGTCCGCCTACGTACCCGACATTTTCCTCCTCCTCGTTTCTCCGTCCACCATTTTTTCTTCAGCTCTGTGATCAAACCACTCTGCTGTAGCCTCAACACGGCAGTGTTTAACGGATGACGATAAGGAGAATCTGCAATTCAATTATTGAGAGGGTCAGTAAAATATGTATATTTGCTGTGGATGTCATAACAATTTTAAATCTATAATTGTTCGAGATTATCTTAACGAGACTGTAAAGCATAAGGCGTTAACAGGTGCTGTGTAACATTCTGTTCAATGTTTTTTTTCTGATCGCAACGACACATTTTATTATTCATTGGATGTGATGTACAACTTGTGCTTCAATGGTTTTACCTCTTGCACACGGAGCTATTTTAACTGGAAACTTATCATTTCTTCCGATCTAGAATATTATTCTGTATGATTTTTGAAATTTTATGGATATTAAATTGGTATAATCCTTCGTACAATATCTAAACAATATTTTTAATGATGGTACAGCAATTTTTAGTGGTCTCTCTCAGAGGGGACAGCTGAGTCCAAAGGGTTAAGTTAAATTGGAGATTTTAAGCATCTGTAACTTCCTTCACTTTAAACAATAAAAACAACAGCAACAGATGGGAAGAAACAAAATTGTTGTTTTTTAGAAGTTTGGTTACTAATTAATGTAATTAACTTACGTTTTTTCATTGCGATTCCATAACTCTTTGCGTCCAGAAGTCCACCGACCTGCGTTACGTTGCAGAATCTCTCGGTGGTGTACTCGATCGAGCTGGACTCCATCAAGAAAGCATAGTCTTCCCTCAGCACCTTCACCACACCAGCGTCGTTGTCACCCGTCAGGACGTCTTTGGAGTTGGCTTTCATGTACTTGTACATGTCTCTGTACGTCGGGTAGTTGGAATCCTTGGAATGCGCATAATTCTTTCAAAAAACTGAATTAGAAAGACAAACACCAACTTCCATATACCTAATTCACTAATATTTTGTTAGCAGAGGGATCAACAAACTAAGTGCTGCGTCCTAAGTTAAATCTATGAATGACTACGATAAGGGTATGGAACACCATCGAAAGTTTTAATTACAAATTATTGATTAGATATGCTCACGGCGGACCTGCGAGTTCAGTACATGTGTATGACCCATTTACTGTACGATTAAAACTATCTAAATGTAGGGTAACGGTTTTAAAGAAAATATTAGGTCACTCCTAAAAATCTGTCGTGTTTGGCTTTCGAAAAATGTCGAAGCAGACAATTTGGAGTTCGAATAAAAATAATTTTCACTGGTGAAATTTCATCTGCAAGAATGACCGAATTTTTAGAATGATTTAATAGTTTCAACTTTTAGGGAGGACATTCATTGATCTTTTGTTTTTTAATTCATATTCTCTGTAACGTCTCATACCATACATTACCAAGAAAACATTCCAAGGGTGGTTAATAAATCTGGGTTAAACAAAGCGTCTGTATTAAGATTTTCTTTTGTATTCACACGTTCTACGCTGGCTCTACCGAACCAGCAACTAATTAAAACTCGTTAATATATCTCTTACATTTGAAAAGTGCATCGGGTGCTGTAATGGGCCTGTAAAATTCGTTACTACTGACAACTAAATTAATCTTCTGAAATCTTTACGTTGGGCATTGATCGATAGTCCCTCGATAAACTATATTGTATAATATAATGTATACACTTTATAATTTGTAGTCAATGTATCAACTTACTTTGAAGAATGATAAGGTGGCTCCAGCATCTTTAGCGCCATACTTGATCGTTTTCTTCTTGGCCAGCTCTTCGACGTTTGTGAATGGCGATACCAATGTCTCGACTGTCAAAAACGCCGCCAAATTGGCAGTGTACGAAGATACCATGATCAGGCAGAAGAACCACCAGGAAGTAGCCATCATCCGCGTTGACAGTCCACTGGCCACCAGAAAGGTGCAATTGTCATTCTTTGCAGAGACTTGCGTCACTGTTATTTTACATAAACGAAGTCAGTGAAGTATAGTGTACAGTTAGGAGCATAACTGATTGCACACACTTTAAATCAGAACAAATTTTTTATGAATGGACCAAACGATTTCAATTTCTCTGTAAGGCTAGAAGAATTAGTTTAGTTATGAATTGTGAAAAATGAAAATGGATTTTTACAATTTTTCTAACTGGACTAGTAACAAATATTTTAAAAATGTGTTTGGTCAACTCGTATAAGTTATATACGCTCTGAAAATTTTATTCAAATTGGTTAATTGGTTTACGAGTTATAAACGATAGAAAGTGGTAAAAATTGCAATCTTTCATGATTTCGACCCTTTTACCACTTTTGATCGTTTATAACTCGTAAACTAAATTAACCAATTTTAATGAAATTTTCAGAGACTATATAATTTATACGAGTTGACAAAACACATCTTTTCAATTTTCGTTATTGATCCGCTAAAAAAGTTATAGAAATCAATTTTTACTATTGTTTTTCACAATTCCGAACGAAATGCAGTTTTTTAACATATGTATTTATTAGACGTCATTCATTACACTAATTCCAGCCTTACAGAGAAGTTGGAATCGTTTGTTCATCCATAAAAAAGTTATTCTGATTTAATGAATGTGTGATCAGTTATGCTCCTAACTGTACACTCCTGCACATAAGTCTTAAGACACTTCTTTTTTTAGTAAAACTCAGCTTTAACTGTATCAACTCCATAATATAAGTATCCTCACATGTATACGATAATGATCCAAAACACACTTCAAAAATATGTAAAAACTATTCGAATCAACTTCAATGTAATAATTCATTAAAAATTAACACACTTATGGAATATTTTGGAACGAGAATGGAATAATATAACAACAGAAAGTATGGAAAACATTTATCACGCAGTTGTCAAGAACAGTGGAAACTGTAATAAAGAAACGTGGCGGATTCTTCGATGAAAAGAAAATACAAATATTTTTTATTTCTTGGTAAGATTTTTGATATGCGAATGCAGCATCGTTTCCTTGACACGTAAACATTTAAATAAGAAAAAACTTGTTCGCATCTTTCTACGATTATTTCAGTTTTACAGAGTTCAATACTTGGCTTATGAGCGGGAGTGTAAATCAAAGATTCTACGTTCAGAACTCATTGTTGTGAGAAGGAAACTTTGGAATTAGCAAAGTGAACTCACATGGGTGCAATTTCGGAACCTTGCTGCATAATACTACCGATCGTGAACCACAGGGAATTCTTGAAAGTGAATTGATTCTCCAACTCTTCTGGCTCCTCTATACACGGATAAGGGTTGTTCCACTCGGCAGGACAGAGTCTGCCGATCACGAACAGCAGCAGTGAGACGGATACGTAAGCTCCCATCAAATACCACCAGACCCCAGCAGAAAATGGCGACAAAAACGAGAAGAGACTAGGCGGTGTCTTCATCGGCTTTCGATACAGAATACTTATTCCTGAAGCATAAAGTTTCACTGTTTCAGATGATTCAATTTTCAAAATTTCTAAAACACCATCTTCAACGTAAATTAATAATCAAATTTGTTCATACGAAACTTCGTTTTCGCAAAAATCACGAATCAATCTGATGGATTTTCAAAGTCGATTTTCTTAAAAACGGATCACGACGTGAATAATTTTATTCGACAGTTTTTCCTTTCTGGTTTTTATTACCGATCACCCTGTATAAAGCATTAGCGATCTTAAGCCTATAATTATGTTGGAAGATGCTGAATATAACCAGTATTTTCGAATATGTCTTCCTACCTAAATTCATAAAAGGCATCGTAAAATCGACCGCAGCCTCTCGTTCCGAGGTAATTGTCAGATCGGTAATGGCCAGATCGGCCTCCTGCAACAGAACATTATCGGATATTACATTTCAATGCTCTCACAACTGTACTCTGCCTTTACATCGATATTGTAACTTACACCATCAATAATTCTTCCGAGCATTCCATTGCATCTTTTCGTCTTCACATCGCAGGATCCGTACTTATTATCACTTTGCACTTCGAATGTGTAATTAAAGCCGAGTATTTTGCTCAGCTCCTGAATGATGTCGATTCCGAATCCTTCGTAACGGTCATTTCCGGTCATCATCTCCGCGGATTCCTTCAGCATGCCATAAGGGTGGCTCTGCAATAGATACCACACTTTATTCATAATTCTTAAAAAATCAGATCATCAATTTCGTACGTAGTACAATATGTAATGATGAAATAAGATACATTTTATTAGGCTTTCTGGGATGCAAAAGAATTAAACGACCAATTCCTATAATGAATGTTAACTTTGTAGTTTTTATTGCATTAATTAAACTATATTGATTTTCTAAATTTTTTTTAACAATGCCACGATTCGTTCTGAATTCCTTCTAACTAAAAAAAATATGACCATTTTCCACCTCGACAATGTTCACCTGAAGTTCAGGTCCTGAACTATCAGGTTTCGAAATGGAGCTATAATTTTCGGAGGTAAACCCGCTCGAACTTCGAAATTATTAATTTTCGTCCACTAAAAAGTTCAACGAAAATTGAAGAGGACGAAGAATTTGGGAAGATGTTCTAAATTTCATTGTGGCACGTACGATAGCTATCAAGACGATGAACGTTCTATTCTGCAAACTGAACTCGAGGTCTGACTTCGGAGGATGAGTTTCCGACACCCATTCGATGTTGTTCGTGCTGTTCCACATTCCGATCTTCTTCAAGCCGTCTTCCGTCACGCGCACCACATCCAACTTGAAATCGCTGCGGAACCCGGCCGTGTCGAACTTAATCAAACCGGTCAAGCCTTCCATTTCGCTCTGAAAGTGTAATTATCGAGAATTACCTGGGTATACAGACACTCCTGCAATACAATGTCAATGGCAACGATAATTAATATTATTACCGCAACTTCACACACAAATTACATCATCTATAATCTTTCTACATCCTGCATCGTACGAGATTTTTATGCTCAACCCCTTGCCGTACTTTGACTAGCCTCGTGATCAAGGTTTTTAACAAAGTCTAACAACTATAAATGTTACGCGTTTCATTTTAAATGAAATAAACTTTGATTCGTTTGTAATTAATATTTAAGCAATAAAATAAATGTAGCCATACAAAAAAATATACATTTTCTTTTCCCCTTCTGCAACATTTTTGTACATGGCGACGTTCTAATCACTGTAACTGTAAAGGGAAAGGTACAAAAGCAAGGTATAAAAGTATAAAAGCAAGGTGTTAAAGAAATGTCGCGGGTGCTAATTCATTGCGGCGATATAAATAATGATTACCAACGAACTTACGAGACGCATAAAGTTGGTTAGGCTGTAGCCATGCTCCCAGCTTAAACTGCCGTTGCAGGATAATTGTTTCACGTCGCCGTGAATAGCGTCCTTTAAACGCTTGAAGGCTCTCGCGAAAAGTTGCACCGCGTCGTACATGAGAGCAGGTTCAACGCGTAACTGTGACGCATCATCTAAAGCCCATTGATTTTTGTGCATTTCCACAATGTCCGACACTAGAGAGTTTTCAGGGTCTATCAGTCGAACTCCGGTGAAATTAACCCCGGAAAATTGGTACGGTTCGAGATCTATCGTTTGAAGATCCTGAAACAATAGAACCGATAAGTTATCTGCAGGCTTGCTGAAAAGTCTGAAGCAAAATAGTCGAGTAATCGTTGGTATAGTTGTATTTGAGATTCGTTTGCACGTATTCGTCGAATAGTGAAGCATTTTACCAGAGAAGTCACTATGATTCTGTGTTTATTCGACATAATGCCAACTTGCTGCGCCTGTTTCAGCACCTCTGCAAGAATTTCGACTGAACAATCAATCACAATGTTCTCGGTTTCCGCCTCTTTCATCTCTCGCATCACCTTCCTGCAGAAAATTTGATGCACCATTGTATGATTAATTATTCTCTCCCTTCGAGAATATCGATTATAGCCGGGTGAAAACGGAATCGACAGAGTCATTGTTATACTACGAATCTATTTAACATTTCAAAAATTTGTATCCGTGAATATTCATGAAAAAGTCGAACGATCGATTCAATCTCGTTCGACAACAGTTCTCGTTCGTAATTCCTTAGTCATTTCATAATTTATACAGGCGGTCCCAAGAATTTTTCGGACATCCTGTATAACGTTTCGGCAATTCAGCGACACTTTGTATTATCGCTAATAGGCGTACCTGTAATTGGGACCACTTCCTAAATGATACAAAAAGATCGCGCGCCCTCGAGCATCCACGCGTTCCAACAAACGATGAACGCGTAACAAACTGTCTGTGTTCTCGTACAATATGCCAAACGATTTCCATTCAAATTCGGTGGTCAACAAATCGAATATCTGAAAATGGTTAAAACATGTTATCCTGGAAAAATATATAAGCTCGATACCTTTCCATTCATTAAACAATGAAATATGCAAAAAAAAGCGTGTATTAATTAACAATCATAATATGTACCAAACTGAAATTAATTTCAGAACGTATTTGTAAAATCACGATGCATTATTGAAAATATTTTTGTATCATTCCCACATGAATGTAATACGCACAATTTTTTCTCGATGCGGTTTATTTCGACGGAACTAATAAATCCGCGTATTTTCACGTTATACATGTTTATCTGAAAATATTCTCGGAAAAAAATGTTTTAAAGTAACAGCAATAAGTTCCCTTTTTATATATAGAAATTGTGTAGATGCTAAAATAATTGATTCTACGACAATTTTGTTTGTAGCACACACGTTTCAATTATTACTGGTTTAATTCTTTTTGATCATTTCGTGCAATCTCCGAGACTTTATACAGGTAGTTGAAGGATACAATAAATATTTCCAGCATAGCGTTTTATGCTACACTCAGCTTCTACACACCCTAGAAAGTGTTTCAGCGTGGGGGTACAAGTTTATTCCTTTTCCTCGAGTTTGCACGGGTTCCCATCTCGCATAAATATGTGGCATTTCCATGGTGTCGCATATACTCTGCACATGATCCGAAGAGATACTACTCTGGGGTCCGAAAATCCCGGCCACTCCAGTGCCCATCAATTTACAAACTGAACATGTCAACAAGTCAATCCAATTGAAATCGTTCCAACGGCAAACAAATCAAAATGCAATCTGTGAACGCATACTGAGGCCTGTGCTGGGTAAAATGCTATTTCAAACAGCAGATACTATACATGGAGGCAATTTAAAACAAGTATTGAAATCATGCATTTTGAAATCCTCACTAGGACTTCAAATTGAATCAAATATAAAACAGTTGAGGACTGAAAAGATCTGAGAATATCGATATGCTGTTTTAAATGTACCAAAATGGTTAAAGGATGAAATAAATTTTGATTGAACTTCTGCTTCCCTCAATCGATGTAAAATAATTTTCTATTAGGTAGATTCTCTGTTCGTGGAACGGTAGCCTGAACGGTCAAAATTTTACGCCATTAGGCATACTTGAACTAAAAATAAATGTGTATCTCGAACTGCTATGATTCCATTCATTCTAAAACCATTTCATTCCGACGCGATTGTCGTTGCCAAGAAATGTTTCAAGTATGTATTGCGCAAGATTACATATTTTAGATTATTCAAATATCGTTTTATTGAAAGTATCGAATATATTTAAAGTAGCATTCGAAATATTTTTCCTTTGAATTCTACCGAACCCTGAATGTAACCAATCTCGATGTAGTTATACCATTGTCCGCCACGTCATATGGATCCGTTTCGACGTCGTTGGATTCCGCGCCGAGAAACACATTCGTGAATTCCGGGTTTTTGTGTCGTTCTTTGTTGATCGCTTGCACGGACGTCTCGAAGGCTCGTTTCATCTCGTCGCCATTGTCAAATAGCCCTCCTGAAAAGTATTATGTACACATCTACATCTCAGCAGTGTAACAGTTATGCCATTCTTTATTATTAGACTGCGGATGTTTATGCAATTTTCAACTTTTGTAGACAAATTTGAAGAAAGTGGCATGAAATCAAATTTTGTTTGTAAATGGAACCGCCTTCGTAGATCCCAAACAAATGAAAATGTTACTAAACACTATCAAATTTTATATTGTAGCATTTTCTGAAAATTTTCAGAAGCTATAAATGCATAAAGATCAACTTATTCTATATTTTTAATTTTATTATATTTTTATTATACTCTGTATTTTGCATAAAGGTACTTTAAAAATGCAATAACCAAATGAAATTTTGTTTAATGTGGTAATTATTCTCAAATAAATGGAATTATTCTCTCGTTTCAGAAAATGAATAATTTATATATTTTGTATTTAATTTTGATAATTAGTAAAGAGTCTTACCTATGAGAACCTTCTTGGGAAATCCCAGGGCACACGATATGAAGACGAATGGAAGACACTTGACCAGCATCATATAGTCATTCTACGTATATAAAGCAACGAAAGGTATAATTTTTATTTTATAATTTGAACCAATAAAGTGTCTCAATATTTTTGTGACAAAATTTCGCATTTTTTTAGATTTTTCGTTTATATTAACGCAATTATCAATACGAAACGAGTCGTTTTTTAGGAATACTTAGTTTATACTGTACTTTTTAACATAATTTAACTTAGCGTTGAAAAAGAAGCGACCTGTTAAAATCGGCGAGCCATCAAGCATAAGCGGACAGTCTGGCGCAGATTTGTTTGAAATAAGATCTCGTGCACGCGTATTCAGCGTAAGCCGTTCAAACAGGCTGCTGGGATTCAAACGAACACTTAACAGTGCGACGTTGTGTAAACCGAACGGGAAGCATACATGCTCGAATTCTCGGCACGCGTAAATATTTAGACCCGTCTAAAATCAATCCTCCAATATTGAGTCTCGCTATTTACTTGAAGCTATCGAAGGGGACTTCGGACTTGTCAAATTCTCCATCGACATCCTCAAATCAACTTCTTCATCAGCTTCTTTTTCCGCTCCTTTCCTAGTGGGACGGAGAGAGAAAACTCGTTCGATCCCCTTCTTTTCTGGACGACTGAGCACGGACGTTCGTACCAGGAGAGAAGGAAGCTTGAGTAAAAATAACATATCCGGCGTGGGGATCGGAAACGAGCTTGTTAATGAAGTCGACGTTCCGTGGATTCTGTTTTTCGTTAAAATAGAATCAAAGTGTTTTATTGGAACTGCCGTGGGGTCGAGATAAACACAATTTAGTCGTTTCCTATGAAACGAAAAACTATACCGTGTTTTTTTATTGAGATACTTTTCTGGGAAATTGGACGAAATTTTTAAAAAATCTTGGATTCGCAAGTTTCACCTTTAGACCGTTCAGATTCCTAATAAGTATAAATACTTCAATATTAAAGACATCGTACCGAGTATAAGGGTAGATAAAACACAGTGTTATTCTTTCTCCGAACAATTATCATCTTCGAATAATACATTCATCCATGCATGACCGATATACGAACTGTATCTAAAGAAAACCATGCAATCCAATAACTGCAATATTAATTTCGATTTCTAGCGAACTCAATCTTGACTCCTAACATATATTACCTTGCGGTTAATCGAATCGATCGGTGACGTTTATACAGGGCAAACTTGCGCAAAAAAGAATTAAATATTCACCGGGTATAAAACATAAACAATCGAAAGGAAGCAATTTAAACGGAAAGAGAATTTCACGAAACAAGAATAATCAATCCTGTCAAGGCCCGGCGCGCAGAACAATTCGCGACGCGTACAATGGAGCGGAAAGGAGCCGTCATTGCATTCTAAACGAACCGAGTGCACCGAAAAACCAGCTATCAAGCGTCGTCCGTCCAATTGACATTTTGGCAGCGCCGATAGATGTGCGGAGATTTCGTTTCGCCGCGGCATGACAGGATAATTTTGGTAGTGACGATTGCCGGCGTGCGCGTATTTACTGCGCGCGTAGCGTTGCGTCGCGTTGCGTCGGGGCGCGTTGTGACAAACGGCGGCAGTCAGCGGGGAGCAAACTGCGCGAATATCCCGACTGCATTCCGCGTTTCGCGGAGGCGAACTATCACCTTGCCAAACGCACGCATTCTGGGACACGCGTCCATTTTCATTCATTCATTCATTCATCCATCGGCCGCACACTCGACGCGAGACGTTCGCGGCGGTTCTCTTTCACGGGACGCGATTTCCGCGCTGCCCGCACCGCCGTTCACGGAGAGGATCGTCGACGACGGAAATGCGGCCGCGTGTTCGGTGTCAACGTGCCATATTCGAACGCGCGACGGCTTAAAAGACACCCGAAAACGTTGGAGTGCGCGTAACGAGCACGATATATTTAGACGGCGAGCGTCGTCGCCAGTGGCGCTTGTCGCCTATAAGCTCTGTGACATAGTTACCGCTGAACTGCAATTAACGACGCCTTCTGACCAACCTGCCGACCGTCTATAGGACCCTTGTTTAATTCTACGTTTCTACGAAAAACAACCTCGCGTGCACCGCGCTTTCAATCTCTATCGAATTTCATCGATTCGAAACGCTAAAGTTCCGCCAACACATTCTCGGAATCCAACAAATCTTCGCACCGCTTCGAACCGACCTTGCTAGCTACATTCTCATTGATGTTCCAATGAATTGCACTCTGTCCTGAACTTACTATCGACTTAGTTAATAAATATAACAAAAATCAGTCAGCTTCTACAGATTTTAAGTTGACGACAGTCTTCGTCGGAATCTAGAAGACCTCGGACCATTCGCTGTCTACATTTAATCTCGATCAACTTTCTCGAGTCGTAATCTTTTAAGAGTTAATTAATTCGCGTGACGTATAACCGGGAGAATTATTTTTAGATTATTCTTTCGTGTTAATTTTCATTTTCACATACACAGGGCGTGGACAGAGGCAAGTCGTTATCAAACGGAGGAGCTGTGTATGTTTTTGCAGGACTTGAAAGGAGCATACCCGTAAAAATGTTTCTCGTTCCATGCTGGAGAGTTAGGAGCACGATAGCGAGCGTTAAATGGTAACAAAGCGAGCGTCCGTGCGTCGAGCGTTAAAGGAGGAGGAACTTACCTAAAATTGCAATTATACACGGCTCGTTACCTGGAACAGAAGTTTGATAAACGTGCTTTTCTGAACGAACGTCGCGGCATGCACTCTAATTCCGAACGCCACTTCCCGAGTGGATTTCCACTGCGCACACGCGGCTCTCCCTTCCAAGCCTCTTGGATTCATTTGTACACTGTAATATGGCGGGCACCCCGGACTCGAGACCCGACTTATTGTTAGATCCACCATCGGAGCTTTTTCCACGACACGCGGATTGTCTGAAAGGTTTCGTATGTACGACGCTTCTCATACATTTACCATTTTTCTTCGTTTCCTCACACGCCGTTTGTCGAATAATTACGTTCCTCGAACATTAAGAATTATAGAATCGTTGGACATCGAACATTTCATTCGATCTGAGCCTTCTTTCTTCAAGCTTTTAGATCGTGCTGCAATCATATGCACAATTAAATATTTACGAGTTCATATTGTATGTATTAGTCACTAATTATTACTATTCTGTACCAATATTTAACGATACCATGTTCGAACTTGGATGATTTGAAACTACAGAGAAAATTGATTTATGTCGATATCAATCAAAGTCGATATAAATTCCTCGAAAATAAAAGACTTTTACCATGTTTTTGAGTATTCCATTTGACGGTTTTTGTCGATGTAGTGTTACGCTGTAGATTTTACAGTATTTTCAGATTTAGAAGTAAAGAAAATTACACAATAAAATTTGGAGTTTTAGGTAGAGTCGATTTGATAATGAATAATTACGAGCGACGATATGTCAGTTTTGTTAATTTTTCTATAGGCACTGTTTAATTGTGTCGTTGCAGTAATATTTTCTCTGATTTTAACGTTCGGTATTTCAGTTTGCAAAAACTTAGAATTTCTCGTGAATTTATTTGTTCAACTATAATACTTACACACACCGTAAGCGCGAGCGGTCGTGTATCACATGGGTTTTGTTATTTCTTGTTCTTTATCACGGAGACTCGTTCTATGCGCAGAACTCAGATTAGAAAAATTTATGGAAACGACAGTGCAGTTAACGGCACGCTGTAAAGTGTAGTTATTTTCCCCGTAAGGGCGCGGTACACGACAAGAACGCGACGTAAAACCAAGATGGACGACTATTACTTTTGACACAATGCTCAGCTTATTCGCAGAATAAACTTGCGTTTTAGATACGTTTCTTCTCGTAACTGTTTCGAGGGGCAATCTTTTGGTTTAACTTTTTCCCGTCGAGTTTTATTGTACCTCTTCCGACGAGCAATTATGTTCGTAAGAACGGAACCTTGACGAAAGCAACAGTTTGAGTGAAAAGTTTGTGTTTTGTTTATTTTGTGGACAGTTTTCATGCACGTCACTTTTTACTGTATGAATAATTTCTGCAGCTTTTTACGTGCCGTTTTCTAGCTGCTGAAACGAGCACTGACGAGTACCTCTAACAAAGTCATTAATTTTTTTGTATATAGTCATCTGCAATTAAAAACAAATCTATGCTCGCTTATAAAATTGTGATTTAGCATAATGCTCCACAGATTCTTCCATTTTATCTCTTTTCACATTGATAGGAGCTGCTCAAGCTTTTTGAATAATTGAAAGTCTTAAAAAATTCATGTTTATTTTATGTCTACGTTCATTTTAGTGCGTAAGCGTTCATTTTAGAAGAATGGAATTTTATTGCGATGTAATTGCATGTTCAATAGATTTTGTTCGAAGTTAAATTACTACTTATTCACTTACTAAAAACCACAAATCCGGTCAGTGTTCTTCAGTGTTTGCATATTTTCCTTGTTTCCAGTTGGAGTTCGTCTGCACCGAACAAATTATTCGTTCTTTCGAAGACTGAAATCAATGAATAAGTATGTGACACACGTGTCACATCGTATGGAAGTGTTCCAAGACATGCACGCAAGGGAAGAAAGCATCGGGAAGCACGTGGATATCGGGCAAAGTAAATTAAATGGTTACGCTCGGGGTTCAAAGAGAAGGCGAGAACCGTGGAAGTTGGATACATTAGTGAATTAGTTACGTTAGCGGTTTGGGATTTAGTTCTCTAATCAAGAGAACGAAGAGTGAAGGCTGCGGCAATTGATGTAAAAGTAGAACTTCCCGGGGACCAATTACGTGGCCGTGGCGAAGCTAGAAGTTCTCTGTCGTAATCAACGAGGGGATTATGGCCGCGCGTTAAGTATATTACGCCTGGAATAATTTTCTGTTTGAACGAAAGAACCCGACAGCCGGCAATTAATCACAGAAACGCATAGAAAGCGTTTGCGAGCCTGCCGCGAATAAATCCCGAGGGCTTTTCACGAGACGAGATCTAACGGATGGTCTCACTGCTTAAACCATTAACAAAATAAGACGTTAATTCCTGGGAATATAGCGAATGGCCATTGTTTTGCTAAAATAACTACAATATTTTAGGTTTCTCAAAATTCCTGTTACTTTGCAAAATAAAAATTGTCTGTGTCGTTTGTAATACATTTTTGTGATGAAAAGGATAGTGAGATAGTATAATAGAGAATTTATACGTATATGAAAATTATTAAAGGAGAAAATAGATTCTGATTTGACTCCTGTTTCATACAATTTTTATTGCGCACACTAGACAGCGGACCTCCGTGCATTTATTTTTTCGACTTTTCTGCTTTGAGGAGTAAAATTACATTTGTTGGTTTCTCACGTTTTACGAGCACGGTTTGCAATATAAATCAGAAAAAATTCTCTAAAATGCTTCATAGAATCTAAAAATATCACATTTTTTCAGAATTTTAGAATGCAACAGAGTCCTCGAAAGTGTAGTGAAAAGCGCAAAATATAATTTACCCTGTAACTACCCCCGCGGGAAAGCTGAAAGTTTACTCAGAAGGGTTTTTCTTGGTCAGCTTTTGAATGGTTCGATATTCAGTGAAAAACCTCTAAGGGCAGTTTTGACCATCTTAATAGGCTAGACCCTTTATGAAATACAAGAAAGCATTTATATTATTAAGATTTGACAGCATTGATTGTTTAAAAAAAATAGGAAATTATATAAATATCTGCAATCTAGTAATCACTGAAGGAACGAGGAGAATACATGACGAAAAGGCAGTAAGACTCACGGCGAATGAGAATTTACAGACGATGAGTTTATTCACGTTTAATATGATGCTCGTAGTACACTTTTACGTAAGAAGTATAATCAATAGGCTCTTAACAAACTCGTTACGACGTGAACGCAGTGTCGTGGTACAGAGAATATTTACAATAACGTGTTCGAATACGCTCGGTGCGTCGTTAATGTGTATATTCAGCGTTTGTACGTTTACGGTTCGATTCGTCGGTGTACGGTCGACATGGTAAATATTCGAGTCGATAGTAAAAAACGACAGAAAGTTCGTAAAACGATGACAACGGGAGGTTAAACGGTGCCCAAGATTACGTGGCTACACGACAGTCGCGTCCGAGCATCGAACGTTTTCCGAATATCGAGGCTAATTGTATCCCACTGATCCATCTGCATCCGGAAATCGATCATTCTGCCGGGGCACCTGTGCACGTACGACATTGAAGCCTGTTTACGCCTTAGGAGAAGGAAGACGGAAATTAATACTGTTCAGTTCGTGGCGTTCGTGAATCGCAACGTGCCTGGCTGCAAAATCGACTTTCTGTTCGTTCTGATAACTCGTAATCTGACTTAATTCTTCGAACATGAAGCGTTTCAATGAGAGCAATTGGAAGACTCCGTGCAGAAAACTATCAAAACAGATTGGCAGGTCACATTTTTCTAGAGACCATTTGTCACTGGCTCTAAACGTTCCATTGAATAGACATATTTTTCATTTTCCACCTTCATATATTCCCAATCACAATTTCGAAGGAATTTAGATTATATTTATTACCTTAACGTATTCATTCAGTTTTTTTAACAAAATAAGAAGGAAGTTGGGGGAAGGGAACAGTTGCTCCATGTACCCTATATCCATTTTGTACACAAGATAACAAGTAAATTATTAAATTAATAAAAATTAAATTATCTTCCTGCGTTATTAACTAATCATAATTTTAGTAAAAAGTGTAACAAGATTTTTAGAGTATTCGCATTTGATTCGCTTCTCGTGTAGAAGCGTCTGTGTAAAGGCCATCACATTCTACTTAAGGCAGTATAGCAGCATTGGACAGCTAAAATCAATGTTGTATACAATTGATGTGGACTAATTACACTACAGCTTACTGTAAACACACATACGAGTAATTTCAGAAAAAATAATTATCAAGACATGGACAATTATCGTTAACGTAAATTGCTCATTGGACGTGAAGTAAGCAAGTACTTTCATAAACGTCTTCGACAGAATTATTGTTAGGACGTCTACAAAGAGTATCGAAATCACGGATAAAAAGAAATCGAGTTTTTGAAGTTTGAATACTTGAAACTCTTTTTGGAATAAAATAAAACTAAGCTACGTGACCAAGTAGAAGTTGCTATCGAGACAAGCGTGGCGTTGGTGCTCGCTCGAGACTAGAGTTTTGCGAATTGCAGTCTCGAGAGTAAAAACTTTTCTGCATTGTTGTCAGCCTTGTACTCGCTAAAGTAACTACCGCAAGTAGAACTTCGAGACCCGGTCGTAGCCCTTTTTCCTACGGCGAAGCTGTTCTTTTTGATAAACGAAACAGTGTGCGAGTCTTTTGTCTTATATTAAAGAGTATAATTATGTTATATGGCAAGAGAACAATGTTCAAACAATTAATTCAGTCACATTCGATACGCTGACGAGTTACATTTCACGCGGACAGATCAGTGAGACACGGTGAAATTCGAACATTGACGGAAGAATGGATTGCTGAACGTACGAAAAGAAAATATTTGGTGATTCGAATAAATATTCGAAAGCTCTGAAACAAACGATAAATTTTAAATATTGTACGAATCCATTGGCATTGTACTATACGATTTTAACTGTTGCGGGAAGCTGGAGTTTACTACAAGTTGTGAAAAGAAATTTTCTCAAAAATTGCAATTAATCCGAATTGTAGAAAAAACACTAAAACTTGTATGTTCCAATTTTTTTATGTGAGCCTGTATTGAAAATTTTAAAAATACATTTTGTAGATCTGTGTCAATTAAACATATTCTGAAAATTTGAAGTTTTAAGATGATAAACATTGCAGATTTTCTCTAGCTACAATAAATCTAAGAATTCTTACAACAACTTTTAGTATTTTTTCTACGATTCGGATCAATTGTAATTTTTAAAAAAATTTCTTTTCACATCCTGTAATAAACTAATTGCTCTAGCTTCCCAAAAAAGTTCAAATCGTATGGTACAATATTAAAAAAGTTATCGCTTTTTTAGAGCATCCGAATATTAATTCGAGTAGCTGTATACAGGGTGTTCCGGGTTTTCCAGCCAAACGAATTCTACAAGAGGAAGTAAGAAACAAATGTTGTTTGAAGTTCGGTTAGAAACGCTTTGTTATAAACTTATAAGCAAATGAAATTTAATTTGGTAACGGTGGATTTTACTGAAAGGTTGAACATGTTCATCTTATTCGTCGATAGTTATCTCGTTTACTATTTGGAGTGATTCAACATTAGTGTCACTTTTACCACAACACCTGTTAGATACCCTGCGATGTAAAATCCTCCGTTGCCAAATACCATTTCATTTGTTCATATCTTTGTAATACAGTGTTTCTAACAGAACTTAAAGGAACATTTTTTTTCTTTTTTCTACTTGTAGAAGATGCTTCCATAGTTTATGGGAAACCTCGGAACACACTATATGTATATAAAGTCACTTGTCCTATCTACACCCGCTGAAGCGTCGATATAATGTCGAAACGGAAACATTTCACAGACATATTATTTTACAGTATGGAAATAATGAAACACGTTGTGGCTAGATGTACGAGTAGGTTCGATTAGATGCATTCCCCGTGAACGTCCTATAATACAACGCCATAACAGAGACGCGATCGTACGGTTCGTAATCTTAACGGTTAATACGATTATTTACACTAAATTCGAGTATCTGAACGATCACCGAACAGATAATGACATTTGTACAGTCTTCATTTGTCAATTCGAATAATATCGGGATACTTTCTTTCGAAATTAAGAACGTGCTCGATATATGATTTCGATTCACTTCCAGTTCGTTCGATGACACATTAGTTTGCGTTACATTCACGCATACATTTCGCTAAATGAAAAATTGTTGCGCTGTGCGATATATCGCGCGGGAGACATCGACGTTCAATTTTTTTGCTGCACTTAATATCATTCACAAATAAAACCTTTCGGGTAGTTGTATTTCACGAAAGTATAAAGAAAAGTTCAGAAGTGTCTGAAATTTTTATGGACATTAAATAAACATTATCGTGGAACAAAATAATTCATACTATTAATTAATTAACACTCCGTAGTTTAAATGTCGTGTTTTGAAGTAAACTCGCAAGGCAGTTATGAAAGTGGCCTAAGTCGTATATGTCTTGTTTCGAGATATTTAAGGGGAGAGGATATATTAAGTTTATTTTTGTCAGTATCGCAAAAATTCCATTGAATTCATTTTAAGTTAATTTAGTTTAAAATAATACGATGTGAATTAACTGATAAACTCATTTTATTTTAAATCGTAAGTTGGACCACTTCCATAATTATTGGCACAATTCTCGATCGGCGTCAATAAATAATCGTCACTGAACCGCATCCATCACGATACTGTAAACCTTCGAGCAGAGCCCCATTTTTTACTAAAGACATCTGTTTCCATCGGCTCGACAAAAGACAAATAACGCCTGGTCGTGTTTCCTCCTTCTCGTTAATCCTTCCGCACGAGCGGCGCCGTTGTCTCCCGCGCGGTACAATGGATTCCTGGCGAGCTTCGATTAACGATCGACCGGTGTAGATTCTGTGGAGTGTATAGCTCTGGAGGGAACTACGTGTAGCTGGGTTCGGATCGGTGGACGCGAAAAATTGATGGAGAGAACAGTTGGAAGACAAAAAATCTTGGATATACAGTGATGTTCGAGAGATGAAACTGCTTCTGGTTCGTCCTGGAGTAGTGGCGGCTGGATTCGCGTCTCGTTGCTTTCTTCGCTGATCGATCGCGTCTTTTAGTCCGCTGGAACGGGGATCGGATTATCCGACGCGTCGGTCTTTCGCCTGTCCGGATCGTTTTGAGCTCAGGTTAGAGGCGCTTTCCCGACGAAGTGCCTGTACTTGTTGCACGCCGGGTACTTGCCCTCCTCGGAGACGATCGACAGATTGGACTGCTCCCTCTCGCGACGACACAGCGGTTTTTTCACCGGCTTTTTCGTGCCGTTGCCGCAATCCAGGGCATAACGGAGCTCGCTCGCCATCTCCGAGCACACGGACTTCTGCAAAGTGCGACCAAACCACCGATGCATACGCTTTTCTGCGACCCCACAAGCCGCGATCGGCCTGCTAAGCTACGGTGGGTCAACGAAGTATTGGCACAGGGGCAAAGCAGGTCCTCGCATTCACGATAGTATCTTCACGGTAATTTAGAAACCTACTTTGAGACGGGCACAGCCCTGATGCGCCACGCGCAGTTCATACGGTACGCGCATGAGCTGGCGCGAAAGGGAAAAGGGGGCGTAGCCTTTGAAAAAGAACGAAACGAGCCAAACTTGCCAATCTCTGCTCTAAAGAATCCATTTTCAAATTAAAATAAAGAAAAGAATTTTTTTCCAAGCCGATTTCTTGCAACCAAATATTTTTGAAACAGATTCTTTAGAGCTGAAGTCGGCTTTTCAAATTAAGATAAAGAAAATAATATTTTTACCAAGGCAATTTCTTGCAATCAAATATTCTTAAAAGTCTGTAGATAGACCACCCTGTATAATGAAGTAGTAAAAGTGATGAATGTGGAACGAAGAGTGCTCATACTTCTTTGACCCAGTCCAAGTCAGCCGAATGCGATGACGCGTGCCAGCATATTCGCCGGCCACTCGCCTCTTCCCGCCCTGCGCTCGACGAAATCGCGATATCAAGTTTATCGAGGTTATAACTTTTTACGAGCCGGAAATGTGCTGGCCGGATCTCGAAACGACTGTACGAACGCGAGAATCTCGCGCCCTCGCGCAATCTCGCGTGGAAACGTTCGCCATGTCCTCGAGGACTGTGAAAATTGACAAAAAGAGACTGTCTACGACTGTTCCCACGAGTTCCCGGAGAATCGGCCAAATAGCGTCAGCCCTGATCGGGTCTTTCCGCGGGAATTTCCAGTTCTTTCGTTCCGGTAATACGCGTCATTGCATGAAGCTGACAACTCTATTCTAGAACATTGGTGTGTGAACGTGCACTTGTTGCAAGAATGTTTTCAGGGAATTTTTCGTGACGTGTGGAAATCAGCCATAGGTAGAAAGCATTCTAACTTGCATCGTGCTGGTTTTATATTTAAGCGTCGTCACCTTTTTAGACTTGTGAGAGTGTCATTGCAAATTGGAATTATTACATCTCTATCAACAAGCAAAAAATGGCTGCACTTTACCTTGTGTAACCAGAAATGTTTGCCTTTTTCTCATGCAATCCTTTAGATTTTTGCGAGAAAATTCGAAAAATCCAAGTTTAAACTTGATTACCTGTCAACAACACTGAGGATCGCTCAACTTTAAACACTTATAACTTTTGAGCCACTGGTCTCTTAGGATTGAAACTTGAATTTCTGGTTACGCAAGGTAGCGTTCAATCCAAAAGATTGTTAAATTGGCACGAAACGAAAATGATCGTAGTAATAAAAGAAAACATGGTAGAAATAATGAAAAACAGGCTGGTGACACAAAACGAACTCTGTCTAAAAATTCATGCTTGATGATTTATTTCGTTCCAGTGCTGTGACACAACAAATAGCAGAGACGAAGTACAAAAGTTGCTCACCTCCTGTGTATCCGTGGCGAGAGAGAAAGAGAGGCAAGAAACATTGCGACACAACTAACAATGTCATACTAAACTGTCACACATCGTGCGCGTGTCCTTCCGAATCGTATGCGATCCACTTAAACCCTACGTGTTTTGCAATGCGACCGTTTCTAATTACCGTATTGGCAGTATTTCGTGTTGCTCCTAATTCCACATTCTCATTAAAAATATCTGAACAATAACATCGTTATTAATAACATCATTAATAAAATTCCAAGTTTCGAATTTTATAAATCAAACCCTTTCGTCGAAAATTTTACAAATGTTTAACAAATCGATTCTTAACGCTATTACTAATAAAAGAGAATTATATGGCTACGTTTTCATTAAAAAATCCGAACAATAACATCTATTCCAAGGTTCGAATTTTATATTTCAAACAAGATCACATTCGCCTAAAATTTTACAGATTTATAAGAAATCGATTTTTAACGTTACCAGTAATAGAAAAAATTAGACGACTGAAAAAGGAGAGGCGTGAAATAAAATAAAGGAGAAAAGCCACAGGTAGATTGTAACGGAATGAATGAAGCAAGAAATCCAATGACAATAAACGAGACGTACCCGTTATTACGAGCGTGTAGAAGATAGTAATTAGAATCAAGTACTACTCACTTAAATCAGTCGAAAGAGCAAGAAAACTAATTGGTGTTCTTGCGGCATAGATGAGTTATGAAGTAATAAATCAAATAAAAATGAAATTTGAGAACTCGGTAGCCGGTCGGAATGATTATCGTTGGTTGGGAGAAACCGAGACGCCACCATTACGGTAATTTATATGATACAAGTGTACGGGCCGAAACATAGAGAGTCGACTATCGTATATGTTCTTTCGTGTCTCACTAAAGAAACCGTGGGCATGTTTGCGCGGCCCTATAATTCTCTGACGACAGACAACGTTCGATCCGAGTTGTTTTTTCGTACGCGGTTTTTCTTTATCGTTTCTCTCTGTTATCAGAAACATACGGACTCCGCGCGGTGGTGGCATGGCTGGCCACTCCCTCGAAACTACACAATATGTACATATACAATAAAACGTTAGCAACCTCACGCTATACATTAATTATCTATTCGGTATAAAATCGTGATTGTTTGTAAATATTTTTCGTTAATCTGCAACACTTAATTCAGTCGCGGTCCACGGCGCGTCAGCTCGAGAGGTATACGCCGCGGGGTTTTTTTTTGTTTCTTTACATTAACAAATTCACCCGGGAGACTGTTGCTTCTCGCTGCGAGGCTTGAAGTCGTCGTCAATTAATCTAAGAGTTTTGATATGAGCAATATGGCAAACGCGTTGACCTTTCCAATTTCAATTGGCAACGACGCGAACCTTTCAAGGGAAATGTATGAACAGATTTTTTTTCATTTTATTTCTGAGATGAAGAGAGAAAGAGAAAGAGAGAAATCGATTATTTCGCTGATTCTTGGTTACTTCGTTTAATTGTTAGCGAGCCTTTTGATCGATCGTCGCGCTAGATTGTCTGCTGGGATTTTCGACGAGGACGAAAAAAACTGGAAAGGTCGAGGATCGTTGCTCCTTCGTTTTGATTATACGTTTCGTTTCTTTTTTCAACTTTCTACACGTTTTTTGTGTCTGTCAGTGTTTCACACAGTTCTCGATCACTCATGGTGGAGTTTCTCCTTAGGTCCATCGGGTCAGACACGGTTTTCTCGGGCTTAGGAATCTGTGAGACATTTTTTTTTCGTTTGTTTGTTTTGCGAACGGGATCATTATACCGTCCGCTAGTGTAGATCGGTAAAAGCTTCGCAGATCGGTTTCCCCGAGGATTTCTGCTTCTAAAACAGAACAGCAAAGTGCTCGGGTAAGATTGCGGCCAGGTGAGAATATCAATGATCGATGAATCAATATGACGACGCGGCATATGCGACGAGAGCGCCGTCGGCATGAAAAAGGCACTTAAAAAGAACGAACCGGCGCAACAATGATTTTTCAATTAAATTTGGAAGAGGCAAACAAGCTTAGCGGACACAAAAGAGAAGGAAATTATAGCCGGGAAATGACAAACACGGTGTACGATTCCTCTCAAGTCAAAGGACAAAGGAGCACGAGCCGAGAACCGGAGTTAGCGAAACAGCAGTAGCAGCACAAACGAACGGAACTCGTTTTAATATTCCTCTTTACGAGTCGAGAAATTAACGGTGTGTACCAGATAGAACGGAAATTGTAATAAGCTCAATGTAAAGTGATTCGTTTGGAATAAGATAATTGAGAAACGACAACAGAGATTCTTTTATGCAATGCTTTCTTTCTTCAATAAGGATTGGGATCGCAAGGCTGTACCTGGGATCCCGAAGTTTAATACTGTCCGCACAACAACAAAATAAGATCTTTGCGACTACGGTGAGAAAAAACATTTCTGATGAATTCATTAAGGAAGCGCAGAATAATAAAGCAACAATTCTATTAGATGATTACAAAAAATCCTCCCCTATTTTCGTAGTGGTCAGTGTACAATTGATTAATAAAACTTTGTTTTTAGATCGGGTACATACATCGGGATTTTTTCAATCATCCAATATGAAGTAGACGCACATTTAGTAATCAAAATATACACCACCATACACGGAAGTTTGGCCAAGAGAGAAAAGTTTGAAATATAATCATTCAAAACGTTTCGCTCGTTTCAAGAAAGTTTATATTATTACATAGTAATTTTAAATAACCTTTCCACATAACTAATGAGGGTTTAAGTAACGATTAGGGATAAAGATTTCGGGATACAGGCGAATTAAAAGATTGTACACGTTCAAGAACGTCGAGAATAACTAAATCAACAGAGGATCGATATATTCGATCGATAACTAAACGAAATTGCAAAAAACAGCACCTGAAATGGCAAGTGAATTTAATCTTTGACGACAACATCCAATTTCCGTGAATACGGTCAAACGTGGGCTACAAGAAGGAAATTTACACGGCCGAATAGCAATGTGTAATACGGTAATAATGTTTATTATAATGTTTCTTCGCAAAATCCTCATTAGTTATGTAGAAAGGCTATTTAAGATGATTATGTAATAATATAAACTTTCTCGAAGCCAGCAAAACATTTTAAATTATATTTTAAAATTTTCTTTATTGGCCAAATTTCAATGAGCGGTTAAGTATATATAAAACATATAGGGTGTCTCAAAATTTCTTTAACATCCGGAAATGGGAAGTTCCTGAGATCATTTGAAGCAATATATTCTTTTGCAAAAATAGCGTCCGCGGCATTGTTAAGGAGTTATTCATGAAAAACACGGGCCAATCAGAGCATGACCTAGATGCGTGTTAGCACAGTCAGCCTGGTGCGCCAACTGTCAATTGGCCGACTGTGCTAACACACGTCTAGGTCGCGCTCTGATTGGTCCGCGTTTTTCATTAATAACTCCTTAAACAAGCTGCGGGAGCCATTCTTGCAAAGGAAAATGTTGCTTCAAATGATCTCAGGAATCTCTCATTTCCGGATGTTGAAAGAATTTTGAGGTATCCTGTGTATACAGTCGTTTTAAACAATGTTTTGATCACGTTATACAGAAGTCTACTGTACTTGGAAGAACAACAGTGATGTAAAGATTAATAATGTCGTATTTCTGAAAGGAAACACGGGTAACGCTTGCGGGTTATGCAACAATTACGATCCGCCCTCGATGTCAAGCAAGAACGATTAACAGTTTCAGAATCGAGGGTAGTCTCGTGGCCACTCTGTTGTGGTCTGAAGTATCGCGGTCCGAAGGGGAACAGCGATACCAACGTTTGTTGGCTTGTAGGATTGTTTGCTCTCGAGTACGCGGGGGTCGCCGTCGCAAAGCTGCATATCCGTATTTGTGGACGAGCCCTTCTCAAATACTTGCCTATTTGCTTACCGCTTGAATGTACGCAAGCGGTAGCTCGAATACATATTGTAGACACGCGATCCCCTTCGCATGCGAGTTTCCCGTATCACTGTGTCTTAATTTCATACCCACAAAGGAATGTTCCTCTCGGGACGGCTCGTTTCACGCTTCTCAACCTTCCCAGCATCGATTTTTCCATTCCCCACCGTTCTACCATCGCGAAATTAATTGACCGTCAATGATCCTTTCGCTTCAGATATCTTTTTCTTCGAATAAACGCTTTATTATCTGTCACGCCTTTATACTAGAACCACCAGACGGATCAAAATTACCTCATAATCAAAATGAATGGACTTAATCTGGTTATTATTGTAAATCGGTGTACTCGCGTTTACTGCTCGGTAGTTACAACGTTGTATGTGGCATTACGATTGACTGTCGTATACAAACCCTAAAAAATTCCACAGAATCAAAATGATCCAATTACTGAAACTTATAAACATATTGTAACTTGTAAAATATAGTCTGAATTCTTTCAAATATTACCCAGGTGGGGATTGTTCTATTCCACATACAAATTAAACTTTTTTTCATATAATATAAAAATCATATTCGATGAATCACATCGATTCGAGATTTGGAAGCTGTAATGAAAGGATGTATAAATTTCTTCGATTCGAAGAGAAACCGTACAGGATTGAAACGAAGGCATTGCGAACAATGCAAGTTAAAAGGACATACACGTTTAAGCTAAATCTAATAATTAGTAATTTTATAATAATCGACATGAAATCAAATCACGTAAAATACACAGTGCGTTCGAAAAATACGAAATCAAAGTTTGGGCTCTTTCCTCTAGAATTTCAGCATGTGAGTTAGTCGTATAGCTCTCTCTTACGCATGAAAATATGATGTATTGGAAATACTATGATTTTATAATTTACAAAAGTTCTATATCAAATATCCGAAAATACAATCTTCTCAATAGCCATGCAATCTATTTATCCTAGATAACGCTGAATAGTTAATGCAGTCCAATCTTCGGGCATTTGGACTCATTGTGTATCAGAAGCAACAAGCCATCACGAGCCTGGTGAAATGTGTGCGCGAGAACAATGAGAATTCAAACCTTGATCCCTTATTTATGGAACAGTTTGTACAGATAGCACCAACGAAGTGAAAGGAAACGGTTTAATGATATGCCCGGCCGCAAACGATTACGATGACGGATGCAGAACATTCGCTCGACATGAAATATTTGCAAATCTTTCGGCTGAGTGATTCCGTCGATCGGACGGTAGAACGATCAAACCCGAGTGGTTCTGTACTTGCGCCGTGACCATTAAAGAGGAACTCCACCATCGCGCGAACATCAACTGATGTATTCGCGCGGTATGTCGGGGTAGATCGCGTCTGGATCGAGATGCGTGTTGGATGACGTTACTTCTGGCGTGATTACGCCCTCTTCGACGTGCTATCTGACCTCACTCACCCGTTCCTCAATGGCGACCTTCCGGCTTTTCCAAACGAACTCGCACACTGCTATCACGCATGCGATGCCCATCCCGCCCATCAGAACTACGAACACGCCGCCGACGTTGGCGAGGCCCAGCTCGTTCGCCGTCGAGCTGCTCTTCGAGGTATCATCCTGGTGACAGACAAACAACTCGATTCGTCAAGTCTGAAAAGTACACCTCGATAAAAGGTAAATGTTACGTTCAGGGGAGACAGCTCGGAGGATCCAGAAGTGGGAAGAGGATTCCGCGGCTCGCGAGCCGCAAGTTTTTCAGGCCGGACGCTTCACAAGGACAATACAGGACGTTGTGTTTGCATGCTTACCCTGCAAGATCCTCCGCCACGTTTCTCCTTCCACCAGCGTGTTTTCAGCAAGTGCAACTTCCCCTCTTCTTGCAGCTTCAGGATCGCTCCGCTTATGGCAGTCCTGTATGGCGAATCTGAAGTCCCAAGGTCATATTGAGAAAGTCTTATCTCCTCTGCCAGTCGGCTTTTATCGCTCTCGAAACTTTCGAAAGCTGTCACCGAAGTTATCACTTCCAACCAGCGAACATACTGAAGCGACAGTCGACGATGTTTAATATATTTTCGTTCGAAACAGTCGTCGCAACAGCGTTTCAGAATTATATTATTGTCATTTCTGTCCAGAATATATTTTTCATTTTTACAGATTGTGTCTTTCGATACCGGTACAGTTTCTTTATTGCCGAAACAGGGAACCATGCACCAGCGAGGGAGAATGAGAAAACCCGTGACCTATAGTATCGCTTTCGAATGTTTACAGATACAATATTTTTGCAACGACCACTGATTCGCTTCGCAACGAAACACGGAATATTAAACAGCGGAACTCGTTCTCGCAAAACGTGCGGAAGCTTGGAATCGGTTGAAATTCTCGTTGGAACGAGCGGGGATCGGCGCCCTTCTAATTTCCCTATAAATTCGTACAACCAACGTGAAAAATTATCTTCACGATTCGACGGCGCGGTGTTTGCCTAGGGACTATAAATCAACGATATACATGTCGATCGGCTGAAATACATAGACCGCGTCTCTATCGCTCGATAGCTATTCGAGCGGGTATAATCGGCTAACGGTGCATCTAGGTGACAAGTTTATACTGGCTGTTATACAAGGTGTTACAAAAGCATGGGACCAATCACATATTCTTAACTTGAGTACAGATTGAACATTTCTTTAGACATACAATATTTGTACACATAATTTTTCATTAACGATATCATCCGAATTAATGAATTTTCAGTTGACGAACTGTTTTCAATCATAAATATTAGGTTGTTGCATTTGAAATGTCCGATTTTAGAATGCAACTCTTATAAAACGTTTCGATCAAGAAATGCTATTACAGTCTATAAGGTTTATTATACAAACCTTTGAGGTACAGATCCTTAATATTAAACGTACCGCAACGGTCAAACGACCAGTTCTAGATCTTTTATTTCACAATTAATGAAATTATAACGATGCAACCACGTTTCATAAGGCAACGTGTCTGTTACTCTTATAATTTCATATTTATTGTATAATTTTACTTTTAAATAAGGTTTATTTCAACGCGAACCAACGTGACTGTCGTGTACACCTCTTACATGTCTGGAAAAATAACTTATTGACATTATGTGGGTTTTGGTGAAAAAAGACAAGTCGAAGATAAAGAAGAAGTACAAAACCAAGATAATAATCTTGTAAATGAAAAACGTGAATGTCCATAATGTCTCATTTTTACCGCAATACAAGAAAACTTAAAATTTGTAGATAGTTATTGCATTTCATATGCAACAACTTAATATTTCTTGGGATGAATCTTTAATTTTAAGAATGGGAAAGCACACTTTCGACTTGTTTGCTTCGAGAAACAGCATGTTTAGAGGATGGTATATTTTGAGACACCCCTACACCTACATTCGTGTATAGATTGTATATTCACGTACGCTAGAGTATTTCATAGCACTTACTCGGTGGCATGGCTATGCCATATCCTTTCGAGTCCAGGAGACCGCCGACTTGAGTGAGGTCGCAGGTCCTCTCGATTACGTATTCGATAGAAGTGGATTCCATTAGGAATGCGTAGCTGCCTTTACCCTTGATCACTCGATCCACGCCCTCGACGTTGCTATTTGTAAATACCTCCGGCTTTGCCGAATCCATGAAGGACCACATACGCTGGTACGTCGAGAAATTGGAATCCTAGATCACGCCAGGAATTTCATGGTCGATTGCGCGTGCCATTAAACGATGAAACGTCGGCCGAAATTGGTTAATCTTCAAGGAGGACTATTACACGGTGCCCGCTCGTCTGCGGTCCCATGGAAATCACAGCCGAGCTGCCATTGCAGCGATCGATAACGCCCCGTCGCCGTTCTCGCGATTTGCAATTTCATTTTTGCCCCCTAAACCCCGAATCGATTCGGATCACACGCAGCGATCGGCTAAGCGCACTTCAAATTTCAACCTTAACCCCTCGAAGATTAACCTTTCGCGATAATCAGGAATACTATTAACCCTCCGCGAAACTGATGGAGTTAAGTTAACCCCGTCGCGTATAAAACTAATATTCTGAAATGTAATAGTAACATTTTTATTCTTAAAACAAAAAATCGTTCATTTTTAACACTAGTTTTACGGAATCCGTCACAATGTCGGGCTCTGATATTTTTAATTTACGATTATTCAGATTCTAGATGTATTATTGAAAAAATTTTGATAGACACATTCTTGTTATTTTTATAAAGTAATTTAATGTTAAAAGTAAATCTTTGTTTTATTTCAATTTGACCCTATTATTTACATCGGACAAATTTAATTACGAAAATAATTTCAGCACAGTCGGTTCAACATGAAAAATGATTCTACTGCGTTGCCTGACGCCTGATACGATAGTAACGTGCGTTTACTTTCCAAGTAGATTGTCCCTCGATCTATCGGTTCGAACCTTCGATACGTCCATACAGACTCAAAAATAGCGGGCCAGGTTCAATGAGGCGATTACACGAATATTTGTATAGGGTTCATAAGATATTCATGCGATCTTACCCTGAAAAAGGCTGCGGTACTGCCTCCTTTGAGAGCGCCGTATTTGATTTTCGTCTGCTTTGCGAGATCCTCCGCGCTCTCGATCGGAGAATCCATCCTCTCGACGGTGAGGAACGCGGCCAAGTTGGCAGTGTACGAAGAAATCATGATCAAAGTGAAGAACCACCACATCCCCGCCACTATGCGAGTTGACACGGCCCTGCGATGAGAATTTGAACGGTGCAGAGGAACCTTGACGCGAAAATATTCCGAATATGTTCTCCGCGGCAGCGAATTTTCTGCATTTACTTCAATATACGATCGACTATCTCAAGAATTCTCGTGTAATATCAAGTGAACAAATATCTAAATTGTCTCGTGATTAGATATACAAGTTTATTTAGCTTTACAAATTTGCTATTTTAGATCTAATACGAAAATTATTGACGCCTCAATGCTATCTACTTTTTCAATGTTTAATAAAGTAGGTAAGGTATGTGTGTAGTGTACCGTTTGTCTAATCCAGATTGGGACTATTGCATATGTACGTGACCGAAACTGAAAAATGCTTTCCCTCTTGACTTTATATAACACTTTACAACGAAGATGCTTTCAATAAAATGATAATGAAGGGCGAGGAACAAGACAGATGCTGATAGCGAACGCGACAGCGACGCACTGATAAGTTTTTCGTTCGTCGCGGAATTTAACCTCGTGTTCTGCATTAGTCCCAAAACTTAATTAGTCAAATTATACCGATGAATACTCCAAGCTTCTACATATACCGTGTCATGCAACTCACGCGGTCTACGCTTCTATGAACTATCTGTCTAATGTAACACACATGACACCAACTTAAGCGTTAATCCTACTAAATAAGGAACGACGATAACGACTCGGGGAATAGGGGCTGCTTCGCGTAGAGTTTCGGAAGACAGAAGCATCTAAATACAGTCTCCTGTGTCTAACGAGTAGTGAAAGTGTCAGGTGTCTCGGATTAAACGCGCAGAAATTGCTGCCGCCTCCTTTAAATAATTCAAATACCTTCTCCCAACAAGGAATTCGTCAAATTTCATTCTACAGTCAACGTTCCGTGGATTTCCGCGGCCGAGTTAGAAACATCTCTTGGCCGTCCATATTAACGGCAAGACATCTTAACGTTGATTAACAATATCCACGATAGAACGGTAACTACGTAATTAAAATTAACGCGTTCAATCTCCTAGCCTTTTCTCCCAAAAAATAAGGTCTTGATTTCACGAACATACGTTCTCTATGTAAATTCTGTAATCTGTTCATCTCTTATGGAAAATGCAAATGAACGAGCGAGATTCAGCTACATTACATCGGATTCGTAAAAAAAATTACACTGCATCGGCCGGAGCGTTTTATTCGAAAAAAACCGCGGCGGACGAAAATGCATGAATGGAAATATTCGAAAAAGTAGTATTGGGATAGATTAAAAATTGGAGAAACAAATGAAACCGTAATTCTTCGTAATAAATTCGACAGACGCGTGTCGCGGATAGCATTCGAGTGCGACAAGCTAATGGCTGCGAACGAGATCGGAGGGAGTAGCAGAAATAATTTCTAACTCGGTCGAATCATCTTATCCAAACAGCCTGCGAATTCCTCGGTAGGTGGGTACTGAAACGGCAGAACATAACGAATGTTACCGTTTCGCCCGGTTTCCAATTTAAAGCGAGATTCCGTGAAAATTCAGCGACGTGACGCCGGAAGTTATCGAACGTTCCGGCGCTGTCGTCCCCGTTACCTCGCTCCATATCATTATCTTAGGAGTTCCCGGGTAGAACAGTGGCAGCAACAACTTCCATTAAACGTCGCCGTTGTGACTGGCAACGAGACAGAGCGGTTAGGCGATAGGCGATAGAGAAGCACGGTCGGCGACGTGTCTCGACACACGGTAGAACGTGATCGGTTGCAGCAAGCCTACGATATAGCATATCCAGGCTATCGTTACAGAAGAGTAGCACCTATCGACCCCGAATCTCGTCTTCCTTGCCGACCGAACGAACCCTCCGCGAGTCGAGAGGACCCTCCGAAAACTTCTATTCACCATTGTACACTCCAGGTGAACCCCGTCCGCGGACCGGTTAACTAGTTTAACACGAGTTCTCGAGTTCGAGGACTCGAGAGCCTCGGGAACACAACCATCGACGCGTTTTACCCCGTAACTGGAATACACCGCGCAGACACGGATCGTACCAAAATAGTTAGTGTGCTCCTTCGGTGACTTACTTCGGCGCTATATCAGAGCCTTGCTGCATGAGCGAGCCTATGGTGAACCAGAGCGAGTTCATCAGGGTGAACTCGTTCTCGAGGACCTCGGACTGTCCGTTGCACAGATGGGGATTCTCCCACTCGTAGGGGCTGAACCTGCAGACACGTGAAAGGAGAACGGGGAGGATTAGACCTCAGAGTCGCAACGTGCGTAGTTACTCAAGGATTACAGACTCGAAGCGATCGATCCGACATCTTTGCATTCCTCGGTGTTTCCTCCCTTTTCTTTCAGAACCAGTTATAGCCGAGGATAATTCAATTATACTCCACTGACCTATCTACAATAATTCAGAAACACTACTGTTGTTCTTACATGTAATCTTTGCGTTATTATATTCATCGAACGATTGGTTAACCCGTGGACGGCGGAACTTGAATTCACTCCGCCTGAATTCTCTATCGCCTGAATGACTGCAATTCTTGATAGCATTCAACAACGAACACGAACAGATTGTAGATTTTTCAAATTCGAATTCTATCAGATGTCTATTTTCAAATTCTACAATTCGATTTTTTACCGTACAGTTCAAGGTTCGCTTACTGTAGCCACTATTAACAGCGCCGCAGATATTGGAGAACAAGATTTTCCACTAGTTACAGCACGTACTATTTAAAATTTAATTAAATGGAACAATATTGCCGGAAGGAAAATTCGAACGCAAACATACCGTTAATATTAATTTTACAAGTGTTTGTAGCTGCGACTCTGAGAATCGCTGTCCGCTTGTTAATCGATAGTTAGATCTGTAAATAATAGACGTCTTAAGGAGAGACTGCCATCTCATATCAGTCGACTCTCTTTGTCAAACATCCTAAGAGAAAATCAACAAAGAAATTATTCCGGGACAAAAGCGGTAGTCTTTACTCACTCCTCCGTCTCCGTTTTCCATACCTCCTTCGTGAATTAATTTGTCCAATCACCAAGAAACTTTTACGCAACTCATAATTGCTCCACCACTTTCTCCCCACAAATGCTTTGAGACAGACGAAGAGAAGAAGAAAGTTTGTACAAGAAGGAAGGAAGTTTAATTCGTAGTTTCCCTTTCCTTAATTGAATTTTTGATTGTTTTCCCGGATCGCTTTGGTTTTCTGCGAGGTCGACTCGTTTGCAATGTCTACGGTGGGTACATAAACAAAAAAGGTCTACGATTCCGGGAAAATTCTTTCATTTAATTAAGCACATCTATTTTAGGTAATTGTACGGACTCGATTTTGCTTTTAGTATGCCATTATGAAAACTCTATATTGACCAGCTTTTAGGAGGATCGTGAAAATTTCTGACGTTCCTTCCGAGCAAAAATTACTTCTCGTTTTCGGCGATCAATGGACTCTTAACTCGACAGACTGGGCCGCCTCTCCTTAAAAAGACGCTTTTTCGCGAACTCTCAATTCTCGTGTCCTTCATCTACGAGAGACTACAACAATATCAACAATCCAGTCCCGGCTTGGAGCGAACAATGACACGGATCGGAGAATTCAGTGACGTTTTGCAAAAAAAAATTAATTTTCTCTTCTTAATACTCTCAAATATGATGAAATTTGTACGTCTGTCCTAATTACAATTTTTTTAATCCCTTGCACTTGGAGCACACTCAACTCGAAAATTAAATATTTGTGGAATGAAATTGATATAACGTCCGATATAGTACACAAAGAAGAACCATATTATTACAAAAAAATTTCACGTCGATGCAGTTTACAAGTTCCAGGCAAATATCACTAAACCCTGCGATCGGGACCACCGGTTGGACGGTTTACGCGGATTCGTTTCGCTGAATAATTCATCGATTCTTCGTTCGTAGTCTGGGGTCTGGGACGGTGCGAGTTGGTGGGGCTCGGGGCAAGTAAATCGCTACGAAAGTGGATCGTTACATTGGTCGTCGATCGTCGATGCAATCCCGATTACATGCGTCCCGGTTCGGAGGAACGTGTGTCGCGTGGGTCGCAAGAGAACGCAACTGAGAGTAGTCGAGCTGGACAAAGGGGTTCGTCGGGGATAACGAAACAAAGGTGGACGAGAATAAACGAAAAGAGTAAACAGGTAGAAGACGTTCAAGCGATCGTGATGCCAATCTAACGGCTTACTTGGGCAGAATGTCACAGCCCTGCCGCATTAAGGATCCGATGGTGAACCACATGCAGTTGAGCAGCTTGAAGCGGTTCTCCAGATGGTCCGGGTTTTTGTTGCACGGATGAGGATTGTACCACTCGTACGGGGTGAATCTAAACTGATCAACTCTAGACAACGTCTGATCCCCTTCGTCCTGGACGCATCTGTCTTCCCCGGGCCGGCCGATCGCCATTTACGTATGAAGATTAACCGCGTCCGAGCATCGAGAAAAAGAGGTCGAACGGAATGCGACAAGTCACCGTCCCCTGTCTGTTTAGTCCGTTCTCCCGTCGATTTTATACACGGTTTTTGTCCGCGATCGGTGGTCGCGGTGCGTCACGATCAATCGTGAAATTAAAACTGCCACGGCTCAAACAGTACAGTAGTGCTCACCTAAACCTGCAAAATCTTCAATTTTCACCGCTCGCCTCCCACACTATCCCTCTACCTGCCTCGACCTCAGGGGGAATAAAACTACTAGAGAAAAGGAGACGCTTCGAATAGGTCAAAATGCTAAGGTTTAATTCTGCACTACGGTATTCTCTTCTTCTTTGTTTTCCTTTCTCCAGAATTTCACTTCTGGATCTGAAACTTTGCAAGTTCAAGCGAGCACTGTACATATATCGTATTCGCCAGCTGCCGTTCAATCGTATACTTACTTGTCACGCGCCTGTATTGGAAAATATGATCTTAGCTTTAAAGGTATTCTTCGTGGGTGAACATCGGTTAACGCCCGACGGCCAATTTTGACTTACTATTTACGATTGAAAATCTCTCGAACACACGCGAGAAGCTTGTTAAACTCCTAATACGATGGAACGATATTTTTACGTCGCAGAGACCTGCACCTATCGGATCGTTCGTTCTACGTGGTGTAGTCGGAGCTGTATGTATAATACTTTTATCGAGGCTCAGAAAGGTGGATTCACTTGCCTGGCAAGTATGAAGAGCAGCACTGAGACGCCCAGATAAGCAGTTGCCATATAAATCCAAACGTCGAGGCTCAAGGGACTCAGGAACGAGAACAGATTCGGCGGTTGCTTTATAGGCTTACGGTAGAGTATGCTGATACCTGGAAGAGCCAAACGAAAAATTAACGAATGCGAGATACGGTGCAGTCAATTATTCTTCAGTTCCTTTTAAAAGTACATAGAATGACAGATTTGGTGTGTCTTTTATCGTAACCTTTGATTCAGAACAATGTTCTTCCAAGTTTTAAAATATAGTTTTTGAAAAATCCATCGCTTAAGGGGGTAGACTCGTTTCCAGGATTGTAAGAGTGCGGTACGAGCTTTTTCATTTCTCGGTAATGCAAAGATCATAAAAGATCAATCTCAGCTTCGGTCGTACTCAAAAGTCAAATTTTTACTAAGAATAATGTAAATTACGCCTCGTAATCGTAAAAGTGGGACTATTGAGGATGATCGCAGCCTAGATCGATCTTCTATGTAGCATTTTTGACTACTGAAAAATCCCACCTGTGTATTTTGCACCAATGGAATCCTGGAAAAACGAGTCCACCTCCTTAAAACGTACGCGGTCTTGTTTTTTGAAAATTGAACTGATAGAGTAATTACTGCGGGAATAGGTTTGAAACAGGCAGAATTTTCCCGAAGCATAAATTCGATCGCAATTGAATTTCCATCCCTCTAGAACCAGCTCTAGACGGTCGGCAAACCGCAGGAATTCTCGCACGGATGGTTTTTCTATTTTGAGAAATCAGGGAAAGCCCGAGGTGAGTCGTCATTAAATCAATCCTCGGGGCCAATAAACGGGATCAAAGCGTACCCCCTGATTAAACAGATCGCTCACCCAGGTTCATGAACGGCATGGTGAAGTCGACCGCCTGCTCCCGATCGTACGTGATGGTGAGATCGGCGATCGCTAGGTCTGCTTTTTGATCAAGCAATTCTTTCATCATCCCGTCCCACTCTTTCGTCTGCTTGTTGTAGGACCCGTACCGTCCGTCCGGCACCAACCGGAATGTGTAATTGAAGCCGAGGATCCTCGATATCTCGTAAATCAAGTCGACGCTGTAGCCCTCGTACTGTGCATTTCCGGTGAGCGTATCGCTGGAGTCCTTCCTCATGCAGTACGGCGCGCTCTGTAGGGTAATGAGCTGACGTCACAAGTCGGATACCGTCAGCCTTCTCTATGTCTGTGTTTATACAGAATGCCGCGCTTTTCGTAGGCCATATTAATATTTTCTTGAGACCGTGCTCTCAGAGACACGTATTACCAGTGAGTAGCCGGTTTCCAGAGGTCAACATTATATATAAATCCGTCGGAAATGTCTCCGTACTGCCTTTCAGCGGAATAACTTTTTTCCAACGGTCCAAATTACTTGAGATTTTCAAGAAAATTCTATTTTACATTTTTATACCTTTTGCCTGTGCCCTCATATACATACGCTATGTATTGGGTTGGAAAGTTCGTAACGTTTTTAATTTAAAATTCAAACATCAAATTCAGATTTTTGTTCACAGATTTATTCAATAGCATGACGAGTTACCTCAAAAATAGCAAACAGTAAAGAATGGAGAATTGTTGTTTCTTCTTAGAAATCACAAGTTACAAAAACGTTCTAATCGTAGTCGTACAATAATTTCGATATTTTTGCACGTCTCGATATTTTTCCATTCAATAAGATCCTGCTCTGGTTCAATGGAAATAATCCGCGTGTTTTTTCTCGCATTTCCCGTAATATATGCCCTGCAGCATCGAACGAAGAACGGATATCATGGCGGCCAGTTTTTAGTGGCCGACCCTATAGGTACTTGCACAGGTAGCACGTACACACGAACCCTCGTTGCAGAGCACGGGGTTTGAATACGTGCACACGAACGCGACCAGCCAGGTCACCGGTTGAACCAATAGAACCTCACGTAGGGACGCGCGCGCGTGAAACGCCATATTCTCCTCCGTGTGGAGCAGGCCGTTTCGGCAAATATGAAAATTCAGGAGTCCACGGCTCCTTTTGCGCTCCGACGCTGCTTAATTAACGCAACCGTGATTTGCGCTGGACACAAGAGAGAAATGAAATATGCATGTACAGCGCGCGCGCTCGTGCTCGCGATTAAAATGGCGGGTTCTTGTATTAAAGTTGACTTTCTTTCGCTACTCATCCGTCGAAAATGCGTCTAAATCTGAATCTAAATGAATAGTTGTTGTCAACACGAAATATTCTCGAGAGCAAAGTTATAAAAATTATTAACTAAATCTGTGAACGGTTTTAAGCATCGTTAATTGTACAACTATAAAAATCGTTCGCTGTCCGACGCACAGACTGGTATTTGGCTGATCTAGCTGGCCGAAATTTTTTATTGCTTAAAACTGATATAATTTTATTATGTTCTATTAAATTATGCTTACATTAATTAAAAAGAACCAGTTATACGCTATGAACAATGGGGTTGTTTCGAGGGACTACCTGGCTCTCCCAATAACATGTTATTCTTTACCTGGAGGTAGTTCTAGGAAATTGACTTTTGGCCAGCTAGATCGGTCAAATACCAGTCTGTGCGATGGTTAAATGGACAAGAACGCATTTCCACTTGCAATAGTCCGACGTTTGCCGAGAAATCCTCTAGCTCCAACGTCCAGGAGGTCCTTGCCGGTACTTTCAGTGATAAACGCACGAAATTCTCAGTCTAATCGTGAGCTTGCTATACATTCGGATTACTCGCACGTACTTAAAAAGTCGTAGCATAAAAATGCAAACACGTTTTAATGGTGTAAGGTAAACCAACAAATCCTCTAGTTCACGAGGACCCTGGTGGTACTCTCTGTAATCGATTCCTCCTTTCTCATTCGGGAAACTGGCGGTAAGAAGTTACGTAAACTCGGCGTAACTCAGAGGGTAGGACTGTAAAACGTCTGAAGGTAGCGTCGAATTCTGTAATTGCCGGGTCGTCGCCTAATGCCGGAGTTAACTGAAGTCTCTATTACCGTGCGCGGAAACTTGGCGATTTTCGACTGGCAAAGGAGCTTCGCCGGGAGGTTCGAGTGAACGTTCAACGACGCAGGATCCGATTAATATCCTCGTAAATAGAGGAGGTGGGTAACGGAGACCCGGTTTTGAAGAACCGACGTTACATCGTTCAAGTTTCCGCAGCAGCGTCGAGCGTCGCCGTCTCCTCGGGTGTGCTAAGGACTCTTATCTCGTGGCTGCGCGACTGGGAGGCTCGACGTTCTCGCCGACACTTCTCCTCGTGAACTTTCGAGCCAGTTAATACATTCGCGAGTGCATTACTTGTCGCCGCAATTAGCGCGAGAATAAGTAACGCTCGGCTCCCCGGTCTCGCCATGAAAACTTCAATTAAATCGCGTACACCAGGCGTCCCCGAGTTTCCTTTCGCCGGTAGCTTTCTTTGGTTTCCGCAAAAGAGAGGGAGAGAGAGAGAGGAGAAAAAAACGAGAGAAATCTAACGAGCTGGCAGAGGGCGGAGGGAGCAAAAGGAAAAGGAAATAACTCGCTTCCGCGCCGCGTTCGCTCAACTCCGTTTCTGTTTCCTTTTCATTCCGGGAAAACAAACAGTCCAGGTTTTAACGATACGCGGATGATTTACCTATCCACCACCCGGAAGACACGAAAATTAAAAATTCAGAGCAGGATGGAGTGGCAAATAAACAGCGTTTCGATATGAGCCAGTTATTCGAGATCCAACGGACGCGCACGACTCCGCCGCCGCCGCGCCGGATAGATCTCACTTTTGCGCGCTGACGCGGTCACTCGAACTGGGCTGACGTTTGTCTAACGTTTCAACGTGAAATAGCTTCGTTGTTTTCTACATATCCGACCTCCATTACGAAAATTTCTTTTCTGCATTGCCTGCAATAATACATATGTACCATTCCCCAAATTGTCAAATTTGCTGAATGATCTCTGGCTCGTAATTGTTTCACTCATCCAGGTAAATTTAGTATTTGTAACATGATAAATATTTCGGCTGTATTTTACAACGATGTTTGTTAAACGATATCGAGAAGTAATATACATGATGATCGAATAACATTTTCTATATCGAAACATAAACAACTGCCTTGTTTTCTTTTCGTATACGGTTGTACACTCACCAGTATGGTTGTAACGATGAAAGTCTTATTTTGAAGATTCTCCACGATCTGGGTGTACTCTTCCTTGTAGCTTCTCGTGAAGTTTATTCCCTTCGTGCTGTTCCAAGTTCCTATTTTCTTCAGTCCTTCCTTGTTGTTGAGTTCGATGATATCAAGAATGAAGTCCGAGCGGAATCCTTGGTGATCAAATTTGATGATTCCTGTGAGTCCGGTCATTTCAACCTGGAAACAAACACCGAACGTGGTCTGTAACGAAATGCTGCTTGCAATGCAGCCAATCACTGAAAATCAAGCAAGCCAGATGAATAGAAAATATTCGTGGACAATACGAGAAATCTCTTATTCGTTCCAGATTGGTAAACCAAACTTCAAACTGGACGAAAAAATTCCCGCACCTGGATGTCGAAGTGCTCTCACCGGGAGTGTCGGAAAATCGCGATTTAGTTTCAAATATAGCAAAACGGACACGCGGGACAGCTCGTGAAATGGGTCCGCTGATTAACGTCGATTCGACGGACATCTCCCGGCGATTGTAAAGTGGTCGCAACCGGGAATCACTCGATCGACTCGTGTGCCGCGCGATGACACGGTCGGTTTGGGTGCTATCCGGCAGTTGGGCGACGGGGGTTGGCGTCAGCTAGGATTCTCGGTGGCAAAACCGCGAGGGCTATAATTTGTCAACGGGAGTCGGACGAGACGGGTTCGTTTAACCCGGGGAGTAACTTTCCATTGTTTGGGCAGAACAATCGGTGGAACATAGGAAGAGCCGTCCCGCCTTCTGCGCCGGCACAGTTTACTGCGCGTCGTCCGTCACCGTTCCAGGGATGCTCGCGGTGCGTTGCACATGGCAGCACTCGTGGCGCTCGTTAATAAGCGGCTGAACGCCAGGGGGGAGGAACAGTCAGATTAAGCATATCGTTATAATGGCTTATTACGTTGCCCGGACGGCCGATCGATGTCCATAATTCCGCGAAATTAATTTCCTCCTGCTCACCCCAAGCGGCATCCCCTCTACGTTACGCGCCCTTACGCGCGCAATACGTCCACCGATAAACTCTGTTCTCCATGCGAGCAGAAATGCTAGCCCTGCAATCTAACCGAAGATCACTGCTATCGAATCTTTGGAAAAAGAGGGAAGCGAGACTCGAACCCTTATTGTTTGTTTTCTTACCTTACCAACGACAGGTAAGGAACATCGGTTGCGCGGCCTTTTTTATACGGTGCGACCGCGTTCGCTTCCACCGTTTGCGTCGAGGGAACGTCCAATTACCTCAGCTACCCGCAATTAGGGTACTTGCGTACCATGGCGCGACTTCCTGCTGTTATGGCACACCCCCGACTAGGCTGCTGCGCATACACCGTAATCCTGACATTTTTCTTACGTGTACGACGATTTTCATCGCTGCGTCCTGTCGTTTTCGTTTATGGTTAATACATTTTGTCAAGAATGTCTCCTTGCGCCACTCAAATCAGTATAATCAATGATCATTTGTTTGCTACTAGATTGAACCCTCCACAAATCAAATATATCATCTACCTTCTGAGTTTTCTTACAGAAGTAATTATATAGACAAGGTCTGCCTACTCCGATTTTGATGAAATTTTAATATGTTATAGATTTGGACATTTTGAACAACTTTTTTCTGTTTCAATATAGGAGGGTCGCTTTTAGTTTTCGAAATATTCGCAAAAAACTATTACAATACTGCACGACCTAATCACAACTCATTCTGATCGCACGATTTTTCAATTACCAGTTCAAATTCTATATAACAGCAACAGTGTAAGGATTATGCGAATAGAATGAGTTTTGGTTAGGTCGTAGAAGGGGCGGAGATGACCACCCATACGAAAATCCAGAAGTAGTCTTTCAAAATTGAAAGATTACCCTATATATGTATCATTCTATATAAAGTGAAACCCTGTTTTCTCTCTTATCCCCACAACGTGTTTATAATACCGAAAATTCAATACAGTATTAGCAATAGTTTTTTGCGAATATCTCAAAAACTAAAAGGGACCCTTTGTATTCCAAAAGTAAAAATTTGACGCTATCCGAATATTAATGTTGTTCACTATAAATTGCAAGGCAATCGGATATAACAATCTCAACAAAAAAATTTACGTTTGCGCGAATATCCACGATGTTCGACCACTCAAAAACATTGCTTATCAGTCGATTGAACAGCGGAAATGGCGAATAAACTGGGGGGTGGGGAGGAGTGTCGAGTGCTATGCCAATATTCTTGGCTGTCAGAGTTGACTGGTGCGCGATTCGATTCGATAGTTTCCACGTGACGGCGACTTGAAACATTCAAGTAAGCGTCCTCGCATCGTCGGCTCCTGTCCGAAACAACCCGCGGACAGGAATATGAACTACATGTTTGCGAGTCAACATGTTCGGCATAATTACATTCGAAATTCTCGGTGACTGGTACTAATCAATGACTCACGAACGGCGGACCGATCGAGCATGCTGCTCGAATTCGTCTGGCCAGAACGTTCGTTGGTTCGTTCGCCTGTATTTCGTTTATTCAACGTCACGATCATTCGCGCGGCGCTAAATCCTCGAATTTTCGGGGAATTTCAGAGCCACGGAGCGGAAAAATATTTCGGTGTGTTCCCGGTTGCCAGGAATTGTCGTGTAACCGGTGCATCGTGATCGCGACGCGAAATGCGAATGCTAGAGCCGATACCGCGGTAAATTCGGGCCGCTGTGCCCGGCGGCCGTCAAACAGCAACCGGCATAGGAAAATTGGTGAGCGCGGTCATTACCGGCATAATTACTGGGTCAGCTTTGACGCTTCGACCGAATTTTCGAGGACAATTTACGTTAACGCCGCGCCGTTTCTACGTTCAGGCCAACCCTCTCTTCCTCTCCCTCTCGCCCCGTTTTCCTGTTCTCGATTACGCGCCGTAATTAGCGAAATTGAAGGCGACGTTGTCCCGGTCTAGTGTCCTATCGAAAGCTACTTTTTATATCGCCGACAAACACTATTACAACGATGCCCACACGCGCGATCACGAACGACAACACAATCAAAATCTCACGCAGCTACTAGTTGTCGGTATTTGACCAATAATAACGTTCGGTACATCGTTAGCGAGCGCAAATATTAAAAAAAAAAAATAAAATCACCGGCGAAAATAGTTGTCGGTGTCGAATCTCGTTACCGGCGCGACTGATTTTTGACGTAACCGGATTTCCAGCCGTGTCACGTGTGTTTACGTTGTTATTTGTCGCGATATCGCGTGCTTCATTTGTATTCCGCTAGTTGAGCCTTATGTTTCAGCTATTTTTCCGACGGTGGTAATGCGAGCCGCGCGATCAATGATGGAATATCAGTTTTTGGTTTTGATTGCCCGATGTGGTCGGATCTTTTAGCGAAGCTTTATCGTCCCTGTGTGTTTAGAATATTATTGTGGGATTTAGCGTACTCTGAACCTGTAATGTGAAGAAATGTGCGAAGTCGCTTTAAAATAATGATGATAATGATAATAACGAGGCGGTGTTTCATTGAATATTTGTCCCTCCATTGACAAATTTTAATTTCAATGAAACCACACATGTCTGTTCAGCTTCGGTACCTCACAATCCACATAGACTGTTTCTACTTTGCATAAAGGTCCGCAGAGTCCAGTGATTACATTTACGAGGAACCGTTAAAGAGCAAGTTCCCCAACCCTGTAGATTTAAATGATTTCCGATACCGCGGCACGATGTCACTGTTTAAATGGTGCTTGCGCAAAGTTCTGCAGACTAGAGTAGAAAAATGGCTGCCGGTTCGAAAGCACGATGTTAACCCGATAACTTGATTTCCACTTCCCAGTGCGACAGTCCTTTCTTTCTCTTTGCCAATCACGTTATAGGCAGTTTTCCCATTGGAACGACGAGACTGCGATGTCATCGTCACGCAAACATCGTTTCCTGATCGCTCGCGTCGCTTGCAATTGGAGCGTCCCAAACGACAACGTAATACAATTAAGGGCCCGATAGAATTAACCTCTTTTGTCGCGGTGTAGCGGACCTCTCGGTCCGATGTTCCGCTTCGAAAACAATTTTTCGAATGCTTTCGATGGGGTTTTGATGCATTTCGCGGATTAGCCATCGGAGAACAACTTTTGGAAACCCTGCCAGGATACAATTAGAAAAAATTAAATAATTGCACTCTTTAAGTTATCGGTTCCAAACAATTTTTTACGTCATTTCAAAGAGGAGGCTTTAATCTTAAGATCAATCAAATTAAATTATTAATTACATCTTTGTAGAAAATTAATACATATATTGTTCGTGAGAAACTACCGTCAACTACACGTCCAATAAGCGATAGACCAAATATATTATTCTCCTCGTAAACTTTATGGGTGTATCAATATATTTCATCACGGTATCAACTTGCCCCTTTGTGGAGTAAATCGATACGTTTCAGATTGATTAAATCAACACTTTATTGGGGCTGCGTTACACGTTTCACGTCGGATTGTTGAGAAAAGTTCAACTTCGTTAAATTGATCCGCGTCAAGTTTCACACCTCATTGAAACTGATTTTTCGGATAATATAGTCGTCGTTACGGTGAAACTTCACCTCAGGGAATCAGAAAGTTTAAACTTCTTAAATACAATATCTGTAGATTTGGCGGGAGGATACCGAAAATCCATGTTTCAGTTTTAGGAATCGACTAGTTCAAAAGTTATGCGTGTTTAAAGTTCAGAGACTTTCACCGTTCTTGATCATTAAGGGCGCCGCCATATTGGTACGTAGTGAGCGTCGATAAGCTAGACTGCTGTCGATGAGGTAGATTTTCAAGTGGAGCTACTATCGCGAAAAATACAACGAAATGGAGGTACTCACAATCTTCATATAATTGATCAACGAGTATCCATGTGGCCAGGTGTCGGTCGATTCGCAGGACAGGGGGTTGATGTCGATCTGTTGCGAGGTGTCCAAGTCGTGGAGAGCTTTGGCGAATAGGTGCACGGCGTCGTACATCAGGGACGTCTCAGTCTGGAAACATTTTCAGAAAATGTATCGTGGACGGTCACGCAACAGTTTCCCTAAAGGTCGCGCGTGATGGTGGCGTACAAATTCACGACAAATTCGTGCAACGACCGCGCCAATGTAAATCAGATCACGAGCGCGTTTAAAGCGAATCGATTCGAGCGATATTCGTCTGTTACCGGGTCGGAATTGCCGTTTATGAGCGGGGACGAACGAGCGGCATTCTTGCTCGTAAAAGGGAATCCGTATCGCACGGTTTGATCGAACGATTTCGTCTCTTTCGTCGCTGACGGAATTTCCACACCTACGAAAACCTGTGGAGGGTTGCGCGGGCCCGCGTTTCCACAATTTCATGGCGAATCAACGCCTCTGTTCGCCTCGCCGTTTATATTTCGCGCAACATTCGGCTGGCACCAACAAAACCCTCCAACGTCTCGAACCAGTACCCTATCGGCATCGTACCTTCATTCCGGACAACCAATATCCTTACAGGATTTTACGAGGGCCGGCCGCTTCGAGGGCTATTTACCCTGAAACCAATCGTGTTTCTGATTCGCGTTTATGTTGCGACGCAAGATTGCGAGAACAACGCACGCTACGCGAAATTAAAAGACTTAGCTGAAAGTGCTGATTTATAGACCTTTCCAGAGATTGTTAGTATTCGGGAAACAGCATCTTTTCGTCGTACTTCCGTGTTTATAGTTCAGCTTCGTGTGTCGAACGATTCGGAGATTTACAGTTGGAGTTTAGACGATTGTTCTCGGAGACTGCGACGGGAACTTCTTTATTTTAGTGAGACTCTTGGTGGAGGTATCAAACAGGGTCCATTACATATGAATGTTATACGTTTCCTTTAAATTTATATTTTATTTGTTCGTTTATTAATTGATCGTGTTAATCCAGTTTTATCGAACACTGCATTGAACCTGTGAAACGTCTCCACGCCCTTTAAGAACATGCAACCTTCCAAGTGTGCGTGTTAGACGATCTACTTTGTGTATGTGGAACCTCTATCGGATTGGTTGAAATTCAATCCAATCTAAGCAGATTCGAACTTACCTGATCAAGCTTGATTAAATTCAACAGTATCAAATCAAACTTTGTCAAATCTCGTTTTCAAGTGAGAAATATAGAAAGAAGATCAGTCTCGACATTTCGAATGGAATATTTCAAATAAACAATTTCACATTAAAAATAATGGTGCTTTGTAGCTTCAGAAAGGAATTCAATAAAAAATGTGATCCCAGCCTCCGATAAACTTCCGTTCGCATAACTTTCGGTACAGTTTGAACAATTTACTCACTCCTCGAATAGTAAAGTTCAATATTCCTTTTACCTCGTAAATATTGAACCAGTAAGTTTTAGTTCCTCGAATTTTTCGACCACGTTGCCGCTCCTGCCCCAGCGATTTTATATCATCCTATTAACCGCATTCACACTGAACACGAACCGGAAACTCGCCGCGGACATCGTATTGTGTCGTATCGCGCGAACGTGAAAAGTCACGTTCGCGCGTGCACGCTCGTGTGGTTTTCACGGCCGAACAGTTTGACATCTGCGATCAAGCCGCGGTAATAATAATTCATTCGTAATAGACTATTTTGCAGAAGTCACTCGGCATTACGTGTATCTAGTCGTTAATCGCACACGCGATATCAACGCGTTCATGCGTACGTATAATTACGAATTTTGAAGTGAAAACTTCTTTAGGCTCGCCGCGTACACAATCGCTGGGCAGTGAACGAGTCTGATCCATCACGCTCCGAAGTGAAACGCGAGCGGGAAGCAGGCACGTGTACGATTGCAATAGAACAGGGGTTCTTAAACTTATGTAGTTCGGGGCCCTCTTCTTGAACAACATCTTTCTTGCGGACCCCATCCTAGGCATTTTATTTATTTTAGTTATTTGAATAAAAGTGAAAAGTTGAGGGATGTAAAGTTAATGTCAAAATTGTTTCGCGGACAGTAAAGGTTATCCGGACTACAGTTTAAGAACCTCTGGCATAGAAGTTTTTACTTCGATCGTGCGGACTTATGCGCTAGTATTTTATTATAATGATGTCACATGTTAAATTGTCATCGAAGTTATGACGCAATTAATCTATGATTTATCAAATGTACGAACATTATCTTCGAAATTCGAATTCAATAGTAACATGTACGTCCTTATTTTGTAGCAGGTTGTGTGCAAAGCTTCAATGGAAATTCACCAAGTCTTACCTTTATGCAGGTGAGGTTGTTCTGCTCCGTGTGCGCATGAAACAGAAGTTAACCATTATTCGAAGAAACAGTAAATTTGATTTAAACGTGTGCATGGCGTACAATGTGGAAAATATGACGGTATATTACCTATTCGAAATGTGAAACAATAGAATAGCGTAGAATAAAATTTGCTTTATTTCAGCCTAGCAGTTAAGAAATGTGACTTGGTTTACATTAACCTATCTGTACAAATCTACATATGTTACTTCACGCATTCGGTCCATACTTTCTTTCACTTTTTTCTTTGTCTAATGTGAAACAATATCTGCAGCGTATTATTTAGAAAACAAAAGCGTGTACTAAAATATGTTTCACCTTTCGTTTCACAGATTCAAAAGGCTATAATGAATAGGTATTGCGTAATCGTACAATTTAATTGTATACGATCGAATGGCTAGCAAATGATATTGATACCTACGTAACGGCCATTTCTAGTTTTAGAATTATCTACAACAAGAAGCGTTTAGTAATTTATGTGTAATTCTAATGATCAGCTGTCCTGTGCACGTGATTCTAGTTAATTAATATGTTTTGTTCAAATTCTGTGTCTATGACATACTGGTAATTAGAACGCGGCTAATGACGTTAACATTTAATGTAATAATATCTGCGTTTCGCTGCGCGATCATTGTAAATTAAGAAATTTTAATTCTTTCGAATCGTTTCTTTTGAATAAGTCCAGTTTTTAAACAGATCTCCACCGATCTGCAGTATAATTTTCAATGTGCGACGATGATTCCGCTCAACTATCGGGAATCGTTGATATATTTGTAACGACGTCATTAGGACAACGGGAAATGCGCGATCTCCCCGCAGCGAAAGAAACTCGCGGAGCTCTCCGCTCGCGAATTCAATTTCACGAAATACGAAGTGGTCGGAGATGAACGGGCGGTTCGCAAGAACGGTGAATGCCCGGCGAAACTTTCCCGGATCGGCTTGTAAAAGAGTCGCCGGGATTAACTCGTCCGAGTTTTGTCTGTCTTCGCAGTCGGCGTCGAAAACAACGATGAAAGCGCCACGGTTATTATTAGATTCCATTGCAGGAAATTTCGCCGGGGCAACCGCGACTACGTCGGGCGTCTCTCTACTTCCTCTGTATTTTGACTGTATCGGGAAAACGCCTGGAATTCGCCCACCGCCACAGACCGCCACGTTTTCCTCTGATAAATTCCCAATGAATGAGACACCTATTTTAGAGCATGCTTTCCACCGATAGCACCGGTTTTAAAGGAATCGTCTGTAGGATACTTCCTCGCAGGGAATCATTTCCTCTTTCAGTTTCATTCTGAGCCGGAGCTTCGTTCTGAGCCAGTTGCCAAATGAGATTCTATCCATATTCCCGTTAACCCTTTCACCATGGATTAAGAATTTTTCATTTTAATCTTCTTATCCCCATTAATTAGTGCCAGAGGTTCTCGGATAGTAAATTTCATGGGAAAATAATGTTTCCACTCACGGGTTTCAGCTTGTACAGTTTTCTTGATAATTCTCTTAAAAATTGTACTTTTAACGACAGTGTCAGAAAATTAATCCAGTAATTGTTAAATCACGTACAGAAATAAAAAACGGACGTTCCGAACAGCAGAAAATGTCCTCCGATCCGGCAATTTCGTCCCATTAAATTGCTAAAATATCGAACGACGCGGCGTGAAAACGGCGATAGTCGATCGTGCGTCAGTTTTCCCGAGCAACAGAGGAAATCGAGCGTCACAGTACTTCCCGTCTGTCGCCGGTCTAAGATCGGTCACGTAGCATCATTTACTCACATCCGCTCAATTTTCCCGCATCCATGTGTACACGTATTTACATACTCGTCGGCCCTCGCCTATCCGAGTACTCGCACGGAATTTCTAATGCGCTCGCGCGAATCTCCGATAGTTGCCTGTATTGCTGATCTCCTCTATGGGCTAACGACTTTCTGTTACGTGTAATTGCGCTGAGTTACGGGGACAATAAACGCGATTTCGTATTCGTTGAATTTCCTTGTCCACCTCCCACCAACCCCTTTTGTTCCGCCCTCTCGCCAACGCACGGCAAATCTTCATTGGCGCTTTTGCGTCGCGCTCACCGGAATTAAAGCGTCGTTTTTTGCAGCGACAAATTCTTTCTGCCGGTCGCGCGATGGGAATCGAGTGGCCGACATGCTTCGCAGAAATAAATCGGGTTAGCCAGCGAACCGAGAGAATACAAATTTCCCGAGCAGCCGCGCTCTTTTTAATTTTCGGACGAATTTCTTTGATAGGACACCGACCAAGCCACTCCCTTGGATCCTCATTCCATTTGGGAAACGCCGAGACTGCAGAAAGTACCGGCGCACGTTAATTCTATTTTGATTAGCGTCGGTGAACTTGTTTCTATCCCTTTTTTCGGTTCCTCATTCTATTATGTTAATGGAGACACCTCTCGTGTTACGATACTCGAGCAAGAAATGTTGGAAAGAATCACCTGGATCGCCCGGTTCATCGCCTCTCCGTTGTCTTGGTCTCGTTTCACCGAACTTCGTTTGGGAAATTTATTTGAGTGAGAGCACTGCCGGAAAGGAGAAATAGTTATGCGTAGGGATATTATTTAACCCTCGTCCGTGCCTCGTGTCAATTTGACACGGTTATCCCGAAATAAGAAGTAAACGTTAACTCGTCAATTTGAATTAAGAAACATAAAAGAATAACTGTGTTAATTTGACACCGAGGGACAGATTCAGGTCCTGGAAAGAGTTCTCGTCGATACTGCTGCGCAGGTGGTGAGTTGGGCATCTTTTTGTGTACTAGATAATAGGAAGAAGAGTCAGTACTAGAAAAATAAGGGAAGAAATACACGAAAGTAGAAAGATAACGGTTTTAATCAAAGTAGAAATTACCGAATGAAGTGGAACTTGATAAGAAAGGACTCAAGCTTGAAGAGCAGCAACCTGATAACAGAGAGCGGTTACTATGTGGCACGATTGACGCCACATTGGGCGTTCTGAAAGTATTCCAAGCCGTTGGTCTTTAGATAACCTGAGGCTTGGCGAGGGGCCGATAGAAACGCAGAAAATAAGATCAGATTCACCTGTGAAAACGCAAACAATTGAACGAGATCAGCGGTGAAAGGTTAAATAATGGATGCTCGGGCTGGTGGAAGGCACCCCGGGGCATCCTAACGTTGCCGAGCTTTATATCTTTTTACCCACGGTCTTTCTAGCTTTCCTATACCTCCATTCATTTCATTTCCCGAAGAGGCACGCTTGTTTGATCCCTGACCCGTTCATAACGCGGAGGAAACGACCCCACGAAAGCCAACCCTTCCCGCGCGATAGATACTTCTCGAAAATGCACTTTTACCTAGGTCTTCGTTAAATTCGGTGAAATTTGCTCGATTCGTTCGGACTAGTGTCATCTCAAAATTGTAATCATTAGACAGCGGATATTTATGCAATTTTCAATTTTTATAGACTTTGAAAAAAGTTGCTTGAAATAAAATTTTATTTTCGTAGGAAACAGCCGTTGTGGATCCAAAACAAATAAAGATGTTATTAAATTCTATCGAATTTAATGTCATAGCATGTTTTAAAAATGTTTATAAGCTATAAATGCACGAATATCCGCAGTCTAGTAATCATGCTTTTCCAACATTCCTCGATTATGTATATAGTTGATCCAAAAAGTATTAGGAGCATGCAAAAATTGTAGGCTTCTTTTTCACTTTTATTTTATTTACCCTTATCGGTATGAGGCAAGCGATAGTGCAGAAATTTTCCAGTGCTTTGCAATCAACGCAGAAAACGTTTACTTTGTGCAGAGATTGACAGCCTAGGGACTGTTATTGAACAATTGTCAACAAATTAAAATACTTCGTGTTTTCCTCGGTTGGAAACCAGCTTCGTAGATTCACGATCGTGTCGACAGTAATCGATTCCTGACACGCGCGGAAAACTACGAAAAGTTTACCGTTGGCGGCGACTCGAACGTTCGACGCTTTCCAGTATTCGATGCGAATGAAAAGACGGAAACGAAGAGTGAATTCGTGCCAGTCTTGTTCTAGGAAATTCGCTCGACATGGTGTCCGGAAGCGAGGAGCAAGGAACGTCTAATGGCGATCACAATGGGAACAATGCAAATGAAATTGCACATTGAGTGCAGCTATGTTGACTCGAGAAGAGTAATTCACGGTGACCGATCAACCATCACCATGAAAGAGTAATGCTACAATATAAATATAAGTGTAGACTGTGGCTCCTTAAACTGGATAAACAATTTATTATTTATATCTTGTGAAAAAGTTGCGAGAAGCAAACACATTCTGATTCAAAATGTGTGCCATCCATTATGTTTTTAGTTAAATTACATTTGCTGCAGTACAGCCCGCGTGAGTACTGCAGTGTTAAAAATGGTATCAATTTATCAAGCGCCAACTAATAATATCAGAGCGGCGGTTTACGGAGGATCCATCAGATTTCCCGACACCTTAACGTATCACGTAGCGCTTTCAGTAAAAAGTTGGTAGGAAGTTTTGCAGGAACATACGAGGTAACCGATGCAATTTAGCCTTTTTAAAGGCTGGCGTCGGGTGCGGCAGATGTTGCTTCCACTTCCCATGAGATGACCAGGCGTTCAAATTCGCCGCTCAACTTTCCCGCGGTTGATACTGTGCCAGATGCGCACAATGATATAATCTGCTTTGGTGATGTTGGCTATCGTGCTCCGTTCGAAGAACTACTAATTTATTAAATTAGGTGGCCGGTTCCGCTTGTGCGAAACTTTCAACTCAAAATTTGTTTACCTAGTGATGAAACATGAATAAGAACTCGTTGGATATTGGGTGAAAAAACAATAGGGTACGACTTTCAATATCAAACCATTTGTATGTTTATGGTGAAAAAATTCATATTTGGGTAACCAGAAATTTTTGTCTTTTTTTATGTAATCCTGTAGATTTTAGCGAGAAAACGTCAAAAATCTAAGTTTCAATCCTAGGAGCTTCAAAAGTTATAAGTGTTTAAACTTGCGCGATTTCTGTAAATTGCGCAACCATAAATAATCTTATAACTTTTAAACCACTGAACTCCTAGGACCGAAAAGTTGGGTTTGTGGCCAATTATCCTGCCAAAATTTACGGGATTAAATAAGAAAAAAACTTCTGGTTACCCAAGATACAGTTTAATCCAAGGATAACTCGAATTACTAAATAGCACACCTAAATACTCAGTTTACACGGGAAGAAATATTTGAAAGTTATTCAAAGAAGTTTCCGCAGTCGCTATACACGGAGTGCACTTTCTAACGAGCATAAAAGTGTTCGAGAATTATTTATAAGTTTGCTATGCAAGTTTCTGCGACTTAACGATGTCGAATGCTGGGAAGTTCTGTAATAATCCGTTTCGGTATAATAAGATTAGCTTGCAGCTTTCTTAACTGGCGGAGTCGATCAGTGTTCGAAGCATCTGCGTCTCTGCTGGAATTCGAGTAACCCGAGCAGTGTATTTAACCTTTCTACCACTAAGCCCGATTAAAAGTGCTCCGATAGAAGTTTTCTCCCATGATCTAATTGGGTCGTAGCTGCCGTAAGGACTGAGGAGAAATTCCTTTCGCGTTGTACTTCGACAATGTTTCGTTTGGCAGGCGTGTACAAACGAAATGGAGTTTCTGTTACCAAAAGCGTTTTCTGTAGTTATTTCTTTGATGCTGACGAGGAATCATTTCCGTGCATTTAGAAAGGAATCTTTCATGGCCGACAGGAGATCGTTTATTGGATTAACGGCTGTCCAACATCAGTTTCGTGTTTTTATAACCAGTGGGCGATTTTTATTGAAATCTCCTCAAACATCGTTTAAACATACTTTAACATTTATGATTATACAAAAACTACAGTGACTAAATACAGTCTCGCAAGCCACATTTTAAAAAAATGCTTACATTGGAAATTTGATAACGCTTTAAAATGAAATTGGACAGCGCATCGAATTGTTGAAATCGATTGTACAAAATTATTCGATCAGAATGTAAAGCGACCAACTCTTCTAAATGTGAAAACTTGCATCTTTGTCACGTAATGATTCGATTGATCGTTTTGGCAATTCTCTCGAATGCATTTCAAAATATAAAGCAAATAGAGGGAACGCAAATAACTCGTCTAATGGATGCAGAAACGTGTGCGCAGCTCTCTGTACACACGGGCACGGGGAAGGTGTGAGCAATTCCCGTGCACACACATTCGCGTAGTCTGTAATGCAATGTTATTTCGTTAGCGGGTTTAATGCGACTGATGTGAGCGTCGAACACGACGAGGAAGTGGGTAAATTGCATGGGTAACTTCCGTGACGAAATTCCCTCGATCAATCGAACAGTACGCTGAAATTGGCTACGAATTTCGTTTGTCTATGAAAATAACAAGAACGCGTTAACTGCCGGAAACGAATCCTCTGTTCGGGGTTACAGAATAATTCATTCCCTCAATTGTTACTGCACCGATCGTGTAGAAATATTCCATTCAATTATTGACAATAGGTCAATGTCAAATAGATAATGGTTTTGTAGAATATTATTTTCGTTTTTATACGACATTTTCTTTGTCGCTTTTAGATTCGTAAAAACATATTGAGGGATCAGGACATATTAGGACGGTAAGTGAGAAGGATATTATCAATTTTCTGAACCTGGTTCCCGAATACGAGAATCCCTACAGTATTTTCATTGAACGTGCAAACAGAACTCTGATTCATTCCATGAAACGATATCGACCGTCGAAATAAAAATGCAGATTGATCATCCACGGTCGAGAGGAATCCAGTATTAAGTTTTCACAAGCAGGACGATATTTTATCGATCGTTCAGTAGCCGGCGACCGAAAAGTTCGGACCAATAGAATCCGACACGAGCCTCGTCGCCTTTGTGGTATTTGCATTCTTATGAGATATGGCACATACCACTAGAAATTGAATTTCCCGCGGCACTATTCAACTATTGAATAGTTAATACGCATTTATCACGTTGGCAGTTTGATCACTGTCATGGCTAGCGATGGGAGAAAGTAACAACGCTGTGAATTCAAATCTAATTTTTGGTAGTATCAAACATTTTAAAAGTAAATAATATAACATTTTTGGGACATTTTATAGAAAAATAACTCAATAATTTAACATTCTTCGCTGGGAGAACCCTATTCGAGAGCTCGTCAATTAAAAGTCGAACTTTTTTCGAATTTTTTATTTCAGTAGGATTAATCTCAAAATACAAATGGAAGTTCTCTTCAAATAAAAAATTCGGAAAAAGTTCTAGTTTTAATTGACGGACCCTCGTCATAGGGCTCTCCGAGCGAAAAGTGTGACATTTCAGTGCAAACCTTCTCAGTATACAAATGAAAGTTCCCATCAAATAAAAAATTCGGAGAAAGTTCTACTTTTAATTGCCGGGCCCTCGCCACAGAGCTACTCCGAGCGAAGAATATGAAATTTCTGGGGAACTTTCTCAAAATACAAATAAAAGATTCCCTGAAATAAAAAATTTGGAAAAAGCTCGACTTTTAATTAAGTGGCCCCCGAATAGGATTCTCCAAGCGAAGATTGTGAAATTTCAGGGGAACTTTCTTAAAATATAAATGGAAGTTCCCTCTAATAAAAAATTCGGAAAAGGTTCGAATTTTAATTGAGCGACCCTCGTAATAGAGCTCTCCGAGCGAAGAATGTGAAATTAGAATGTTATTAAGTCTTCCGACGGTGTTGTGAGCGACGCGGGTATTGCGCTGTACGTCACGGAACAATCTTGGTGTCATTTGCATGCATACGGGTCGATCCGATGAGTTCGTACGCTCGTTCACTGAGAAAATTACATCGACACTACAGCTCTGCACCCGTTAAAATCCCTTCGCCGTCTCCACGATCGTCTGATAATTAAGTTCGCACGCGTGCACGCTAAAATTCGCCTATACTACACCCTAATGCCCCAATCCTACGGCACGTTGCGAAAACAATCGCGCGAGACTACGGAGATGTTCGTGTGCACGATCAAGTCGTAATGGCCGCTTCACTATCCCGGCAGATGCGTTTTCAAAAACAAATGGTTTGACAGCGTGTAGGCTTGCCCTCCGATTAAACAGAATGCAAATTCTTCGGTAATCTGTTTACTAGATAAATGTTTTGCCACGAGCACTCGCATCTGTGAATATTCGCACGAAAAACCAAATTTTCGGTCGGCACTACTGTTACTTCATGTTTTCAGCCTTTTATCCTATTTTTTTGATCCCTTGCCTACGAATGGATTTTCGTGGTACCATCAGTGGTTTACTAATATTATTCTGTGGAAAGTAAAACAGTTTGGTATGGAACTCCATCAACTTTATGCGAAAAGGGTAATTAATTTTTGTCATCGATGCGTGTAATACAGAACCGTCGACAAAAGAAGAAAATACTATAAATGGAGTAACATTAAATATAAATTATCGAATAATGAAGGTTTTAATGGCCATAAAGTGATATTATCTGGACACAAAATTAAAAAACGGTATAGTCATCATTTCAAGCATTACTCAGTTATGAACTGCCCATCGATTGGCATAATCAAGTTTTCCATCGAAATCGACAGTATGAAAATTACATTTTATACTCTTTCCAATTAATCAAAATTAAGAAAATGGTAACTTCAATCCGTCCACAATTTTATCCGGACTATATCATAGAATTTCAATTTCATCAAAATGTCTGCCCTCGTACTGAAAAAGTAATCCACGCAGTGTGAAATCACCCGAGGACAGAAAACAAAAGGATAAAATTAATATTCACGCTCGTGTGCGCAGTTGATATTAAATATCCATTGAACATGTGACCCGGAAGAGCTTTCATTATAAACGCTGATGCAGTTTTACAGGTTCTATATGAGCGATGAAAAATTATTTGATTCAGTCTGCTGCCTTCTGCTGTGGTCATTTGTATGTAGAAGCAGTGAATTAATTCACAGCTAAGAGTACTACTGCCTCAATTATAAAATACAAATGAATAACAGCCTTCGATTAAATAGAGTATGAATTTCTAAATATGACGTGAAAACGACGTGAATTTTCGCAATTTGTTAATTATTGTTCGATGGAATTAACATATACCACCGAACTCCCAACCAATTATTTTTGCGTTGTCTAATTGAAAAATGACCATAATTCTTGAGATGAAAATAAACGTTACGTGAATTAAATAAATGTTGAAATCTCTGGAATTAATGAAGAAGAGCAAGGAAGTGCCTTGATCGAAGAAATGTTGGAGACCTTTGTGATATGATCATCTTGTATTACATAAATTTTGAACCATCCGGAAATATCGATATCGGCGTATGATCTGAATAGTGGCTAATTAAAATTTTGGCATACCTTATTAGAATTTTGTCCCATATCGAGCTCCCGATTATAACGTTTCTCGCCATAGATCCAATCTTGCACAACCTTCTGAATTTCTGGCTTCTCCGGGTCCACTAATCGAAAGGCAGTGATATTGGTCCCGCCGTGCTTGAATTCCTCCAGGTCGACGCTGTGCAGGTCCTGCAAGGAATTTAGATCACTTTATGAATCTCGCGAAGGTATAGCCGTCTTTTTGCATGCTGTTCGCCAGAGACTTTTATTACTCTTGATCTATAAACGTTTAATATCGGCCCTGCATCGTCCCCTGCGAATCACAGATTTGTAGAACGTTCTACAATGTGACTGAAAAAATTTGTCATGTTGCCAATATCTCCAAGTACATTATTATTATATAGGGTCAGGGACTGCGGAATTTGTGAACTCATTCCTAAATCGTTCTGGAATTCACGATCATTCGTATTATAGAAGGTTTATAAGAAGAACCGAATGCCTTTAGAACAACCGAGGAAGATTAACTTGTCAAAAAACTTACGAGCAGTATGCTTTAAATTTTGTATTGGTTTTGTTTTCATCAAAGAATGCGTATTTCTCATCAAACTGCTTTTCATTATAAAGCCTTTATTTTTAATAACAGCCTGACATATTGATGGTATCCTGACAATTAATAGTTTTTCGAATGTTTCTAATTTGATATTTCACCACGCTTCTGGTAGAAGCTGCCAAAAATATCCTTTAGGAAAATGCATTCCGAACATTATGACCGTAAGAAAGTGCTAAAATTTGTTAAGAAATATTATACAATTAGTTAGTATAAAATATCATAACGATAGATCATTTAAAACTTTAATTCTACCAAACTTTCGGTCAGTAGCGTTCATATACAATTGGATTCAATTGTGAAAAAGTTATTTGATTTTAGAAGGTGTACGCATATTTTGTATTGAATCTGGCATCCATGGATCATAATATGGATTCCGCCATAATCAATTTTGCTGGGGAAAATCCATCTGTTATCTTTCCACAAACCTCGGCAGGACGATCTATGCCCTAGCATTCAATTTAATCGCCCCCTGCCCGCATAGTCTAATCCCGTGTTGTCCGAGCTTTGCCCGCGAGTAAATCGTGCTTCCACTACTCCAGCTCTGTTGTCTAGGGAACCAAGACGCTAAGCATGACGCGATCTACCGGCATCGGCGTTGAACGCGGGGATTTGAATACTCGGTCCTGCGCTGGGGCCGTCGTCCTTTACTAGCAATGATGAATGGAGAGAGTTGAGAGCGGAGAACGGACCCTACCAGTGAACAGTACGGTCTAATCTGTAAAGACTAGAATGGGATCAAGTTCAATGCACAGAGTGTGCTGAAAATCTTACTATGAACCGACGGAATGATGTTTTTTTTATGTTAAAATCAGTCGATAATGCCGTATGAGACTTTATACATGCAAGACTTCGTTTCCGAGAAAATCAATTTTAAAGTTCGTTCCAAACGATGTTGCACATTTTCTGCTATAAGATGATTTCCGTCGGTGCGCAGGCACTCCTACTTCGACAACGTTCTAAAACTTCATACACGGTTTGCACATAGCGAAGGAAACTTCTGGAACAGAACCTAATCCTTGATCCCATCTTTAAGGGAGTAGACTCTCGTTTCCAGGATTGCAAGGGTGCGGGATGCGCTTTCTCATTTCTCGATAATGCATGCGGTGGGGGTTTTCAGTAGTGAAAAGCCGGAAATAAAAGATCAATCTAGGCAGTGATCGCCCTCCAAAGTCCTATTTTTACGTTTACGAGGCGTAATTTGCATTATTCGGAAGCATAACGCTGCGCATGTGGCTATTTTCGTAAAGCTGCGACGGCTACATGCTGCCGAATAAATGCAAATTACGCCTCGTAAACGTGAAAATAGGACTTGTGAGGGCGATCGCGGCCTACATTAATCTTTTATCTAGCGCGTTTCACTAGTGAAAACCCCCATCGCATGCATTATCGAGAAATGAGAAAGCGCATCCCGTTATCCTCATAAGGGTCGATTCATACATCTCCGATATCGGAGTCCGACAAAATATTCTTACCCAGGTTTAAGTGAGACCGTCCACAACCGGAAAACTGAGTCCGATTTTCCTCCGATACTTTTCCTTCGAGTCGAACAGGCCATAACTAACAAATAAAAGGTTTCTATCCCTCCTCAGGTGAACTATCGGTAGCTCTCCTTTACAACTTCATGGTAATGAGAAACATTCCTACTCAAGTTGCCTCAAAAATCGGCCGGAAATGCATGGATACCGAAAAACGCCGGCCGGATATGTATGAATCGGCCCTAAAAGAGCGATCGTATCTTCGCGGGCACCTGTCCCAGGTTAGATAATGCTTGACCAACCAACAGTGTCTATCAGCAGAAATAGAGACATCTCTTGAATAGAATAGACCGAATAGGCTCCTCGGGTAGACTACATATCTACATTGCGGTGGCAGCGGCCGTGATTTAAGGTTGTCCGGCCTGAAAGCACAACTCCGTCCACCTTTTCGAATGCTCAAGCAGCTCGAGCGTGGCCATTTATTATCCTTTGTCCCACGACCGTGGCACAATAGATAAGTTCACTATTCCCGATCCACTGGCTTCACGAGTTCTCCGATCGACGAGCAAGACGCTACATCGGGACCAGCGCCGACCGCTTCGCTCGGTGATCGATGATAGCCACGCCTCGAGATGTCCGTTCATTCTTCACGCGACTGTCGTGTCGCTGCCCCGAGCGAATCCATAAAATCATCTGAATTTGACTGATCGAACATATAGAATTCCAAGTAACTCAACGTAAAAGTGAAATTTGGTTGTTGAGGCAACAATCGATAGAACGACCTCGCAATTCTAGAACATTTGAAGTTGATCCTCGTATAGAGGATTCCGTTACTTTGACAGAACTCTCTTAATAGGTACTCGGCAACTAGGGCAAACTGTACTTCCGATTTTTCCGAGAGGTAATTGTTAACCGAATCTTATCAACTTTCTTATCCTAACTTTTATCCTGCTCCTATTCTCCGCGGCATACCCCAACGATATCTGGAACGGTGGATGTCGGGAAATGGGATTGTTAACCGTCATCCGAGTCTCGTTTCACGAATTGAATCTGCCTCTCGGTGTCGAATTGACAAAGTAATAAAAAATCGATACGATAACAAGGCAAACAGTTACTTATCGATGTTTTTCATCTTCAAATTGATGAGTTAACATTTACGTCTTAAGTTCTTACGGTTACATGTTTCGCATTAAAAAAATAAGTCACCAAGTTTCGGACTTTATCTACAAATAACAGAACAGTAGAACGTATTTCAGGAAAACTATGTCAAATTGTCAGCAGGGACGGATGCGGGTTAAGCAACGTCAAGTTTCTCGAACAAATGTTCATCGATCCAGAAATTAGTTTTCTTACACCCTGTACTGGTGGAATGCTACCGAGCGCAGCGCACCGCCTAAATCATTCCGGTGTTCACGGCACGAGGGAACATGCTAACAATTCCCAAGTAAGCCATCCGTCTGAAGTATCTACAAGTCCCGCTTGGCGAGAACTTGAACCATCGACGAATTAGCTTTCGCTTATTAACCTCAGTCCGCGAGCCACTGATTCCGGACACGGAATTATGGCTGGCTAGTAGACCACCCCCGCGTTCCGTGGCCACAAATTTCGGCGTGTCCTCCGAATCCAGCAACGGCGACGTATTATCGCATCCCGTTGGTCATTACGGTTATTATGCCCCGTTACGGTTATGATGATTGTTATCGTCGTTATAGCCGGGCGTTGCCATTAAGCTTCTTATTACGAGCGTTTAGTAGGCGTAACGTCGTGGTACGAGCGCCCGCTCCTTATTACAGCCGAGTTATTTAACCGGTGTACCACAGCGTTTTCCTTTCCGTTTCCGTCTTCTTTTTTCCCTCTAGCTACGCGAAAACCTCAAGGGGCCGGCCGCGTTTTAATTATCCCACGCGCGGATCGTTCGTCGTTATCGATAATAAGATCGGTTTTTCGGACCAACCGGACCGTTTAACGAGAGTACAATCCACGCCATCACCCGCTTATCCGTGTTTGTTTAACGTCGACGCGATAGAATCTCGGTCGGACCTTCTTTTGTTTAATCCTCCGATACGCTGTCCGACAATCTCCCATCCAATTGATACCCAACGATTTTATCGGCATTAATGTTCCATCGACGTCCCATGCGCGACCGCTACTTGTAACACAAATATCATTTACCTTCACACTCAAGCTTTCGACGATTAATCCATTACACCTGTTCATAAACCATTCATTTTATGGATACGAAATTGATATAATACCTCATTCAATTCTTAAACATGTAGTAATTGATTAAACACCAACATATTTAATAATGTTAACAATATTGTGAATAATGGTACAGCAATGTTTAATGGTGAGTCTTCCTCTCTCTTTGAATCATCCCTTGACTATTAAGGGTTAAACCTGGCGCCAATGATCACGTCAGTGGTTCGCAATCATCATTGAAATTGCCAGGCGCACACGCAATCCTTTGAACACCGCACAGACTGGTATTTGACCGATCTGGCTGGCCAAAAATCAATTTCCTAGAACTACCCCCAGGTAAAGAGTAACATGTTATTGGGAGAGCCAGGTAGTCCCTCGAACCAACCCCATTGTTCATAACGTATAAATTGTATTTTGTTAATGAATGTAAGTATAATTTAATGAAACATAATTAATTTGATCAGTTTTAAGCAATACAAAATTTTGGCCAGCTAGATCGGCCAAATGCCAGTGTGTGCACCGATCAAAATAACCGGTTCGAAATTCATTATTTTACGATTTCTGAGATGATAAAAATGATTTTATAAATATCTTTCGTATAGCACGTATTATAATAGGAGCCGTACAAAGTCTAAATAAAATCAATTTTATCACTTTTATAAGGGAACATGTAACAGTTACTTTTAAGGCTCGATAAGTTTAGTGTTGAAAATGTTATGAGGATTTTATAGATGTCTGATATGCATATGGCATTATTAGTCTCATGTCTTCGACTCACAATTGGAGGTTTGATCGAACAATGTTGAGTTCCGGTGGAAGAATTTTCAGGAGCATCGCGTATGAACAGAACGAAACGAGATATGACTGTTGAGTCAAGCATCGATCGATAGCCATCATTCTCTGTGATTTACGTAGCTCGACGCGTTCCACATACCTAGACTCCGCTTGTCTTACCCGAGGAGGACATCCGCGCGAGTTGAAGAGAAATGCCGCGTACACGCTTTGAATGCGAATCCTGAATACTTGCGTAACGCCTCTGAAAACTCGGGCCAGAGATCACGTAAAATATTCACCACACATGCAGGATAGTAGAAACCTCGTTAAACCATTTAAAAGTGAGGTAGCAGAAGACATTTAAAAACGTACGTTCGACCAAATAGCATGATTTCCATCATCGCTCGATCGTCAACAAGTTGGAAGCAGCCAGCATTAAATTATTTATTTCCTTTAACGATCAAATATGCATTTACTGTTTAATACGTCTTTCCACTCAAAGTGCCATAAAACGGTAATAAAAAATCGAATATTGAATTTTACGAGGTCGTTGAAAAGGAGAGACTTCATTCCTCGAGTTCATAATGGTTTGAATATTAAAGAATAAAATATTTACGAATAGAACGTAATTTTTCGCTTTGTCGGAAAAACGTTCTCGGAAAAACCGAAATTAAAATGTGGAAATTAAGGCTGCACCTTCAAAATTAGTCGAGATAAATTATAATCTCTACAATTAGCCGTTATAAATTTTCGGTTAAACTTCACCTGAGGAAACCAGAAAGTTTTAACTTTTTAAAACATAATCCTGTAGATTCTGACGAGAAATTACCAAGAATCCAAATTTCAATCTTAGGACTGCACTGGTTAAAAAGTTCTGAGCGTTTAAAGTTCAGAGACTTTAACTGTTTTCAATCGCGTCTTGTGTATCGAATTAGTCGCTAGCTGGCAGCACAAACGCGGAATACTGTCGATAAGGCAGATTTCCCTCCTGATAAAACCAGTTAGAGGTTGATCGATTGAGTTCAGTTGCTCTTTAAACCGATTCTTCCAGGATGATGGATGCAACAGAATTTCCTGTCGATCCAAATGACCGAGGATCGTTTGATAGCCTTGTATGAAAAATAAATACCTGCAAGAGAGATCGTCGTCGCCGTGTAGACAGAGCAAGTTTTAAATAATGTTATCAGCATATCGTTCATCTATTCACTATTGTTCGCTGCGAAATGTAATGCACTCTGAGTGCAATTACCCATACGTCTATCTTGCTCGGGCTGTTCGAACCGCTGTGCTGGCTGTTTGAACACGAGACTCCATAATGTTGTAAACATTAGAAGAGCCAAACAATGCTGCGCTGTGCGAACGTGATGTGTAACTGGCAACCAGCATTCACGCAGAAAATCATTATTCACGAACAAATGTTTGGCAATTTTGTTACTTAGCGAGGTAATCAAATTTTGATGAAACTCCGTGTTCGAGAGGAAAGAAATTACCGGAAGTGTTTGCCGACGATAAAAAAATTGATTAGACATTGCTCCGAGCTGTATTTTCTTTTTAAAATTTTCTCTCGTATATTAGATTTTTTTGTACGAGTGGATTTTTCGCTATTACGCGAACTCTTTGGGAGTAATGACCTTTTAACATTGACGAGAAAAACAATTTCCGTTATAATTTATTTTTCACTTGGGAACACGTCATATTAAAATTCTCCAATTTTTATGAAACTTTAATGCGAGTTAATACAAGCTAATAGGATAATGTAATCAATACTACAACAGGATTTAATTCACCAGTGTAAACACATTTTAATAAACTTAAATTAATATTGATGGCATTCTTATTGCTAGTCAAACTGAATCTTGGCGATTTATAATGACAATTTGTTTCCAGTCGTCAATCGAAATGTTCCAATCGAAGTTTGTAATTGAAATGTTGTGTGCTTGATGCGTCTTAAACTCTCCGACGCAAGACGACTGGGATTAAGCAAGCAAGACATTTTCGCAGCGCTAATTGCAATTAAATCCGTAAAACCAGAGACAGTCCCTAGCAAACTACACAACCTTCCAATTATTATTCTTCTGTCCCTGCAGGCACTCTGACTTACATCTCGATTACCCCGCCGCGCCGCAGAGATGCTTCGAAGGAGTCGGCTTACCGTGAATAACGATAAATTGCTAATTACCCTGAGACAGACTTTCGCTCTGAACTTCGCAGGAAGTATAGAAAATTTCCCCCTTTCCACGGAAACCGAGAGAAGATAAGTACGCGAAAAGAATGCTCCGAGGTTCCACCATGTTTTTTAAATCATCAGGAAATTATTATTACGCACTGTTTCACTATTCTACCTCTTAAACGAAGAATCTTCCGCGACGGTGTCTTTCGCCTCGAAGCAAGAATATTAACTGCGAAAACTTTCATCGAATTTTTCTCGAAACTTCCTCCTCGAGGAAGTCGAATTTAAAATTTTTTTGATAATCAAACTTGACAATTTTCTCGAAAATGTTCGAACTTTCAATTTCCCAATTCCACGAATGTCCATCATGTTAAATTTTCAAGCTCTCGATATTGCTGGAGTCTCGAGCTTTTCAAATTACCAGGCTTCGCTTTTAACAAGACTAAAACAAAATTCAATTTTTGCCTATCGATCTTACGTTTGTTTCTTCTTTCTAATTTCTAAATGAACTAAAACAATTTTAAATGTGTTCACTGTTTTGCGTTTGTTCTATTCTATACAGCATTTGCTCTAAAATCACCAACGTTCTTCCACGATCTTCTCGCAATATCACCGACGATTTAAGACTGTTTTACGTGGCACATTATTTATTGAACGACTTGATAAACGCGCGAAGAAATACGTCCTGAAGCAAACGAATTTTCCAATTACGACCGAAGGATTCGAGAGTGAAACCGATGGCCTCCGGTCAGATAGTCTGAACTTATTCCCAGAGAACTGAGAACACTCTTTTATCCCTCATTTCAGATCAAACGGTGAATCATTTTCCAGGTGTATTCGCCGAATAATTGTACGCTGCGTGTTAGACGAGATCACTACAAATTGCCGCTGTAATACGTGTAATTTATAATTACAAGTCAGACAACGATCCACGGTCGGTGTCTTCTCGTTGTCTAGACTTATTTCAAACAAGGTCCCCGAGGATCCTGTTACTAGAAAGGAAATCGACCGTATCTCTTCGTCTTGTTCTTGTTTTCAATGGAAGATCACCGTAACGCTGGCCCTGAGAATCGATCGTTATGTATTTAATCGGTGCTCCGTTTGGTTTAGCGGCGTTTAATGCCGATCATGGACTGGATAATTAAGGAAAGATGAGATACAGATAGATAAGCAGGGCGATTCCAGCGCTAACCGTACCTTTTAGTCACGGTTATAGTCGCAACGATGGAAATGTTCACGATGCTGCCACGATATCGGCGTTACTATGGAAGATCCAGGCCATTGCGATAGTATCCTTATGTTCGTAAAAGACCAGGGTTGAATGCATCTATGCCTTCGTTATCGCTCATATTATGTTGTTACTCGACATTTTTCCCCTAATTATTTTACAACTACGGCGAATATAGATTTCGTTCCGAGCAACTCGAATTATGTAGCCTATTAACGTGCAGTAACTGGTGAATTGTAAAGGAGGTAACCCAGCTGGCTCGTCAATATTTTATCTCGTTTATATTTTACCTAATAACACAATTTTTGACAAAAGTAATTTGAATGTCAATAAAATATTACCATAACATCAACATGGTATATAAGCAGTTAAAAATGGTGTAACGACATTTTACGATTCAAATTTACCGCCAAATATTGATTGGCCAATACGTGGATCGATGATGCGATTCGTTCTTTTCAAATGTACACGTTGAATCAGTGTCTCGTTTATAGGCATGGAATCGCAGTTTCAAAGAATTTAAAAATTCTTTTTCACAAAGCAAGTGGGTAATAGCTTTCCTCAATCTAGTTTAACATGCAGTATAATATGATAATATATAGTAATTTACAGACACACTATTTCTTGAAAATAATCTAAATTAAGATCGAAACGTTGAAGCTAGTAATTTGCAAATAACAATTGATCGAACCAGTGTGCTGATAGCATTAATATATTTGCTATTAACAATTCTACGGTCGATGTAAGGAAATATTTATCAATATTTGTGTTTGAAATACACTTTTGGAATAGGAAAGGAGATTTTAAATTTTTTAATGAAAGCGTGTATTGCGACAAATTCAACCATCCATTCAATGGTTCTCAAACAATGTCAGGACTTAAAAAATATTTCATACTATATTTATTAATATTTTTGGTAACGCTGTACTGCATGTTTAATTACTGCTTTTGAGTTGTTATTGATCGAGGCAGAGTATTTATTTAAGATATTAATAGCACAAAGTGATTTCAACACATGTAAACCTTTCATTAATATCGTGGCGCAAGGTAGAAAAGATGGTGGATGTATATAGTATATTAATTACGCGAGCATAAAATTCAGAGTTTCATATGCATAATATGGAATATTATTTTCTGTGTGAACCGTTTGAATGGAACGAAGTATTGAAGCATTATTAAAAATCTTCCTTGTTATCTTGTTAATTAGATTCTGTATGTAATATACTTTACACCAAGTTGTTTATCATTGCCTAAGTTGTGCTTTGATTCATCAGTAAATCACTACGAGTATTACCTCGTAATGATATTGCATCAATACTACATGAGACGATGTCACAAGGATTTTACTAATTCCAGTGACATGTCATTTCAATACCCGTTTGATGCTCTAACATGATCTCGGGAATTGATACATATTGGCACTACGGATATGCTATCCAATTGGTGCCATCAGTATCTCCCAATAGCCTGTACACTAGGAAATGAATGATCTAAGGAAATTAGCTACAAATTTTATGAATGTATGACAGAAGTCAGTAGATTGAATATAAAGTAGTACGTCATATAAATGCCATGATTTATAATGTATTAAAAAAAACTAGTTTCATTGGTTTCATTATATTCCTCACTGTTATCAATCTTTCAAACTTGATCACTTTGCTCTACATACAGCGAAAACATTCAAGCTGGACAAAGTTACAGGCTCATCCAATATAATCCGGAGAATAAAAAGAAGCTGTAAAGCTTTAAGTGGTAGTAAAACTTTTCTTTCGTGATCGTGTCATACACGGATTCGCTGTCAGAAATGGAGGCAAGCTGTCGCAGGACATGATATGTCGCGATCAGATGCATCCATGTTTCAAGAACTTTATTCGGATGTTTCTGCGATAGCGTGTTAAGAGGAAAGTTGGAAAAGAAAAAATATATAGGGCCGATCGGCGATATTGCAACAATTGTCGCCTACAGCGATTCTGCGTTCTGAGAGACCCTTCTTCGCACGAACCCGAATCGCAGACTGTTCTCGAACCTCGAGGACATGCCCTCCACGTCGAACAATGACAAAGAGGGCCCAGTCCCTTACGTGCATTAATGCAGAAACGTGATCGAGGAAATCGACGGAGCAACGAGACTCTCCGTTACAGATAAACATACACACGAGGCTACTCCGAATTTACATCGTTCTAGAAACTGGTTTAATGTAACACAGTCTTCGGGCCTTAATGGATCGTCCTGAGCTGACGAGTGATTCCGTGTAAAACTGAAGAGGAGCGAAATGTTCCGGCATTAAAGGATTCCGTGTGCAATTTGCGAGGAAATTTGCGAGAGGCGAATGCACGCACTAAAGTTGAATTTTTCATGGCCCTCGGAGGTGAATGTTGGAATTTATTTAAGAAACAAATTGACAAAAATAATCTACTGTTATTTAGTAGGCACATTCGGTCGCTTGACTTTCGAGCGCCTGTACAAACCATACATTGTATCTATGCCGTTCGGGTCATGGAACTCTCAACTCTCGCTTGCTCCTTAGATCGTCGTCTGTTTTTTCAAGAGCGATCCTCACTTCGTTCGAGTTTGTCGAATAGTAAAGACGTGTCTCACAACGTGCCTTCATAAAATATATTTTATAGAATAAATTTTGTTTCCTATACTAATAGAGTCTAGTTTAATATACCCATAAATCCAATAGGTTATGGGCCCAGGTTACGTTGCATACTGTATTACGTCGTGTACCTAGTTACGTTGTGTAAGAGACATTTTCTAAAAAGAATTACGTTGTGAAATAGTTTGCCGTGTGTTCAATATCGTGCATAGACACAGTGAATTTAAGAAACTCATAGAAGACAATGGATAAGAAAAGGAATATCAAACCTTTCGACGGTGAAAAATATACTACGTGGAAGTTCAGAATTCGCGGCTTGTTAACCGAGTTGGACGCAATAAAAGTGATCGATGACAACATTCCGACAAAGCTAACTACGGAATGGATTCGGGCTGAAAATCTCGCTAAAAATGTCATCATAGAATATTTGTCGGACTCATTGCTTAGTTTAGTAAAGACAAATAAAAGTGCTAGAGAAGTGTTGTGTAGTTTGGATGCTATTTATGAGCGAAAGAGTGTCGCTACACAGCTTGCATTACGAAAAAAACTATTACTTCTAAAATTCCAAAATAATACGTCACTATTAAAACATTTTACGGTTTTCGATGAGATAATTTCGGAACTATTAGGCGCGGGTGCAAAAATGGAAGAAGCCGATAAAGTGTCACACCTCTTGTTAACATTGCCCGCGTCCTACGATGGTGTAATAACAGCGATTGAAACATTATTGGAAGACAATTTAACACTTGCATTTGTCAAGACGAGACTTTTGGACCATGAGGTCAAATTGACGAGTGAGAACCGTGATACCAGTTTAAAAGTGCTTCACGCTGAATTTAAGGGAAGGAAACGAGAATTCAATTTCTCAAAACCGCAACAGAAATTTAAACGAAATAACCAGACGAACAAAAAAAAACGAGAAGTAAAATGCCACCACTGTGGCAGAAAAGGACACATCAAACCGAACTGCATTTATTATAAAAGAAGCATCCCTCAACAAAGTGCTGGAACAGATAAAACTGCACAAACCGTTCAAATGGTTCAACCTTCGTCAAGTTCGTCAACGCCTGCGTCAAGTTTCGCATTCATGGTTGGAGATTACCAATCAGAAATGCAGGAAACAAACAAAATCACCTTCGTCTTGGATTCGGGGGCATCGGATCACCTGATCAACAGGGAAGACCTGACCGGAAACTTTAAGGTGTTGCAGACGCCAGTACGAATTTCTGTGGCGAAAAATGGGACATTCATTGCAGCGACAAAACAAGGGACGCTGGATGTTACTACCAACTTGGGCATCAAGGGAACCGTGGACAATATATACTACTGCCCAGATGTGCCGTATAATTTGCTGTCCGTTCAAAGGATCCAGCAGGCAGGCATGACCGTTGTTTTCGACAAGGAAGGCGTTAAGATAAGTAAAAATGAAAACGTCATAATGTCTGGTAAGCCCCTAAACAATTTAACTGGTATAGATTTTATAGTAAATGCTTATCCTACTGTCCATGTCTCTAATACGATAAAAGATAATTATGAGTTATGGCATCAGCGTTTAGGCCATATCGGAAAGTCAAAATTTTTAGAATTAAAGAATAGAAAAATGTTTGCAGATATAAATCAAGTAGAGAATGTTGTGGTTAACGACAATCTTTGTGAAGCTTGCATAAACGGCAAACAATCGCGATTACCATTTCGAACCTCAAAAGATAAGAAATATGTAAAACGACCGTTATTCATTGTGCATTCAGATGTTTGTGGTCCAATCACTCCTACTACAATTAACGAAAAAAATTATTTTCTAGTTTTTGTTGATGAATATACCCACTATTGTGTAACATATTTGATATCACATAAATCAGACGTATTTTCAATGTTTAAAGACTATGTTGCAAAGAGTGAAACTCATTTTAATTCTAAATTAGTAAACTTGTATTGCGATAATGGCGGGGAATACTTGTCAAACGAAATGAAAGATTATTGTGTTGAAAAAGGCATTACATATCACTTAACAGTTCCACGAACCCCACAGTTAAATGGTGTATCGGAACGTATGGTAAGGACGATAACAGAAAAAGCTCGGACTTTAATTGCTGGAGCTAGTCTGAATAAGGTTTTCTGGGGAGAAGCTGTCCTTACCGCTGTATATTTAATTAATTTAACTCCGACAAAAGCTTTGAAACAATTAAAAACACCATACGAAATGTGGCATAGCAAAAAGCCACAATTAAGGTATTTGAAGGTGTTCGGTTCAACAGTATATATACATAATAAAATTAGACAATCAAAATTCGAAGAAAAATCTTCGAAAGGCATTCTAGTTGGTTACGAACCGAACGGCTATAAAGTGTGGAATGTGGAAACTGGTAAATTTGTTATTGTGAGAGATGTAATAGTTGACGAAACTAATTTTTTGATATCGAGGCCTGTAATGGTACAGCCTGAAACTGATGCATCTGACGTGCAGTCAAAATCAGTAGATAATTTTAAATCTAATAGTACTAAATCAGATAAATCTCCACCGTTAAATACTGTTATTGAAAATGTCGATTTAAGTCATGGACTTAATAAATCTGTAATTGAAACAGATTCACACAATGATAGTTCTATAAATAATTATCGAAAAAGACAAGTAGCTTCTGATTTAAGAAGAAGCGATCGAATTAAAAATCGACCAGATGTTTCATACAATGAAGACAATATATTGGACGTTTATCTTTTATGCGCTCAATCGATTGTTTGTAAAATCCCTGTATCGTATAGAGACATTGAAAATATGAAGGATAAAATTCAGTGGGAACAGGCTGTTAAAGAAGAGATCAATTCACTTTTGATAAATAATACATGGACCTTGGTCTCAAAGCCTGAGCATAAAAATATTGTTGACTGTAAATGGGTGTTCACAATTAAGAACGATGAATTTGGAAATCCATTGAGATATAAAGCTCGGCTTGTTGCTCGAGGGTTTAGTCAACAATATTTAGAAGACTACAATGAAACCTTTGCACCGGTTGCCAGAATTTCTAGCTTTAGATTTATACTAGCTTTTTCAAATCAGTTTAACTTGTTGATCCATCACATGGACGTCAAAACTGCTTTTCTGAATGGAACATTAAAGGAAGAAATATATATGAAAGTTCCTGAGGGAGTTAAATGTGATAATAATCAAGTGTGTAAATTAAATAAGGCGTTGTACGGATTAAAGCAGGCAGCCAGATGCTGGTTTGAAATCTTCGAACAAGCTCTTCTAGAAAAAGGCTTTAAAAATTCACCTGTCGATAGATGCATTTACATTTTAGACAAAGGAGATGTATCGGAAAATATATATGTTGTGTTGTATGTAGATGACTTAGTGATTGCAACCGCAAAAATCGACACAATGAATAGTTTTAAAAATTACCTAAAAATAAAATTTTGCATGACAGATTTAAACGAAATAAAACTTTTCTTAGGTATTAAAATTGAAAGAAATGGAAATAAGATAAGCATGGACCAAAGTGCATATATTAAAACAATTTTGCACAAATTTAAAATGTCAGATTGCAACCCTATCAATACGCCTCTTGAACATAAATTAGATTACACGGCATTAAATTCCGCTGAGGAGTATGATGCTCCTTGCCGAAATCTTGTCGGATGTTTGATGTACGTGATGCTATGTACGAGGCCTGATTTAAGCACAGCTGTGAACATTTTAAGCAGATATCTAAACAAAAATAACAAAGAACTTTGGCAGTGCTTGAAAAGAGTACTTAGATATCTGAAGGGTTCGCAAAATATCAAATTAGTTTACGAAAGAGCAAATTATGTTAATCTTCTGAGCGGCTATGTTGATTCAGATTGGGGAGGAAATGATTTAAATGATAGAAGAAGTACAACAGGATATCTGTTTAAATTGTTTGAGAGATGCACAATCTGTTGGAATACAAAACGACAGGCATCTGTAGCAGCTTCATCTACAGAAGCTGAATATATGGCGCTTTTTGAAGCTGTTAGAGAAGCCCTTTGGTTGAGATCTTTGGCGAAGAGTTTAAATATAGATGTTCTGCAGCCAATTGTAATCTATGAGGATAACAATGGCTGCATTAGTATTGCTAACAATCCAACAAATCATAAAAGATCAAAACACATAGATATAAAGTACCATTTTTCTAGAGAGCAGGTTGAAAAGGGCATAATTAAACTGTTATATATGCCCACAGGAAGTCAGCTGGCCGATATTTTGACCAAGCCGTTGCCAACAGCCAGGTTCCTAGAACTGAGAAATGGACTGGATTTGGAATAATTTTACTGTATTAATATTGATAATTTTTTTTTTCAAGTAATTACAATTATTTTTATATGTGTGTGTATGTACTGGTCTGATTAGGTTTTCTCTGGGTTTCCCTAATCCCAAGCAACAAATGTTGGACCATATATATAATTAGCCCCAGACGAAGCACAAGGAAGGCATGTCTTAACTGAATAATAGATTTATTTTTGAGGGAGCGTGTTGGAATTTATTTAAGAAACAAATTGACAAAAATAATCTACTGTTATTTAGTAGGCACATTCGGTCGCTTGACTTTCGAGCGCCTGTACAAACCATACATTGTATCTATGCCGTTCGGGTCATGGAACTCTCAACTCTCGCTTGCTCCTTAGATCGTCGTCTGTTTTTTCAAGAGCGATCCTCACTTCGTTCGAGTTTGTCGAATAGTAAAGACGTGTCTCACAACGTGCCTTCATAAAATATATTTTATAGAATAAATTTTGTTTCCTATACTAATAGAGTCTAGTTTAATATACCCATAAATCCAATAGTGAATATGCCCTTCGAATCGATAGGGATTCAATCAGCACATTCCTTACTAAATTAATCTTTGGTCGTCATAATGTGTATATGGTACTTTGGAAATATTTTGACGTCACCTTCAACCAATAATCAATCAAAAATATAAATTTCTAATATGAAATTTTATAACTGACTTTCGCAAAGCTTCTCAAGGTCACTACAATGTCAAAAAATGCAATCATCGTTAGACTGCGTAACTTGTGAATGTATATTGGGTTAGCAAGAAAGTAATTTCGGTATTTCAAGATGAAATAGAACGAAATTTCTTCTTCAAGCGATTAACTTTAATACATTTTATATTTTCCATTTCGTTCGATGATCTTTTGCCACCTTTTGGCAGCTTTACAGTGCCGCGCTCATAAAACTTCTGGTCCTTATCAGCAAAAAAACTGATCCAAGTGCGATGTCAGGTTATCATCGTTTCACCTTAAACAATACCGAAATTACTTCCTTGCCAATCCAGTAATATTATTATTTTGATCTACCGCAGATATTTTTTACGATATGGAATTTTTTAGAGAAAACGAGCTTTCCGAGGTAGGGAGGGAATAATATTGCGGTAAGAGAACGTATTCAATAAGAACGTACAATATTTTTCCTCGGCATCCTGTATTCGTTTCCCGGGCAATGTCGGAACGAACAAGCCGCGTAATTTAAGTCTAATAAAACGCGGTGCGTTCATCGCGTTACACGAGTACCTCTGTCGACGCCGGAGCTCTGGCACGGTTCTCGCCTGAAAGTTCCATTAAACTCCCGACCAGTGGAGCCAGCCAGGCAGCCAGGCAGTCAGGCAGGCAGTCGGGAGGGCTAGGTAGTCAGGCAGAGAAGCACGGAGCCTCACGTTCACCCCGTTAACGTTGATTCGAGCGACGGAGGCCACGGACAAACGACAGCGGAAGCCAATCTAACCGACAGCCAGGCTGTGTCTGTGCGGTTATCGATTCCTTCTCGCGTTCTTATCGATAATTTACCACGACTCTCTGGCCCGGGGACTTATCGATTCCGATCACGAACGCCGTGCCGGCCAGCATGCTCTGGAAAACCGTTCCGGAAAAAAGATTGCCGAGTGATAAACGAGTCAGCTCCGGTGATAATTAGTTTATGTACGCAACCCTCACGCGCGGACATGACAGTTCTAATTTCAGACGGCCTGGCGATGAGTAACCTATACACCGTATCCAACGACGACGACGAGGAAAGACCGTCAGGGGACGAGGAGCCAGCCGTTAATTACATTCCCATTTAATTAAAAGACTCACCAGAGAGGTGATGAGGTAGCTGTGATAGTCGCTCATCATCCCTATTTGCTGCGCCTGCTTCAACACGTCGTAAATCCTCTCGGTGGAGCAATCCAGTACAATATGCGACTCCGCGGAGTTTTTTATCTGCTTCAGCAACGGCCTGGAACAGAAAGAGAACGGGTCGTGCATTAGTACGTGCGGTGCGTACATTCGCCTCCTGGGTATTTCAAGAATATGCGTTCACCTGCCGCGGGGAGATGAGGGTTATTTTTGTTATTAAGGGGGTAGACTCGTTTCTCGACGAGTTGTCATCTGTCGGTAATACAAGGATGGGTTCTCTCAGTAATCAAAAGCGCTGGATAAAAGATCAATTTAGGCCGCGATCACCCTCGAAAGTCCTATTTTTACGTTTACGAATCGTAATTTGCATTATTCGGAAGCTTATAACTGCGCACGTAGTTGTTTTCATAAAGCTGCGACAGCTATATACTGCAGAATGATGCAAATTACGCCTCGTATACGTGAAAATAGGACTTTTGACGGCAACCGTGGTCTAGATTGATCTTATATCTACCGCGAAACCACATCTTTACATTACCGAGAAATGAGAAGCCGCATCCCATCACCAATGATCTTCGGGAAGCGATAAATATGGATCGTATTGGTGGAAAATAACTGACAAGGAAATCCTCTTTTCTAATAGGAGTCGTAGACATTTATTAGTTTCCGTGGGAAATGTCGGATTTTAGAACGAACCCATTGATATAGAAAAGCTAAAAACTTTAGTTCGATCTACTGCTTCTAAAAGTTTCAGGATTATCAATCTGGTAGAACGCTATCCGACACGTGACGTTCGGAATTTCGCTATTTACTTAAAAATTGTTGAATTAATTTCATGTAGTAACTTAGGAATTAACTTGTTTTAATATTCTGCCGAACAGGTGCGTCACAGTTAACAAAACATTTTAACAGTGATATAAAGTTTTCCGGTCAAGGTATTGATCGAATCCATCACCCCTCCATTAGTTCCTCGGACCTTTTACGGTGCGTTATTTCTTTTGTCAGTAAAAAGGTTTCACGAAAGCTCGGAATAAATTACAATGAACGATAAAGAGAGACTATTGTATGCACGTTTGAAGTTTATATTTGCAAATTTTAAGATAGGCTCGAAGGTAAACTTAATTAAACTTCGTCCACATCTAATACTTCAAAGACCAGCGGATGCTTTTAACTGCACAACAATAATAAAAAGAATTTTTCATTATGAAAGGATGAAATGCGGAGAAACATTGTGCACGTTGATTTTTCGTCGGTAAACAGTGGTGTAAATAACGTATATGTTTTCCGAAATTGGTTTCATGTATTGTAACCCTTCGCTGCATGATTTTTTAAATTGGGATTTAAAAATAGAAAGAAGATCAGGTTTTGTGTTTTAATTGAGGGAAAAATATAAAAAAAATTGCAACCACATTTTCAGAAAAATAAACATAGTAAGAAAACACATTCTTACTTTACTATGTACATATACCAAATTTGCTAATTGTATCAGATATGATACACTATACAGCGAAGGGTAAACAATTTAGAACTAATCACGTTTTGATGCCGAACTCCGTAATATACCAATACTATTGTATACACCACAGTGTAAATTCTATGGGGAGTTTTAAAACAATTCGAGTGACACCAACCGACCAATAACTCGATATCAATCGCAGGGTTAACGCAATGGAACAGGACACAACCAGAAACAACCTTAATGCAGTTTGCTCTTCGTAAACAATTTAACCGACACAGTTCAGCCGGCAGGTAAACCGACAACTAGGTTTAACTATTCACGAAGCAGCGCATCAATAATTTTCAACATTGTCCACGTGCTCAACGTCGATCCCGCGGATCTGGGACGAATCCACCGCGATCAGAATCCGATTATTCGGTACCTATGCGACGGTGTACGTGTAAGCGGTTGCGTGAAACCAGACACGCGTGATACGCTTTAAAAGTTGCAGAGTTCCGGCGGAAGTAAACGAAATGGAAGGACGGATCGGACAGGGAACAGTTGAAAATTCTCTGAATCCCCTATGACCTTTTCAGGCGACCGAGACGCACAGGGTTTGCAGTCCCGAAACCTAACCGAAACTGAAAACATATAAAATTTCGAAAAAACAATGTTTTGATGATGAAATTTTTTTTTAAACGCATTTTTTATTTCATGACGAATGCAACGATCTACGATATTATGACCTTGAGTCCATTAATGACCCTAAACTAGTTTTTTCCGACTTTTCTATTCGGCAGAAGAATTACTGTGGTTCAGAGACGACTTTGAGCGGTTGGCTTGGGGGTCCATCGCCCGGAGGTTATACATAATCGAGGCCTGATCCGAGACGTGGAGCAGATGCAACATCTGATTACGGATCAAACAGAGCGCTGACCATCCATTTTGGCGAGCTCTTAGCTCGTAGGATGAGTAATTTCCGATTACGGAGATATTCCAGCAGCGAGTGTACTTCGCTGATCAAAATTTCATATCGCAAGCTCAGGCGGCTCGAGGTCTAGCGAAGCCGTCTTTCGCTCGGTCCCGCTTCCTCTCATCCAACATGCACGATAATGCGAATCTCCTTATGCGCTCCGTGGAAGTTGGACTGCCCCTCATTGCAGGAATTTTTCATGCGGCCTGTATAATTTACCGGAAAGTCGCTTTTATCCGCGTCGTTCCGGCCTTCTTAGAGCGCTGGCTTTCGTCGAATTTACCATCGAACAATGAAACGCGCACGTGCCATCGCCAGAAACAGCGAGAAGCTGCATACCAAAGAGTCCAGGTGAGAAACGCTCCCCACCTTTGGTTCTATAACGGCGAAACTGTCTGTCGCAAAATTCTTCGTGATTGGCTGGATTTATAAGGGTGTATCGCGACCGACCGAACCGTTAAGCTAGATTTATTGTTGCAGAATCTCGCCACCGCGAACTCCCGCTGACTGAACAAGAGCCGCTCTTTAGTCGAATTTGAGAGCTATTAATTCGGCCATTAGGAAGTTTGAATGGAGACGATAAATCTGGCCAGCGGTCGCTTTTCTTCAAAGACGCTCTTTCTCGGAGTGCTTCTGTAATAGATAGATCATTGCGAGCTGTTTTCGATTTAACGTTTTCTTTTCTACGCGTGGCTAATGCGAACAGATTCACCGTTTCTAGCTATTTGTTTCATAGTACCGTTAAAGTCCAATGAAATCAATTTGAATCTTACCAACCATTCAATCTTGGACTTGACACAAGTAGCTAATTATATGAAATAGTTACTGTCTAAGGGCCTTCTCGTTTTCCAAATCTGCACCAGTTATTCCAAGAGGGTCAACGACAGTAGTTTAATCATTAAACTGAAAGCTGGAGCACGGCCAGTGAGGCTAGTGGATAACAGCACACTCTGTATATCATTACAGGGTCCGAGCGAATTGTGCTTTAATTGCCAGGAGGATCAGCGTGAGCATGAAAGTCAACGTGAAACATCCAAGGGAGGACCCCTCAGACGTAGCTTTTCCTGTGTTACGGAACGTCTCGGTGGTATTGTCCGGAAGCGATTCGGTAATTACAGGAATTACGTGGTTCAGCAACCCGGGAGTATTGTCAGCAAATCTCTTATTTCACGATGTTGTCAATAGAACTGAGAGAACATAGAAGAGACAAACATCCTTCGATATCGATACATATAATGTCTCTATGACCTTGAATCACCTAGAGTAATTACGGTTCAAGTATGATCTTGCAAGCACAGAGGTTGTGTTTGAGTAAGTCAATGGTGACATGTTCGTATCTTTGAAGATTTTGCGATGTTTGAACGTAGTGCAGAATAGGAGCGGTTATTTAAACTCATTTTCTCCTATGTGACCTTGAATGACCTTGCATATGTATAAGTCAATTATGAAATCATTGTATTTGGAAAGATTTCGTGATGTTGAATATAGTGGAAAATAGGAGGGGGTATTTAGTTTCATTTTCTCATATGTGACCTTGAATGACCTTGCATATGTGTAAGTCAATGATGAAATCATTGTATTTGGAAAGATTTCGTGATGTTGAATATAGTGGAAAATAGGAGCGGTTATTTAAACTCATTTTCTCCTATGTGACCTTGAATGACCTTGCATATGTATAAGTCAATAATGAAATCATTGTATTTGGAAAGATTTCGTGATATTGAATATAGTGGAAAATAGGAGTGGGTATTTAGTTTCATTTTCTCATATGTGACCTTTAATGAGCTTCTGTACGAGTAAGTCAATGATGAAATCATTGTGTTTTGGAAGATCCTGCAATGTTTGAACGCATTGGAAAATAGGAGCGGATGTTTAGACTCATTTTCTCGTATGTAACATTCAATAACCTTCTATACGAGTAAGTCAATGATAAAATCATTGTGTTTTGGAAGATTTGTGGTGTTGAACGCAGTGGCAAACGAGAGCCGGGTATTTCAGTCTCGTTTTAGATACGAAACAACGTTGGCGTATAATATGAAACTCCTCGAATACGAACGCTTTTCTCGCCAAATTAGTTCGCACAATAGAGGTTCTACTGTAACAGTAAACACATTAGTATACATACGTCCATATGAATTTTTCCCTCTAGAATGCCTATTCGTTCCCCAGTGGTGGCGGTATTCTCTTTGAGTCCCGTGCAACGATCAGGCCGTTACGACACCGCAGCGGCGCGTTGCTTTAAAAATGCATGTCCACTTTGTAACGCGGCTCCCGTTTAAGCTTGACTCGGGCGCATATACACGCGTGGAAGTCCGACGGTTGGGTCGCGTCGTTGCTTCTTTATTCAAAAGCGGTTTCGCGTGACTTCCGGCCCGACGAATCCTCCACCAGGCGGGGTTGTCGCCGCCAAAACCGTCGCGTTAAGCTCCCGAGACTTTTGAACAGCCTCGATTTTACTGCAGATCGAACGATCTTACCGGGTCGCCGAATAGTCCGCCAGACTAAACAATGTATCACGGTTCATCTCGCTTTACGAGTACTCGTAAACCAGCGTTTCCGGTGAGAAAGAAAGAGAGAGAGAAGGAAGTGTTCGAGGAATCGTTCAAGCCCGCGGAACTTTTACGGGCTGCTCGGACAGAGACTCTTAATCGAAGTTCGCGGGCCCTGACAGCAAGGGCTTATTTCGAGCGAAACCCAGGAACAAGGGGCATAAAGTTTGCATTGGGAATGATAAGGAATCGATAAGACGCCGCGCCGGGAGGAGATCGAACGAGTTCCACGATCGCTCCCGTTCTCTTCTCTTTTCGTCCTTCTTCTGATCCCAGCTCCTCAACCTTAACTTAATACCATCATCGAAGCTCTATTCTCAAAAGGCTCGAACGGTCCAGCGTAAGCCGAGCAACGTCTCTTATTTCTTTTCCTTCGACTCTCTTCTCTCTTCCCCGTCAACTCCTTCCATCTACCCGCGCCACTTTACTTGGCTCGTCACCGTTTCTAGATGGCTTTCAAGATACCTCCCGAGATAGTAGTCCTCTCCTGGGAGGATAGGCTGCTGCGACCGAAAGATACTGCCGCGGAATCGCTGGCGACAAGCCCAGTCCCACGGAATTTTTTAATCCGGTGGGATAGGCAGAGAGAAAGGGAAAAAGAAAGCAAGGGATGCAGGTCGGATGAGGGATCGAACTCTGCGACTGGCGCGGCATTGCGCGATAGAAGTTCCACGCGCGATCAACGAAGAAAGAACAGATAAAAGATAGATTGTTCCGCGAGTTACGGCCACTGCGGTGATCAACGCGTTCGTTGCACACGTCCGTGTAATCAGATCCCCGGTTGGATATTGAGATTGATGACTGGTTTAATTATTCCACGGCCAACTGCGTCGAATCAATCTGCTCGGTGTCATTTAAGCCAGGTTTGTTATGTAACTTCGTGCGGAGACTGATTTAATTTTAAGGTATTAGCTCGGCTAGAAAATATGTGGTACGTGCAAAATGTTCGGGGATTTTGTTTGTAATCATTCATGCCACACTTATACGTCAATGAAACGAATCCTTTCATAATTGTTTAAATATATTGTACAATTGTCGGTAACGAAATTGTTAATATATTCGAGGAAAATGTAAATAAGATAAAGTTTCTCTTGGCTCTCCGCGAAGTTTCGAAAAACGCGCTGGCGACGAAAGGAGAATTATAAAGTGAAATACTTTGATATCGAATCGTAAAGATCGGGGATCTTTAATAAATGAGAATAATTATTGTCAGAATTGCGAAATTTATCGTCGCAGTAAGAAAGTAAGCGCCACATAAATTGATATTAAAGACAGTCTGCGGGGCGAAGTATTATATTAACGGTAACCGGATAGCGAACGGCGAGCGTCGATACCGGGTACTTTTATGGTTGTGGAATGCGATCGTTCAGATTCGAGAATTCTACTAAAATCTTCAGCTTCGAATGTGTGAACGTGTACAGTCAGGGAAATACGATTGCGAAATTGAAGAATGTGATCGTTTGATCTTTGGAATTGTGACTACGACCTCTGGCTTACGCGGGACAATGATGTCGAGTAGTATAATAGTAGAATAGGAACTCCAGATACTAGGATGACCACTGAATCACTAAGGATCTCTCAATCCTCAGAGTAAAGACTAATTTACATCTCGAGTCGTGACGAGCGATACTAATGGTCCCTTAATCCGCAGAGTTAACAGTAATCAAGTCTAGAATCCTAAGATGAAATACGTGCTGTAAAACAACTCTGGTTCGCTTTGAACCGCGATTATTATTTTTCGAACATTTCGGCGTTTACAAAACTTTAGGAATCAGCGGCAATAATGTGTATACTTTTAAAAGCTCATAATATCTTATTATACATAATTAGACAGCGGATCTTTATGCAAAATAAAAATGTTCTTCCTGAATTGCAATAAATTGGAGTGAAATAAAAATTTCTTTTCGTTCTTAATATGTTTAATAGATTGAAAATAACACACCAGTTTTTTAGGATTCGTTTAATATTATTAATGTTTTAAATTACACCCACTTATTGTTGTCATAAATGCATAAAATCCGCTATCTATACATCATATACATTTGTATATTGTATATGCCAGAATTCTTATTTAAGTCATTTATTTACTCATATTCAAACATATAGTAACATACAGTGTTGTTTGAACAAATTGTATACCTATAATAAAATACTAAGCTTTCGTAACTCCTGATAATCTATAATAGTTTAATTAATTATACAAATTGTAATTATTACAACTACCACTAATAATTATGATTTATTATGAATAGTTAATTAACAGGTAATCAGAATAATTAGAATAATTCGTAAATTATATTCTGTCAAGAGACATTATTATTGTCTCATGTTAACTGAAATGTATGTAAACTAGTGATCACTAGCACCTCGCGCAATCTAAACTCTTGAAAACCCCAAAACGCACAAACTCGATAAAAATAACGTAAATCATTTGGAAATTGCAAATTAATGGAAACAACTCGTTGAGTATTGTCAAGCACACCGAATGTCTGAATAATTAAAATCAACATTGTTAAGTTCTTGTGTGCCAGCGTTCAACGCACTAATTGGTTTTAAACGTTTGAAAATCAGTAATGCGATCCCGTTACGACCGAACATGAATTTTTGAATCTCTTCTCCCAATAGTAATGATCCCCGCGAAGGTTCGCATAAATGTTCGCGTCGCTAGACAGAGTTCGGTACTATACATATACTCGAGCGGTGGAAACTCGGTCGGACAACTTGTCCAGCAATTTGAAATTCATTTTGTTCCGCCGGTAAACTTCCGTGGTTTCGAGGAAAAGTTATTTTCACCGTTGAATCGGGCTCTCGAAAATTTCTCTCACTTAAAAACAATCGTTAAAATGTGCAAATTCCCGTTCCGGCTGTATTCCATATAAGAGGACTCTTTACGAGCGGGGACTGTCTCAATCATTCTACTTGTTCGAGTGTCGGAATGCGAATCCGTTGATGTAATGCGGAATTCCGCGGGGGTGTCGCGTTTGCCAGAAAATAGACAGTTTTACGTAATGGCGAACGTCCGAGCCAGAACAACATTTAATCGCGCTCTACTCTCGCTTATCCGGGATACTTAAGGGTCCTTTCAGTATCCGAATCTTTTCAACAATGGTGGAACATGGCCATACCTATTCCCCGTGTCATTATACAAAAGTGTTATACAAAAGATCCATTAGTCGTCACTAATGTGTTCATGCGACCGTTTTCCCATCAATGCTTCATTAGAATCGTAATTTTCAGTCAATTTCACAAAAGATTCAATCAAAGGTTTGCATAGTTCAAAATTTGCATATGCAATAAAATATATTTATGTTGTTTTAAAATATCGAGAATGGTATAAAAATACATTCCTTTTATATTCTTGTTAGAACAAGATTCGTACAAAAATGTACATGCAAAAAGTTGTATTAGGTTACTAAATGTTACTCTATGTCAATGCAGTTTCGCCCTGTCACTAATAAAATCGTCGGATAAATCGTACCGGGCCGATTTTTGGAGACTTTCCGTTCTAGACACTTAAGATTTTATTTATTTACATTAATCTTAAGCTTAAATAAACTTGCTTTAAACGTATCCCTTACAATTTTTCAGTAGCACAAAACTATAATTGTCAAGAAAAGAGTGTAGAGTTTAATATACATTAGGTAGCAAAGCAATGAATTAAATTTTTAAGGAATTATTTGACCAAACACATATGGTTCGTTTTCAATGAGAATTCCAATCGGTCCGAATGGAAAGTTCAGAAAGTTCATACGCCCCACGAGGCACGGAACGTGTTAAATCGAAGCGGTTAATCTGAAGCGAATGAATGTTCAAACGATTTTATAATTCCGTTTCGATTTGCGGGAAGTAGCGGGTCTTTTCGACGAAAGGAAGGATCCGCATAAAATAACCAGCCTTAATTATCGAGGGTAGAACCTAGCGGAGGGGCACTTTTATATTTAGTACAGTTCTCATCGAGACTCGAGCACTCCTTGAAAAAAAGCTGGAGGAACTTTCAAGCAGGTAAAAACACCAGGTAAACTGTCTCATACACTTTGGTAACCAATTCGTAAACTACCCGTCGCGAAAGTTATGCAAATGATTTATACAAGTTTTAATCTCTGGTGGAGATAGTAACTTAATACTAAACTGAGGTTTTTTATACAAAATAAATATCATCAACGACCACTAGCGGCGCTGAGTTCATACCACCTTGGCGACGCCCATACAAACACGCATAACTTTTGACACAGTGGATTTCTAACATTAAAATTTGGGTTTTCGAAATCCGCAGGATTATACAGAAAAATTTTAGGCTCTTAAAGTAAAGTTTAGAAATTAAAAGCCTTCTATTTCAGTTCAAGAGTAAAATTTCTGCTATAAAACGAAACAGTAAATCATGTAAACCCTAACGTTTGGTTGGCACTGTCTTTCTTTATGATTGTTTGTTGTTCAACATTGACAAATACCACCCCTTACGGCGGAGACAAAGTAAATTTGTTGCTGGTTACGCATTCTTCGTGACATGATTGGTTATCGATTTGCATCGACCGGAAAAGACGAGAAAATTATCACGGGCATTAATCAAACTGGTCAATGACGCTCCGATATCGAAGTCCATTACATTGTTTCCACACGAGACTTGGAGACTGCCTTTTAATGAATCATTCGAGCCATCGCGCCGTGTCCGCGCCGATTGGCTTATATTCTCGGGACTGTAACTTTTGTGGGAATTCGTTTCGTTTGACACGAATTAATATCGGAGAATCATTGAAGCGAATCCGCGCAAAAACAAAACGGTATTGCAATTAACGCGAATATTGGAAGCCGCGGTACTTAATGAACTCGCTTTGAACGGGAGTGATTGATACTGGCTTTTAAACAAAGAAATTGTTTGAAAATAATTAAACCTGCTTGAAAGTAAATATTTCTGTCACGAATTGAGCGTTCACACCGAACTGGGAAATAGCTTTGTTCATTATTATTAGTCGTATAAATGTTATACTGTTCTCATTGCAAGGTAAAACATGACGTATTAATTGACGTTCCGCATTATTTAAAAAATATTGAATACGGTATTATAATGGAATAAACAACTAGTGTACGTTTAAGTCTCGTACGGATCGTTAGAGAGTAGACGTGTTAACGAGCCACATTAACATTTGTGCGCGTTTAGAAACATTGCAAACACCATTTCCATTGTTCCATGTACTCGGCATGGCACCGCAGCTCCACTCTATCTCGTTTTCCTCAGTTTCTGCTTTGCTTCACCTTTCAACGAGTCGTTCATTCAATGAACGTCGTTGGGCACACAGTGCCCGCCAAAAACGAGAAACCGTGGGAACAACGGATAAGAGGAATCGGTAGAGAAAGAGAGAGACAGAGAAAAAGAGAGACGAAGAGAGTATCCACCACCAGCGTTTGCCACCCTTCGGTCTCTCCCGAGGGAGAATCACTGCGTAGGTTACAGAGTCGCGTACGCTCCGCCTTTCTTTCCGCAAATCCCTAGGGAGCTCTGCGACAGTAAATCGACGGAATTTTTCTAAGGTCGTACATACGGAAGAATTGTGTATGTATTCTTCATGGGGCACTCTGCGGAAAGGAGATGCACGCATTCGCGTACACCGTTAGTGACACCCTCAGAATAAATGTTGGCAAGCCTAAAACTTCTACATACATATGAAATGTCGAAAAAATGTTGTTTCCGGTAGAAAAGTTTTAGATCATTTTGATTTTTTAAATATTAAATTGCACTTTCGATTTCATACCTTGCGAGGACGTATTATTAACACACCCAGCTTCAATTAGGTTCCGGAACCCAATCCATCCGCTGCACCTATTCAATATCTACGCGTCAATCTCGATCATCCTTCCAGGGAACGGGTAACACCCGATTAGAAAATCGTTCCTAAAACACCGGAACGTGATCGCGTGCAAAATTTAGAGCTTCCAGTTACGGAGCGGTGAAGTTTCTCGTCCTCGAGTGCCGCGATTATCCTGTGCCGTAATAATATGTACATAAATCCGGCACAAGGTGTTACGACCTCGCGAAGGATGCGAACGCTCGAAAATTAAGGCGACACGAAGGACGCAACCTAGAAGATGAGCGTGGATAAGGAGAACAGAGACACACGCCTTGAAGAAGCACCGAGGGAAGGACACGAATGTTGCACACGAGCGGTAATAGAAGAAACTGTGCTCCGGAACGATCTCGAATGTTTTTCTTCGGAGAAGTACGCACAGACGCGCGAGAACAAATTTTCTCGCGTAGCCTATAATTTCAAAGACAAAGATAAATAACAAGCAAAGATAATATTCCTTTTCCATTGCGAAGGATACCTGCCGGGGAATTTTATTTTCTCGAATCGTGAAGTTCTGATTCTCGAGGCGATGGGAATTAAATGGGAGACGAGTAATTGTAATTATCGTACGAATCATGTATGAAATACACGTCCCATAAAAAATTCAAACTAATCCTATTCTAAATTATTCAAGAATAAGTCCGTGTTGGTTGGCATAATAAACAATCCACAATGTCAATGCGGTTATGAAACTCGAGATATTAACCATGTACTATGGCAATGTCCCACATTTGAAGAACAGAGATCAGAATTTATCCAGCAATTACAGAAACTACATCGTTTTCTTCTGCTCTCGTGTAATGTCCTACTCTCCAGATCTACGGTGGAGATATGTAAACTGATCTACTCGTTTCTGAATGACTGTGATTTAAGAAAACAGTACATCTGTAAATTGCTTGGGTAGCAGTAATACTACTGTAATACTGACTGATAAAGTGTCATAATGTAACGAAACGTCTGTATAGTATTGTAAAATACTCTCTTCCTTGAGATTAAAAAAAAGATTATGTTAGTTTTCCATATAAAACTTTGAAAGTCCTTCAAGCTTCAAAAAATCGGTTTTTTACCAAAGCTGAAGTGTGTAGTTGCTTGAACGGTTCAGGACAACGCTCGAGCATGAAAAAATGTTGGAAGAGGTCCGAAAAATCGCGACGGTGATTTGAAAGTCAAAACCACGTAATGTGATTCAAGGTGCATAGCGTGAATTAAGCTAGAAGTTCGAACACAAGGGAACTGTTTTCCTAAGATCCGCGGGTCGCGTCTGAAATTACAATACCTCGCGGCGCGAGTAGTCCTTCGCGACTCACGAAAGCGGATTACCATTCGTAATCGCGCAAGAAAAATATGAACGGCACCGTCCGGGCTGGAGGCACGAGTCATTGGCGTGAAAGTAATGTTATTATTCGGCACTCGTTATCTCGAAATTCCTGGCACGGAGTTAAAACGGACGGGGGGCTTACGATATTTCCAGAGGGCAAGAGTGTAACGTAACTCTTGCCGCTCTGCTGCTGGCCCTTGCGAATCCTACCACGCTAACCGGATTCTTCCATCTATTTGTGCTCATCTCGGCCACGTGACCGAACTCATGGAACGAGTCGCTGTCGTTTTTAGCTTTCTAAGAAATTTTAATCGAACGGCCGGTTTTACTTTAATGCTGGATTTACGGGCCACTATGCCTGGCGCTACTTCGCATATCAAATTTTTTAGCTATCTTTATCATAATGTATGTTCGAACAAGAATAATTTTCACCTGTGACTTTATACGCTGAGATTGCCGTAATTTAAAAATGAGTAAATAGCAGGTGAAGATATTGGAAGCAACGGTAATTACGTCTGCTTTTAGAGGTAGCGGGAGGAGCTTATGTTTGCTTAAGTTTTTAATAAGCTTGACTCTTTGAGAGTCGTAGAAATTCATAAAACCTACATATGCATATAAATTCACTATCAATCGCTATCAAAATGCCCAAAAAATAGAATTATTTCGAAATATGTTCATGCTTGAAACGAAAGTAAATATAAAGTTAACCAAACCGGTTTCCCAGTTTTTAACCTTCACACACGACCCAATTCGGTTTCAATTTGGAATTGTGTATCCGCGGAATCAATCAACGAGCATTATTGAATTTTACAGCGATGGCCCCGAATCGAGGGAACAGTCGCGAAGAGAATTGTTTTCATTTCGTTGGCGCAACAAAACTGATAATTATCCCGGTGTGCGACCGAGCGGCCCGGTTAAAATATGCGAACGAAGAAAAGTCGGGAACAATATATTCGCCATAAACCGTGGTACGTGACCGAGTCGCGCGCATATATTTCGCGGGCAACGTGGATTTCGTATTCAAAGGCCTTATCCCCTAAAAAATAACCGCACGCATTCACACGGTGTATTTATACGATGCACTTTGTCACCGGCTCGGCGACCCAGTAGTTATGCCATAGTTAAGCGGAGGCACGTGCACGCGCATAAAGACGACGCGAGGACCTGGCCTTCCCGTTTATCACACGAGGCGAGGGACAGAAGGAACTCTGACAAATATCAAATGCTGCATTACCGTGGAACACTAACACCACTGGAATCAATTGTAAGGAAATTATTGCGGCCAACTACCGCAAGTCTAACTTCCTCGGAATTTATGGTCACCGCGGCGACTTACTTCCAGCATCTGTACACGCGAGCCATGGACGTCGGAAGAGCAGCGAAGCTAGTAAACTGTTTCTGAATCCATTAGAATAATTATTATTCTGTTTCGTTGATAATTCATATTCGAACATTAGAGGCTAGAAGTCTCAACTTTAGTCTTCAGTCGTAAACAATCGATTGGCTGCTTTGTACCATTCTGATAATGACTGCCTTATTTGCATTGCATAGTGACAAAATAAAATGTCTCCCTTGTGTTAGTCGAAGTAAACTATTATACAATTTAATTACCAGGCGAATACGTAAAGATACTCGAGAAATTGTTCTCGTTGACTTAAGCGAAACTCTCGGGTCAGGGTTGTTTCTTAACCCTCATCCGTCCCTCTTGTCAATTTGACATAGTAGCCAATTCTACGTCATCGTCTCTCGTGGTTGCACAGGTCAGAATTGACACCGATAAACTTGGCTACCTATTCTTCTACAGACACAATAAAAAAAGCCTTCTATCATTAACATATTGTTAGAAAAAAATATTAACGAGGCAGGGAGCGCGCAACAATCGAGCGAAGGAGAAATTGATGAAATTTCATCGGAAACCCCGTTTCGAAACGGGAACAAGCAATTTGTGCTGTTCCTTATTCTGCTTCGACCACATCACGCAAGTTAAAACGATGCTCGCTCCGGTGTTCCGCTGCAATGGTTATCATTGTATAATTATCGATAATAATTACAGGAGGAAAAAAGAGAACAGTTCCTTCTAGGTAATTGAGCATTGTATTCGTTCGCATAACACAGCTCGATATTCCTCTCCCTCCTATTTCTGTTCGTGATTTATGCTTGCGCTAAGGATGAATTGTTCTCGCACCTCGTTCTGCAGGTTTCACTTTGAACATTTTCTTAGAAATAATTTGTGAAGCTGCCAGTTCTGAATTCGCGAAGTTATCCTTCTGCGTACTCGGGAACTTGGGAAACTTGTTATTGACATTTCCAGAATTCTTACTGTCCATTATAATACTGTTGAAAGTGAAATTCCTCCGTCGAGAATCTTTCCTTCAATGAAAATTGCGCGAATTAAGATTGACTGAAGCACAATGTAATTTTCTGTAAAATAGCTCTAAGTGACGGTGAGAATTTCCGTCGAGAGTGATCTGTAGTGAGATAAGGGAACGGTACACAGGTATGCGAGTTTCATTTTGACATTCGCAGAATTAACTCGCTGTTAAAAAATAACGTTGATATCTATAGGAAATACTTACGTCGCATATACTTTAATTCGTCTCCTTAAGTCAGGGTGGTCAAACCAGTGGCAGCGAATTTTGATTAGTAGAAACAGTAGATATCCACTCAGCAGAGTGCCTCTCAAAAATACATCGCGTCTGAAGGCCAATCTCATCAAATTGCAAAGGAAAGCACAGACGGATTATTTTCCGATTGAATTATTCCACGGAGAGAGCCATGATAAACTCGGGGCACTATTAACGAACAGTATAAGAAACCCATCCGTTTTCTGTCTCATTTCGACGTTATCCTAAGTCTCGGTGGTTGGCCACCGGCATTATTCTTGCCGCACACACATGCCACGAGAGCGAGCGTCTGGATTGGAATAAGCGAAGAGCTCCCAATGGAGCATGAGCGCCGAAGCAACTGGGGAGGATAACTGGTTGCAGTCTGCCGAGCGTTTCGTCGAATATATCGTGTGTACGCCGCTGAGCCAGCTATTGCACAATAAATATCGGCTCTCCCGACGAAAGTGGCAAAAAATTGATACAACTTCCGCGTCGACGTGGTCCCTGATTTTAACGACTTTCCGATAACGCGCGTTTCGGTATCGTACCGACTGGCAGGTTTAATGAACCGTCGCGTCAGCTCGTCGATGAAAATATTAGTGCGATTCGGCATTTAATGAAGGTGAAACGACATGCGCCACGGAACAGGCGAATTTACGATGGTCTGCGATGTTATCTACGAACTTCATTTTCATAGTAACGGCGGATATTTATGGAAACTCAGAATTTGGAAATTCTACGGAATAAGTGAGTTTTGCATAATATGTTCTTCGCATTCATCGTGTCGAAGAACGTTTTCCTCTAGCGAAGCCTTGGTCTAAGAAAAACCTTTGGGTCCGTACTGTTTCTTAGAACGCAGAAAAGAACAGTCAATTAAATCAGGCCTTACGATGATCAGAAACGTTATCACCGAACTCAATTTTCATAGTAACGGCGGATATTTATGGAAACTCAGAATTTGGAAATTCTACGGAATAAGTGAGTTTTGCATAATATGTTCTTCACGTTCATCGTGACGGAGAATATTTTCCTATAGTGAAGCCTTGATCTAAGAAAAACCTTCGGGTCCGTACTGTTTCTTAGATCGTGTGGTTCTACTAAAAGGACAGTCAATTAAATCAGGACTGGACAACTAGAGATCCGGAAACACAAAACATCCTGGAGTGGCACAGTCCAGCGAACGTTGAAGGAGAAAAATCCGAGAATCCATCTGAACCGATCTTTTCTGGGTTCTGGTGTTAGATATCTACATACGAGACAGCTTCGAGAGCTATTCACACGGCTGTGCTCACCGAGAGTAGCCTCCTGCGAGTTACGCCCTCGAGTGTGAAGACGACAGCAACTATCGGAGAAGAAGTGGTTAAAGAGTTGCTGTCGGGTCACCACTGAAAACATATACACTCCTGAGAGCTTTACTTTTCAGAATAAAACTCTTAGATCAACACGCAACACTCTTTCAATCATAAATCACTGCACTGACAATACGTATTAACGTCTGCATTTTTCAAGTTTGACTAGCCACTAAGGTCCGGACTCTGGACGCTACGGCATCTGCGCGGACAACGCTCGGGCGGAAACACCACGTTCAAGATGGCTCGCGCGAAATGAGGTTTCCATCAGTTAGTTTGCAAATTTCCAAAAGTTACTTCCGCTCGAGTTTCGACCTGGCCGGATGGCAGTGCCGCGTGCTCAAACTCGCATTAGTGCGATCGGGGTAGCACGGGCGAAACTTTTCCGACAGAGCCGTTCTCATCTTCGAACAGGCGCGGCGGCAAACACATTCCATCGGGGGAGCGAGGGTGCAAGACATTCTTCTATGGTTACCTCGCCTTGAAACGAGCACGTGTGTCGATAGCGCGAAGCGAGAACCGTGTACTGTCCGTAGCTGCGCCTCGTCTAGGTGTCGTCTTATCATCTCTACCTTTTCGAGGCTACGTAGCTCGGAAAACTGGAGACAACTACGGCCATTCGCTTCTCACGCGTTCCATTTCGCTTCTGATTTCTGTGACTGTCCGCCGAGAACGCTTCCTTTGAACCGAGTTTCTTGATAACAGGAGAACTTCGTGTACCGCGTTCCTGGATTGTTTAGTCGTGTACACTGAATTTTTGAAAATCTGTCAGTGCGGAGTTTCTTCTTTTGTCAGATTACACGTAATTCCACTGATAAGGTATGCAAAAACTGGTCGTCTGAACTTTTATAAATTCTGGTAGTCCCAACAAATTCAGTTTTATTCCAGAAACAGTCTGTACTTATCTCTTGACTTATATTATCTTTGAACTTCTTGTGATTCTTTGATTCATGACGTACCTTTCCAATTTTTACGTGTGGTCGTATTATAATTGCATCTTGTTTAAAACTAGTTCAGTTGTGCTTTCTTTAATATTTCATGTAGTTTATAATGATTTCAAAAAACATATTCCGTCGGACTCCGCGAGAAATTTGCTAGACACGAATATCGCGCGTAAAGTGTCCCAATAGAACAAAACCTCGGTCCCTGGTACAATTAATAAAAGCATTTTTCTGATGAGCTTCGCGACATCGTGCACAATGAGGAACGCCACCGATCCACCACATTACCTAAATTGCTAGCAATTTATCGTTCTCGGGGATGGTCTATCCGGCTCAGTCCCGCATGGAAGGGTTCTTCAGCGGCGGGCTCAGTGTCTCAGCGTCCAGATTTCCGAGTCATCAAAGAACGCGCGGAGGACAATGGATTCGAAAACGTCGTCGCGCGCCGCGCCGGCGTCATCGCGAGGAAAGCCGACCTCGTTTCTCAGCGGCGTCAAAGTAACTGAATCCAGATGCATTGAAAACGAAAACTTCAAAGGGACCACTCTCGTTTCAGGCCGGGTATCCAGTCTCCGAATAATCGCGTCTGCAACCGTCGGGATCCTTAGAAGAGGTGCGCGAAGACGGGACGCGTGCATACATAATCTTGTTTCGTGATTGAGAGAACTAACAAAGTCGAAGCAACTGTTGCCTGGTGAACGTTCGCGACTCGCGCGGCGGTGGCGTTTAATTCACTGTGAACGCATAGGAGGAACCGGCTGTAGAATCAGCTTGTAGAAAATCTGGCCGCCTTGTTACAGCCTGGAACGAGCTACTTAAGCAATTAACAAAAGGATACAGCGCGCTAAAGTGTTGTCGAAAGCCGGAGAATCACTGGCTGAAGTTCTTCAGAGCCGTGATGAATGTTAGCAATACCGAGACGGTGGATTAAACGCGGCCCCGGAATTTTTTCGATCGGTCTGAACGTGAGAATATCCTGTCCGAGGTATTTCATACCGAGGGCACTATTTTCTAACAAGACGTACAGCCATTGCGCGTCAAGGTTCAATGACCGACATACGAGAAAGGGCCTAGCCGATTGAGATGGTCAAGGCTACCCTTAGAGGTTTTTCTATAACTATCGAACCATTCGAAAGTTGACCAAGAAAAACCTCTCTGAGTAAAATTTCAGCCCTCTAGTTTTTCCGCGAGGGATAGTTATAGGGTAAATTAGATTTTGCCCTTTTCCGTGCATTTTCCTGTCAAGTTCGGTGAACGAGAGAAACTTTTTCACGGAAGCTGCCGGTTACACCTGTTGAGGGTTTTCATTTTTTACAAGCACAGTTTGCAGCGAAAAATTCTGAAAATATTCTGTAAAATACACCTAGGGATCCAAAAAATGTCACATTTTCTTCAGAATTTTTTAACGCATCGGGGACTGAAAACTGCGTGGAAAAGGACAAAATCTTAATTATCCTGTAACTACCCTCGCGGGCAATCTAGAGAGCAAAAATTTTATTTGGGTTTTTCCTGGTCAGCTTTCGAATGGTTCGATAGCCATTGAAGAACCTCCAAGGGCAGTTTTTACCATCTTAATCGGCTAGGCCCTTTCCGACTTCGCTTAGGGACGCATCTGCGTCAATGAAGTCGCGTACGCAAAATTATTAATCTAAATTAGTGATATTAAGAATGTAATACGTAATATTCTGCACAAATCCGAGACGTTCTGTAGTATTGGAATGAACGATGTTACAGAAGTACTAAAGAAAAATAAGCGTTAGGTACGTTCTGGGATGAATGAGAACAATGCATCTCTATTATGTGACACGTTGTACGCCCATATGTCAAATTGCCACTTCGTATTCCTGCGACTATGTATTTGCATGTCTATGCATCGTGTTGTGGGAAAGTGCTATTCGCGTTATATGAGTATTGCTAGAATTTCAGAACAGCGTTGCAATAGTATCACGTTATGCGGGGATAATTTGCCCACTGAAAGATGTTACGACGCTTTTGTATAAAATGCGCGATATAGCGGAATACAATATATCAAATGATTAGGAATTACGAGTTTTTAACTTTGTTTTAATAGTTTGTACTTGAAACATTTTAACGAAACCGCGGGCGATAATTTCTCGAGTCTTTATTCACAGAACCATTTTGGTATCACTGGATCCCTCGTACTGTTTCATCATTATCGTTCAGTGGAGCATATATCGACAATATTATTTATTTATAAATTCTCCATTATTTCGAGTCCCTGTTAAAATTTGTACTGGATGAAACTCTCGAATTTCCTCTACATTAACATATGCACGTCTTCGATTTTACAGGGCTTTTGAATTTCACGTAGCTCATAATTTCCAGGCCTGAATGCAGGCCAACCAGTTCTACCGTTTTAATCCTTTAATCGTTATTGTACTTATTGACGCACGGACTCGTGCCGAACCCAACGAACTGTTATTATTGAATAAATTACATACGTATCGGCAGATATTGTTATTATCCGCTAAATAACCAGCTTCTCGAATTACACCGATCCCCGTCCAATACACATTAAAGCTCGTGCAATACACCGTAATCCGGGTACAGCCGCGATATTTATTATGATCGGCCATTCACGCGAGAATTTAAACGTTCCCGGTAACTTCACACTGGGAATCCTGCTCGACACGCGTCCGGAACCCGTGAAACGTTTTCACGGAGCTGGGAATTGTTGCCGGCGCGGCGCGGCGCGCAACGACGCGGGCTGTCGACACCGCAAACACATTCGATGCCTACTCAATAACCCAGTAAAGTGTAGCTTTTTACGTGACTGCTCTTTCCGCAGCGCCGAGGACTCGACAGAGAGTATTGTTTACCTTTGACTTTTTCCACCGCGATGCCATTTCCCGGGCAAACCCCGACGTGAAACCGGAGAAACGCCGCTTTTCACCGGAACTATCGTTTTCTTGGTTTCCGTTTTCGTTTCCGCTTCGAGGGACATGACCGCAAAGGCAAGCCCGTTACATTCGCCATTGCGAACCAGCCCGGACCGCCGAATAATGTTGAAAATGTTTCGCAGAATAGCCAGCTGGAAACTTCAACCCGACAGGAAAAATGGTTTTAGGGTTCGTATTCTGTGTGCCAACGTGGCGCTTCTCTGGGAAATAATGTCTGCCGTTCGAGCGATTTTAGTGTTTGCTTCATTAATGGATTGTATGGATATATGTCTCTTCCGATTTTCCGAGAAAGAATTGCCAGGCCTACAAATGGGATCAGAATATCTCATTAATTGTCTAAATATAGAGAGGCGCTATACCTAATGAATGTAACTACAACAGGTGTGGACAGAACAATTAATGGCAGTTAATGCGTTAACAGCGAGCGTACCGGTAACTACACACGCGCCTGCATACTTTCTCTGGAAACGAAGAACAAAGCACAGCGTAAGTACAATTTGCATAATATCCAGTAAGGAGACTCGTTTAGAGGAAAAACCCGAATGTTTGAGGGCAGTGTACCGTTTTCAACTCGTGAACCTTTAACTCTTTGCGGTCTTAGGAACTTTTGCTGTTTCGTTCCAGCTAGACCGCTTTTATCTCGTTGTAGAGTTTCACTGTGCAGTTGAATAGCACAGGATTTGAGAAACAGAATATTTATGCTCATACGCGTATTGATATATTCCAAAATGTATTAAAAAATCCAATTAATACCACTTGAAACATTTTTTTCAAAACCTTACAGTGGGTCATCATTTTTTTCAAAACCTTAGGGACGTATTCCGAAATGACCTAATTTTGTGTCTTCGAGGCGCAATTTACATTATTCTTTATTATTATTATTATTTATAACTGCAGTAAATCTGAGGACTATTACATCGTTCAATGCCTGCCGTCTTTTCCCGCATTAACCAATTTCGATGAAACTTTCACAGTGCGTGTATAATTCACACAGATTTACAAAACGTATTATTATATTTTCAATATGGGTCCACATAAAAAAGTTGTAAAATGCAACTTTTAGTATATTTTGTACAATTCTGATCAATTGCAATTTGTAACCAAATTTTTTTCACACTCTTAGCAAATTAATTGCTTCAACTTCCCAAAAAAGTTCAAATCGTACAGTACAATATTAAAAAAGTTATCGTCTTTCTAAAAGTGAGCGAATAATTTTGCGATGTTACTGTATGTGTCTAGCGGCGTGAGTCTCACACTAGAGATGGTGTCCACACCCTTAACTGTGCGACAGCTTTTAGGATTCGAAAAAATTGGACGTCGCGACGAGTCCGGCATAAGACTGGCAGGAGCGAGATGCGGTGTCGAGTCAGACCCGCCATAGAATCACAAGGGGTTAAACGGCTGTTCGGAGCGAGGAGCTCGGGCAACTCGAAGTGGGTCGTCGTGACATTTTTACCGCGACAGCATGATATTCCCGCGGCGCGAAAACAAACGGCCACTTCGACGCCGTGGCTGGGCTCTCAGGTATTTGCGGGACCGACATATAGCGCGTACACGCGCTGCAATGGTGATGCATTGTCGTACAACGGTTCTCTCGGTTTACGACGCCACGGTTCGATATTCCGCGCGGTGTTCGCGTTGCTTCATAACAACGATTTACGGCCGGCGACGTCGCTTCCTTGCCGTCCTTAGAAGGTACGGTTGCTATTTCCACAGCGTCAAGCCCAATTAGGCCATTCTATGTGTCAAGGATACCCGTTATTTATCGAGTTTGATCATACAAACGCCACTCCGAAATTCTCTTCGCAAACGGCCGAGCACGGCAAATGGATTGCTTCTTATTTGCGTCTTACCATTTTATTGGATCGTTCGGAAATTCATTTTGTTTTCTCAAGAGAAATTCGAAGCTAACTTTTTACTATTTAGAAGAAGTTTTAGAACATTTTGTTTTATGATCTTATGCGATTTTTCTGGGATCTTAGGGATTCCATGCTCGTAGAATTTCTGTTTTTTTAAATGTTCAAAAGATCGAAAAAAATTGTAAACAGCACATAACTTGCTCTTTCATGCGCGGCATTTTTACAGTTGCGAAGATAAAATAAAACGGAAGGTGATGTGTTATACAGTTGTGACGATACGACGTGAGAAATGTCAGCTGTCTAGAGACTACGATTTTGCGATTCAAAATGATAACAAATGATAGCAATGCCATCTCTACATCTCTCAAATACTCTGTTACAAAAGCTAAATGTACCAAACGGAAACTCTCGTAAAAGATGAATTACAAATTGTGCAGCAATTGCACAGTCCGAAACTACCTTCCTCTTTCACGACGATAAAGTGATATCGGGCGAAACTTGTACGTATAAAATTAGTATCTAGCAATCGAACGGCGGCCAGTTCATGGTAATTTAAAACTCGCAGAATAGAAAAAGTCAAGCGGATCGGTGCGCGGCACAGCAGCGAGAGAAAGTTTTCTAATTAATCGAACGAACCGCGCCGGATAACTGGGAAGAGCCGATGAAAAATTCTATCCCGCCGCCACTGTTTCCGGGAAAAAATTCCGTAGATGTTGACCGAGATTACCAATCGATAGGAGATTACTGGCTATACGGCTTGGCAGGAATAAGGAGGGTGGCGGAGAATCGTTTCTTTTTAAATCGTACGGTCCTTGCGCTAAATCAGATCCACCCCCGTCTGAGGTCGCACCCTTTCGAGAAGCTATCGAGAGCTCGTTAAAAAGGAATTGCCCCGTAATCGATACCCGTAGAATCTTGGGAGTACCAACTGCTCGAAAATGGAAGAAAAGGGAGCGGGGATGAGCGCGACCATAGAAAGTAACGGAAGACCCATATAAATTAAGACGGCCACCGCGTGAACCAGGGAGAACGGAAACAGAAACCTTCGACCCCCTTCCTTGGACAGAGAGAAATGAGAATTAGATGAAGAGTGGGCTAGGCCGTGGGGAATGACTCTATCTGTCGACGACAGCTGCTTCATCAGGTTCTTCACCGAGCAATTTGATCTATGTAACGCATCGCAGTGAGAATTATGGCGCACGAGCCAGTGGTTTCTCGAATTATCAATTCTCACGACGCTGCTTCATCGACCGAATACACCTTATCCAATTTCCTGATGTCTCTGAGCTGGATTGTACTCGTAAAGTTGGACAAAAATCGACTCCGATAATATTCTATTCACGTGCGGATGGCAACGTTCGAACTACAGGAAGCGTTAAGGAATATGTAGACGGCGAAACCTCGTATCTAGGTGATTTAGTAGAAACTTATAGAGAAATACATTGTAATGTAACGTATGCGGCACAGATATTCTGTTACATGAAATGTTTTGGAGTCCTGTGAATTTCATTTGGGTCATCGCTGGATAAAGATCAAATGAAATTTTTCTTTCTTTACGCATTAGTAATAAAGGACGGCAACGTTCTATGGCACCGTTGTAAACGGAGAACTTCGGTCTTTAATTAGTCACAGTCCGAGTGGCGAAACAAATTGTTTAATCTCCGCGAAGCCAACTAAAATGATGAAACTTCCGTGAACAAAAATTATCTTCACTTTTTTCCACACAAAAGCATCTTACGAGAAGAAAACTTGGATAAGCGGAAGCAGAAGTTTCATCCTAAAGAAGATCGTTGCCTGATGTTCCCGTGAAGTTGGAATCGGCTAGGCAGGCTCTCGAAACAGATGAACTTTCTAAAAACGAGCAAAATATTAACAATCAACATCGTTGACTTACTTCCACGATCAGACAATAGATTGCTGAACAGACTTCCATCATCTCCGACAACAAAGACCGTCCCGTCCGATCGTTGCAGCAAAAAGCGTTGACATACGAGCGAGCGCTCCTCTCGGCAACGATGAAGATTTTCTCGGAGGGTTGCATGTCGAGCAGAAAAAATCCCATTTCCCGTCCATATAAATAAGAATCGCGTGTTCATCGGTTCGCTGGAGGATAGAGTCACGGTGCTGCGACGTCATTTATTTCCTGTTTATTCCCATGTTCGCCCCCGTTCGAAACCCTAGCTGGTTCGTTGGCTCTAGCAGCACGAGGAGAGGCGGTTACGTCCCCAGGTTCTCCGATCAAGAGAGAGAGAGAGAGGAGGACGCGTTAAAATTCAATCCGGTAGGATTCGACGAGGCGGAGCAGGGAGAACGATCGACTACCCTGGAACGGGGACTAGGTAAATAAGGTGTGAACGATGAGTTATTGCCGCGCAAACTTTCTCGCCTCATCCGTTACCCACACCGAATGAATTCTTCTGGCCGCACCGCGCCGCGCCACACCAGTTCCCCGATGTCCCGGGAACATCGCGTGCCACTGGATGTGTTCCCGCACCTCCTCATCCTCCTCTTCCTTCCGTTCTTTCGGAAGTCGAGACCAACGGCTTCAGACACGCCGTTAGGCAGTCAAAATGAGAAATGGCCCCGCGGGATCCGGTCCGCGTGTAGGTAACACCGACGACAGCCGGCTTGTTGAGACAAGTGGTGAGTTTAGCAAGCTCGAGCTAACACGCTGGAACGATCCCGGTGGTCGGGAACCGAAGATGACGAGTCGTTGATGCGTCGACTACTCGACTAAGTCAATTGTCCATCGATCGGGTGCCTCCGGCTAGCAGAATTCACCCGTTAACTCTGTTATCGCATGTGTTTCGTGTGTACGGATTCTAGATCACTAGACTGCGGATGTTTATGCAATTTTCAAGATTTCTAGACAAATTTCAAGAAAGTGGTGGTAGATAGAATTCTATTTTCATTGGAAATAACACTTGCAGATCTAAAATATATAAAAATTCTACTCAGATCTGTTGAATTTAATACGCCAGCATTTCTTGAAAATTTTTATAAGTCATAAATCTACACATATCTCCGCAGTCTATTGATCACACGTACTTTAAAGTAGAATAACTTTTTTATGATTGGAGAATGGACCAAACGACTTCAATTTTTGTGTAAAGCTAGAAGAGTTAGTTTAGTAAATGATGTCTAATAAATATATTGAAAAACTGCATTTGGTCTGAATTGTAGAAAACAATAGTAGAAATTGATTTGTACAAATCGTTTAGCTGGGCCCATATCGAAAATTTCAAAGATGTGATTTGTGAATTCGTATAAATTATATACGTTCTGAAAATTTTATTGAAATTGATTAATTGATTTCCGAATTCTAAATGATGAAAAGTAGTACAAATTGCAATTATAGGTCGAGAATCATGAAGAATTTCAATTTTTAAGTAAGTAAACAATTTAACCATTTTCAATGAAATTTTCAGAATGTACATAATTTATACGAGTTTACATAACACATATTTTACATTTTCGTTATTGGGCCTGCTAAACCAACAGTTATTTACTAAACTAGTTCTTCTAGCCTTACAGAGAAATCGAAGTTGATCATTCCATTCACAAAAAATTGATTCTAATTTAAAGTGCGTGTGATCAGTTATGCTCCTAACTAAATCTTCGAGTTTATTTGCGAAGTTGTGTGGTTAAATCGAAAATTTTTACATGGACTATGTATATTACATATAAATCGACATATACTATACAGATAATAGGACCTTCCAATAAAACGATATTCGAAGAACGACGTATTCCAATAACGGGTGGTCTTACAAGAGAGGTTCTATTGTATTCAATGCATGGGGTAACGGGTTTATAAGTTGGGATTTATGGGAGTCTGATATGATCACAGTTTTATGTGAAACATTTTTGTTCTTATTGGGTACAGAATATATTGGAAGGATTCCTTCTCATAAAACTAACTTGCTATAAAAGACTAATTATTTAAAAATATTTTTGCGTTAAGAATAAAATGAACTATTCAAATCTTCAAAATCTGGATAATTGTGAAATAAATGAATTTTGCTTCACCATGAAATTCAGAAATAATATTCATTCAGTTCCATTCTTTCAACAAAAGACCATCAAGACTTCCGTAAAGTAAACAACTGGATGACAGACTCGAACCAATGAACCGAAATTAACCACATTTCATCGGCCAGGGGGTTAGTCAATATTATTATTAGCTGTTCATCTTCGAGATTGCAGTTGTTAGACTGAATCAAGTACGTTCTGTTTTCGTTGATGAACTCGTGAAAAGAAAAGAAAATACAGTCGGCATCCTGTTGGCAGAAGGATAATTAAACTCGAAACTTTAACGTAGTTCGACAATTCATGGAGACACGTTGCCAATTCCTCTTCTGGCAACAGACGCCTAGCTGAGAGCATTTCTCTGCTTCCAGACGACTAATTCACCGAAATCAAATGTAATTATCGAAATGGCACACTTCCTGCCTGAAATCTATCCTTACTAATTTCAATCTCGCGGCTTGGCTTGATTAAAGCAGGCCCCATTCCACGGCTACATTGTTCTACGATTGACGATTCCATCACGGGGCTTTATGGGTGTGCCAGCCCGTGAACTCAGCTGGGCGAAAGGCATTTTCGATGCGCAGAAGTGCACCATGAGGATGAACAATCTCTGATTGAATGAGTGCTGACGATACAGCTGCCGAACACGTTTCATCTTCGATCGGTATTTGTGTACCTGAACAAAGGGATATATTTTCGATTTATTTTTTCGTGTAGAATTATCCCCTCCACGTTTATATCATTTTCGGACAGCCTGTAGTTCACGATACTTAAAGAAATTGTTATTTCAGAGAACAGTTGACTCGAGATCTATAGTTCCTTCGAGACTTTCGTTCTTTGCGATGTGGTCACTGTAGGAGGCAATGAAAAAAACTTTGACCTTGAAAATAGGGTCGAGGTCAATTCTGCTGCCGATTTTTTCAACAGATCTCCAGTGGTGCAGCATCACGCTGTAGTGGTCATGCCATGTCATTTTGAAAACCCTTGTATAGCCTTCAAACAAATTTTGGTTAGCCCTGTGATTTGAAGAAAGAAATCGATCATTGCAAGAAGGCGGAGTTTGCGAATATTTTTATTTAGAAATATAAGCTTGATAACATATTTCAAGGTCATCGAGATCTCTTATCCGAAAGAAATCGGTCATTGCGAGAAGGCGAAGTTTCGAATATTTTTATTTAGAACGATGACCATATTCAATCGTATTCATATTCAAGGTCATCGAGAACTCTTATCACCTGGAAACGCAAAGAAACGTGTGGCGTCCTATCTTTCTGTTCTCGACTGTCCGGGGGAGAATTCTGCGCACGCACGTTCTCTGACAATATTACGGTCACACGTGCTGATATATCGTAACACTTGCCGCAGAGAGGAGGAGCTGAAGAACGCGCAGTTCATCGCCGCGAGATTGTAAGTAAATCACGCGACCTGCTAGCAGCGACTTCCCGGTTAAGCGGAACGCTCGCGACAAATATTACTCGCCGTGAGAGGATTTTCGGGCTTTCTCGCGACTGTACCGCCGAAGGGGGTGGAGGGACTAATACAAATAAAGGGTGGGTTAGACGCGAAGCCAGGCGGAACCCCTGACGGGTTCGCTGTTCCGTTTAATCGCCTCTTTTGTTTTGCTGCCGGCGGAGTAGACACACCACCCCCTGCCGACGAAGAAACTGCGACGGTGTGCACAGCAAGGGTAAGGGGTCGAGTGGAACGCAACGTGGGAGCAGACAGTTATATTGCCAAGCGAACTCGGTCAGGTGGAGCTACATCGAAAGTAAACCGTGAGAGACCGCAGAAAATCTACCGAACCGATCGAGATCCCATTTCTTCGCGGCTCCCTCCTCCCTCGAGGCTACCTGTTATTTTTTTGAATGATCATTCTGCTTCGTTCGTTAACCACTTCGCTACAACGCACGAGTTTCCTCTAGAAGAAATACCAATCGTACGATGGCCACAGACGAGTTGTCTCGCGACGCTATGTTGTTTGCGCTACGCTACGGACGAGTTAACTCGCGGCCATTGTGCAAACGGCATCGCGTCGCGAGATAACTCGTCCGTGGTAGCGAAGTGGTTAAATTACTATTTGTGTACCAAACGACGAATTCAAGAGAACTTTTTTTTAATTATACTGGATATTATCGTAACTTATAATTTCATATTTTAAATCAGAGTACCCAATACCTTACCTCTCCGAACGCTCGACGAAAACAGATTGAATGAGGTTGAACCAGCAGATAAATTGGATTTCACGATTCTCTAAATTGTTTCGAAAAAAATTTGCATTGGACGCGCAATGCAATAATGAAAACCGATATCAAACCGATCGAAATTGCGCTTATACTCTTCCGTTGTACGTTCTTTTCCCCCGTTCGTGCCCCTGTCTATTTTGAAATCGAACGGTGCTGGTAGCGTCCATACGTTGACGAGGCTTGGTTTTTTTCTTTGCAGGCGAAAAGGCTGACATTTCGCGTAGATTTGCATGTTATGAATAATTATGAGAGCCCGGCCAGACCGGCGCGGCGCGCGGATGCTGGGTCTAAATCTTTTTTATGGAAATCGCGACTTAGCTAGGAAAGATATTCGAGCGTAAAAAAAATTCCGCGCGCACCTCTGCTCGTATTCCGATACGAGGCCGGCGTGTTACGAGCGAAAAAGAGGAAGTGGAGGTAAAAAGTCAAGGGCCCGACACCACGGTAAAGCCGAAAGATTAATCGAGCCCATTGTTACGCTCGAGGTAACGAGTTTATTTCAAGATGGCCCCTCCTCTACTTCTCCGACAGCGAAACGCCCTGCTCCGCTCTCCGCCCCGGATCATTTCAAGCAGTGTAATTTAATAAACCGATTCAATGGATTATTCGAGGTTACGACTCGTCGGTATTTGAACTACGACCTCTGACAGCCGAAATATCCCTCTTTGAATCGTACATGACCCTCCGCTATTCGCAGATTAATCAAGAACACCCATTCCTGATCCCCTAGCACGTGCACGAAGGGAGATGGGACCGAGACTTGATACCCTCGATACATTTATATCTCGCATAGATAGTTCGTATATCGATCAATTTCACGGCACGTTTCCAAATAATTTGAACGGCGTTGGAGTTAATTAGACCAATTGCTACCAATTCTGGTCTCCGTTCGCAATTAATTATAATTAATATAGGACAGAAATAAATACTTTCAAATCGCAGAAGATAGTTTTATTGTAAATCAATTATAGCTGGCGTTGAGAATAAAGAAAATATAATAATTAGACTGCGGATTTTATACATTTATGACATAATTGTGAAAACATTTAAGGAATCTAAAAAGTTTGTTGTCTCATTTCGAACTGATTGAAATGATTGGAAAAAGAAATAAATAAATGTCTATGTAGTTCCTATAGACTTACAATTAATACAGAGAATTGTTATTTTGCATAAAAATTTGCAGTCTAATGATAATAGTTATGTCGGAGTAAAGCTGTACTGTGTTAACATGTATTGGCTGATACAAAGATAATTATACAGCAGTCACGATTGTAAACTGTCTTCTGTCTTCATATTGTTACGAGTACTTCGTGATTGCTCTTGATATCTGTTTGATACCGCAGTATTAGTCGCGAATTGATACATATTACGATTAATGAGTACGTCATTGAATTGGCCCCACCAGCGGACGTTTGATCAAAATTTCCATCGGCGGAAATACCTATCGAGCTTATGCGAACATGAAACGAAAATGCTTTCAAGTGGTCAAACGCAAAGCGATTTTGGGCCCACTTTAACGAGATGTATGACCAGCCATGATCACATCATTGCATTATTATGCTTATATTATTCTACTCGAACACGGTGTACTTGTCTTCTGAATACAGAATACTAGACTGAGGATTTTTATGCATTTATCACAATGATGAATTCTATTATATTATGTGAATTATGTGAACAGCGAAACAAATGATAATAACGAACATGTTAACATATTTAAAAAATATCCATTGTTTTCTTCTCCAATTGTTCCCTTTTATGAACAGCAACGGTCTTCAAATTTCATTTTAACCATTTCACTGCACACAATGCTTTTATTAGTTGTTCGAGTTCGCTGTCGATGTGTAAATACTGGTATGAACTGGACCGCATTCACGTTGACGAAGGAACGATTTTAAAGTCACTCAATTAAAATATCGACGAGAATGAAAATGTCATTTTGTGTTTACTGTAATGAGATGTGTGTTTAGAGCTCAAGAGGCAACGGCGATATCAGCATTTTATTTATTGGCTGTGAGACTTCTACAACCATAAGCTCGAATATTAGTAAGTCATCCTCTCCGATACTTCATCCGATCCTAATAAAAAGATATATTGCCAAAGTTTGAGAGAACCCTGGAAGGTTTCAAGCTGCTACTCGTGCCCCATGAAATTTCACCACGCGGCATGGCGGCCGAACCACCGAGAGATACGTCCATGCAATCATATCAATACTTTCGCTTTCTGGGATTCCACTTTTATTACCTCGGGGAGGAATTATCGGGGAAGTTATAGCTGTCATAAACCTCGGCGAAGGATCGCTATTTGTGATTCCGTATCGCCTAGAGGCTGATCGCGTGTATAATAATAATCAGCACGAATATAAAAAAATTATGCTTTCATACGCTTTATTCGATATAAAAAAGAGTAGTCTCTGCAGTGACTTCTTCATTTCCTGTGCGTTAGCAATGCACTGTTTTATTAATTCATAGCAAATACAGCTCAACGAGATCCTGCAAAACAAATACATTTTTCAAGATCCTAAGTTTGTCTTCAATTCCTGTTCTCGTTAAAATTTCCGAAGTTTGTACATCATTTCTGTGTTCATAGAAATTTTAATATCCGGTATTTAATAAAATCTCGCAGGCTACCGGTGAATATTTTTGAAATATTTGCGTTCAACGAACACGGGAAATTGATTGTCTATCTATTACATATTGTATTGTGCGAATATTTGGATATTGTGCATAGACATATGTATTACAATTATTGTGTACGTGTGATCATTTCATTCACAATAAACTCGAGACAATATTTACGATAATTTTAAACATTCATATTTTTCGAATAAGCAAAATACAAATCGCAGGGTTTGCTTTCGCACGTAACAGAAACTATTCTCCGCGCCAAGCACGTTTTGCGTTGCAACCATTTTTGTGCCCGATAAAATCTTTCGTATGTTAATATTGAAGGCATGCGTGAAAATATGGTAACACCGGCTGAGTCGTGTGCAAAAACCACATGGAATTACGGGATGATCGTTTACATAATAATCCGGGATCTCGGAACGTTGTGTGGTACTCGCGCTGTGAGTCTTAATAAATCAGATTTAAAAAACCATGTCCCCTTTGAACCAACGAGATTCCCTTTTGCAGTGATTAAAGACCGACCGGCCATATTAATCGTATAAAATGTTACTACCTCTCGTTGCCAAATTATATCACGTCGAACCAAAGAAATTTCAGAAATATTAACGACAGGTTCGCTGCGTCAGCATTCCTCTACATTCCGCCAGTCACTAGACGGACAGACCAGAGAGAAATGACGTCGCAAAAATAGACGCGGATTTCAACTGGCGTTTGTGTCACTCGCCATTTTCTATACCGCCACAATGCTAGGTAAATTAAATATCGGGTTCATAATATAGAAAGTATTTCAAACAGTTTTTTGGGGAGCGTATTTTGTTGAAAATATAATGTATGTAAAAAGTGAATATTTATCAGGTCTTGCGTATACATCTCTAGACAAATGTATCCATAATAATGAAAGTGGTCTAAGTCAGAATTGAGAAGAACGAGTTTATTAGTTATTTTACATTGCAATGAAATTTTAACCAGTTTTAATGAAATTTTCGTATGACATAGAACTCAAAAAATATTTGACACGTGTTTTTTTATAGCTGCCGACATTCGATCATTTCGTCTGTTAGAATTGAGAAAAAATGAGTTTGCCTGTTATTTCACATTTTAATGAAATTTTGACCGATTTCAATGAAATTTTCGTATGACATACAACTCAAAAAATATTTGATACGTACTTTTTTATAGCTGCCGAGATTCGATCATTTCGTCTGTTAGAATTGAGAAAAAATGAGTCTGTCTGTTATTTCACATTTTAATGAAGTTTCGACCGATTTTACTAAAATTTTGATATGATATAGAACTCAAAAAAATATTTGACACGTATTATTTTTATAGTTCATCAGTTATTTCACACTGTAATGAAATTTTCGTATGATAAAGAACTCAAAAAAATATTTTACACTTATTTTTTCATAGCTACCGACCTTCAATCATCTCATCCGGCACAGTATTATGGCGGAGCTTATTTACCTTTACTACTCGAGGACGTCTTCGGAAAGGAAGAACAGTGTGTACACTCTTTACTCACTCAGTATAAAACGGAACTGTCGGTGTTCTGAAATCGAATGACGCCGTTCGAAGGAACTCTCGGGAGTATCAGGGTAGCGTTCGCCACATCAGCGTTCCTTTTATGCGTCGTTAGACGGATTCGTCAGGGGAAAAGCGACAGTCGGAAGGGAATTTATCGACGCTGATTTCAAGCTCTGTAATCATCACGCCGACAGCCGTCTGCTCATTTACTATTCATGATTCGTCGGGGAAGGTACACGGGTTCCGGATAAAGACGTTTTTTCTATAATTCGCCGGACCGGTCTTGGCGATGGTCTAGGCGTCGTCGTCGTTGGGCGTAAAACGAAATCGACGCTGAGATTTTATACGGTACACCGGCAGCAAAAGGGGTACAAAGTTGCTCGCTAATGGAGAGAAACGAAAGGAAGGAAGGAACACGCTGGCAATCGGGTAAGTAATTGAAATGTTTCGTAGCTGGGGAAAGGCAGGCGAGAGGCGTTCGACCTGTTCGAAGCCGGGTTAGGGTATGCGGGAAGCATGATAAGGAGCCGAGGGCAAAGACTTCAAACGCATCCGGGCAACTTCGACGCGTCGAACTTCGAGACGAGCAATGGCCACTGCCTTCGAGTTCGGCTACGGACTTGGTCCACCGCAGATGTTACGTCACGTCCGCGAAACGCTGGTCTGATTGATCAAAGAGATCTCCCGGGATGGGTATCCTCCCCGGGTCCAGGTCCGCTTTCTTTTCCCCTCGCCGACCCATCCCCACGTCCCCACCGACGTCAATTACGCTCATCGCCGGACCGAAATGAAGGCACAGACCCGGCAAAGTTTTTTCGCTCGAGAAACACACGCTCGTATCTTCGATTCAAAGGTAAATTGGATTTTCTGACCGGGCACTTTTATTTTACTTCTGCTCTGAACACCAGAGCCACCGTCCATTCTGCACCGCGCGAGCGCCGCCAAATAAAAGACAAGACGTTTCGTATGCTGTTTCGAATTCGCTCGTACCGAGAGAAGTTGAGAAATTCGAAATCGTTTTGGGTATCCCAGTCTGGCAAGTATTTGGTCTAAAAAGTTTCTTTTTCATTTTAATAATTGATCAAGATAACATTGTTTTCTTAGTAAAGAATTTCATTGCTCCCTCAATATCTTGGAATTTAGCAATCTTGTTCTTGCCAGTGATACTGTTTTCCTCAAGAAAATGATACTTATTTTTACATTTAATGAAGATTGTTTTTTACAGAGGCAGAAAGAAAGAGACATAGTTCATTACATTTTCCATATGCTTTCCTTCTTTGCGTCGCAAATTTTGATCGTTCATTAATTCTTTTCCATTGATAGCTGATTTTGTTTAAAAGTCTAGCAAATAATGCGCCGAGACTTGTACCTGATCTTGTTGTCGCTTCATTAGGATTCTTTACCATTTCCAATCCTAATTTACTTCTAAACATTACTAGTCTCACGTGGTTTTCGACGCGTATGATTTTTTTCAAATCTCGAGATTATAAAAATATGAAAATGATTGACAAATTTGTTTGCTACTATAACGTGAATGCATTCTTATGGAATTGTACAAAATTCGGGGAAAAATATTTATTTTTACGAATTTTAATCTCATTGGGAAAAAATACTTCAGTAATAGGTGCATTTATCCCAAATGTAACATATGCAGCGTCACCAACGCGACAGAAATCGTGAACCCAAATAAATCTGGTTTCGGAGGGACTTCCTTTCTTCAACAGTTTCGCAGTTAGTCCCGTGTGGGCTCGGCGCGTTCGCATCCGCCGTGGGCCATCGATTTCACGAAGACAGACCAACGATTGGGATGAGCAGCCTCGGGGCGGCTCCCATCGGACCCATTTTCGAAATGGAGCTTCGGCTGTTGTCGCCCGCACTTCGCCGCTATCGGTTTACGGTGGAACACAACCGTGCCACAACCGTCCGCGTCCCGTTCAGGGGCCGGCTAGGACGCTTCGATTTGATGGACGACACTGTCGGTGAAACGACAGCAATTGCTCCCCGAATGCCATACCGGCCGTATCCCGCCACTCGAGGACTTTCGATTGTCTATTCACCTTGAAACCGCAGCCGTATACGTCTGCGTTCGAGCCGCGGCGAAGTTATCTTGCGCGAGAAACAACCGCGATTGCGTGCATCCCGCTGTCACCCGGAACTACGAGGTGTGTTAACAAAATAACGGCAATTTATTATAATATAGTGCAATGTTTCTTACAACCCCAATTAATAGGCAGCGGATTTTATGCATTTAAGACAAAAATTAATAGGTGTAATTTGAAACAGTAAAAATACTAGAAGAATTTAGAGATGCTGTTATATTATTTTCAACCGACATATATATAATTTATTATAATATAGTGCTGTGTTTCTTACGACCCTAATTAATAGACAGCGGATTTTATGCATTTATGACAAAAATTAGAAGGTATAATTTGAAACGGTAAAAATACTAGAAGAACACAAAATATATAAATATATTTATATTATATAAATGTATTTTGGAAAAAAATAAATTTCTGTTTCGCTCCAGTTTGTTACAACCCAGATAGAAAATTTTTATTTTTCATACAGATCCGCTGCCTACTATTTAACATTAAACCTACCACCACCGCTCGAGATTCTTTATTTTAAAAAAATTACTAAGTTTAGGATGTTCACCCTCATATTAGCGTTAAATAAGGGGTTGTGCACACGATATCAATACAAATGATCGTGGGGGCCGCTGTACCATGTTTATCTTAGATCTTTTGCGCAGAAATCGTATTGTAAATTCGCAAGTACACTAATTCATTCAGCAGTTGTACGAACGACGACTTTGGTATTCTGTGTCGGAATAGAACAAAACTCCGCCGTCGGAGAAATGTTTATTCTTCGCATACTCATACCCCTTGTCATTTCCATTCCACACATCCTGACCACGAAACATATGATTACAAGCCAAAACGCGATCCCCGAGCTGAAATACGATATCCAGAAGAAGGAGAAGAAGATGATGAAGCGCGCGTTGAATCTCCTGGAGTCCGTGGACCGAAGGTTGAAGGGTTACCGCACATTCAGCGTTAGAATGCGAATGCGGAGAAGCGCGCGCATAAACAATTTCCTCACAATGCATTCAATATTAGCGGGTGCCTAGAGAAACCAAGCACAGAGGGAGCAATGAATTTTAAGCTGGAATGGGTAGGTTGCGTAGAACCGGGCAGAAAATCTAACTGAATTTATTCAAATCCCTATCGTTCTGCCCTTCATGCCAGAGGGCAGCTGCAATAAGTCACTGTCGCTGGTTCGGCTTTATGAATAATGCAGCGACCGGGTAGAGAAACTTATTTTCGCGTGGATACGGACAAGACAGGCACCGAGGACGCCGCAGAAAGTGCACAGAGATAAGCATAGGTGTGTTCTCTTTTAAGAACCGAGACCCAGTATCAGCCTGAATGCCGGAGAATCAGATGAAGATTTGTTCTATTCGACCGAGTGAAACGCAGTTGACACACTTCTCGGTCGCGATCGATACGTCACCCACACCGTGCACACGTAAGAAGATCACTCTGGCTTTGCTCATTGTGGCATTTAATTCGTAATGGTGTATTCATTGACTGCGGTAAGAAATTGATTATATACATTTTATTGTTCCGAGTCGTAGTACTGCAAATAATTTCTTCATTTATTCCACTGTATTTCTGTTTCATTAGGAAATGATACTGTTAGAACGGTTGCCCTGTATAATCTCTTGTCAAAATCCTAGCTAAATACTCTAAACCCGCTAAGTCTGTACTCTGTTTCTAGTTTCTCTGCACTAAACTCACTGGATAATCACTCTCTAATCGGGGGCTCTCAAACTTTGATCCTAACCTCCCTGGCTCTCAAAACCTCTCAGACTCTCTTCTGCACGGTAGCCGCATTTGGGAACGTTCATTCTAAACACATAGAAAACACACAGAACAAGTGCACTTTCTTGCATTTCGTATATCCGAACACAACGTATCCATAAATATTGAAAATCGAATTTATTGGAGAATTTAATTTTAGAATTTTTAAATTATATTATATACGAGGCGTGGCAATTAAATAACGAGTTAATAACGACTTTTATCCCCTTCAACATTCTCTCCTTCTCTATACATCGCTGCATACGCGTCTTCCATTGTTCAAAATAACGTAGATGTTATAAAAACAATGAAGACATCGCACGTTAATTGGGCTAATACAAATTAATCGATTAATGTCTATCTGTGTAAAACAGTTTGTGACAGGAGATCATTAGGATCATGTTATACTTCATTATAATAAGACAGAGCTTTTTATTATTGATTTGGAAAGAGGAGTTCAAATACGAAAGAATTAATCTGTTGAATATTCGATCGGATGCGAGATATGGAGCGAGAAAAGTGCAGACATGATTCGCTTAAGAGTTATGAGGAACGAAGAGCAAAACGCTGTACGATCGGGCTTGTTAGAATCCGCATTTTTGGAGGCAGTTATGTTGCATGACATTTGATAAATTGACTGCATTTGGCGAGTGATCTTGATGGATCGTCTGGATACAGTCGGTTTTATTGGCCGACTTTCCCATGCTGAACGTTCGATGAAAATTCCCGGACTGAGTAGCTTGATGCGCAGACGTTTCATAGCTTAGGAACCGAGTTTTAAAGTTAATGGCGCTGTTACGCGGATCTGGTTAAGTTAATAGGACTTCTTGGAACTTAGCCGCGTGAATAATAGATAAAGCAAAATTTGCAAGAACGTGGTCGCTTCCAGTGGCTTGCAGATGACAGAAATGTACGTCACTTCGAGAGTCGGGAGGCATTTGCGTATCTGCTTTAAGATCTGTTAAAAGCTTTTACGTATTCATGGACCGTATACATCTGGACAAAGTTCTTCGCAAAAGTATGCTTGAATATTGAAGTTTTCTTTCGCAAAGATAGAAAATGCTACCACTGTATTTGATTTGTGGACTCATCAAGATGAAAGTATTCCACGACCACTACCATCCGGCACAATATCTATCGTTATCATAGTCATTTCTGGAATAACGCGAGTTTCAATGTTCAAATACAAATACACTATGAATAAACGTAGTTATCAATTCTCAATATCTCTAAAGAGTCATCGATAAAAGAAATTGAAATTTTTCTGGCACGAGAGAACAGTGAAAGCATGATTTCAAGAATTTTCCTTGTTCCATAAAATTATTTAAAAATTGTGTTCAGTCAATTTTGAAGGTGTGAATCTGGTACACAGGAAACGAACGACTTGGCTCTAATTGAGTGAAATATCACAAAGACGTACAAACAGAGGTGGAAGTCATCGACAGAACGTGTGGGAGTTTCGATCAAACGAGGATGGGTTTTGCAATGGACACGAGCGTTAACGGGTCAAATAGAGCGCAATCGAAATCGGAACGTAATTCGATTAAATCCAGGGTTGGGAACGGCGTTCAAATCGATCTCATTTATCACGCTCAGCGGGATTTAAAGTGGCCAAAGTAATCGGCAATAATGGATTCGCCGAGCAGCATGAAGAACCCAGCGACGATGACGCGTCGCGGCGCCATGCCACGTGAGAACAAACAAGCGTCTTTAGCGACGCATACACAGAATAGGCAGGGGGAGAGAGCTTTTATTGACGCGTCATATGCAATCGAATTTTTACACACCTACACTTCGGCTGTGAACGTTCGATGAATTCCTTTTATGCTAAAACAGTTACGTACAGTGACTCGCATTAATATTCGTACATTTTCTGAAATAATTTGTTTACATGTATGTCAATGCGCGTAATATCGTGAAATGTGAATATATGGAGCACCTGGAAACACAAATGCTCTCAACCCAAATATAATATTTGCATCTCCTTTTTCCATTCTGTTAGTAGAGGACTCTGTTCGCAAGCTATTAACAATTAAAAGTTGAAAGTACGAGTTCTGGGGCGTGCCATTTAAACTCTAATCAGCTGAGTGCTCGACTATACTCATGCGCTCAAACATACAATAGTTGCGAAGCAGAAAGTGACAGTAGAACCAACGTGGACCTAAGTTTTAATAGAATAAAATATTATAAATTAACTATTGGAACAGTCGCAGATACTCCTGCGTGAATATGCGTGCACTTATTGGTCGCAATTGAGTTCATTGGTGTCATAAATAAAAGCCGCCGAGTAAACTTTTAACCACGCGATCTCGGTGATTAAGAAGTTAATTCTATTCATTTCTCCGGCTAGCCGCGATTACGGAATCGTCGGCGTGCGTCGTATTTGCGGGAAATTAAAATCTTATTGCAGCCCGCGAAAAATGTATTCTCCCTTTGAGCGGCGAGCGTTCGTTACTTAAGAGGATTAGCCGCGGGAAAAGAAACACCCGATTCTCTTATCATCCGTGCAATTAAACGAGACAGAAATTTCCAAGGTTTACGGTCCCCGGTTCTCGCCAAACAAAAACCCCGACTCGCAAATCCGCGTTAATTACAAGGCAGTCGCTTAATCGCGAATTCTGACTACAGGGAACTCTGTCTACGCTTTAGGGGATTTCGGGTACCGCTAGTTGAAACGGGACCGTCTTGTGTACTAAAGGACTTACCGAGGCTGCTGTACAAAATTTCGCGAAAACGTTGTCGCAGAGTTCAAGGAACTATTTTGCAGAACAACGATGTACATATTTGCAACAGTTCTCGAGAACTTCAGCCTTACAACCGAAAATATTAAACTCGTATTCTGGTTTAATTTTCTAGGGGATGTGTTCTAGTCAACTCTAACGTTAAGCAAGAATTTTGAAACTGTAATTGCGTTGTTATAATATGTATAAAGAAAAATTAAATATTCCTCCACACTGTAAATGTCTGTCCTAATCAAATGTATTGCAGTATCCTGAGTAGACTGCGGTCAATTGTAATAAACTGGAGTGAAATAGAAATTTATTTTCTTCCTTGATATATTTAATAGATCGAAGATGATGTGATACTATTTTAAAATTTTTTAAATGTTTCCACTGTTTGCAATTACACCACTCCATGTTTGTCATAATACATAACATCCGCAGTCTAATCACGAATAAACATTTATTGTAACAACCAAGTTGTTGTTGAAAGAACGACGGAAATTAATCTGTACATAATTCATGAAAGACTCTTTAGACATACCATGGAGGACATTCTCGTCACGCGTGACGGTTGATTAAATTAGGGTTGAAACGAGCGACGTATCACGGACAGCTTCGAACACTTTTAGTTTGAGAGGGGGTTGAAACTTACCGGTATTCGGAACCCTCGCTGAGTTGCCGTACCGTGATAGGAAATTCGCTAGGTCCGTGCGCCTTCAAGAGTTCCTGTAACCGCACCAGGCCTTCGTTGTTCTCGTAGATGATGGTGAAGCTTTTCCAACCCCAGGCTTTCACTAAGTCCACGTACGCCTGAAACATAGGTAGTCAATCATTGGCCGTGATCGTTACGCAAACAATGTCGTGGGATTTTACAGGAATACTTTCTGCCGTCCACTAATGCCGGATTCACTCTGCTCGTTTGCATACGAGGTCCTGGCGCGACTCGAATTTCAACGGCGTAATTGGCCGTGAAAAAGAGCACGGAGTGGATGAAAAAATCTTATCTCAGTTTTCTAACGAATTGGTTAATAACGTTTCTTAAAAATGTTGTACTTTTACCCCCTTTCCCTACAATATCGTGTCTGACTCGTGACGAAGATTCCGGACAGAGTCTAATAAATATGTATGCCACTAATTTACTTTAAACGGAAATAAAATTCCAATTTGGTTTTGTTAACGTACAGGTATAGAAGAATGTATGTATACTGTATGTATAATATGTATAATACATGTATAAAGATACAGTAAATGTAAAGTTTCTCCTCTTTTAGGAAATTATACAAACTACAAAAAGATTCTAGTCACTGAAACCGTAAAATAAATCGTAGGGCAAGGGGTTAAAAAGGTTGTACAACAACCTAACAGATGCATGTGATGCTTTTAATCAGATTCAACCTCTTGATGGAGGTCAAATCTGACCTTCGTTCAAAGCTTTGCCTATTTCACTGGCTAGCTTCTAGATCTATCTGGAAAAGAGCAGCCTTTGAAATGGTAGGACTAACATTAGTACCATTTTCTCAGTTGAATCCGTCGAATGATGAGCAGCAAGTTTCTCGCGCAACCGCAGTGTTTCATCAAGCCCATCGATGGAAAGTGAAAAACCGAGAGAGCAGTAGGATTCAGACTCTCGACTGAAGGAATCCAGGAGTTGGCATTGCGTTACGAAGGGCCCACACCGTGTGTTTAGCGGCGGGTACAGCGCGGTTCCACGGGTGCACTCTTTTATGTGGAAAACGACTATCACGGCCGCTCGCTCTCCAATGGCCGAATCGAATCGAGAAGCAACTTCGCGGCTGAGTTTTCACGAGGATCCCCACTCGCCTTGGCAGTAACTTGCATTTCGAAGCCGCTTTTCCGATAATCCGAACTTCCTAAAAGCGCCGGTGTATATTTTCCAGCGAGTAACTTTCGCCCCCGTGCCTCCAACCCCTACACCGATTCGAACCCTTGCTCTCACCACTTTTAACGGTTCCGTCCGCTTGCGCGCGCGCGCTCAGGTTATGCTTGCGTTGGTTTTATTCCGGGAGTTGGCGCAAATTCATTTTCAGAATTCGCTGGTACATTCGAATCGAGAGCAACGCGCCGCTGCACCACCGTAAACTGCGATTCATCGATCGTAATTTGCGGCGAGCCGGTTGATTAACGTATTGACCGGCGATACTTTCGCGCACCGCCTGTATTAATCTCTCCGACGTGTCGCGTCGCGTCGAACTGTTCTAACGATATCGGTTTTAATTAGTTTTTCCACGGTCGACGTGCTAATTAATTGAGTAGCTCCTGCTGCTTAATTAGAATTTCTTTTGATACGGTCGAGATTGATTAGTTCGTTGTAGTCCGAAATGGAAGTGTGTAATTAGCGAGGACAAGTTTCAAAGAGATCAACGAATCTCGTCAATGATCATTAATAGGAAGTTCTCGATTCAATTATGTCGCGATGTCTCTCCAGAGAGATATTTCACAACAGAATTATTCAACAATGTCTCTCTAGGGTCGTTACTTGCTAACAGTAATCATTGGTGCTGTGAACGGAGCAAGAATTTCCGGAATTGTAATTAACGATTGTTAATAACAGGAAGGATGTGCATTTTATTTGCGCAATGAAACAGCAGAATCTTGGTTATAATGTGGACAGCATTTACTTGTAATCTTCTTTTATTGCGATTTCTTTATAGACACAATAGATAAACTGCACAACTCTCATATTATTAAGCATTCAAATAATTAAAGTATACGTATATTCGGCTGTCAAAAATTGTGAGAGCTATGAATATTAATTTATAACTCGTTAAACATTCGAATCGAAAGCAATGTTGGTTTCGACGAGAATATAGTTTATTATGAACTTGGTCTCAGCAGAAGTTATAGATAGAAATATATTTTGTTGCTGTTGCTCATTCTATAGCGAAGCGAATATTTTGGCGGATTCTGTGTATCTCCCAATTAAATAAACCGATGCAAACAAATTAATTAGTATTGCTGCAATACGCGACATGATTATTATATGCACGTTACAAAAGTGGAACGCGAATACTCCTAATTCATTTGTAGGCCACCAGAATAATTAGTGTTTCTCGAATTGCTTGTCGTATTTTAGGGTAGGTTCGGAATACTCACAGCGCAAATATTTAATACAACAGGCGTTGTTCTATGGTAATTTAATAAGCGTTAGTCAAAGTTTATTGCTATGATTGAGGAGACACTGTATTAATCCGGTATCCAATTAATGCCTCCGGAGCAACGTTAGTTTATACAAACTGAAGCTCAGGTCATTATACAACTGAAATTTATGATATATGCTATTGGCTACATGAATGTATTGATGAGGGTTTTTCCCATGGATAGCTGTTTAATTTGTACATTGTTCGTTTCCCACAGTTACAACCCTGTCGACCTGAAGTGTCATTATATTAACTTGCCATCTCATTATCGGACCCCCAATTAAGTGTATTAACTACGCAGTTGATCAATAATGGTCGAATATTTGCTCGGGTATCGATTATGAATTCACTCACCCCAATAGAAGTCAACCTGCCGCTGCAATTAACGAGTTCTAGACAGAGGTGGGCATCATTTGGCGAAACAAATGATTCAAATGTTATTTAATATTTTAGATTTTATTTTGCTTAAAGGAAATAGTATTTTAAATAAGATATACAATTCCGAAAATAAAATATTTCTATTACAACAGTCTTTTCAAAATTGTATAAAATATTTCTATTTGAGCAATCTGAACCTCAAAATAAAATACTTCTATTTCAATAATTTTATCCTGAAAATAAAAAGTTTCTATTTTAACAATCTGAAAGACGAGATAAAATATTTTACTTTTTCCAATATGTCATAATACTCTGAGAAACCGCATAAACATCTTATCATTAAGAAACGATTTACACTCACAAATGTATTGAATTCGAACCATTATTTTCAGCAATAATATTTCAAATTGGAATTAAGAGACAAAATACAAATATTTTCAACATTCTTCAAATAAAACTCTATTTTCAAATAAGTACTACTGTCAAAAATGACTGCCTCAAATAAGTGATTTTATTTTCAAAATTGTACACATACTTTAAAATAAACAAGATTATTTATTATTTGCTATTGAAAATACGGTAATTGAATTGTACGGTAACCCGAACAGGTATCAGTAAACTTTTCCGATATTTAAGAGGAAGCCTAATTTCTCAAATAGCTTGCTAGACTTATTCATGAGAAAATATTCAATGTTTCTAGATGTAGATTGAACAATTTAAGAATCTTACAAGTATGTTCTACAAAAATATATAAATATTTTATAGAGAAAGACATTCAACAGTCAGAACTACGTTGCGAGAGAATATGAACTGGAAGTATGGATTATAATCTAATTCATTAATTAACTCCAATGGGAACAATTTGATGTTCGTGTGTTGTGCCACGTCCCAATTAAATGTCGCAATCCAATCAATAGTGCTAATGATTTTATCAATATGTTAAAACGAATACGGTGCTAAAATAAAATACCTCTTATTATTATTTTATTGATACTATTATCCATATTGTTCCAATATTTTTTAGCCTTTTAACAGACATTTGCTTTATCAACTGCATCGAATTCATAAACCCATTCGTAAACAGAATTTTATATAAAAAAAACGTTCCATACAATAATTGTTTTACATTCCACGGAGCATACAATGTGATAGTTAGTGTTTTCACGTTTTGCTTTTTTAAATTGTGTAATATTCGCTCCTGCAAATCCAGAGTCTACATATTCTGCATCGAATGAAAGGATGCTGCAAAGATGCTCCCGCGGCAAAAGATAAGAATTCGAAAATGAAAAAGAAAGTTCAATGTTAGGACATTTCGACAACTGAATTATCAATATGATAAAATAACAATCTTATTCCTGCGTCGATCAGCCTTGTTTTCATATGTCAGGAAGTTTGCTGTCGCGAAAAACGAACTCCATCAAGCATCTTGGAGATGCCGCGTGGTACATTGAATTTTCTCGCGACGCGACGTGTCGTGGAGAGAGAGCGAACCCGTTCGACTGTTCGTTCTCTCGTGGTTGGTTCGATTCCGCGTGAACCTAACGGATGGAGTTAGCCCCGTTTTCCCGGGGCGCAAGTACTTGGGATTAATATCGAATACAGCATGAAAATCGTGGGCGAGCGGCGCGGTTGCAGCGATACGGAATGACAAATGCGAGCGTGCGCCGCGCGGAAGCGTATGCAAATGCCGACGCGGTTTCGCGGCATGTAGTGAATCTCATCTGACTCGGTCGGGGGCCCAGCAGGGGGAAAAAAGGGGGCCGCGGCAGCAGCGACTAAATCGGCGTGCATCGTGATTGTTCAAGGCCGAGCAACGCCATGCGTCTCCTACAATCGCAGAAAATACGCTGTAAATCTGACTGCGACAACCACGCTCGGCATTTCAACCCGCTGCGGGACCGTGCACGCCGCTTTTGTGCCTCTGCACTCGCTATGTGGAAATCGTGAGTCGCTAAAGTCACGTCCCCAACGCGCTGCTCACCACGTTTCCCTCCTGTCGTGATGTGTGCATGCATTTCCGCGCCTGTAACTTGCTAGACCGACACCAACACCATCCAGTTAATTTACTCCGCACCCCTTTTAAACGGTATCGTTCGGGCCAAACTAACCGATTTATCTCGACAGCACTCGTTGACGCCTTATTCGCCCGTAACCGACGCCATTTTTCCGGTTAACGCGCCGGGCCAAGATAAACATTATACTGCAGGAGAATTGTTTTATAATCGGTGAAATATTTCGCGAAACTCACTGGAAATATGTGCTCTATCCGGATATGTTAATTATTGTTCTGATTTCGTGGCACTGTCAAAGTATGTGTCTCGTCCATGTGATGGATAACGTCGCCTACAGTGCTTCCCAATGTACAGGATGTCTGTAAATTTATCTGTGAATTAATCTTTTGGAAATGAAGATGATCTTCAATTCTGTTTCTGTACATTTTTTGATCTACATTATTCCTATTTTAAAAATGTAGGTGACCATCAATTTGTTTCAATGGAATGCTATGTAACTCATTCGTGTACAACGCAGTGATCCTCAAGGTCATACAAGGTCACAAACGAAAGTGTCCTGCAGCGCCCTGCACACTGGCAGACAAAAGTTGACGTCCGAAGTTGATACTTTTCCGCAGCCAAGAAAATGAGCGAAAAAATAAGATCGCCGAATACTCGTTCGAATACTTTCCGGAAATGTGAAAAGTGTCGAAAAAATCGGAATATTCGGGTTGGCCGAGGTTCGCTAGCTAAGAGAACGGAACGAAAGTTTGGCATTCTGAAGTCGTTGAAGTAGGAAGACCTCTTAGGGAACAATCTTGACTTATCAGACAGCGCCGACAGCGGGGGAGCATAAAATGCAAGAGCTTCCATCTTTTAGCGAGTACGATCCACATTCCTCTCAGACGCCAGTTCTTGACCCGACTGTTTATTTTCCACTGGAGGATGCCCAGAGACGCATTAACCGATCTCATCCGCGAGAGCCAGCGCGCCTCTGAATCACCGTGTACTTTGCTAAATTCGTTGGTGCCGGGACAATGGAGGACATTCAAGGAAACGATAACCTGCGGGACGTTGAAAAATTATGAGACAAATAGAGGAATTCGAGAGACTGGTGCGTACAGACGTAGACAGGAGGATCCGTTGGAACTGCAAACGAGCTTTTTCTTTTTGTGACCCTCGTCACGAGCACGTTGCCAAGGGGTTCGTTAGCGAGAACACTATGATACGCTGTGCACTGTTACTTACGTTTTATGCATGAGCGTAAGGGCATAATGCAGCTAGGGTTAGGCGGCATGCCTTTTCAAGAGAACACGGCCGACGACTTCAACCGTTCAAGAAATCGTCTGAAGCTTTTAACCGAAAAAAATCAATAATGTTTCTCTGTTCGATGCATTCACTTTTCTACCAATGCGCACAAATGGAATTAGCTTTATTCGTTTTATTCGTGTACGGAGGCTGGTCGGTCGCGCCTCTATTGCGCTCTACGCTCCCCCTTACTTTTTTCCAGATATTCAATTAGCACTGTTGCACGAATAAACATACCACCTCCGAAAGATTCTATTTTCACTGATTCGCTCTAACAGAAAAACGCGATGCAGTCGTATCTGGTCGACTGTTGTTTTTCAATGTTTATGCTATTCGCGAATTAATGGTGTCTAATGAAACGATTACAAATGATTTTTTGTTACGATGCGTTGGAATGGTCTCATGCTGATACATGGTACAACTATACAGGGTGGGGCAGTAACTATTAGCACCTCAGATATCTTCGAAATTATAAGTTTCACAGAAATATTTGCTGAAATAAAATTGTACAGTACGAAGGGGGCCATCCGGTGGTTATAATAGTTTTTTTGTAGGTGGAGGTACTTCGGACTTTTGAAGGTCACCTCAATTTGCATTTTCCAATCTGGAGAAATTGCGGAAATATGAAATTCAAAATAGTAGAAACTAGTAGATATATTATTTTTTAATTATTCAAGTGATTTCAATGAACAAATTTAGTCAAACGTAGACACGTTACTGATCCGAAACATTGCGGCAAGTGCATTATCAAGCAGCAGCTTTCTAGATATTTCAATAAATTCCATGTAGTATCATTTGCAGCAAAGATAAGGCTGAAGCGACATGGACTTTAATAAGAACGAAGCGAAGAATGTGTAAAGCTCTCACGAAATGAGAAGTCCTTCTTCAATCCTTTTAACGAGATGGCATACGTCGCAAGCGAATATTTTTGCACTTTATTGTGGTGGTCTTAAGTTATCTCGTGCCTGGAGAGGTCGTGAGACGAAAACTCTTAAATTTAACTTAAATCTCACATTTCATGAAATCAATTTAAAACATCGATTTCTAAACGCATTAAAATTAAATTTCATTTTGATCTGGTTTTAGTACGAATTCCCTACTATATTCCCAGTCAAAATAAAAGGATATGGGTGAACAAATGAGGGTGAATAAATAAGATACGTGTTTCATTTTCATCACTCATTAGCAATCATGTAATGAAATTTAACAGAATCAATGTAATTATCCTGATCAAAAATCGAATTTCTAAATATGTACATATATACTTTCAAAAATTTCGTTTTGAAATGGATTACTATTAAATCTATACAACACCATGACGTTTCACGCATATCACCGACATTTCAATGCAACCCTTTTTCCATTTCCATGCTGCCGAATATCCTACTTTTTCACGAATCCCTGCCTCCATTCGGAACGTTCAACGAGCATACATGTTCCACACATTACTACGAATTTTCGGATAAAATGTAAGAAAAAATTTGCATTGTATACAATTTCATGAATGTTTTCGCGAGGTACTGCTCATTTACTAAGCTTCGCATGAGATATACGTTTGCTCCCTAAAGTGAAGCAACCATGATATCAGCGAAGTGAAAAAAAGCAATGACGAAACTCGCATTCGTACTTGACGTGTTGGCTGCCTGTTGGTCATGCATTTGAGAGGAACATAATTTTCTATTCGCATCAATAATTCAGATAATCATTTAATATTTGTACAATCATTAATAATTATATCCATTAAATTCATAAATCACAAATATAGGTAATCAAAAATGTGCATATAGAAGTGATATGACATACGGTACCGGCCAAAAGTTTGGAATCACTCGCTGATTTTTGTAAACATCGAATATATCGATAAATTTTGTAATGATCCATCGTTATAATATCAAATATTGACTAGTTGAATAATATTTCTGTTTTATAAAAGGATATCTTCGGCAACTTCTACAAGAAGCATGGAAAAATATCAAATTAGAAACATTCGAAAAACTAATTGCCAAGGTACCCTAAATATGTCAGGTTATTATTAAAAATAAAGGCGATTTTTTAATGAAAGATCATTTTGAAGAAAAATACGCATTCCTTGATAAAAAAATACTGTAACGTAAATATGTAAATATCAAACATACTGCTCGTTTTCCGACAAGTTAATCTTCCTTGGTTGTTCTAAAGACATTTAGTTCATCTTATAGACCTTCTGCTTCTCTGAATTTACGCCGTGATTACAAACTCTTGGCCAGCGGTGCATGTACATACACTGAACAAAATTAATTAAAATATTCCCACACCATTTGTCGCTAAAACCTGTGTACTGTTTTCCCTATGATAGTTACAAGTCAAATAAAAACATTACTCTCGGGGAAATCCACGTTATTGTGGCATAAATCCACAATTCCGATGAATGTACTAGGTTGTCCGGATGTTTCTATGATATACGATTTCGCCGGTGATTTACCGTGCGTGAAAATAACTGTATGGTAATAAAGTAATGTATAGACTCGTTGAGAAAGATAAGAGGTTAAGTACGAAGCGCTCGGTGCACAGACGTGCCTGAAATGGTAACGTAATAGCGATGATAAATTTCGTTGGTGCTACCCGCGTGGACACGCTCGTCCCTGGACTTGAATTTCACCGATACTGTGATATAAAGATAGGTGGTGGCGTGGTTCGCCAGCGGGAGCCGGTAGTGAGATATTTCCACGCAATTTACATCGTCTGTGAAAGTCCGCGGGTCCCTTACACGCCCACCAGCCGTGAGGAGAATACGAAATGTTCATGCCCCTTCGGCCTTCTATTTTACAAATTACCCGCCGATCGTATCATGGGGTAACCGGGAACAGGAGACTTTTCGAAACCTGTCCGCGTAGGATTCACTGGATCAACGGGGTACGTTCCAATTCCGCGACGAATGCGCCCGGAGATAACCAAAGGGAAATTTATTTACGTGACGGGGATTATCGTATGCATTTTCCTATACAGTGAAAGTCCATTTATCCGAACTAATTTTGTTGGAATACCCCGCTCACGACTAATGCTCCCTGTTTTATCGGACGGGGTTCGAATAGCGTAATTGTGCCCGCTGCAATGGTTATCTTTCGGCAATGGCGTGAGACGTGCGATGGGTGAACATTTGTAATAAATCCGCATCTTTACGCGAAACAGGAATAATCTGCTGTAATTTTAAGAAAGAACGGTTCATCAAAAATGTACTCCTTCTATTAACATTAGTACTGTGGGTTAATGTTGTCAATAAATTGAGAATAATATGTTTTCCCTGTTCCGTATTTTACCCCCATCATTATTCGCGATAAACGCGTAAAATTGATCAACATTGAAAGAGGAGGTGCCAATCTTTAGGAGAATTAATATTCATATGATTTTTGTTTATGCAAATTCGCAATTCATTATGCAGGTATTATGTCGCACATACGTCGCGTCACCTTTTTATTATGCAACTCGTTCGTGTTTATTGTGTGTATCGCAATCGCCGTCGAATACGTGTCGTTTTGTTTTCTGAACCGATAATTTTATGAATATTGTACTGGCATTTAATCAAACGTGAATTCCTTTACAGGAGCAATAATGCGATGTTTGTTCGACATGTAAATAGTATAAGCACGGGGCGTACAATTCAACGTCATTTGCGTGAATTAATCGATTCACCGTGTCATCACTTGGATCGAGTGAAAGCAGAGCACACGATTCATTGAACGGCATAGAGTATAGGAGGGAATCGAGAACTGTTTCAGGAAGTCATTAAAAGTACATCAGTAGATGGTACCATCTATGCCGATAGGTAGAAGCTACGAATAATGTTACGTTCACTATTGTCGCTTAAGATCACGTGGTGGAGCACAGATCTTCCTGTTTCGATCTAAGAAAATGTTATACGGTAGGGCAGTGGTGGACAGGATAGGGGCCCTTCAAACGCCTGATTCCCCCACCAGCCGCTGTTTCATGCAGCGTGCCCCTTCGTCGTGATTGCAAATACTGTTAGCGGACAGCAGGCGCTATGATGGGGATGGTTTTATCTTAAGGGGGTAGGGTACCCACGTGACCATGGTATTTTTCATTGTGACCAACCCCCGCGCGAAAAACCAATTTGGCAATAGTGATGAACATACATTTGTATCAATCTAACGCTTCAATTTCGCTATAATTACAGGTTTTTTTCTTTTAATCATTATCTTTATTGCTATTAATGGATCCGAGTGGCTTCATGTCCTTTACACTTTTGTTGTTAAAAAACGACGCTGATAATTCTCCTGACTAAGCGCCATCTCGTCCAAGTAGCTGAACTAAAATTGCTTCTACTTGCCCTTCATTGCCCTTCATGAACGGAATCTAGGGAACAATTGAATGCGATCACGGGAACACACCTCAAGTCCTCATACGATTATATATTGAGCTGAGTGAGGGCTCATTTGAAAGAGGAAGGTTAAATGAAGCGCGCGTGGGTTCCTAAATTAACAGGAAAAATCTTTTTGTGATCGAAAAATACATTAGAATATCCGGAATTTTTCTTCATTTGTTTTCCCTACTTTGGACAGTCACATTACTGGATATAAACATAATGTAACTGAAGTTGGACCCACGCGCGCTTCATTTAACCTTCCCCTTTAGAGTGAGCCCTCATTCGGCTCAAAATATAATCGTATGAGGACGTGAGGTGTGTTCCCGTAAACCCCTCTTTTTGGCCCAAAATCTAGCAATATTCTAGTTAGATTCTAGTTATGTCACGTGGGTACCCTACCCCCTTAAATACGGAGAAGACGGCCTTCTCATTTCTCAATAATGCAAAGATGGAACTTTTCAGTAGTCAAAAGCGCTAGATAAACGATCATTCAAGACCGCCATTTTCCTCAAAAGTCTTTTTTTCACGTTTACGAGGCGTAATTTGCATTATTCGGCAGCATGTAGCTGTCGCAGCTTCATGAAAATAGCTACATGCGCAGCAGTATGCTTCCGAATAATGCAAATTACGCCTCGTAAACGTAAAAATAGAACTTTTGAGGGCGATCGCGGTCTAGATTAATCTTTTATCTAACACTTTCGACTACTGAAAAACCCGATCTTTGCATTATCGAGAAATGAGAAGGCGCATCCCACGACCTGCTAACTAACTCGGACCGAGGTAGCTCGGAAAATCGAATTGTTCAGGTAATCGAACATTATTAAAATTACTTATTACACATATAGCATTCCGTCCGGATTCACTGTACGATACGGAATCTGTTTCACCATGAACGGGCAGCTGGTTAACACGTCTCACATTTGAAATTTGTTGCTATAGCGTGGCGGCCAAGGGTCAAGTTAATTGGGTATGCGCATAAATCTGAGCAGTAGCCGGCGGCAAATCTTCCATTCCGAATATTTCACCAGTTAATCTGAATAATCCCTTCGAACATGCAATCTCGGTAATCTGTGTAACACCCAATTCTCATTCCATTCCTACATTTTCTCTGTACCCTCTCTTTCGAAAATATTCCCTTCTGAACATTTGCGGACGTTTCGTTCAATTCTAGTCGTGAATTATCGCCGTGAGAGTGATTCCACTTAATGCACTATGCGAACCTCAAAATTAAAACGGCATTTGAGATCGTTTCGTCGCCACTCTAACCGCTAATCTTTCGGCACTTCGGTACTCCGAATGACACCGATGCCAAAGGTTAACCATGACATGGTAATTCGTTTTAAGGCAAAACGGTTATTATTGGATACTACCTAACAATTATTATTAGATCCGTATAAAGATTAATTAATACCGTTTCTATTTATTTTTATGAAAATTTCACGGGCCATTTTGTAGTTTTTGATACTTAACACATGCTCTCGAGCTTCTTTTTCCCGAGTCTCTTTGATCTCTTCCTCTTCTAGATCTTTACTGCTACTTAACAATTATGTTGGATCTTTATAACGATCAATTAATACCATTCCTATATGTTTTTAAAAGTTCGACGGATACAGTCATTTTGTCCCCGACAGTAGACAGCAATAGTGAACGGAACGTGATGTGGTGACTATTCTCGTATTTGGATACACTGATCCACGTTCCACGATAATGATACTCCGTCAAGCGCATTATATTATTCGTTGACGACGCACGCTTCCACTTCTGACAGCCAGTTTTCATTCGCTCGGTGACACAGTCACCGGTAATCCTGAATTCGTCTTGACTGTCTGCGTTCCAGTTTCAACGAGAACAATTCCGGTTGCCGGTGTACGGAAACGACGCATTTCGACTGACTAAGCGTTCATTGGATTAGTTGTTTAGGCAGTTGATTCGGGCCTTTGGAATGTGAACGGGTTCAACATTATCCACGGCATCGCAATCGAGTATGCGTTTGGTTGAGTCCGACAACAGACGATTGATAGTCGCTTAGAGCACAAGGTTCGTTGTATTCGATCCGATTAATGTTGCTTTTTGCCATAGAACGTTCTACGCCACTGTAACTGTTAAACGTAGTTTTGTATTTCACATTCGAAATAATGTACAAAACTATTTTATTCAAGGCTGGTTGTTATTTATGCTGCATTCCAGTTTCAGTTGTACAGTTGAATGAACATAATATTTTTCAAGGAAACTCATTAACATTTTTACTGCCACGTCAATCATGGGTGCCATAATTTTTTTATCAAATATGAAAGTAAGTTTCTCTATTAGTTTCTCTATTCCACTGCAAAGAAAATGAAATTTTTTGGTTGTGCATATTTGTTATTTACACAAGATTGTCATCCTCATAATTATAATTAAGAATGCGATCAATAGACTGCGGATGTTTATGAAACTATGAGTTTCGAAAATTTTCAAAAAATGCTAGGATATAAAATGCGACAGACTTTAGTGCGATTTTCATTTATTCCAGATGTAAAAAGGCTACTACCACGGAAAATAAGATATTACTTAATTCGAATTTCTTCAAATTCGTCTACAAAAATTGCAAATTGCATAAACAATCGCAGTCTACTGATCAATGTAATTGTCAATTACGTTTGTATTGGACAGACTATAAGTCCTTTCTATACTGGACCAGTTTAGGACTGACAGCATAGTTATGTATCGAATACTAACTACGATTCCGTGAACATTCCATTATAACAGCAATTCCATAGCCCGCGTATACATTATTTAGAATCACTCGTGTATTCAGGTTCTATTCAAGTTAAATGGCCATGATACACCTACTAAGGAGCGGTAGAGCGAACATAAAGGCATTGACAAAGCATTATGTACAGAGAGAATACTCAAGAATACCTCATCATCGTCAAATAAATTTATTTTCCTATACGTCTGTGCAGACCAGCAGTTGAAGCGTTGATTTCAAATCGTTTTCTACATTTTCTGAAGAGTCAACTTTCAAAAAACCTAGATATAAATTAAGCAACCGTGTTTATTCGAGAATTATGGTTGCTATCCCAATTATGAATACAGCAGCCTTCGCACCGTCCTGTAAAAATTCATAGAAAAATATTCCATCCGAAACAAGCAACCGGCCATTTTATTCGAACCACCGCGGAACCCAACAATACTCGTAAGAATGTCGATGGAGAAAAATTCTGAAGGCAGGCTTGAAGTTTCACGTGCCCTCAAGTCACGTATACCGGTCTGCATTCGAAGACTTTTGATATTTTACCCTTTTGCTTGTTTCACGATCTCTGAATTTTAACGAGACTCGCGTGAACTTCATTCCCCTGCCATGGAATATTCTGGAGTAGGAACTTCGATGCAGTGCGCATCTATGTTCTGCAATATTAAAATTAATGTGTGAGTACCTTCTTTCTCTTCTTTCGCACTGACTGTGAAAATTTCAAACGGAAGAAGGTAATTTTAACGATACCCACCCAAGTTTATAGTCTAATTTGGAAAATTAAAAATAATAATTTAAGTCAATTGATCATTTTTACGTGCATCTGCAAACCGTTGGATATTGACAAGAAGTAAATAAAGATTTTCAGTATTTTGTGGATGTCCATTACACACAACTTTGTTTAAACTTTTTTCTAGATGGCTAAACATATGCAATCTAATAATTAGCGAAGGAAGTTGAAATTATTCGGAAATAAAGTACATGCTTGTTTAATAGATATTCGACGGTTAAAGTTCAGGACAAGGAAATTCTGTACCGCGGAGGCAAACCCGAAATTATGATATTGTGATTATGAGTTTCCATAATCGATAGACGATCTCCTCCGCTCTTCCCCAAGTTAATTAGAAAATTAATGCTGTCTAATACGTTTTGTCGCGATCAAAGGGAAATTCGTTGGCCATTGTGTGCTTAAATCAAAGTTTCCCGAACAAACAAAGTTGCGCGCACCGTTGAAGTTGTTAGACAGAACGGTGGCGAAAGTTCAAGGCCCTTATCGTCTCATCCTATGCTGGCCCTACACGAGCCGAGAGTTTCCCGACGTTTCCGGAAATAACGAGTTACTGTCGTCAGGGGTTGTCGATTATAATTTCGCCGGTTCCTCGTGAATCTGCCTGAGCATTGTCCGTTCTAACAGTTGCGGTAAGTTTACCGAAACTTTAGTGAAACCTCCCTCCATTTTCGTCGCAACATCGTTGCGCGGGCTCCGAAAAACAGCAGACGAGGAAAACTCAAACATAGAAGAGTGACAAAGAGGACGCCGGAAATCTATCATGAAACCGTGAGATTAAGGGAAAGGTGGTTTTTATTTTCTGGGACAAGATAGTAAAATACCTTAGAACCTATTCTAATAGCAATTGTTAAATTTTTAATTAAGTTTTACCTTTCGAAAAACTGTATCTCTTTCTTAATTCTGAAATGCAAAAAATAGAAGGTACAAATTTTTTATTCATCACAAATTACAATCTCTTTCCATAAATTATTTAAAAATAAAAAAATACTTTTCTTCGTATTGTTATAAAATAAATTCGATTTTTCTAGAAATCTCCTCAGGTTGAAGTACAACAGTAAAAATTCATTATACGATTTTCTCCCATGTATCACTTCTAAAAACGAAGGGCACTCGCGAGAGATCTTTCATTTTCCAAATAATTTCAATGTTCCGCCGAGTACGCGTTCTTCGCATCTCACTTTTCCCAACCATTAATTTCTTTCACACTTGTTTCCGACGAGATCCGTAGTGAAGAAAGAACGTGAATTTATAACGCGTTACGCGTATAATTTATTTTTCAAGGAAAAGGGAATCCCCGTTAGGTCGAGCTTCACGGCTCGCGGAGTTTATCGGGTTAATTTAAATTTATTGGGAAAGTGTGCGAGCTGAACGTGGATGGTTCAGAAGTTATTCGGCGTAAATCAAATCCTTTACGGCCGTCAGACGCAAGAGTCGTATTCTGAAACAATGCCCTCCAAATAATGTTCTTTTATTTGGATTCGCTAATGCTCCGAGGAAAAATGCACTCGGCAATCCCTTCCTCTATCCTCCTCGCAGATGTATTTTTCGCGGGATCCTCCCTTCGATTCGTCGTTTAGAATCGCGACGCTTCTCTACGAACTTCCACGAACCCATTCTCCGGCGATGCGAGAGAAATCAACGGAGTAGTGTTCACTTTTAATTCTGTTCCTTCTACGAGCCTTCCTCCGCGTGATTTCAAATAATGCATTTCCAAGTTGTCTGAATCAATGTTCTACATTTCTGAAACGCTCAAATTCCCGATCTATTGTGGAAATCGCTGCTGGAAACCGAACACGAAAATTACAGACACAATATATTTTTTGGTATTCTCTTGATAATGATCTAAATTGAGATCGAAACGTCGAGACAAATTATTGTGCCTATTTCGCAAATTGTGTAAATAGTAATATTTGATCGAACCAATGCGCCGAAAACGTTTTAATTTTGCTTCGAACACGAAAATGGCTGGAAATCGTACAAATTTAGAAACGTTCAGATCTGACAAGTTAAATCGCACTGATTGTTAAAAAAATGGAATTTATTTTCCTCATCAATCATTTTATTTCAAAATAAGTATCGTTCATTTCAAATCTTCTAAACTTAGGAAACGTCGTCACTCGTTTCCTTTATTCTGACGAGATAACATTGACTGCTTAAAAAGAATGAAATTCGTTTTTCTCGTAAATCAATATTGTATCTGAGAATAAGATTTAATTTATTTAAGATCGAGATGCAAATCGGGAATTATTTCGATTCAATGAATACGTAAGCTGTGCGCACCAAGTTTTCCTAGAGAGAAACCCCCGAGAACTTTGAATGTGTTTTTCTTGAAAACGCATTTTACGAAACGTTGAACGCCGCAGCTTAAGTGGAATTTATCGATTTTTGCAAAAGTTTGTTCAAATGTTCTCAAATATGCTCTCTGTTCCCTGGCGCGAGATGATATTCCAATTTTCACTCAATTTATGTGCAAATACAAAACTTCCGTGCAGCTAAAAAGATAGTAATTCTTCGTTAGAAAAAAATAAAGAAACGGTGGTGAAAATCCTCCTGTTCCTAAAAAAATTTTAGAAAAATTACAATGTTCAATTTGTAGAAGCCGATCGTCAAGGCTAAAAACTTCAGCTTAGAAGTTCTGACTGCACAGATGAAATTAGACCTTTAGACGGCACGTAAATCAATTTGGAAGATACAAACACAAACTTTATACTGTTCCCACCACATTAAAATTTGGTTCGATACAATACCGAACGGTACTTAAAAATTTTGTTTGTATATTGCAATCAGTATTCATGAATTTAAATCACGAAATGGTGTTTGTAATTACCACTACTCGACAGCGGATCTGTTTGCATTCATGAAGAAATTGGTTAGGTGAAATATAAAACAGTAAAAGGTTAGAAAAATTTAGGAATACTATAATGATCCTTTCAATGTAACGAGTGAAATAAATTTTTCTTTTGTTCCTGCTTCCCACAGTAAACGCCGAACATTTTTATTCTGCATAAAGATCCGCAGTCTAGTAATTACATTAAGCAACGACTTCACCAACTGTTGAATTCACTTTACTTTGATCAATTCGAACATTCTCTAATATTTCTTTTTGGAACCGGGCATGTGAAGTAAAATACTTCATTGTTTTCTTTCGTTTCGTATTGTAAAAATATTTCCCGGCGAATAAAATAATATACGATAAAAACCACATACTCGTGTATTCTTTTATACAGAATTCCAGGTTCGAGATTCGAATGTGTGTGTTTTCGCTGTGCTTTATTTTGTTCGAGTAAGCAACATTCTTTGATAATAAGGGAAAAATAACAGTGAACCATTTTTTCAGAAATAATTGAGGAAAGGATTCGAAAACGATATCAATTCGTTAAACACGATACGTGTTTAAGGAGTGGATCCCGCGGAACGAAACCCTCGAAATGGCCACTGACTACGGTTATCGTACACATCAGATAATCCTCTGACGATGTGGCTTCGACGTTTTGATCGTCAGTCTGTGTCCTCAGTTATCCCTATTATACTCTGTTTCCCTTGCCAGAACCGTCAGACGCGGAGCCAACCGCTTTACAATAAAGTTATTCACTTCAGAGGAAGTAAAACCGCTTTATGGTATCGCGTGATCTTTCATCATGCACTCGCCAACGGACGATATACGGCTCATATACATCCTCTGGTCTACATTCACGCTACTTTGGCCACAATAAATTTCAGCCGGTTATTAAAAAAAACAGACCAATACTGTGTGCATAAGACTGAAATTGAGGCCAAATTGAACAGCGTTTCACCTTGGTTCAGACTCATACACTGCTCAGAGATTTAAAGAAGTTTTCACGAAGTTTTCAAACAACTAGAATTAAGGGAGTAGACTCGTTACCAGAATTGCAAGGGTTCGGGATGCGCCATCTCAATTTTCAATAACACAAAGATAGGATTTTTCAGTCGTCAACAGCGATAGATAAAGGATAAATCTAGGCCGCAATGGCCTCGAAAGTACTATTTTTACGTTTACGAGTCGTAATTTGCATTATTCGGTAGCATGTAGCTATCGCAGCTTTATGAAAATAGTTACACGCGCAGCAGTATGCTTCCGAATAATGCAAATTACGCCCCGGAAACGTAAAAATAGTTTTTGACTACTGAAAAGACCCCATCTTCGTATTACCGACAAATGGAAAGGTCCATCCCGCACTCTTGAAATCCTGAAAAAACGAATCCATCCCCTTAACCCTTAACTGGGCGCGCCTATAAACTTACGTTAGCGGGCGCATGGGGTCTTTTGCGACCCGAAAGTTTATGGGGTCTTTTCTGCCCATTTTCAAATAAATTCAAAAGTGAATGAAAATTTTGAAACTGAATAGACATTTCATGGTAAACACGAAGAACACATCATTTTCGAGGATTTCATGAAGTACGAAAAATGAAAAAGTTACGTTGAGTCATTATAATATAAAACTGAAAAAGTTGTATACTATTTTATACCACTCGGGGTCAAGTAAACCCTCTGCGCCCAGTTAAGGGTTAATAAAGTTCGAAACAAAAATCAGAATAAACAAACATCCGTCGAACGCTTTCCGTTGACGTGGATTAGGCGATCGAGAATATCATCGGACACAAGACCTCCGGTCTGCTATTGTTAGCCGTAGCGCACTAAATCCACAAACCGTGTCATCATATTTGTACGAACGGACAGCAGGGGGTGTAGCGTCCGGACAACTTGAACCAGACGCGTAAGATTGCTTCATCTACGGGTAGCGTTCCGTTAATGGCGCAAACATGTCCACGAGGGATGCATCGGCAGTAATCGGCGGTGCATCGTGCACCGATCAAAACGAGGACCGTCGTTTTCACGCGATCCGTCGCAGGAGCAACGATTATTGCATCCGGAATCCGTACAGAGCCCGGTATCGGAAGAAACATGAAACAGCGGGGGTGTAGGTGCGGGATGGGAACCGGTCGAGTGCTGGTGCGGCAGCAAATAACTGGTTCTAACAAACATTCCCGAAGGGTAGTCGAGGCAATCGGCTTTCAATCGGGTTGGGAGAGGACGGTGGTTCGTGCTCAGCCGCGTGTTCCCTGAATGGCGTTGATTAGTAACTACTTTCGGAAATAAACGAGAATGGCCAGGGCTCTGTGTATCGTGGCGGTCAGCGTGGTTGGGCGGTGGGAAGGAAACGGCCGGAGACGAAAAAAGACGTGGATGAAAAGGGGAAAAGGCGAGTGGAAGACGGGTCAGCCATCCCCCGTACACACCGTGTACAAGTAACTGGATCGACCGGAAAGTGCTTATCCGTGGATCGGTGTAATGTGGCGCGTTGCTTCGTTGTGTTGGCCCCTTGTGCCTGTGACCCTGTGCACGCCTGTATCTACGTGTGCGTGGATGCTGCAGGCGTTGCGGGTGTGCTCGACGGAAACCGTAACGAGCAAAGGGCCGACTACGAAACAGTACAAATTGAATTTCAACGGCAACGTAACGGCTGATTCGAGCGATCGCGCAACGTAGTCCGGCCTGAGTATTCGGCGTGGCCGATACGGGGCGCAGGCGAGGAGACGGCGGTCCATTATCGGTCAAAAGGAGGATCGTTAAATCATTGGCACGGCAGCGGCAATTCCGGACTTCGCGGTTCATTAGAGCGACACGGATATATCGGTCGCGTCTACGCTTGCCGCGACTCTAGCCGTCAACGGCGTCGAACAGCAATCAGATTATTGAAATTGTCAAACCGTAAGACCATTTTCTCCTTTCGATTCGTTGTGTTAATCCCCATCCCGTCTCTTTTACTATCGGCGACATTTTTAAATCGAGGTTCGCGATTGCGGTGGCTCACAGTGGTCTCAGCGGCTGATCTAGCAGTTCATTAAGATTTTAAGACTATTTTGAGGTTCAATGGTACAACCACGCGTGCCGTGGAAAACAGAATTGTAAAAAAGAGATAAATCTGCTCGGAACATCGTTCGAAAGTATGGAATAAAATTTTGTTGTTCGAAACTTCGTTTACGAGAAAATCGAATTCGAAAATTCGTCGAGTGCGCGCCCTATTGAGTAGAAATTGGCTGACATATCTGTCTATAACCTGTCCGCTCTATTGGTAAATATCGAGACACGCAAACCTGTCAATTTTTTTCAAATCGATTTTCCCGAAATCGAAATATTATCGAATAAATTGAAAAATTTCTGTTGTATATTTTCGATTTACTTTTTTATACCTAGTGTCCGTCCATTTATATTTGTATCGCCAGATTGAAAATACACTGTGCGTATTATGCACATGTGTCAAATATCGTGAGGGTGATCGTAAAGGGTGATTCTACGAACCAATCTAACAAGCAAACGAAGAATGACATTTTTACTGTAACGGCTCCGTTTCGAAGTTATTAACAATTAAATTCAATCAATAGCATTGCGTGAACCAACTCTTTATTTCCCTGGTCCGCATACGGACATACGTACAGTCTTTGTAAACGAAATTTAAAATTTAACTTCATCGTTGGTGTTCAAGGTTATTTCACGGTGATGCCACACTACATATTTGTAGAATAATATGTAGTTATTTAATATAAAACTACAAGAAAATACTTCTAGTATAATTAATCTGCCAAAAAGTTGCATATACAGTTCAATGAGGTCACTTAACACATTACCTACTGGTGATTATTCTATTATTAGGTGTACTATATTAATATAATTGTTGAAAGTCTGTGGTTCCTGGCTGAGGATTTTTTAAAGGACTCCTTGAATAGCAAAAGCAATTTTAATCATAAACCAACAACTCAGTCTCAATAACAAAATCCAATAAATATTAACAATTATTCTGTGAAAGAAGATTTTTAAGCTTCCACGTGATGCACCACAATTACTGAAAAGCCTATTAATAGGCTTACAATAGGTAAACAAAGGCTATAAATAAATAAATTAATAGGCCTAATAGGTAGACAAGCTGTTAACATAATAGATCATTTTTATTGCCGGTTGAGAATTTTGATTGGTAGCACAGGGTTAACCGAACAGCATTGTGGGTCATTGACGCGATGGGCCACGCGCTGCTCATCATTCGTCTAGGGCATAGTCTTAAAATCCGTCGGACTTGTTTGTCGCAGGTAAAGCTATTTGCGTTTCGGACATGCGGGTTATTAGGCTTCCGCTTTGCCATCGGCGTAATATCGGCAGAGAGCGGCCTTCCACGAACCATGTCTGCAATTTGCAATCAGTTTTGCAGGCTCGATCGAGGGAGCGGCGACCGTGGGCTTCTTACAAAAGATTTTCGATCAGGAAAATTCCTTTGATACGGCCAGTTGCCTACCGGGCTGCGGCGTGCCTCGTCATATCGTCGAGTATTACACGGTTCCGTGCACCGTGTTTACAGACGATAGCCGTATGCCCCTTGCTCCCCGTTCCCGCTCGTATAACGTTAGGAAATGGCGATTCATGCAGATCTGGGCCCGGGCAGCAAAAGCCAGATGGTCCACTAACGAACCGTTTTAAATTCTGCGCCGAAATTTCATCTCCGCGGGAATTTCCCGACGCCGTCCCAGAATACTTTGACCCGCTACGACGAAATTCTGCATGGTCGCGTGTAACCATGCCACCGGATTATGGAAAACGTTCAGATTTTCGACTGGAGTAATTTTCAATTTACTTGTAATATCCAAACTACGCCACAGCATATAGGAACTTCCACATGACGTTTCCCGCTTTCAATTTCACAGTCGGAGATCTTCCCCCCGGATGTGATCTTCGGATAATCTTGAATGGTCGGTCTCCGCAGTCTCGAAAGCCGTCCACGGATATGGATAAAAGAAAGAAATGCGAAAGAGTCCAAGTCATTCTGCTATAACAGGATTTTCGAGGAAGTTAAACTACATTTCCTCGATCATTACATTAACAACGTTTCCTTCCAGTTATTGGTACCCAGAACCTACACGCTTTCATCACCGCAAATAGAAACTAAACGCCGCGCTATGGACACACTTCACGTTTATGAGATAGAGATCTTCTCCGTAAAAAAAAACGTATTCCAGTAAATCACTTTTTACGCGCTTCTTTATCTTCGCTCGTGTTTCCGTGCGTCGCAGATAACGCGCGTAATATTTTTGTGTATACCAAAGACATTGGATAAATGTGTCGTGTACACACTTGTTGTGTACAACTTGCTGTGTGCAAGTTCAATGTCAACAATTTCGGAGCAATAAATCATCGCATACCCAGTGCAAGCGATAATATCATACATTTCTCAGGAATGGAAGAACAGTTCTCTGCAGTAAATCGATCTTTCTACAATATACCTATACCTATACCCATAAGTATAGAGATATAATATCGTAATCATATGTCATAATCCTTGTGGTCGCTAATGACTTTGATGTTGATGCGACCTGTATAAATAAATAAAAAAAAAGTTCTTCTGCAGACGAATGCGCCCCACATTTTCCATAAAAAGCTTGTTATTCGTACGCAGGTGTGTATTTGTATTATTTTAAGCTTGAATATTTCACAATCGCCGTACCGTCTCCACAAGGGATGCTTCGCACAGTTGTTCAAAGTTTAGATCGAAAAATCGGGAAGAAAAACTCGATATCAAAATTTGTCCCCGATCAAAACACGAATTTCGCTGGCCAGGAATTTATGAAGATTCGTACTGTTGGAAAATGGCGAGTTCTTAGAAACACCATGAAAACAGATTTCCTCGAGAAAGGTGGAACGAATGGCGGGAACGCGGTAACCAGACATCTCGGTCGGCAGAGGAAGAGGAACCGGGGGATCCGGGAGTTTATTTGTAGTCAGTGTTCTCGCGCGCGCGTTCAGCCCAGATTTTTTCGCGTTTTTGGTTGGCGGCTCGTAAGTTTACCACGGTGAAAACGGGAAGTGGTTCGTAGGATGCCGGTCTTTTCAACGCTCGAGCCAAGGTGATTCCTTTGACTGCATTTTCTCAGTCGGTGTTTCCTTCCGCGCCTGTTCCCGTGCTATTTCCAACGGAAATACAAAATTCAGCAGGAGGAAGTGGCTCCGTGATTACGTTGGAAAGGAACCAAGCGTCGATTTTCTTTGCGTGGAACATCGGTCTCGTTCAGTCATCGCAAACCGAATATTTTCCCTCGACGTTCTCGAGGATCGAAATGGTTGATGGGTAGCCCGGCCAGCTGTGGGTTTATCTAAAGACCCTCCAGTCAAGTGATAGTTTCTACCTTCAGGGAGCAGATCACCTTGACGGCTCAAAGAAATCAAATTCTTTTATTCGATTTTTATTTTGTAAGTTTTTTGAAATTAATTTAATCCGCACAATCTATTCGAATCGTAATCGTATTTGAAAAAATCCTTACGTATTTTTTAACGCTTCCGGATGGTCTTCCCCATTAATTTCAACGAGCTCGGTCGTCGAGGGTGCTCGAATGATTTTTTCTTCGCGACGCTGCTGGGAAAGTAGGTAAATTATATTCAGAAAGAGTGGCGTGGTAAACTCAGTTATTTGATGCGCAGAAAATACAGCGGACCATGGTTAAGAGTAACCTCGAATAACTGTATTAGATCCTGCGTACTCTTCTTCGAGTATAACTTCTCGTTTATAACTGCATAAATTAATTTTTTCTCAATTCAATTGAATACCAAAACAAAATACAACAAACAGTATGTAGTTTATCTAAATGGTAAGAAGTGAAAATTCCATTTTAAATATTCAAACACCAAGATAAATTTTCCGATTCGATAATGATATTATTTCGAATATATCGTGTTATCGACGCTTAAAGAAATTCGTATATTTATGATCGGCAATGTATGAAGATTTCTTCCGGTTTCTCCTAGTATGTTACGGGTTATCGAACTTCATGCATCAAGATTATATGCCAGCCTGCCATTGACGTTGATTCAATATGACCCAGCAGAATCCGAGCACTCGATGTGCGAGAGGGCTGATAAAGTGACAAATTGCGAGCGGGATAGCCTAGCAGCAATCGTTATTTTTCGCCAGATCGCAATATGTTCCTTTATCAGGCGACACTGGCCGACTTGAAGCATTTCGACAGCCGGCATTCCAGGAATTCGCGCTATCGTTGCCGTGATATGGAACCCGGTGACGTCTAACGCATGGCTAGAGTTCAATTTCGTAGTGTGCGTTTAGACTATAATTGAAATTCTTACTCTGACGCAGTAATTTGTGTGCTCTTTGTGACGCGGTATCGCTTGCCTCTCTTTGATCGACGTTCTTCAAAGTCGGGCCCGCGCAACCGGAAATCATCATTTATTGGTTCACCGACGATCAGTCGAAAATTCATCGTCCGCCGTTACTCGGACATACCCCGATCATTTCAAGAACTGTGAAATCATACAAATCAAATAGAAACGAAATCATTTGGACGATTCCAAATAAAATATGATGCGAGCACATATCAAAGAACAAAATTTATTACAACTTGCAATCAAAATATTGCGAGAGGAATGGTGGAGAAATTATTTATCGCGTTTTAATGTAATCGTACGCGTCTATAGATGTCAGTCATTGCAGGTGGACATAAATCATGAAAATAAATTCGGATCTTTTAATTTCATAACGAGGAATAAAATGAAAATAAAGTTTTCTTTAATGTGCCGGTGGTACTCCTTCTTCGGTAACAATTTTTCTAATTAAACAATACCACCTTCTTATTAAACATTCAAAGAATGTAACTGGAAAAGGGATTAAAACTACGTTATGATTTTAAATGTACATATGAGATTGTGCATTGTCACAAATATGCACTGTGAACTCGATGCCAGAATTAGAACGCACTTTATACAAAACAAGACACAAAGGTTTGCTGAATCACGTTAAATATGACTTGTATCGTTTACTTTTCCCTGGCACCATTAGCTCCACTCTTTTTGCATAAGAGACGATTAATGACGACGCTGTTTCCACGTTTTTTCGCTCTGTTCGTTTAAGACAACTACGATCAACGGTCACCAGTCTGCTCGTCGTTTGCTCATTAAACTCTAATCGCACGATCAAGGCCCCTTTCTTACCAAAGATGCTTCAGTCTTTCAACTTTTAATCGAGTCAAGTCGAAGACGAACGATCGTCAGTCTTAATCGAGTGGAATAATATCGTAAAGAGAATAACGAATGACGAACATCTTTCATTGTCCCTTCTTTTTACGATTAGAACACACGGTTCAAACGTTATCAATTAAAAAGTACAATCAAGTGTAAAATGAAACCCGCAATTGACTCGAACATTATATGTATGTGAGAGGAACCTCGGGTCCGTGCAGTTTCTTAGATCGCGTGGTATTGCTTTGTGACCACGCCCACGGCGCCGAACGTAGGAAAGGACAACCGTAATTCTACGTCATCGACTCATGGCGCATAGTTGTCCAGTTTATAAGTTATAGTTTCCTTTTTCCGGTGTTTTCAAAGTAATTCCGGAATTATTTTATACCGTTACCGTGATTGAAACCAATTATTAAACCGTTGCAGGAAACGCAAGTGGTTGTAACGTATTTGCGAAAATAACGAACGGTATTCGTGAATGCTAAACGAATCTGGGCCTTGTAAATGTTTGAGCTGATTCCTTTCATCCTCTTTTCATCGAGCGAATTCAGATGATTCGATCAAGTGATATCGATCAAATTCGAGATTACAAACCACAATATTTTATCGTTACATCTCGACGATTTTCGCTGTCACAATCACGCATTCCGCTGAAACGGGAAACGCATAAATCGGTACATTATTCCTCGCCTGTTCGACGAATGGCGTTTCTGTAGTCGTGTTTCAAATTTAGAACACCCCATTTCATTGGCCCCGTCCCCCTTCTCCACTTATGGTAAAGCGATGTCAATGCTTTGTTCTCGCGTTAGTAGATTATATTTCACTAGGAGATTTATTTCTTCGGCCAGGAGCTTTCTTGCCCGCATACAGCTGTCGTACAAACACTGACGGAAAAACATTAACCGACCCGCCGTAATACGTCGTCGGTGTTGAAAGATATGCGGTGTGTTCGTACGTTGCCGCGTTAACCCGTCGCGTTCGCTATTTAGCTAGTCATTTGGTTTATCGGACGAGCGCATTAATTTAAAGATGGCGTTCCGCGAGAACGGCGACGTACGGCGGAAGACCAAAATGGCGCGTAATGTAACCGTGCATTGTACTCACGCACCCATTAGCAGAGCAATTAACTATTGTTACCGTTATATTGCAGCTGCTTCTGTGTATTTTGAGCGCCATACGATATTTCATAAATATTAAAATGAACGAGAGAAACTTTTTCACGAAAGCTGTCAGTTATACTTGTTGAGATTTTTCACTTTTTACGAGCAGAAAATAATCTGAAAAAATTCTGTAAAATACAGAGTGGAATCCAAAATGTGTCACATTTTCTTCAGAATTTTAGAACGCGTCGGAGACCGGAGAATGCGCGACAAAGTGCAAAATCTAATTAACCCTTGTTGTAACTACCCTCGCGGACAAGCTAGAAGGCTGAAATTTTACTAGGATGAGGTTTTTGTTGGTCACCTTTCGAATTGGTCGATAGCCATTGAAAAACCTCTAAGGGCAGCTGTCTCAATCGGCTAAGCCCTTTCTGTAATACACTATGATTTACCAGGTAGCATTAACAGAAAGAGGTTAATCTTTATCAGCGATAAAACAGTAACGAGAGTTCTTTATCAAGGAGAACAAGACTTGTTCTAGTCTAGGTGAACAGAACTACTGCCTCATTCTGTATACTCATCCAGTTAGTCTAGTTTCGAATAAATTACGATGCTAATCTCGACGAGTTCGTCTTGGTATACCTAGTGAATCTCTTTGAGTGCTAAAGAATCGAACGTCAGCGAAAGACATTCGAACTCGGTATGCTGATTCGTTATCGTCGCGGTCTCGTTCGTTGGAAAACAGACTGAGCTCGGTGAAGCTTGACACCATCGAACGCTTCCTTTGGCAGCTTGAAATTTTCCCCTAATATCGCTAACGATCTCCAGCAAGTTTGCCGAGTAGGGAAGATCTTGTACCGATAACGCCCTCTGGCTCGTTGTCGAAGTTCATGGATCCGGCGGCGGGGAGAGGATGCGCCGGTGATTTTCTAGGTGGAAATAAGTCCGCTGCTGGCGAATACTAGTAGCACGAAGTCGCCGGGGGAAATGTCACGGGTACACGAGTACGTATTCGCGGGCGGCAAATATTAGGTTCGCGAGATTTCGTGCGACGTCGACGACAGAACTCTCGTTAAGCAGGGAATGCGGCCGCGTCGCGGCGCGGCGTCGCTTTCAGCCACTTTACGCCTGGAACTTTTCGTTTATTAAGAGAAATTCGGAAACTTCCCGTTCTTTTGTTAGAACTTCTGACTGCCGACGAACCGGCAACCAGAACGCGTAACTGGAGACGAAAGTCTCTTTCGCCGGAACCACGTCCTGGCCGTTTTGTGGTGAAAAACGCGCGCGCTCTCGCGATGCTTCGTGCCACTTAACACATTTCTTCCGATTCCTCTGAGAATTATTTCTGGACCGGTTTTTTCTGGCGCCGCACAGTGGGGTATTTGGCGCGAAAAATCAGAAAAATCTATTTTAGTGTTTTTATGGGCTGAAAGTCATATTATGTTGTTGAATTAGTCTTGACACGTTTCTTCTGACATTTCTCTGAGAATTATGTCTGGACCGATTTTTCTTTCTGGCACAAATTATGTTAGCTCTACATAACTTAGCGTTATTTATGGGCTCAAAGTAAAGGGGCTGTTCACGATCAAGCATATTGCGCAACAATTATTGTGCACCACGATATCCATTCAAATTCGTATTGTATTAATTACTCGATCACTACCATTCACGATTGTTCCGCAATATAGTGGGTTGTTGAATTCGTCTTAACGTCAGCTATGACATTATAAAATCAGAAATGCATTTTAATGCTGTTCAACTTTCGATCGAAACATTTTTTCCTAGGGTTGTTTCTATATACAAGAATATTACCGTGAAAAGATTTACGTACCTTGGAGAGTGTAGTGGGATGCGGATAAAGGTTGACGAGACAGCTCTGCCGTCTGAGTCGGTAGTCCCAGCGTGTCTCTAGATGCGGTATTTCCATAGTGTCGCAAATGCTTTGCACATGCGACGCGGTGTGCGCGCTCTGTGGCCCAAAAATCGCCGCAACTCCGCTCCGAAGCAAGTGACACACTGAAATCAAACACATCGTATTACGTACACTAGCTTACAGCCGTTTATTTGCTCTTTCAGTTTGTTATGAGCAATTTTGAGGACGTGCAAACAGACCGTTTCGGATTGTCGTCAAAGGAGATACAGACGAATGAGCTTTCCCTATCCAGACTAAATTTTACCAACTCTCATCTGTCCTTCACGTCAATTTAACACGTGCGTCGCCGTTTCACAAAACACGCTTTGCGCATGCCGCTTTATTATATTTACAAATAAACTGTTGATCTTAATGCAACGTAAATAGAATAGTATTACCTTATTTTAACCCCTTGCCGTACGATTTATTTTATGGTTTCAGTGATTAGAACTTGTTTGTGCTTATATAAACTGTATATTCTTCAATAGTTGTACATTAACAATACCAAAGTAGAATTTATTTCGGTTTAACCCTCATCCGTTCCCCGTTTCAAACAAACACAATTTTTCTGAAATAAGTTCTACTGTTCTGTTATTTGTAGGTCAATTTACCCAAAACTTCGTAACTTTTATTGTTTTAATGCGGCACGAATAACTGGAAAACCTCAGATGTGTATGTCAAGTCATCAATTTGAATAAAAAATATCGAAAACAGTGTATCTTGTTACTTGATCGATCTTTTATCACTGTGTCAATTTGATGCCGAGGGACAGATTCAGTTGGTGAAGTGAGGGACGGATGAGGGTTAAAGAAAATTAGTAGCATACATATTTCGTAAACTCTGTTCAGAATCTTCATCACAAGTCAAACACGATATTGTAGGTGAAGAGTTAACAACAATAATTACCTTATTTTTTGAATACTGAAGGTTTATACAAAAAAGCTACTGCATCGTTTCGACGTTCTGGTTATATTTATATCACAATTTACGGCTCGCCGTCTGTATTTGTTTAAGAAAACGGTAAGAGAGAAGGATCGTTTTCATTCCGCTCACATCCGCCTGAGAGCGGAAACCGCTATGCAAATGGGAATTAATGCGAAAATCAGTGGTCACGCGAAACAGGCATCCGCGTTGTAAGGTTAGAATATCGAATTAGAGACCGTAACTTCCGAATCAAGGAGCTGGAAAACTTTTCCTGAATTTAACGTCTCCGAAAGTCCAACTTCGCTGTCGTTGACACACTAGTTAGCGGGGATCTTTAACTTTCTGTTTCTGCTTTTATCTTTTCTTCCTCGAATGTGAAATCTAGCCAGTGCGGTGCTGAAAGAGCCGCATGAATCAGTGTGACAAATTGTGTTTGAGCAACTTTCAAAGGAATATCACTTTCAATTCGATAATCTCGGACGGCGGGTGGGTTCGTCCGTGTGATTTATTGGTTGAAATGTTCACGTTACCGGCGGCGATTACATTTTATTTAAAACTCCCGCTGCGCTGTTCAGAAAAGACACACTCGGTACGGGGAGAGTGATTCGCGAACGTAATTCATGATTATGTTCCAAAGAGCTCAAACTTCCCGAACGAGGAGCTATTGCTTGCCCGCCGGTATCGATTAATCAGACGAACTCCTGGCAACTTTCGGCATACTAACTTTCCACTATACCTCGAATCCTGTTTCCCGTGGACTTGTACAAACGTTGTCGCACATGACAACCCAACTGTCCTGCTCATCAAGACTTTTGCCAGATAAATCCACTGTCACGGTTTTAATGACAACCTTTCCAAAGTACAAGTTATATTCCGGTGAACTCAGGGTATCACATAGACGTCTCTGAGCTGATCGCATTAATACGTTTAATATGTCTCGGTACAACGGCGCATTTTACCCAGTCACGAAACAACGAATTATTCGATTCAACAATTATCAGAGAGAGATAATATTATCTCATAACTGCATTGCTCCCTCGCGAAAAGTGCCTCTGAAAACTCTGTTTCCCCTGCACCCATGCGAACGCAATAGGCAACAAGACAGCAGCCGGTTTCTCTGCAACAACATTAATTTTTCCTCTTTTCCCGACTTCGGTGGTTTTAGGGGATTTCGTGAGATCCCCGAGCTTCGAGACCAGTAATCTTTCAAGTAGACGGACTTAGTCACGTTTGGATGAATAATTAGGGTAGCATGAGGCATCGATGCCGGGCGGAGCTTAATTATTCAATTACGGACAGGCTGCGAGTGTTTATGCAAATTTAAATTCGCCGGATAATTTATGAAAACAGGAATTAAATGGCATCTGATTATCTCAACTAATGGCTTTAATAGTCGAGGCACAAATTCGAGTTCCGAATTGACGGTGGCGTCGCAGAACCCAATTATACGGAGACTTTATAAATTTGCAAATTCGACCTAAGTGTGGCGTGAAAATTGTTCTATCAAAATTATGGTGGTTAATACCGGTTTATCAAATATTTTCTAGTTTGTTGGTGGCATATCCTCGCTAATTCGTATTTGTATTTGAAAAATTGAATCAACTAAACAACTTCTTCAAAAGATGATCATCTTGAGAATCTCAATCACGAAGATCAAGAAACCTATTAACATTCGAATTGTAATATTCTTCGGCACAATCGTCTTCAATTCGAAAAAGCCTATTTTCACCTTTAAATTAAAATGCTTTTCATCTTTAAATTTAAAACTTGGAATGAAAATTTCGTTCGTACGGTACGAATCGTCCGATGGGAAAGTTTGTACAGAATACTCCATCCGCTACTTTTCATCTACGTATTATGAATATGTACGGGACTCGTTACGTCTGAATGTTGAAAAAGTTCGAAACGCGGTCGACAAGGATAGCGTCGCTTTCAGAATAATACAATATGTAAAATCAAGATGAAACTATCCGAGTATCTCTAGGGAGGGATAGAGAGAGAGAGAGAGGAACACGAAAGGACAGAAATTACGAAACGATGCAATGTAAAGAGAAGGAGTGCGGCACAATGCACGTACCATCGGGATAATGCATGTTGGCCATTTCAGACGGAACGATCCTTTCGGATGGAGACTCCGGCGACGCCATTAAAAATTATTCAGGCATGCAACGACCGCAAGAATTCGTGAATTCTACCGCGACCGTACGTAGGAAACGCAGTGAGACAGGAGCGTGGAGATATAGCACGTCACCGATAGGAACAGCTTTATATACGCGGCTTTTGATCATTCATTCCGCGGAAATCCACCTAATGTCCCCTACAGGCTTGATTTTATACCACGGAAGGATCGACCGAGGGTTTCGGTGCTTCCCCTGTGGTACTTACGTACATCCTCTCAATCGGAATCTCTATAATCGGCCCGCAAAGTCAGCTTTCCAGAGCTGAAACCTCAAAGTAATACCGGACAACGCTGGCGGCGTTTTAAGGTTGAAGTATGATATGCGCTATATTGAAATTCCAGATGCAATTTCACTGGACGGCCTCGGGCGAGACAGCCAGCTCGTAGAAAAGATATAGAGCTATTCTATCTAGTCCTAGCAGGCTAGAAAAATCGAAGGGAAAAAATGTTGATTGCCCGGTCGGGCCACGGCAAACATATTCTTTAAAGAGAGATCGTCCTCCGGGAGGAATTAATACGATGGAGAAGAAATTTCCCTTGATGAGACCGTATCGGAGTATTACGAATTTATTTCGTTCGAGACTGACTCGCAGGAACACAGACCGGTCCGTAGTCAAACGAACGAGATTCCAACCGTTGTCAAAACTCGCTCTCCTTCGATGTAAAAAATTCACGGTGTTTCCCCGAGGAAAAAGAAGGTGCCTGCAGAAGGAAGTTTCTCTCGTTCTCTCGAAATATTCCTCTTTGTCCAATAACGGCGGAAGCATCGAGGAACGAGGAAGTACTCGAAATGCAAAAACGGACGGGGAAAATGTGTTTCAGCATTTTCGGCGTCATCCAACCAAGTTCTTCTTCTTTCTACCGAGCAAGCGCGGAAACAGATGCGATACTTCGATATATTTTGCAGCCGCCCCTGTCTTGCTACAGAACAGAGAAATAGAGAGAGAGAAAACGTAGTCTCGGAGTATTTCATAGAGGCAGCCGAGTGCGTATTCCGCGGTTTCTGCTGTTGCTTGCATCCGGTTGGTATCATCCTGGATTTGCAAGCGGATAGGATTATCGCTTGCTAATGTATCAAAGCCACTTGGCAAGCTGTGTGTATCCTGAGAAACGCCAGGTCTTCTCTTTTGTCTCGTGTGAAGCGGTTAATTACTTGGTTTCCCATCAGTCTCCGCATACAGGACAATTAACGGTTTCTAGTCGTAATCGGTTCCGTTATAAGAACAGCTTTAAGATCCAAGACCTTTCCTATAATACAGCATAAATTTGCAGGCGACTACCGTCGTAAGTAAGCTGGCTTTTGGATCTCCGTGCAAATTCACGTTCATAAAGCGTCATATGTAAAGTAGATTTTTTATTCCTTCGAAGATTGTAACAATATATTGCCATCGTAAAAATACGTGAATTCTCATATGCAAACTTGAACAAAAAATCTGCTTTTTCGAGTACATTTTACAACGGAGATTTCAAACCAAAACGTTGAAAAAAAGTCTATAGCGTGTATCTGGATATCTACATTGTGCCGAGATTTTTTGCAGAATTTTTGCATGGGATTAAATGCGAAAAATAGAAGAAACGTAGGTGATCCGAATATTTTCTGTATTTATATTCCTAGTCGGGATAGTATGTTGAAAGTTGCCACGAAATGTTTCTGTTTTTCTCTGTAAGCTTATCGAAGTTTTCTATCGTACAGTTTTTGTAAAGTAATCTGTGAAAATGGTAATTTATTCTTCTAACGTACTGTTGCGTTGCTAGAATAAATTGCTGATACAATTTCAAGCTAAATGATCATCACTCGACGCAAAAACGAAATAAGATTCAGCCTGTGATTTAGCATGCAAAGTAAACGAAACGCAATGCCCGTGAAACCAAGGAAGTTCAAGTGAAATTATTATTTCTCATACTCTCCGAGTGCTTCCTCTGAGAAGACACAGTTCTTCTCGTGGAAGCGATATATGTCTTTATCCTCCCGAGGCTTTTCTCTGTCGGATCCATTCGAGCGTTTTAGTATGTCTGCCGGTCGACTCGCTGTCCTTCCTGCTTCCCAGACCTCATCCAGACTACCGGTACTCTTTCCTTATTCAAGATTAGAGCCGGTAGTCCGCGTACACCAACGTTTCCAATCCCTCGAGCTCCTTTTATCCACTGTATTTTCGTCCTCACCCTACCCGGTTTTAAGAAGCACTGGCCCTTAAGGGGGCACGCCACTCTGACGGTTAAAAAAAACAGATTTCCTTTCTTATTCAATTTTGTGCAAGCGATTTTCCAACATTTAGACTTGCAACAAAGTTACAGTGTTTCCGAATTTATTTTCCGTTCTTCTTAAAACAGGCAAGAAAATCCAAAAAACATAGATCCGATATTTCTGTTCATAGATCAGAGATACGAGTTTGTAGAAAAGTCGTAAGAAAAATTGCGAGAAACTTTGAATTTTTAAGAATTTACTTGAACAAATAATGATACTTGAAATCCGTTTACGCAGATTCTTAAAAAATGCGCATCTTTATCATTTGAACCATTCTAGCACTGACATTTATAACTTCATCCACTGCTGCAACAGAATATTGTTGTACACTATTGTTCGCTGAAACGATCACAATTCAAAAATTGACAATGCCTCTTGAATAAAAAATTTACGATCGAAATACATTTTCGATTTACCGAGACTTTCATCAAACATGAAAGGTACGTAACCCCTAAAAATTGAAGATCAACCGTTTCTTTCGGCTAGAAATCTTGAGGGAGCCCTTAATTCTTATTCTTCGCGGTGAAGGGCACGGTTTGTAAATTCCGTCCCGTCTCAGCCCGTTCTATGGAATTTCATCTGCGCCGCACCGCCGAATGGTTTCCGAGCCGATAGCCCGGCTGAGATACGACACGCTCCGGTCTCGCCTCGTCCCACAGATTTCCCGCGATGCGATGGTATCGCGGCGAAGATCGATAGTCTGGAGCCGCCGCGTCGTGGCCACCGACATAAACTGTTCCTTAAATATCCTTAACATAATAGTCAACGATACTGGGCCCGCGAAAAACACCATCGCTTCTGGCCAGTGGATATCGGTGCAGTTAATGGGGTACTTTATTTTACGAGGATGGAAACCGGAGGAAAGAGCGTGGGACCTAGACATTTATAGCTTCTGCGCTATTGAGTCCCGATCACTGGTCTCGAATGGGAAAAAACGCGGACACGAACACCAACACGGTAGCTCTATCACGCTTTTGGGTTCGATCCGCCTCGCCTGGCCTCGCGTGAGGCGCGTCGCTTCGCGTCGTCCAAGCTCGATTCGGAACAATGCGTATCGCCATCAAAAAGCCGATCAACCGTGCTCACTGAAAAAGTAGTCCGCGTCGCTCCCCCGTTGTTTACCTATTGCTCTGTCGTCTCGTTTTTCCCACGGGCGTTTCCCATGCTGCTCCCAGTGAAAATTCCGTGAGCCAAAGGTGCTCGGAGCATCGAGTCCGAAAATTCCACGGGCGTTCGTTCGCTCGCGAACGCGGAAACATATCGCTGCGCATCGCGAACAGAGAAAAGATCGGTGCACCGACACTGCTAACACAGAACCATTGCTACGTCGCGTCGTCGCGTAACGACCGTTCGGAAAACGGGACGGTGACAAATGGCGATCCGCTCGCCAATGGCCTGTCAAAGTCTTAGCTGTTGCCAGCCCCGCTAATTGGCGAACGGTATTTTATTTTCACTGACGAGGAACGCAAGAGAATCTAAATACTGCATGTTGCTCTAATTCTGTAACGACACGCCATCGACGGGGAAACTTTCTTTTTTAACTAACGTGGTTGGGATGTCGAAGAGTTGTGTGCCTGGAAATAACGCGTTGAATTCGATTTTTAAACAGCGATAACACTTCGAAGTCGAGCACACAGAGTGCCATCTAAAAAAGCTGACTTTGATTTTTTACTGTAGCCAACGAAATATTTATTACCTGAAAAGTCGTCGTGAGACTTACGCGTCGTACCTCGTATAATTGATACTTCGTCTGATTTCATGAGGTACAAAATAAAGTACGAAACAGGAGTTGTGACGTTTTCCTTGTGCACGAGCGATATGTATGCATTAACAAAAATTGATATCAGATGTTTTTGTATAACTTGACATAAATTTTCTGAAAATGATCGCCATTCGAGTATCTGAAAATTGCGTGCCTAAGCATTATCCATAATCTCGATCTCGGCGTGTTTTGGATTCGTTTGTCGAAGTTTTCATATTCTGGCAATTCGATGCGTTGCTCGGGTAAACGAGTGCTAAAACAGATCGCGATAAAACGAATTTTAGCTGTTCTTTCTGATACTTCCGGTGTTGGGGGCTGGGGGTGATAGCGTTCGTGTAGTTCCGTGACACAGGTGGAACTTCTATATCGCCGCAGCATCCGCGGTCCAGGGAAGTATAGCGCGCGGTGCGGTTTATGGAAATTTACACGTAAAACCGCGATAATTTTATAGTACGGGTCGGGAAGTGTCGCTAAGCGAGCCACCTTTCCCTCCGCTAGCGTCCCAAAGTTTCAGCCACGCAGGCCCATTTCCGCTAGCCATTTATGGTCGACGAGCGAATTCTGATTAAATAATAGCAATTAGCAGCGGCGGGCCCGGCCGATTAGATCGCTCTAGATTTAATACGGCGTATAATTAATCGTGGTTGATCGTCCTGCGGGAAAATTGAATAACGACTAATTTTCCGCATAATCCCGCCGACGCATTTCATCAGTAGATACATGTATTTGCTGTCCGCAAAAGTTTTACGATCTCGTAAATTTTTTAAATGTTCACCGTGACCGCCACTCTGCTATGCGCATGTTTATCGATACCTAGTATGTAGTTTGCTTACGAACACACTGGTTTTATGGTAAATGGATTTGTAGGCGATACATTTGAAATATTCATTACTGTTTTCTAGAATAATATTTTTAGTGCGCAGTGGATGGAGGAATAGTGAGTGTCGGTAAAGTTGTTTAAATTATTCATCGGCTGTTTTCGGTAAAAATATTTTTATTTCCAGCTGCTCTTTCTTTATTATCATTTCATGTTTGCGGTCTACAGTGAAGAGCTCTCTTCGATAAAAAACGTGTTAAGTAATTTCGTAATAAAAGGTGGTGAAGAAATATATATTGTGACCCATTTATAAAAATATTCACGACATTGACAGAATTCCGCGAAATTCTCGCGAAATGGAGATAACAAAATGTGGACGTCCTGCATGAAAATAAATGGCGTTGATAAAACGATGCACAAACAGCACGGGGTGTCGAAAAAATGTTGCAAAGCAAATAACGGACGACTACCCTCGTCCCTTGCGAATTAAACGACTCCGTGTGTTGTCATCGACGTCGACGGCGCGATCTCAATTTCTCCAAATGCAAAATCGAATCAAGATAAAATCTAACAGAAAAAAGAAAAAACAATACGCATCGATGCTATATCGAGCTCGAGCCCGCGCTGCTCGAAAAATTACACCTGAAACACGAACGATCGAGCCCGGCCCGCAGACCCGATATCTTTCCGCACGCTCGAATAAATACAGTAACCGGAATAAATTCAATTTTGTTTCGTTTTGTCGTTCCCTGTAACAGGGTCCATCCAATTCCTCGCATCTCCGTATCTAAGACCTATTTACGCTGGAAACGTTACCCGTCCTCGTCTCGTTCTGTCGACGTTACAACTCGAATCGAAACGGAATCGATCACGCATCCTTAACGATGATCAGAGATCTCGGCGAGGCGGGTTCGTTTATCCGCGAACGCGGGATTATGCTAATTCCGTCGAGACAATGAACGACAGCCGGTTTCATATCCATGCGCACTGAGGAAACGCTGAAAGCTAAAACGAGAGTAAAAGGGTAGCACAGTGTAGAACGCTAAGCAGATTCTCTAGTGATTTTAATCCTTCTGCGACGAGGGCTGAATTGTCCTTTAATCTTCCCGTCGCCGTTCTTTTTTCGAACAACCCCCTTCTACACCCCCAATCAAAGAAAACCATTTCTTTACGCGACTACCACTACTTTTATCTCCGAAAGAATTCAAGCTTCCGTGTGCGTGTGAACCAATTCGTGAACTTGTAATACAACTGATTCCAGTTATAGGATCTAGAATATTGAACAATTAGTATTTCGATTAAATGAAACAGCTAGGAAGCAGAAAACATTTTCGTTCAATTTATGTTACATTGTTTCACTTATTCTCGTATAATGATATCCATAATTTTGCAATGCTAATCACAGTTCTGTACTACGATTTGTATAATAAAAATACGGATGAATCTGGTTGTACAAAGATAATAAAAATTACATCTTCGATAATTTAGCAAAATGACTATCAATTATTTGCCAACTTCAAGATTGAATATTCTTCTCAGACGATTTGAATCCTAAAGTAAGAAGAAATGTGTATGTTTTAGCAAACAACTTTGGTAACTGGAGTCCTCGGTTAACATTGAAAACCTCGACGTACTTCGGCTTCCCTCGGTGGAAGGGATCGATACTGGCACAGAGATCGCGTCCTTCCTTAAATGAAGCGGACATTGTCGCACGAAGACGTGCTTTATCTACTGTCGCGCGCGATTCTTTGCGATAAGCCGGCAACGTCGATGAGAAATCGAATGCTCCGGGGAGCCTTCGAGATGAAACTAATTCCCTCACGGCCGTAGCAACGATTCGATGCTTTGTAAAGCCTCGAGACGCGTCTTAAATAGTCCCAGCTGCCGCAGGAAATGACAGCTTGAGAAATATAATGCTTTCTCTGAAACATGAATAGGGATATTCGCATTATTTTGAACAGAAACGGCGAATCTATATTTGAGAACATCCAGAATCCTCTAAAAATGTCGAAAAAATTATAAAATGTTTAATCTACAACATAACAAGATTTATTGAATAATCAACGTAGTGTACGCTTTATTGCTTCGTGGCTAAATATCCAGTTAAATCAAATTAGTTTTACGAGACACCGAATTGTAACGCGTGGCAAAGCTCCGGTAGGTAAACAAAAATTAATGAACACTTCAATTTCAGTACCGTTCAAAAAATGAAATTGCCAGGATCACTTCCGGTGCAACATCAATATGTAACGATCTTACTTTCGCGGAATTATGAACAGGGGAATAAAATTTCACGTTTCGCCAGTATCTTGCCGGAGACTTCCGCGTTTTTCCCCAACAAAAATTGAGCTCGTGTTGCAATTAATATTTAAAATTCCATTACGCAAACCTCTTTCAGTCGATGACCAGCTGCAACGTGAATATTGTATCGCTGGTTTGCGGAACGTCTTTTATCCTTGATCTAAATTTGATGCATCAATAAATTGAAACTCTCTGATTGCAATTCTAAGAGAATTTCAGGGCGCCTCGATGCGCATTTGAACAGTTTTTACGAGCGTGTCCGGAGCGAGGCAGAGACGTCAGAATTTCCCAATTTCAATGAAAAATTCCCGATCTCCCGTTCCGGTTCGAGTGAAAACGTATTTGACAGGGATTTATTTAGACATGCCGAAATGGAGGCGGAGCAACTGTAGTTTGGAAACCGCGGATTCGCGGGTACCTCCATTTCACGTGTGTTCATTGAGACACGAACGCGAGCGGGTGCTCTCTATCTGTCTCTGTTTCTCTCGACGCTTATCAGAAGCTCGTAGAAAATTCGACGGACGGTGCAATAGCAGGGCAACGAAACACCGTGAAAAGCTTGATCGAACCATTCTCTCGGAAGCAATCGCAAGAAAAAGCGAAACGAGGGGTGCTCGTTTCACGTTCGGATCCGACGACGCGAACAAGAGACGTCGAGCGTTCAGAAAAGGGGTTTTGCCAGCTCGCACAAACGAAACAGTTGCTGCAGGATGAAACGACGGCGACGTCGTGATACAAAACTGTGAGAAGAAACCCCCGATTTAAGGATCAGGAATCAATCTTTTGGCGTTCCCAAACGAAATTCCTTTTACAGGTGTGTAACTTTGAAGTAATCTATCGAGCTAGCTCAACTTTCATTGATTCAATAAAAATAACGTTTTCTTCTTACTTTCGGCTAAGATAAGTCAAGATTTCGATCTTTCGGAACAGAATAAACTAAGTTTTATCGTAACATTTCCTGAGGAACTAGTCGTTCCTCGAACAATTTCGGTCTTATCTGCCGCGCCATTAGAAAGATTGGAAGTTACTCCGAAGCTTCCCGAGTTGTCGATGTCATCGCGTTTAACCTTCGATGTCATTTGCTCTGCTTTCGATAAGCAGATATATTATGTATATCAACTTCTTACGTTCTGTAATTATTTTACGGCAGGTGTCCTTATAATTAAACGTGCAAACGCACACTTTCAAAATTAAGTAAATCACTTAAAGGGTCAGCATAAAGTTGCGCAGCGGAATAATAGCCGGCAGAGAAGTCGAATAATTATCTGGCCGTGGACAATAGTGTATGTTTCGGACAGCCACTTGCCTCTCATCAGACTAATCAGCTTCTTAAAAATATAGCAGTCTCGTGCCGCTCTCGTTAAAATTCCGCTACGAATTTGCTCCGCCTTTGTGTTCCCTGTACAGCACATTATCATCCCTGGAACTCCTCGAAAAAGAAAAAAATTCGAGAATGGGAGAACGAAATACTAAGAGAGAGGAAGAGAGAGAGAGAAAGAGAAGTGGCTAGTTCAGTGTGCAGAGCAACGAGGTCGCAGTTACTTCCCTCGGACCGGAACTTGTAACCCGTAAAACTTACTCGCAGTTCGCGGCGGTAAAATTAAAAGTCGCAACTTTATCGGTAATGGCGGGTGGGTTGAAAGGGGGTGGAAAGAGGGGGGTGAGAAAAGGGGTTCAAAGTTGCCCGAGGCAAATTCGCCGGGGTGATCGTTATTTTTACGTTCACAGTGAAGTTTCAGCAGCGACGCGCGAAATAAGGGGGCCCCGGTCAGACGATTCGAGGAAAACTGCTCGCAATTAGGCGGCGGAACGATGGACATTTGCGACGGGAAAAGTTGCCCCTCCGGTTGGAAGAAACTCCGGTAACGCGATCCAACGATAGGCTGGACTGCCGACACCGGGGACCTGTTTAAACCCTTTCAGTGGAGCTCCGGAGTACCCGGAAACGAAGAGAGAAAGAGACCACCCCGGAAACGCCCCATGTTAATGCGTTAAGCTAATTCCCGAAGTTTCGGTCGGCGCAAAATCTGCAGCCTACGATAAGCCCCCACGAATTTCACCACTCGTACCTGCCGAATGTGCCGGAGAACGGGGTCAAAAGTGCTTAATTCACGTTTATCATGGCTGTTGCCACAACCTTTGGATATACAATGTGGAATTGCAATGGATTTGTATATACGTGCACGCCGTAAATATGTAAATACGTAATTAATACATCCGCATTCGTATGGGACATTTTTTAACGTATTCACACCTTATGCGCCATTTCCATTTCACTGAAAAAATATTTACTTATGTGCTCGTTCAACAAAACTGATCACGAGAATTTGTACCTAACCCTCTTGCATCTCGTAGATTTTAATAAAATTTGGTTAACTCAACAGATCGTAAAAAATTGATTTCCACGTTAGGTAAAAAGTCAAATTGCGACTTTTGACCGTGGTTTCCCCTAGAGAGGACGGCGAAGAGGGGCAGGAGCAATGTTCGTAGTCCAATGGCGAACGAGGAAATTCGATACGAGCCGATCGACCAGAAGTGACTGCTGCGAGTGGCCTCGCCTGGCCCTCTCGCTGAATTATGTACTCTCATATGTGGGTCGAGCTGATATACGGTATGCTCTTTTGGAACGCTATTCTCTTTTCATTGCGGCTCGTGCGCGCTTTACCGCGCCGTAAGGCTCGCGAACACCCGGAGAAAATGGCACGTTCTTACTGGCCGAGTGATTCTAAAGTGGACTCCGAATGATACCGTAAATCACTGTATTCAAACATTTTTATCACGGCGAATTATAACGTTCCCGGGCTGTAAACAGGGATCTCGCAGTGCGGCAGCGTTTACGTTCTGCCAGCCGTCGTTTCGTTGTCTAATACGTTGGTCCGCGTGCCATGTATCTTTGTTTTCTCTTTGTCTGTGATTCTTTCCGACCGACGATATATTGGATACTACCTGGAGCAGCGTACAGGGAGCAGACACGTAATTACGGCGATCGCCACCGAGGAAAGTAGCCCATTCCCGCGCGATCTACTTTTCACCGGCGAGCATAATCTTAAGGCAGCAACGCGGAGCTAGCCCTTTATAGCCTCTGCTACCTGTACTTACGTTGCTTCCTATTCCGTTTAACGATCTCCCGTGGCGCAATATCCTCGGCGACGCGGTGTCGTCGTGGCCGATTTCAGAAATGACAACACTGTAATTCGCGAGTACGTTCGACGACGTCTCGAATGCGAATTGCCTCCGAATCAGATCTTCTCGGAATCGTTAACTTATCTCGATGAATACTCGGATTTATCCCTTGACTCGCTGATTCGCTGTGCTGTACCTTCGGCAACCAGAAACGTTTAGCTGTTTCTTATGCAATCCTGTAGATTTTGGCGAGAAAATGCCAAAAAGGCAAGTTTCAATCTTAGGAGATCAATGGTGCAAAAGTTATGAGTGAAAGTTGAACAATTTTCAGTGTTTTTGACAGGTACTCTACTTTAAACACTCCTAACTGTTGAGCCACTGATATCCCAAGGCTTCGTCCAGACCTAGACAGTACGCCGAACGGCGAGCGGAACGGATTTGTGCAATTTCGGAATTTCTTGCGAACAACTATGAAAGCTACAGCGAATCAAAGTTTCAAAGTGAAATGAAGCATTAAAGACATAATTGAGCGGCGAAATGCGCGCTGTTCGGCGCGATGTTCGTCGAAATGTCATAACATCTTCAAACAGTCAAGTCATGTAGTCTTTAATGCTTCGTGCACATCTGAACATTTCACTTTGAAACTTTAATTCACTCAAGAAACTGGCTACATTTTCTGTATTTCTTTGTGCAGTATATGCCGCTGCAGTTTCCATAGTTGTTCGCAAGAATTTCTGAAAACAGCACAAATCCGTCCCGTTCGCAGCACTGTTATTCCTGTACGAGGCCTAAGATTGAAACTTGGATTTTTGGCATTTTCTCACCGAAATCTACTGACTTACATAGGAGAAAGACAAAAATTTCTAGTTATATTGAAAGTAAAGTTTAACCTGCTGATAGCTAATAGCTAGAAAATGCTAAATATCTTCTGTTCAATCGATGCGGTCGACATTTACTGTTGAGGCATTGTAGATTTCCATGCATGCTGGTGTCGAGGTTTGTCTCGGTGCGTGCGCATCTAACCGTTGCGTTTGTTTTTTGTCTCTTGGTTTGCAACCGGCGCGGTTCTGTTCCCCTGTATCTGTTGAACTCGTGCCTGTAACGCCTCGTCATTGTTCATTAAAGTGTTCAGTTTATTCTTATATATATGTCGGGGCGTGCTGACATAGGCAATGATTTGAAAATTTGTATTATTATTATTATTAATGTCATGCTTGTTTTATTGATTGAAATTTATAAATTTGTGTTACTGTTACGTTTGTTTTATTTTTGAAGAAATGCGAGCCAAGGTCCTTTAGGAAAATGGTTTGGATCCTTGTTGAACGTGATGGGAGAATGTTGATTTCACGGGTGGTAGAATGGACACGTTCCTGATGGTTACAGTGTATATGAAAACAGGACAATATCAATGAGATATTGATTGATTTGCGTTATCAAGAGAGTAGTCTTTTGATATAGACAGAAACAACAAGATTTTGACGAGACAAGACGTGTAAGGATAAATTCTACAGCACCCGTGAGCTCGTTGACGCATTTTGAAATGTCGAATCGAACAAGGGGCGGCCTGCCACGACATATATATTAAAGTTATTAAGCTTATTCCAGCCCAACATTAGTGTTTGGTATTCTACCTTTAATATTTACTTTAATTGAAAATGTCGAGGCGGCTTCATAGTTGTGGCGCGCAGCGTATAGGCTGCCTGACCCAGACCACAGGCTACATTCCTCGATGATCTCTCGTTGGCAGAGGACGTCGGCTGAGCGACAGAGGGTTATGGCGGTTTGGAAAATAAAGAGACAGGGTCACCGAATTCGTTATTGGCGCGCGTCCCTCGTAACTTTGATCGGGGGTTACAACGGCACGAATGATAAGACTTTATTGGTAGGAGAGGCAGTCAACCGTCCCGTCGAACGACTTCCTGTACTCATAACGCGTCGTACGTATTCAGGGATAGGGGTGAGCATATCGTCGACGGGGGCTCACGGCCGTCGATCTAATTAGAATAAAATTCCCGTTAAGTCCCTATCCGCCGGACAGATTCAATAAACGTGCCCGTTGATTTCCAATACAATGCGGACGATAATATCGTCGCTAGGGAGCCACGGGGATGCAGCGGTTTGGGAAATAGGGTGCTTCCAGCTTGATGCAGCCATCTACTTTCGGGAAGAAAACCCGCGCCATTACGTTGATCAATTTTTCTTGTCCGCCCAGTGATCGGGCAAACTTGCGCTAATCGGGCACAATTCCGCTAATGGATTTCTCAGTACCCTTTTACCCCCATAATGCTCCAAAACAAATACCCTTACTGTCAACAGTCAAAGAGATTTTCCTAACACCTCGATCAAACTGTCTGGCCATATGAAGTTCAATATCCATTATTATAATAGAAAAGTACAAGATGTGTGGTTATACAGGATAAGTAGGTACCATATGTTAAACGCTAATACTATAATTGTTATTCGTAAACATTTCGAAGAATGTACTAGCTCATTCGACAGCTCATTTTATACCACTATTCACGACGAATTAGTTAACGACAGCGCAACGCACCGATATTGTAGAAATATATTTTAGAGAAGTCCTCTTTCACCAAAACTGAAGATTACAATTGACCTACACGTTCGCCCGCTTCGTCGCCTTCAGACTTTTTCCTGTGGGAATATTTAAAGACGAAAGTTCATGTTCGCCCCACGGTCCCTCCAGAAGCTGAAAGATGCGATTGTTCGTAAACCATTTATAAATTACAAAAACGAATTTTTTGTAATGGTATAAACCAAATTAAATAAATATCGCAAACGGAACTCGATTTAATTACGTTTTCACTGTTTTATAAACATTTAACATGTAGTACCTACAAACGGCACACTCTGTGTAATTATTTTCAACTAAACTGAGATGAAAACTGACGTTGTCTAACAATTTCGACACAAACTTATCCGGTCTCTAACGCGTTTGTTTAACTGAAAATTTGCTGATAATGGACTCTGTTACGAGTTTGTATATCCGACGCTGTAGAATATGATCCTATTCGCATAAACAACGTTTTACTGCATTTGGCTCAAGCATTGTTCGCTACATTCATAGCAAGATATTATATTATTTGCAGCTCGTACGCTCAGAACAGGTCCAAACGAAGCTTCGGGGCAGGCACAGATTGCCCGGTGGGTCATTGTTCTGACACAATCGAAATCAAGAGCAATGAAACCACGCCTGTTCGTAGCATTGTACACAGAAAAAGAGAGCAAGACGGGTAGTCTTCTATAGCTAATCTTCTGTCGCTTCCTCTGACATAATCGCCGCCGTGGGCAATCCATAGTGCTCTCGGACCGAAGAGTGCTTGTTGCTCATTCCTGTTCTAGAGGAAAAATTACTGCAAAGCAGCAGTCTGTTCTGCGAAAATTCTCACGGCGCAGAGCACCCTTCCCGATTTTTCGAGAGTTACACTATCTAAAGCCATTTTCTTCACGTACAATATTATACCATATTTTTCACCATAAATAAAAAATAATTGGTGAAGAATCAAAAAAGATAAAAACCAAATTTTACGCGGCTCTGCAGATACCTGATCCAAATGATGGGAAACAAAATCTCGTTAGCCATAAAATTGGAAATCTAACTTAACAAAACCTTTGCCAGATTAATTTTCACATGCGGCTCATTAATTTCGGTTGTGGTAAAAATATTTTTCCAAATAATACCGAACAACGAGAGAGGCTGGTCTACAGAAAAACTACAGAACCGTTTGTAAAAATAAATATGGAATCCAATTATGTAACCTTTACAAACGAGAAACTCTAATCACTGACACGCAATCTGAGAGAACATAGGCAGAACGTATTTAATTATATCTGGAAACTCTTGCACAAGCACAGTGGGTGATTTTTACCAGTTCAACTTCGTAAGAGAAATATGCGAAAAGAATTTGTAAATGTATCTTCGATAGTGGAAGATAACAATACATATTTTTGAAATAGCATTGTTAGATACGGTACAACGCAATTGAAGAGAATTTTAAAAGACCAGGACCACGAGAGTAAACGAAGTGAACTAAATGGACATTCTACTACGAAACGCTAATGTGATGTACATTTGGATCATTATCAAACTCGACTTTTGTCTAGCTAGATCGTGGAAGTAGCCCACTGTGCATCGTTTAAAGATTCGAAAAAATTCGTTAATTCTCAACAGGTTCCTGAAGTATCCTTGAACTCGGTGGTTCAGCACGAGGCCAGCCAGTGAGAGTCCTCGACCAGCTAAGCGAAGTTCGCTCGCAAACGTTGAACAGTGACATTGTTAAATACGGTACAACGCAATTGAAGAGAATTTTAAAAGACCAGGACCACAAGAATAAACGAAGTGAACTAAATGGACATTCTACTACGAAACGCAAATGCGATGTCGTACATTTGGATCATTATCAAACTCGACTTTTTTCTAGCTAGATCGTGGAAGTAGCTCACTGTGCATCGTTTAAAGATTCGAAAATATTCGTTAATTCTCAACAGGTTCCTGAAGTCTCCTTGAACTCGGTGGTTCAGCACGAGGCCAGCCAGTGAGAGTCCTCGACCAGCTAAGCGAAGTTCGCTCGCAAACGTTGAACAGTGACATTGTTAAATACGGTACAACGCAATTGAAGAGAATTTTAAAAGACCAGGACCACAAGAATAAACGAAGTGAACTAAATGGACATTCTACTACGAAACGCAAATGCGATGTCGTACATTTGGATCATTATCAAACTCGACTTTTGTCTAGCTGGATCGTGGAAATAGCCCACTGTGCATCGCTTAAAGATTCGAAAAAATTCGTTAATTCTCAACAGGTTCCTGAAGTCTCCTTGAACTCGGTGGTTCAGCACGAGGCCAGCCAGTGAGAGTCCTCGACCAGCTAAGCGAAGTTCGCTCGCAAACGTTGAACAGTGAAGTCGATGGGGGTTACCGAAAAATGGGAACACCAGTGCAGAGCGGCGGCCACGAAGACAGAAGCGCGGCTCACAGCAAGTAGAAGTAACGAGCACTCTCGCCACGTAGCTATTCTTAGGATAAAGTTCGCCTCCGACCGCCTCTTTATTTCCACTTGGCTGCCGGCTGTCTCGGATAGGGTTTATTATCGCTCCGGCGCGCCGCGCGCTCTTTGCAAATAGATGCTTAAACGCGCGTACCCGCTGTCGTAAACAGTTCCCGCGACGAGGAGCCCGCTAGCCGAGACTCTCTGCCGGTGAAAAGGCGCGACGTTCCGAAGGATGGTCCCGGGATTTCGCTGTTGCGCGACCAAATTGAGAGGAGGCGGTCTCGCGGTTACGCGAACGAGGATAAGAAACGTGTACATATATATTCCGAAAGTTCTGCGGGAGATATAGGCGTCGCGGAAGAAATCGCGGACGGAGGCGTCGCACGCGTGTCTTGCCCCGCAGATTTGTTTTATGGCCGGAAGAGAAAAGTCGAAAATCCTTGAAACACGAATATTATTTTATTATACACTTCCCGTCGAGCTCCACTCCCCGGAAACAGACCATTTTTCTAACACGCGACAACCACTTTACGTTGGCTACAGTCAGAGTAGAAAGTGTTCAAAATTCAATTTTTCGACTTTCAAAGAGCCTAGCCGATTGAGATGGTCTAAACTGCTCTTAGAGGTTCTCAATGGCTATTGAACCATTTGAAAGATAACTAATAAAAATCCTTCGGAGTAAAATTTCAGCCCTCCACAATGCCTGCGAGGGTAGTTACAAGATAAATTTAGATTTCGCGCTTTTTCCGGTTTCTCCGATGCGTTCTGAGATTCTGAAGAAAATGTGACATGTTTTGGATCCTAAGGTATATGTTACAGAATTTTTTCAGATTTTTTTGTTCCAAACTGTGATCGTAAAAAATGAAAAACCAGCAAGCGTAACTTTCCTCCTTAAAGCAAGAACGTTGAAAAAATTCGGTATTTATTGTTTCTCACACGATGATCTCGCGCAACACAAAATCTGAAAAAATTAACGACACTACCTATTAAATTACTTTATCAGGAAGCAAATCAGTAGAATGGTATGAGTTCTGCATGTTTCGCATTGAATGAGATCCATCAGCGTTCATTTAAATCATAACAATACCGTCCACAAATTCGAAGTCCGTAGCTTTAAAGACAGAGGAATTGAAATGGCGGCCGTAATAGTAAAATATCGCATGAAACGTGGCGTTGAAAATAATCGTGAATTGAAGAGCACAGTTGCGTCGAGATATCAGAATAAGAAACCCAACGCATACAGCCCCGCGTTTCTACCGTATGAATGCCAGAGAGCTGTCATAAACAGTTTCTATGCGAAACGTTAGCCTCGAATTCCCGTTTCGCAGCGAACAGGAGTATCCGTGCGGTTTATTATTCAATTTCTCAATTTTCGAAATGACAAGTGCCGTTTGACGCGATTAAGACGGGATTCGTAAAATTTTTAAATTCCCCGACACACGGTATGGAATCACCGGAACGGCGATAAGGAACTTCGGTGGGAAACGCGGGCTATCAAAGTGGTAACGACAGAAACGCACATTACGTCTCGCTGAAATACCGCGGATAAGGAGTTTACGCGGGAAACGTATTACGCCGCGCGAATATTCAAAATTATTTCCATGCACGACGAAGAAATTCTATCCACGAAACGCTGCGCGGCTTTCCTTGCTTAGGTTACATCGCTGAATTTCAATTTCCGCGCTAGCTCCGCTGCGGTTTAATCCGTTTGTCTACCGTTTCCGTATTTCACACAAGTGAAAGCAAGAGGCGGCCGGAAAACACCCGGCGATTGTGTCTAAAGAATATCATGCGACAAACTCACGGAAACAGCAAGCAAGACGGGAATTATGAAAGCTTTTTGCAATAATGCGGTGGACTTTTCCAGCTGACAACTTTTTCTTCGTAAAAAGATTGAAAATCCAAAGTTGTAATTGGCTATTCCATGCAGCTTCTTCCAGTCGTCTCCTAATTAAACTTATTTCGCTTTCTTCAAGACCACAACATTAAATTAATTAAAATACTGTTACAATATTTTCGAGTTCAGTCCAGATTGCTGTAAATCAGGTAAAAACATTTTATCTTGCATATGCAATTAACTGAATGCCAGTTTCCCGTATTTTTTGTGATTTAGTTTTTTAACAATCGTAGCGGTCGATATCCAAACCTCGTCGACAGTTCATAACGTATCCGTTCATCATGCGGATTGGCATTCGGAAAATCAAGGAATTGTTACCGGCGAAATAGAGCTCTCAATGCTGAAGAGCTCTACAAAACGTCGAAGGAAATTGCAACGGTTGAACCTTTTTTTTCGGGAAGTTCGTTTTATACCCGCAAATGGTGCACAAAACTAACGGAATTATGGTGTTCCTACTATTATATGACTGGAGGCATTTTATGGTCACTTTAAGTGGTTGCAGTAAACTCGGCAATCTACTGATTGGATACATCAAGGATCCATTTGGATTTCATTTTAACTTTTATTGAAAGCAAATGAAGAAACTGGAAGGGGAAATTCATTTCAGTGCTAGAGCTTTCATAAAAACCGCGAAGATTACCGTATACACTTGACATAGATCATTGCCTTGAACGTGCATAGACTGTGGATTTCATGCATTTATGATAGACATGAGTACGCGCAAATTCAAGCAGTACTCTACTAGCAGTTACTACGTTAATTAAGACAAGAAAAAATGTTTCATTTGGATTCCGTGTCCAGCAATCAATGCAAACATTTTTTATTTCGCATAAAGATCCGCAGTCTAATAATTATTTTATTCGATGAATTACTAAAGGGAGCAATGATTTTTCACCAATAGGCCAGAAGCTTCGAATGCTGGAGATTGGTATATTTCTGAAAAGTATTGCATCGTTGTATTACGGGATGCAGTTGTAATATGTCCGTGTACACTGCTGCAAAAAAAAATAGGTACGCGCGGGGGTGCAAAATACGGGGGTTGCAAACACGTGTATCATGGCAGAAAGGTAAATTTCGAGGTAGAAGCGAGGACGCGCGAGTCAGAATCCTGTGTTCGCGGAATTTTCACGGTTGCGGCTCCGGTACGGACCATGGTTTATGGATTTTATGAGCCGAGTCTGGTATAACACTGGCCCGGTGCGTCGTAAGCAAAGTGCTTATTTACTCCACGGCTCGTTAATTCTCGTCAAGTAAAATACAGGTGGCCCCCGTACGTCTATGGCTGTCCACGGGGACACCGCGCCGTGGTAGCCAGAGAATTACGGTGTTTACGCGTGCTCTGATAATTTTATGTGGCATCAAGCGGGACATCATTTCTCGGTTACCGATACCACGTCAGGCCCTGGAACGATTCGAAATTTATATCGAACCCCGCCTTTATCCGAGGTTTAAGACGCGACGATAAAACAAATTGGCACGCCCAGGCCCCGGCGATGTCGGTCCCGCTGTTTTACGATTTTCCATTGTACGTGAAACTGTTTACTCCCATCCTTCCATGTTAACCTTAATTTTCGTATGTTTATGCCACCTCGTAAATAATTGGCAGAACTTTCCAGGTTTATTTATCACGCTGGGTGATGATATACTGTGGATGTTCTGAAATTGAAACTACACAAGTGCCACCTAGCGGCTGGTCGCAACATGCCAACATGGCGGCGCCCTTGCCTGGCGAAAACGGTGAAAATCGCTGAACTTCAAACACGCATAACTTTTGAGCCAGTGGACTCCTAAGATTAAAATGTGGATTTTCGTCATTTCCTCGTCAAAATTTACAGGATCACGTATTACAATGTTACATACGTTACAATATAATTCACGTTACAATATAATCAGGTCTATAATTGATCATTCAAAATTCTGAATGTGGTGGCATATGATATTACAAAATGCAGTACCAATTCAAATTAGCAATTTGAAAATGTCTAGTCGCCCTCAACGTAGGAGTTCCAGCTAATAAAATCGACGTGACATCGACGCAGGAGTTCTCGCTAATAAAATCGACGTGACACTCGACGCAGGAGAGCAGAGCAGCAGTTTTAGGAAAACCAGTCCCAGCGAATCAGTCGGCAAAATGCAGGAGAACCTTGCCGAGTTAGAGGAGAAAGCTTTTCTTCCGACGCTGAAGCATTAAGCGAGAGCTTTTGCGAGAGAAGTAAAATTCGTGAGGAAATACCGAAAAAAAAGGAATTCGGTCTCGATCGTTCGTCTAAGGTGACAGCGCGCGTGGGCGGATCGGATCCGTGCTCTCGAGCACTTTTGTCGTATTGAAATTCATTCGTTTCGACCGCGGGAACAGGCACAGTGTTCCTCGATATCGAAGCACCGTGTCGAGCGCGATTTATCGGCGTTGCTTGTAGTTTCCGTTACAGACCAAGTCTGCTCTGCCATGCGATCCAAATCCGTCAGCCGCGAAAGCGCTTTGTCCGCATTAACTCACCTCTCGATTATTGATGCCAGACCTCAAGCGACATCACAGCCCGTATAACCGGCCGGAATTAAAACGGATCGCGCGAAACCAATTTACTCGTCGGATTTCAATTCCCCCCCGATTTCAAACCCCGGGGTACGACGACGCCCGATAACACTGTAAAACGAATTATTTTTTTTCTTTTTTTCTCCGACCCGCCGGTGGACAATGATTCCCGAAAAACCGTGGGATAGCGCAAACACGCCTCGTGCCGATAACTAGCATTCGTTTTGTTCCCTCCGACTCCGCAAACCGGACCAGGAATGATGATCGATCTCGCTCGGGACATTAACAAATTGACTGTCACGGTGACCATCGATGGCCTACCGTTTCCAGCTACATAAATCAGATGATAAATAATTGTTGGACTGGTCCATAAGGTCTGCTGGATTTTATTCCACGTTGTACGCAGCGCGAGTCTGCCAACCTTCCAGATATTTACGTCGAATATACTCGGTATGAAAAAATTCACATCACGAATATGAATGAATGACGACACGTGCATGTAAAACTTTAATTGAAGAAAGTTTATGTCCTAGATTGAACGTGTCTGATCAATCTCTACCATTTCTACTTATTGCAACCGAAAAATGTTACCTTGCGTTTTCGATCGACATTTTCACGTAAATTTGGCTCTTCCCTGGTTTTACCGTCAGTTCGGCAGATATCCTTATAATCGAATGAAAATGTTGTTTACAGTTTTGGAAAAATGTGTCATTTTGTTCCCAGTGATGGAATGCAGATCAATTGGATAAAGGCGGTGTTTATCTGTTACGGTTCGCGATCATTTACATTGCTAACACAGGAAATATCAATTTCTTTCTCTATGGACGTCGAGACTTCCAGCGAAATATAATGTAATTAGTTAATCTGCGATTCAACTTCTTCGTAAACAATTAATTAGCGGAGAGTATATGAGACGGTGCAGTTTATATTGACAAAATAAAATAGTTCCGACGTCAATGTGGCCTTAGAAAATTCATAAAGGAACGTACTAAATAAGCTTCGTTAATCATGATGCTGCGCTGATTAGATTAGCTTCAACATGATGAACGCATAGCTTTAATAGTACTTATGGCTAATGATGCGACCAATTCGATGACATTCTCGCTAATACCAATATGTGTCATTCCTGAGGATCAAATCGCTATCGAAATAATATTATTGGCATTGCTAAACTCCAATCGGTACGAGCAATATAATACATTAGGAGATACTTATGGAATATTATGTAATTAGAAGATAATACACTACGTTATACAGCGTGCGATGGTGTACAGAATAAATTTTTCTAATGCAGAATAAAATTCTCCTTAAAATCTTAACAGACAGTGGATGACCTGCTTTATTAATTAAATGAAGTCAAGTGGTTGATGATTTGGCATGCGACAAATATTTCTAGCGTAATTACAATGAGAACAAAACATTTGCAATATTTTCTTTGTTAATGGAACGAAGATCTTACAATAATTTTTAATTTTCTAAAATTATTGAAGAAAAAATGTCTTCTACCTGCTAGAAACTGCAGTTTTCTGCAATTGGTGCAGAAATTATTCAAAAAAGTTGTGTTTAAGGTTCGTCCCATTTAATATTCGATGATTACAGAGAGGAGTCGAGTTATCGTAAAAAAGGAGGTCACGTGGCGAGTGTCACTCGACCGAGCAAATGTAAAAGATTTAACGGGAATTACGTATTCAAAATGCCCGGCCGATTTTTGATTGACCACCGATCGAAGAATGATTTTCCAGTGGGGTCCGCGGTATGCAAATAGAGCAGTGCGGTTATATTTGCATACGGTGAAAGGTATGCCTGGGATGAGCTGCTCTGTCCGGGCATATAGGCTCTCCCGGATGAATATATGCGTGCATTTCCTCATCAGATTCCACGATCGCCCGGGCAAACATGCATCGCTGGTCAGAAAAATCTCACGGCATTGCTAGCAAACGTGCAAAGTTATTTTACATTGCACCGTCCCATTTCGCTGCACTCGAACTTGAATAGTTCTTTGTTACGGTGCTGAAACTGCCGGTGTAATTTCAAAGATGCTCTTGATGCAAGAAAAGCTAAGTAGAAGTTTCGATACTTTACATGCTTCAATTTTATTGTACAAACTCGTTATCTTTACTTTTGATTACTGAAAAACCTTATTTTTGCAATAAAAATCTTTGCATCTTGCAATACTGAAAAAACGAGTCAGCAAAGAGGTCACGGCAAGCAGAATTAAATTCACCAACTATTGAAACATTGTTTGTATGTATATGTGTGTCCGACCATAGACTGGCATTACCAGTTTCAGGCAATGCATTCGGTCGGTGCTCGCTAGGCTCCATTGTTTCGTGAAAATGGGCAAACAATGGGAACTTTCGTTGCGGTCGAAAGTCTGCAACAATATTTCCGGCCCATAACAAGCGCGGACGCGCGTGAAAACAGGTCGCGAGATCACACCCGAGTCCGAGCCCGAGTTCGACCGGAAAGCAAACGAAATCAATCGCCGCGAACGCAGACGGAAACCGGCGTGTAATGTCCTGTCCACATCGGCGAGGACAGTTTTCGAATTGTTTGTAAACTGTTCGCAGACTGTTCGCGAATAGTATTATTTTGAATCTATTAGACATATCCAGACAGAGAATAATTTTCCATTTCACCCCAGTTTATTGAAATTCGGGTAGATAATTTTGAAATTTTATATTGAGTTGGCAAGATAGTAATTTCGGTATTTTAAGGTGAGATAGAGGCCAATGTTTCTCATTCGAGCAATGAACTTGAGATATTATCCCTTTTATTGATAAAAATATTTTATTGATTAAAATTCATCGCTTAAATAAAGAAATTTGGTTTTCTTTCACCTCAAAATACCGTTGTTACTTTCTTGCCAGCTCAATATTTCACAATTTTGTATGTCCATATACGTGACAAAAAGATAGAGACTACATTAAATAATTCTTTGAAATTGTTTATACAAAATTGGTCTGAGTTAACGCCCATTGAGTTACAGATGGAGAGGACTTATCTGCAAGATCTAGGGTGAAAAGATGCTACTGCTCAATCGAGCGACAAGAGTCATAAGACAATTCCAAAATGGCTGTCCGTTCTATTAATGCGAACAAATTGCGTTCCGGTTCAGGGAACGTCAAAGAATGGCCGGCTAAATTGATCAAGAGCAGTTTCGCCGTTTTAATTACAGTCCCTTTTAAAGGTGCACGCGTTTCTACTTTAATGTTACCGTCCCGCTACCATTTCTCGTTTATTAGCTTCCTGCACTGTCATTCCGCCGAGTGGAAAAAAGCCACTTTACCGGCCTGCTCGAGCGACACAGAAAGAAGGAGTAAGAGGGAGAGAATAGCGTGGTCGATGAAAAGCGTATTGAACGTTGCCTCCTTGGAAAACGGAAGCGATAAACGGTACGTTTTCTTGTTCTGTACGTGTCACAACAAACAGCTGGTTCATTGAAATCAATTGTATTCGTGTAGCCATACTGTCGACCAGAGAGAAGTAAGATACTGGAACAGCTATTGTTATAAGCAGTCTTTAATTGCCAGCAAACGAATATCAACGTACGATAAAATAAATTATTAAAGGTTTCCACTAATCGATTTATCAGTTCATGATTGCATAAGTTCGTGCCCGATTTCGTCAATGGTTAAATTTTAAAGAATACACTTACATCTTAATTAATGAATTATATATAATTGTCGTAATTGATTATAATCACTATTCTTTTTGCTACAATTAGGAAAGCGTGGTGACTATATAAATCTTCTTTTCACACTACGCCGTGCAGTACGGTTTGCGACACCTATGAAAATCGGGCACGAATCTATGCAGTCATCTGATAAACTGATGAAGCAAACTTTGTTAGCACCTAGGTGTGAAAGGTGTAAGAATTGAAATGAATTAAAATTGAGGACATTGAACCACGGAATTTTACGTTTCTGGAATTTATTAATATATTTGGTTGGCAAATTTCCCGAGCAGATACACTAATTGATATTATTTTATCTGCATTACGATTAAATCTGTATCGCCTGTAATTCTATCGATCGCTCCCTGAAATTTAGTCTCTCAATTAGATTTACGATGATGAGAAAACAATGAGACACAAATCATCGGGGACGTAGCGAATCAGCGGTCGCCATTAAATCGAACGTAACGCCAACTGTGTTACACAATAAATTACAGTGTAATATGACCTGGCGTTAATCTGATGTTAAACCATCTGGTCGCTGAAATTCAGGTCGAATCTTACGGTAAAGAGCCTTGGAGCAATTTGGACATACTAAACTGTTAATTCGCTGTGTTTGGATCGACCGCGCGCATAATTCCAGAAGTTGTTCGGCACCGTAAGGATAAATTCGAAAAATGCCTCGTAAAGATCAACAGACGTGATTGCTTAATTACGAGCCATGCTTTATCACGCTGACGTGTACACTTTTCACTCGAAATATTAAAAAACTTGATTTTATCCAGAATAAAGGTGGAAAGTTGAGCGCGTGCGGGGTTTCTCGTTTCATTGTTGCCTGACTCTGCGAGAGGCTGTGCTATTTCTCAGCCGTTGCCTTTAAAAAAGAAAGCAAATGAAAGGTTAACGAGCAAACGGATATTGCTTAAGCAAATGAAAAGTTACAACGGTTATGGTGACGGCGAGTACACTGCAGCAATGGAGACCTGGACAGTTTCCAAGTACTTAACAGACCTATCGGTGTCCGTTCTCAACGTGAGATATTAAAATTTATCGTCTAATTGGACCAACTGTAAATTAGACGTTACAAAAAAGAGAACAACAAGACCGTCGCAATAAAAGTGGAAAACCGTTGTTACTCCTTGCCTCGATGAAATACTGTTCTCTCCGGTATACGCGCGATGAAACGCTAAACAATGGATAACGTCAAACTGTTTCAACATATTTTACAAAATAGGCCAAACTGTAACAACATATTTTTAAATATGATAAAATTTAGGGTCACCAATTATTCGGTTGGCAAGAAAGTATTTTCGGTATTTAAAGCTGCAATAAAACCCAACTTCTGTTTGTTCGATGATCTTCTGCCATCGTTCCGGTAGTTTCAAAATTCAGCGCTCGTAAAACTTCTGGTCCTTATCGGCCAAAAATTGATCTAAGTGCAATTTCAGTATCATCACTAGTAAAAGTTTATTCCTTGAATAAAAAATTGGGTTTTCTTTCACTTCAAAATACAAAGAATAATTTGTACATCTTTATAGTTTAATTTACAATTCAGTAGTCCACATAATTTACGTGTTTTTTTATATATTTCTTTATGAACCTTATTTTTTGTTGAACAATAGTGTCCATAATAGCCTACACTATAACGAACCTTTTCACCTGCGACCTATAGCGACGACGTAGCTTGACAACTGGATGAAGAGGCCCACAGCAATCGACAATTTTCGAGGGTGCCTACCATCGGCTTATATACTCGTTAACTCGTGCTGTAATTAAACTGGAGTCTATAAGCTGAGTGTAGCTGTAGCCTAGCTGAAGAGGCTTTCCAACAAACGTAGTCCACTGTAGACACCATGGGTTAATATACATATACCGCCTATATAATGGTTCCGGGACCATTCTAGGCATATTGTAAGACAACGTCCACTATCAGCGTGCACAACGAATTTCTCTTGTATATGGTACTACCGTAGTACACGAAAATGCTATTTCATAACGGAGAACCGTAATGTTTACACAACAAATTGTTCCATCGAACAAAAACATTGTATTATACTTTCTATTGAATTTGGAGTGTACGTTAAGCTTTTCGATAAAGGAGAACACGCCGTAGTGTTTATACAACAAATTGACACATCAAACAAAAACACAGTATTTTACTTTATATTGAATTTTGAGACTACGTAGAGGAATAATTGAGCAGACATTCATTCTCGAACGGAAACCACATTGGCCATACGTCCATAAAATACTATTTCCTCAGTCGATAAGGAAAAATACATTCGAATCTGGTCGGTGCAGCGAAAAACCAGCACATGCTTCAGATGAGCGTGGAAAGGAGGTTTCGTCGAAGTAAAAATTTATGTAAACCTAAATCCGGTTTCGCTCGCACGGAGATCAGATAGCAGGATTTAAGGTACAGCTCCTTAAATTGCCTCGAAGGAATTCCGGGATTTCGAGAGAAACTCCGTCGGTTTCCATACAATTTAACGCGAACAATTATTCCCAAACAACTTCAGACCGAACGAATACAGGCGCGGATTTTCGAGAACGCGAGTGGGGGATTCAGGCGAGCGAGAACATGCTGGCAAGAAGAAAAAGGGCGAACAAGAAGAAATACTTGAAGTTCACTATGTCAGGAAACACGCTCGAAAAGTCCTGCCTCCGGAGGGAATATAATATAATATGAAAATGCTGGTACACGTGACTGCGCCGCGAGTCGATGCAACATTCCAGCTATACGTCTGCGGCTCGTGAAAGGCTTTTTAATAAATCGCCCGATGCGTTTCTGTGATTTCGACGGGCAAAATAACATGCGGGAGATGCGAATTCCTAGTGTGAACACTGTTTGCGAACCAACAGCGGTCGCTCTAAAACCGTTCTCGAAAATTGTTGCCTGGAAGCCGTTTATAACGCCCTACCCTGTATATTTACATTGTTTTTCGAGTAAAGGTTCATGAAGTATTTAATTAGGTGAAACATAAAACAGTAACAGATCAGAAAAATTTAAGAAAATATTGTGATGTTGTTCATAACTTAACAAAGTTACTATAGAATGAAATAAATTCTTATTTTATTCGTGCTTCACAAAATCAATGCAGAATACTTTTATTTTGCATAAAGATCCGCAGTCTAGTCATATGGAACCGTGGTCAACACGAATTCACTCAAACACTAGCTACTTGCGCAGCTGTATGCTTCGGAATAATGCATTTTACGCTGTGTAAAAGAAAAACTAGGACTTTTTAGAGCGATCGCGGCCTAGATCGATCTTGTATCTAGCATTTTTAACCACTGAAAAACCCCATCTTTGTATTATCGAGAAATGAGAACGTACATTCCGCACTTTTGCAATCCAGAATAAACGGGTCTGCCCCCTCAAGAATATGTAGACCAGGTATGAATTTATGGGAGGTCTTACTTCATCGAGGGAACGAGGTACGACCAATGAAACGCGACAAAAAGAACTCTTTACAGCGAACGAGCCGAGGTTGATGGGAGCGTAAAAATTGTGGCCGGGAAAGGCAGATTCCGCTAAGTGGTTGTAATCATTCCGCCATTGGGAACGAGAACGATCTGCTAGTCTGTCTTAACGTCGGCGTTACTCGCGTGCTTGAGCTCGCAGGGAGAACCATTGCGACGTCCCCGGAAAATGGAGCTTCACCCTCTCGAATGCCGGATGCCGCAGTGCACAACATACGTACCCACTTACATGCACGTCTTACTTTCAACGGCGTTCGAGCGAGCAACGGCGACAATCTACGACGTCTCGTGTATCTGAAGTGTCGCCGGCGCAATTGAGACGACGTTGCAGGAACCCGACTGCGATTTTGCCGGTGCGAGTGCTATTATATCGTGGGACGTGTTCCGGGGATCTTACTCGCCCAGGCATATCCTTGTTCTCAAAAGCATCCGGCCAAACCGCTCGGGAAACCTCGTCAAGAATTTCGTGCCCCTTGCGCGCGCGCCTCCAGACGCTGGATTAACGCATGTCTGCGGGTACCATCGATCACGCAACTGGTATCCTGGCAATTTCGTCCTCGCTCTTCGACGGAACCCTCTCCGAACTCTTCCCAGCAAATTTACTACCTTCGATAGAGTTACTCTTTGACTTTGGTATTCCTCTTGACTAATTCCCTTGTCCCGTTATACGGCAAAGTTCCTCAAATTCTCTTTTTACGCGAGGACTTCCACCATTTTCAAGACAACACGAGTGTTCCGTCGTAAAACACTCTATGAAGGGGCAAGCTAGCGACCGCAAAGATCAGCTAAGCTACTTACACTCCCGCTCATAAGTCATATGTCAGTATCAGTCATATTTGTATTCAACTCTGTAAAAAAGAAACGCACGTTGAAGAATGCAAATTTTTCCTTATTTGAAGGTTTATGTGTCAAGGAAAGGATGCTGCACTCATATATCGAAAATCTTACCAAGAACTAAACAAATATTTGGCTGTTCTTCCGTTTACCTTCCGCCTCAGAATTCGATGAAATTTTGAAAACAGGTTCTCTTTTTACTAAAATGACGATTGCCAGAAGGATTTTTCGCGAGACGAAAAAAAATTTTTTATCGTTTCAATGTCGCGCTCTACCTTATCTTTTTGTGTCGCGAAAAATCTTTCTGGCAATCGTCATTTTAGTCAAACAAGATCCTATTTTCAAAATTTCATCGAATTCTGATACGGAGGGTAAACAGAAGTTTCGCCAAATATTTATATTTTCTTTTCATCGAAGAATTTGCCGTTTCTTTATTACAGTTTCCAAAAACAGCAATCATCTGATATGTCCACGGCTTTAAATTGTATGCACCCGTCTTTGTCATAAATGCATAAAATCGCAGTCAACTGATCAATGCTTCGTCAGAAATGCGTCTAGACGTGAGTCACTGCGTCTACGCCAAAAAATAATATCGCATCATAGAAACGCAACCTTGTGCATCCAGTGGCACAACAGAGAGCTACGACGAATTGAGTATGGATCGCAAAACGCTGCGTCCAGAGGCGCAAAGGAAATCGTACATTAAGTGTCCATGGACGTCGGAAACGAAGAAATTATACGAACTCTCCATTTCAGGATCGAAGCGACACTGCGAGTGATTACGCAAACAATGTGGAGACCTAGAAATAGCTCAAGAATTACAAGGCCATCGAAATAGATGCTCTAAACGCCTATCTCGCGAGCAATCATCGAGCGATTAATTCCCTTATGGCACTGTGTCGGCGGGCCAATAAACACGGACCTGGTAGCTCGCATGTAGACAGCTAAGTCTCGCGACAGGGTCAGGGTTAATGTTTCCCGTACGTGTCAGCAATGACAGCGTATCCCCTAAACAGAGGCGCTATAAAAGCACTAGTTGCTCTGTAGTACCTAGATCAACATTAATTAACGTCGTCGGGAGTGATCGGCAAGATAGCAGCGAGTGTGCCCGATAATTACAAACATCGTGTATGTAACTAATAGAAAAATCATGATCCTCTATTAAATTCGAACCCGTCCGAACGCGTTCGTGGTCTTTGTTGCTGGGGGCAAATTGTTATTACGCAGCCGGGAGGGGAGCTGGAAAGTTCACCAAGTGATTCGAGAGTGGACGAACTTCCCGTTTTCGAGGGATCGAAGATGAAGCACGTAACCGCTAGGAAAGAGGTGAAGAAGGTGTAGCAACGAGCCGATAATTAAAATGTTACTTCGTAACGAAATGATGCTGCCACGCCGCCGCGCTGTCCGCCTCTTCTCGAAAGTTGGATAATTAATAGAATTTACCTTTGCGCCGGGCGTTTCGACAAACGTAATCCTTTTATCTTTGTTTGCGAGCCGCGATCCCCGCCGCTGCTACTTTCTTCACCAGACCCGAAACTACCCCTCGGATCCAATTTGCTCACGTTCTTAAGTCTCTGATCTCTGAGGCGGTGCTGAATCCTCGCAACATCAAGGATCTGACGGATACAGTCCTGCACTTGGTCTTCCCTTCAGTAGTTTCTACTTACTCTCATTTGTAGGCTGCGGATTTTATGCATTCATCACAAAAATGAGTAGGCACAATTTAAAGCAGTGGACATATTAAAAAAATTTAAAGACATCAGTGTATTGGTTTCAGCTAACTCAATAATTAAAAGAAGAAAGCATTTCGTTCCTCTGTCTTGCAATCAATACAGTCATTTTCATGATTCTTTAATTCCACGAATGACAATCACTGAAAATTGTGTCGCTTGTTCAGCATCAATCAATTTCGATGAATGTTTTATCGGGTTTTAAAAATCTACACAACGTTTTGTTGAACCCATTTTCATGAAAGGTTCAGCTTAAAAAAATCCATAAAAAGCGGCCTATATTACTTCTTTCGGGAATTTGATCAAACCTATTTTTGTGAAAACTTTAATCCTTCCGACGAGTGAAGCGCATTGCGTTTGTTAGACCGTCGGATTGTAAATTGGCGTTGGTTCATGTAACGGTGTGGAACTTGTGCGAATGCTATGCAAATACGAGCAAGAAACGAGCTGGAAATAAGAGAATTTATCGCTTCGAGTTATGTTGTGAGGAAATTATGTAACTACTACTGTGATGTAGAGTCTGATGGACAAATTATTAAGTATACTAGTTTAATAATCAACCCTACTTTCTAGAAAGTTAATATCGACTGAGCGTTTCACCAGCTATTAATTGGAGTCTGAATAATGTTCGATATTGTTTAATAAATATAAAATATGTATTTTGTATTTAATAGCCTCAGAATTATCTTACTACTATCTTTAAATTCCATTTATGAGCCAACCTATTCGCGCCCCGTCTCCTACCCCTAAATGTTCGCATCGATTGCAGAACACAGGAGCCAAATAAAAATTACATTCTTCTTGTAATTATCCTGTTAAGCTAAAGTGAATATATTGATGTCCTTAAATATTTTTAACACGTCCGCTGTTTTATATTGTACGTGTCCAGTTTCGTCGTAAATGCATCAAATCCGTAGTCTACTAACAGCAACCCAAACGAGACCACTGGAACAACCCCAGAACCAATCTTTATTTTTCATGATCCCGCCGTCCGATCGTCAGATATCCTCCAGATTCAAATCCGCAATGCACCGGGAGCTTCCGTTCGGCATTCAATACCCGATTTCCCATTTGCACGACTGGGAGCCGCGATAAACACGTTTCACCGGTATCTCGAGGTCCGGCTGACCGAATAAGATGAAGAAAAACGTGGGACGCGTTCCTCGCGCGATACCATAATCGAGCATAGCTGGCTAGTTTCGGCCATCGATTCCCATCTTGGATGCCGAAGGTCTGTAGTTCCGCGCGGCAGCATTTTCTACGTACCACGAAATGCGGTGGCTGCCTGTAATGGGATTCTACGTCAAGACGAGAGCAGCGTTCTCGTAGCTGTCTTCCTCGAATATACGCATTCTTTCGCCGTCTCTGCCCCTCTCCTCCCGATCCTGCACGACCGAGAAGGAAAGAGATAGGAACCTCTACGGGGGTGGGGCTTGATACTCGGATAATGTCGTGTATGGACCATTTCCTTCGAGAACGTAATATAACTGAGACATTGGACCTTGGGAAGAAGAAGCCTGCGGATTTAATATGAATACTTGAGCTAGACCGAGAACAGATAGCGGGCCTGGAACCTCCAATATTTTTCAACTTACTGCCAAATGCTTCGAGGATTGAACAGACTCGTACCGTATAAACTTGCATCATGCTTTGACGTTAGTTGACTGCGCTATCGACAATCAAACAATCAAATACGAGGGTCAGTCAACTTACACTTTGCGGTCCAACGTGTTTCCTCACCCTTTTACTTCAATACCTGGTAGAAAATGGTATAATTCAACTACATATATTTCCATAGGTAGCTCTACTGATCTATTTATTCTCGCGTATCATATAATCGTGTCGTTGTTAATAACTATAATCACACTATTTCTTTTATTTCTAACCTCATATAGTAACTCGAATTAATATTCGGACGCTCTAAAAAAGATGATAACTTTTTGGATATTGTACTATACGATTTTAACTTTCTTGGGAAGCTAGAGCAATTAGTTTACTACAGGATGTGAAAAGAAATTTTTTCAAAAATTGCAATTGATTGGAATTGTAGGAAAAATGCTAAAAATGTTACCTATCAATTAAATCCACTTCTTTGTAAATTAAACATATTCTACAAATTTTTGTAAAAATTGCAGATTTTCACGATTTTCGGCCTCTAACTGCAACAACCGATTTCGATGAAACTTTCACAGTGCGTATAGTTGACACAGATCTACGAAAAGTATTTTTTAAATTTTCAATATAGGCCTACACATAAAAATCATGCCTCGTAAACGTAAAAATAGATTTTTTGAGGGCTATAGCGGTCTCAATTGATCTTTTATCTAGCGCTTTTGAAAACCCCTAAGTTATTAATTATTTTTTCACCAACCCAGTAATACGGGCGTACACTACACTCGCGGCTAATTTGCAGGTTTTAGGGTCGCAACAAGTGACGAGTATTTGAGGTTATAACACTTCTCCCTGTTATAGCTGCCCAAGAGAGATTGATTGCAGAGTGTTGATACGCGAAGGATCGATCCTACCACAGTAATGTCCGTATAAACGAAAAAGCCTCGGGAGGATTCGGTTGCATTTATCTATGACAGGTCAGTATTTTTTGAGCTTCAAAGGCTGAGCCGAACGTAGTGAAGAACAGCACGTGTAAAAAGCGACTGCGACTCTCCTCGTTTCTTTCTTTTCCACACGCTGTCCTTCCTTGTGCCCGAAACGTTCACCATTAATTAAATCACTAAATACAGTTGAAATTATATCGTGTATGGTTTTATTTGAGTTAAAAAAATGCCATAAATATGTTCGTGAAAGTTACATAAAAAAATAAGTGATGATAAGAGATCTTATTTTGCTATTACATTGTAATATTATTATTATCGTTATTTAATTGTAATGGCCTTTGAACTGTGCCGACGGCTGCGACTCTCCGCGTCGTATTAATGGCATCCATCATTCACACTAATATACCTGAGCCGAGATCAGATTACTAGGTGGAGGGGAAATTTTTGTTGCGTTTATCTGGTACAGCCTTGTCGCGTTTATATGGACATTACTGTAAAACTCCATTCCGAGAACACTCGAGACTGAGCATTCTAACGGAAAGACGTCCTATCTCGAATTGGGTAAACACTCGCAAAAGACACCGAAGAAATACACATCGGTGGACAGAGTAGTTGTTTCGCGAAAGTCTTCTCTGATGCAAATGCGAAAAGACAATTTTGCAACCTTTATGGAAGAGGTATATAAACATTGTAGGAACATCGGTAGCGCGGATTCTGTATGTTCGTAGTTGAAAATGGAAGCGATTTCGCGTACTTACACACTTCACACCTGGTAGAGAAACAAGTACCGGGTGCAATTCCGATGCAACCTCGCAAACACATCTGCAAGTTCGCGACAAGGCCACTATTAGCGGGCGTGTCTGGGAGACGCGTTATAGCCACCGGGACAAGTCGCGCGATTCAGGGCGAATTCGAGCGACCGAACGCCAGGAAATTGCGTAGAAACTTCCAGCAGAATTTCAATGGAACGAATTGAATTGAAATTATTAATGTCAATAACATCTTTGTCTCGGTCGCAGGAGGAACATCATCGTAAAACTGAACATGCGACGCTAAAACGGTAAAACTACCCCTAGGGCAGAGATGGGCATTATTTGGCGAAACAAATATTTCAAATACTGTTTAACATTTTAGATTTTATTTTACCGAAAGGAAATATTAAACAAGATATACAATTTCGAAAATAAAATATTTCTATTTGAACAATCTGAAAGACGGGATAAAATATTTTAATTTTGCATTGTTATAATACTCTGACAAACCGTATAAAAATACAGTGTATCTTATCGTTAAGAAACAATTCAATATATACAATAATATTTTAAATTGAAATTGAAAATACTGACAAAATACAAATATTTTCAATTTTCTTCGAATAAAATACTGGTTTCAAATAATTATTTTAAAAAATTATTGCATCGAATAAAATATTTTATTTTTAAAGTTGTACGCATACTTTATAATAATTTATTATAAAGTATTATAAATATTATTTTATGTTTACTTTAAAATACTATTTTCCCCAACTCTGCCCCAGGGATTATCTCCATGTACCGTAGCTTTTAAAATATATAAAAGTAAATTTCAGTCTCTATTAAATATTTAAAACTGACATTTCTAGTTATGCTTCTCTATCTTAGTGCCATAAAAATATTTATAAAAACTAGGTGGTTTAGGTCAGGGTTATTCAACAAGTTTCATTTCAATTACCGTGTAAACTTTAATTTTCCTGAGTAATTTTTTTATGCGCAGCAATATAGTGAAATATACTAATTAGTGAAATTGGCCACTGCAGTTTTAACTTTTAGGTGTGGTGCAGTAATGATCCATTAAGAATTCATTAAATGGACCCGTTAATGTTGCACGAGATATTTCCTCTTCCATCCCTGGACTACAACCATACTACTACGTAGAACTATAAGAATTCCATTATTCACGAGCTGAAATGCATTATTAAAGCATTCGAAATAACGAGAATTTAGTGGCACTCGTATAAAAGTTGAATTTTTAAAGTAATTTCACTGTAGAATTATCGATCTACATTACTTATGTCCACTGGAGAGACAGAAAATTATTGACAAAAAATTATATTTTCGTTCATGCGAGAAGCGTATTTTTTCGACTATTTGATACAAATACGTTTATTAAAAATATCAGTAGACAGAGAAGAATAGAGAGATCGAATTGCGAAATATTGGAAACTGTTTTGACCATTTTTATTGTAAACACAATTAAGCCTAAAATAATTCATGAATAATATAAGCTGGGTACAACAAATTCCTGAAACACGATAGACGATACTTCAGAATCTATAGTTTAGGGGTGAGAATGTTTAGACCGACTGTGGACGCGACATCGTGGAGCCAACGTGTTTGGGTCCTGTATGAAAGGTAGTTTGTTTGGGCCGATTAGGCTGACGTGTGAAAGAAGAGTGTTTTGGTTTTAGTGACAAGCGTCAAGTGGCTAGGGGTGTCAAACCCAGGGTGTGTGTGCGCGACTGACTTTTCCGAATGGTTGCGAGACTGATAGAGAAGGAGAATGATAGTGCGAGTGATAAAAGAAACGAATGCAAGGGCCGAGGGTTCAGAAGCGTGAGCGTCGAGAGCGAATAGAATTGTGAGTTTCGAGCCACGGAGACTTAATAAGGAAAGAGTATTGGAAATGTCAGAGTTGAATTATTTAACCCGATACGCCACCTTCAAGACGCAGAAGTTTCTATAAAATATTCCTACAATAGTTTGAAAAAGAGAATATCTAATGCATGAAAAATGGATCCATCAAATGCCATCAGCTATGCTCTTTGTATTGTCGAGTTAATGCTCTTACACCAAAACGATGATATGTGTTTTCGGCGATTTTTAATGGCGACGACATTTAAGCACGACATTCATGACAAAACATTTTTATTCTTCAATATTTTCCTGTGAAACTTGCATTGACATATTTACGATATTTTTTTAGTTAAAACAACCCCAAACACAATAATGTAATTTATTATTTCGATACTATTAGGTTGTTGCAAATGAAATGGCCGTTTTGAATCTTTAACATAAACTTTAATTTTACAAGCTTTATCCATATTCCATTAATCGAAATAATTTCCATCGACATCAATACACTTCTTCCATCGTGATACAAGTGCCTGGATGCCTTTCTGGTAGAAATCTAATAAACGTGATGCAATAAAGTTATCAAATGCAGTTTTTACAGCACACACATCTTTTAATATTTTTCAATTTAAATGGTAATCAGTAGGTGACAGGTCGGGCATTTTTTTCGCAATATGTGGTCGAGCGTTATCGTGGAGCAAAATTACACAATGTCTATTGACTAATGCCGGCTGTTGAACATGTAGTTTTTCGTACATTATATCAATTTCCTGACAGTATTATCAGCATTTACGGTTTCACCTTTTTTTCAAAATGAATAATGTACAATACCCTTTGCTGACCACCATACAGACACCAATATTTTACGCGGATGAAGGTTCAGTTTCGGCATATGTTTTGGAGTTTCATCTGCGTCTAACCACTGTGCAGAACGTCGTCGATTGTCGTAGAGAATCCATTTTTCATCACAGGTAATTATTCTGTTTAACATACCTTCATTATTCTGTCGGAAAAGTAATGAAGAACTGATCTCCAGACGGCACATCTTGTTTCTTTCAGTGAGCTCATATGGGACCCATTTATCTAACTTCTTTTCTTTTCTCAAAGCCTTCAGATGGCGTAAGACAGTTGAATAGTGTATATTGGTTCTCTCCACGATTTCCCGAACAGTGTGAATCCCTTTCAACTATATGTTTTAAATCTGTATCTTCAATAGCTATTGGCTTATGAACACGAGGCTCATTTTCCAGAGTTGCATCTCCGGAACGAAACTCTTCAAACCAACGCCTTATGGACCGATCACTTGCTGTACCTTCACCAAAAGCAGCATGTATGTTTTGAACTCGTACAAGTAAATTATACGAATTTCCTTTTTTTCCATGGTGAATGAAAATCGATTTTGAATTATGTACACTGTCCAATATTAATAACTTCAACGCCATCTGTCGTGGCAAAATTAAACTACAAAGACGGGAAGTTTCAAATGTGAAAAATGGTCATTGCATATATTACGAAAATTACATCGAATTTAGCTTTTCAACATCGTTATATCTTACTGATTCTACTAGAGCGTATGCTTAACTACAATTTACTGACGGATAATCACGAATTTTCATATTTCGAGTTTCAGCTAAATCTTCAGGGCTGCGACCCCACTGTGAGCCTCGGGGAATCACCAGGCCGCGTTTCAGTGAAATCACTTGGATATTGGCGGATCACCGCGTTTCCTAAGAAAGTCCATCAAACCTTCAGCCAAGGTCGTAAAGTTCTCCGGGGAGTGTGACATCTTGTTCGCGATTCCGTATCCACCTATCGACGGTGGGGGCCTGCCGTCACCGGCCGGGCCGGTGGGAAACATCACCGATACTTTCCCCGTGGCTGATTCAATCTGTGGATCGGCATGTCGGCTGTTTATGCTTCCAACTCCCCGGAAACACGTTTCGGGACGGCGGAGTTTTTATCACGGCGTCGTCGAGAAGTTCGAAAACCTGGCGACCAGTTGTACCGCAGCGGCCGGCGGTATTAAACCAGCGAAAAGGGAAAAGTTCTTACAACTTGCCGCCGCCGGTGCTCGTTATGATCCGTTCGCCGTCGCCAGATTCACGAGCGACTTTTCGACGTGTAGCGTCGCGTCGCATCCACTCCATGCCTCGCTTCGGCTCGCCCATCCGCCACAGATCAAACCCGAAAGGAGGGAACCCGAAACTGCGAAGACGGCACGCCGCGCGGAAGGTAATGGAATTTCTTCTCTCGAAAATTTCCGCGATCCGAGCCTCGATTTCCTCTTTCTTCGCGAATCCTTTGAGGATAGCGGCACACGAGACGGATCCGATAGCCAACCCCTCGATATTTCGCTGCTCGTCCTGAATTTCCGGCGAAATTTCAGAGTCTTCTCGGTGTTAGGACAAAGGCCAGGCAGGTTTATAACGAGCACGTCACACAGTGAAACCGAAAACGCGGACAAAATTTATAGCCTTGTTAATTGCACGGTGGAACTCATTTACTTACCGGCGAGTCGCGTTTTTCATTTCTAATATTCACTTCTTTGCACATTTCGCACGCGAGTGTCGGCCATTTCATTCATAGAAGCGGACAAATGTAATTTATCACTAGACTGCGGATCTTTATGCAAAACAGAAAAATGTTCGTGTTGTTTGCAAGGAACAGGTGCAAATAGAAAATTGTGTCATCGTTTAATTATCTTCTTAAACTGAAACTGATACATCGATGTCCTTAAATCTTTCTAATATGACAACTGCTTTAAATTGTGCGCTGCCATTTTTATCATAAATTAATAAAATCCGCAGTTTATTTATAGCAATACTGCGGATCTTTGTTATAAATATTCTCCATCAATTGCAGACATGGTTAATCCTTCCACTGCTTCAAGTTTTACGTACTTACTCATTCTTATACAAAGGAACCGTTAAAAAGTCATCCATCCCCAAGAAGAATCGGCCTGCGGGGTGGGTTACCAAATAAGTGAAGGATGACGCCTTCCGTGTGGTTTACGGAGCTTCGTTTCGCGTTATAACCACGCGCCCGGCCCGATTACAATTTCATCGAGGTTCCCCGAAGTTTCGACGCGGACCGCGAAGCGATTAGACGAAACAACATCGTATGCCGGTGAATTATGGAAAGCTTGGTCGCCGGTAGCTGCCGTGCCGCGGTGAAAGCAATTTGTCGGGCAGAATGTTTTCCTAGTGAAATACGAAAGCTTCTGGAACACAATTCTCCCGCAACTGGAACTAATATGGGACGTAGCGAAACCCATCTGAAAGTTTCGACGTCAAATAGAAAAGTGAGACAGGGAAACGCGTACATACCGGCCTCATTTATCGTTTCGAAATAAAAATGCTCCCCGTAATACGAACTTTCGTGCCGTGCCTTGGTGTTGCGTGTAAAAATTTCGGTGCATTCAAGCAGCATGTACGCCGTACAGGCAGTTTCCAAATTACATGTCGTGACCACTATTCGATTCTGCACCTCTGAATCGATGAAGATCTACAATAAAAAATGAACAGAAACATTGACCTTGGCTCTTTGCACAAGGTCAGACATTTTTTTATTGCATCCTGTATTATCGATCGCGAAGAACAGACTTCTCAAAGAAACCAGGGTCTCGAATCAACTGTTCTCTTAGAAAACGACTTCAAAGTCTCGTAAACTATTTTATTTCGTGTCTACAGGGGGTGCCAAGATTGTATAAACGCGAAGGGGGTAATTACAGGGATTAAATATGCCGTACAGTGCGAGGTTTTGCAGATAAAATTGCCGAGAACACGCACGACAATGGTTAAGGAGCCCAAGCTTCACCCGACAAAGTTTCCCATTCTCCAAGCTGTCACGTGCACCGCACGGTAACAATTAACAGAATTCTTTAATAAGACAACTATTGAACGCCGTGGTCCATTCATATTCCAAAGAATCCTTCGCTGTTCATACAACTTGGTCCTCTCATTCAATCCATTCACGTGCCTCGCGTGTGCGTGACACGAGAGATGCGGGCGCCAACGAATAAAGAGAGAGAATGAGAGAGGGGGTACAGAAATGGGTTGGAAATAGAGAAAGCGAGAGAGAGAACGGGAGCGAAGAGTAAAAAGAATGAGGCGAAACGAAGGGCAAAGGCATGAGCCGCACGCGGAGGCGGTGCGGCGCACTGGGGCTCTGTTAATCTTCCGCGGGATTTCAACGCTGCGGAATTTGCATAGCCGCGGGATTTTTATCGCGCAAAAGGCCATCTACCCTGCGCTTTGGTGTCGACCCTCCTATCCCTTCGACCTCTCTGCTTCTGCTGGCGTCTGCAGCCACCAGCACCCCCGAAGAATACATTCACCGAATCTCTATCTCTCTTTCGTACTCATCCTCTCGTCCTCTCTGCTCTTCTTCCGTCTCTTTCTATCCTGGTGTTCGCCCTTGCCCGACTTCCACGCAATCAGCGGCACAGGCACCGGAGCATCGATTTTTCATTAAGCTTCAACCCCGCGGACCGTCCCCTGCTTTGCATACATGCTTATTCGTGGTGCTCGTTCGTTGCCGCATCACGGATTCCGCTTCTCGTTTCATCCTTCCTTCCTTCCTTCCTACGAGCGCCTGCTCCAGCCCGCTCTCTCGCTTAAGCACCGAATATGCTAGATTTAGTGTACCTTACTCTTCATTTTGCGGCCGGATCGAACTTGTCCACGACTCTACTTATTTGCACATTCCTGACGGACCTGGCCGCCGAACGGGGAACCGCCACCATCACACTGCGAAACTTAATGCACTTGCGGTGTATTGAAGCCTTCGGAGAATTCCGCCGCGCCAGATTTAATTGCAAGCAACTTTCAGTTGCGTCAGATTTTTCTCTTGGATTCGGACAGCTCAAAGTGCGTCGCACGGTGGCATTATTTTGTTAAAATAATCAAACGAAAGAATACATTTTAATTAATTTTGACACGAAAAAATACTGTAATTTATCGTATTAGGTTGTCCCAAAAGTTTCTTTCGGAATGTATTCCTTCAATGTTGCTAAATAAATACAAACAATGCGATAATATTTACGTCAATGTTTTAAGACTTCCTAACATGAATTTGCATTATGTGCGGGAATCGAATACCATCTTTTAGGACAACCTAATAGCAGAAACTCCAACATTGGAAATGTTTCCGAAAAATATTATTAAAATTATGTTACATTAGTTGTAAAAATAACGAATTATTTTAAAAACGTGTACGTGTTATATGTAAATAGACTGCGGATCTTTCTGCAAAGAAAAATGTCCTGCATTGATCGTGGGCAGCAGGACTAAAAAAAATTGATTTCATCCCTTAGTGATTTTGTTGCGTTAAAAAGAACGTTACAACGTTTCTGATTTTTTCTAATCTTAATGTTACTGTGTTATATTTTACTCATTGTCAGCCAATTTCTTCATAAATGCATAAAGATCCGTAGTCTAGTTATAATATATAAAAACGTTATTTCCAGGTATGTATTACTGTATGTTTTATATATATGCATTAGTGCATATTTGAACGCAGATTTGCATATGTTTCGTGTACAAACCCCGTATGCTTTTGCATATTTATGGTCCAGGTTGCATAAATATCCGCATAGTTTGCAGCTGCGCTTATAAGCTTCGTATGAGCAACCAGGTAGCAATTTTCTGACCAACTAAAATATTGTGTGTTCCTTGCAAACACGCTTGCGTTCGTGAGCTTATTGGTAACTAAAGAATTAAAAAGAACTGGGTGAAAATTACCCTGATAGTTCGCAGTTTCATCGAGATGAAACAGCCATTCACAGCGCACAGCTTTGGGGAAAAGGGTTGCGTTAAAGCGAAACTTTTCTCCGTGTGTGTCGTTGCGTGACGCATTTCGCAGGGTTGCGCGACATTGATTTACACGGAAAACACTGGAAAACGCCAGCTCCATTCTTCCTGCATCTCTCGCGGGAAAACGCCCCCGGGTTATGGCCGCGCCGGCTAACATTTGCATCGGAAAATTGCGGATTAACGCTGCAACCATGCGTCGGCCCTGCAGCCCGCCGCACCACTAACCGCTATGCCGCGGCAGCGACCCAACGAGATGACGAACCGTTTTCCTTTTGTTCGGCCTCGCACGCTGGAATGATTTAACGAATATTTCTACAATCCGAACCACCTTTCCCCGCCACCCATCCACAACTTACACAATACTCGCGTTTTTACTAAATGCATTAAGCAAATACACGCGAGCCGAACGGACACGAGCATGCCCGAATAAACATAAACGAACGCATTTGTTTGCGGCGTGAATCCAATTCGCTCGTAATCGCGCATTTTGTGTTCGATCAACTTTCTGTGATTTGTTAAATACCCGCGGGTAAACAGTATTACTGTGAATTTTTGAGTAATTCAATCTTTTTGATTAAAATTTGGAATATATTTGAATATTCGTGGCACCATTTTTATTGTAAAAATATAGACGTACGTGTAACGCGTTAGTACAATTCTTGGCAATAGCACATGAAAAGGATGCTTGAAAGGACGTTTTGCTATTTTTAATTTCTACGGCAGAATCAAGCAAGATATTATGCAATTTCTTAATTATGGATGAATCCCGAGCGAAATGTAAATGACCACTTTCTTCAATTAATTTGCGAATTTTAATTTGCAGATGTGAACTGTAACTAAGTAATTACATCTCTTTGTGAGTACGCTTCTCTTGGAAATTTCATGCAAACGGGAATATGTGCGACAGTCTTGGTTTCGCTACTTAAATCAGACCATTTAGCTACATTTGAAACTGGATACATCAAAGTCCATTCTTTCTCGCACGTACAATAACAATACTATATTTCCACGTAGCGTGGAACGAAGTACAAATACTGTTAAAAAATTGAAAGAGTTTATAATAAAATATAATAAAAATGCCGGTGTCCAATAAGATCGATGAGTTTGCTTCCCAGCTCCATCCCCTAAGTACACGACACCGAGTCTTCTCAGTATTCATGAAACCAATCAATTTATTCCACGAAGCAACAAATTATTGGCACATAAATTATTTATAACATTCGCCAGTCAGTCAGCGACAACGAATTTCTGACATATTCACCAGGCAAAACTTATTGCTAAACTTTCCAAGCAATCCAATTAACGCATCTCCCTTTCTCACCCCGCCTCGCTTCCGGTTTTCGTTTCTCCTTTTGCTTTCCAACCCCCGCTCCACCACTCTTCGTCTTCCGCGTTGCAATTGTAATTTATTATTCTCCTTACCGGAAGCAGCCGGCAGCCGACCGCGGGAAAACTTTTCTTTCAGCCGTTTTAAGAACAAAAGTCTTCGTCCCTCGAAAATAGACGGCAGAGGCCAGCCGCGAGACGATCGCGGACGGTTCCGACCATTGTGTATTGTCCTGCGGGCAATTAATCATTTTTCCTTTCACGGCTGGAGTGAACGAAGTGTACTTTTGTTTCTTGTAAACATTTTCCTTTGATAATAGGGTCGAGATAATTAGGTGTACCGACGACAAACCCCCGCTATGAAAAGTCACATTTTTCCCCCGAAACCTGGACACCCTCTGTTGCTTTGTCATCTACCGCGTAGAACATTAATTTCGAAACTCGTTCCCCGAACGAAACAACACTCGTCGCATTTCTACTAACAATTCTAACGATGCGCAACAGTATATCGTGTTGCGGACCGCGATCGTTTTAACAGAAAAAGCCCGAATTGATTCTCATGCAAATTGAATGGCTTTATCGGAGCAGGTATCGACTTCGATGGCCATTTGGAAAAAAAATGAGAAATTCTTCCATTCATTGGCCGGCTCGATCGAATCTCACCGTGTCCTATTACGGTTAGGAATTGCTCGCATTGACATAAAAAATTTGTGATGTATGCAACAATAACAGTACATCTTCTTCATTGCCGATAACATTTCAACGAACGAGAAAATTGTGAAATAATGACAGTGTATAAATTTAACCCCTTCCCCTACAATATCGGGTCTGACTCGTGATGAAGATTCTGAACAAAGTCTAATCAAAATATGTATGCTACTAATTTCCTCTAAACCGAAATAAAATTCCTCTGGTTAATGCACAGTAATTGAAGAATATCAAGCTTAAAGTAGATATAAATTTTCTCCTTTTTTAGGAAATTATACAAGACAGTTCTAATCACAGAAATCATTAAATAAATCGTGGGCAAGAGGTTATTTTGTAATAATCTATTGTGTGATTTTTGTTGTGATTATTAGTGATTCTATATTTTATTATTTATATTCTTATACACAGGGTGATCGATTAACTGGTGAAGCAACCGAGAAGAGGGAGATGTCACATTAAAGAAACAAGTAAAGAATAGAGAATAACATTTTTTTAAAAATCCCGTGAACTCACCGAGAACAATTTAATAAAGTAAGAAGAACTGTAAAATTATGATTATGCCGTTTCCATAAGAACACAGAAAAGTAATATTACATAATTTTTATGGATACGTGAGTTTCCTATCTTCCGCGCACTCTATCTTGTGAGAATTTTGTCAGACGTAGCTTCTATCTAACCAAGAAGAATTATGTGATCCTTTACCCTGCTACGTTGTTAAGTTCGTGTCTGCTCGGAACAACTTGTTGGTAGTTTTAAATCTTGACGGGTTTTGGGTAGACAGGGGCGTAAATTTTCTCGAGCTGAAAACATCGTATCTCATTCTGCCTGTGCCTTGTAATAAAATATTCCTGAATCCGAACCGCGTCGGCAGTGAAAGACTGTTTTATTAATTAAACACGATCACAGTGCGCACTAAAAAAAAAGTGGAACTTTCCGAAATATTAAATAGCACCCATAATCCCTGTAAAAATTCTCTTTCAATCTTCTACATTAATAATCGCAAAAGAACATCATGCGAGCCAGAATTGCATTAAAATATGTAGTGATCCGAACTAACAAGAAACTATGAATGCTGCATAAATATTTTTGATTACGAAGGATTTACATGCTGCAGAGCGCCAATCGTCTTTTTGCGACGAAACTACTTTGACCGGTTTGGAGTTGGTAGCAAAAAAGGGAGCCATTAAAATGTATATGCAATACTCAATGTAGAAACTGGAAATTGGGTTAACGAGGTCACGCAGAGATGCATACGAAGCAAGCAATTTTGAAAAACATCCATTGTTGGTCTCGCGATTTTTCTCCGTTCAATTAACGCGAAAGGGTATATTTATATCCGGGGCCGGTTGCAAATTCGCTGATCTTTCAATGCAAACTTGATCTGAATAACCGTGCAATTGACCGTGCTCGATCGGAATGAATATTTCATGAAATTTATCCGTCGGTGGTTAATACGCGATAACAATGCTTATTGGGACAATGTGTTCAAAATCACCGTTTACCTTTACAAACTTTTTATTGTGAGCAATCGTCGAACTTTTCATAAATGAGTTTCATTTTTTAACAGAAGCTTCTTAATTGGTAAAACAATGTGCAAAGTCAATGTAATGACTGTTACATATAAAATAGATTAAATTACGAGGAAACTGCAGACTCCGCAAACTCCTTTTCATCTGGCCGACAGATTGCATTGATCCAATTCATTATATGCACAGTCACGATCTATTAAAGAAACATTTAGATATTCCTTAATTTCCTTTGAATTCGACGGAATCCGTGACTATGAATAAATTGTTAGATTCGCATTTATTTACTCAGCTGGAGGAGTAACACTTTGGTCGAATCGCGGATATGAACTCACCGTATAAATTATTACCTTATTTTGTAACTACGTTTATTTTTCACGATTTTCTCATATTTATAACTACATTGGTTTTTATTCTTAGTTGCACGTGTTATTTTCTTCCAAACTACAACATACACTTTCTCAAATATTGAGCTACAGGTATGGAACAATTTTATAGAATTTTAAATTCTTACGATCAATGTATAAAAATACGGACAATTTGCAAGACTCATATCGTCATCATCTTTGACCACTTTTGCATGTGAATGTTTATAAGAATGCGATCGAATAGTCATTGAAAGACATTTACTCTGTTGATGATGCGATGCACAAGCGAATCTCGCGACCCAGTGCATCGATGTAATTTACATGGTTAAACGAGTTAACAAAATCAAACGCAACCGTAGCGTAATTTGCATAATGTTCGCACTAAATCGCGAATAAATAGTCGCAGCTCAGGCAAGGTGACGAATGAACAATGAATCGGAATATTACGTGTCGGTTAATTGTGATTTGCACGACGAACTGAGCACGGACAATGTCGGCGAAGCGCATATTCTCATTCGATTAATCGATCGCGGTGTCGACACGCGGACGTCAACGTACGGCTGTATTATAGAAAATTCTTCGTCGAACTTGGAGGAATTATATGGCTCGATTCGGAGTTCACGTAACGCCTGGGAAATCGCACGGCGAATCCATAAAATGTTTATTGGCTACCCGGAAACTTAATTTGAAACTTCGACCACCAGATACCGCTCGTTCTCCACATAATCGCGATAGTAATCGCCAACTATCGATTTTCTAGGATAAAGAGAAACTTCGAGATTATGCATAAACCACGAATACTCGTGTGGATTCCCACGCATGCGTTCAGAAATCTAATTGGTTCCTGAACAAAGACGGAAGAGGGAATCGAACGAATCAGCAGAATTGAACTTACAAGAATATTTCCATTCAACACTGAATCTTTATAAGTAGACTCCGGACGTTTATGCAAAATAAAGGATTTGTGCATCAATTGCAAGGCACAGAAATTAAATATAAATTTATATCCTTTATTATTAATTTAAATGTGGTGAAAATAATATATATTAATATTCTTAGTCTTTTGATATTTTCACTGTTTTACATTACACTTGCTCATTTTTGTTATAAATGGAAAAAAATCTGGAGTTTATTTATGAGTAAGAAGAAAATATGTATTACATTAAATGTACTTCATCTTTGCACAGAATAATAATTTATTGAGATGATATGAACTGCTGAAAATTATTACGTGCTTTGAAAGGGTTTTTTCTGGTATGGAGTTGCGAGGATCACACGCGAGAAAAAAAGTGCGACCATTTTCCCAGAATTCATCGCTTTTGTCAGAAGTTGAGGCGTTAGTGAAAACCATCTCGAACATCATAGGAACGCTTCAAACAGAAAGTCATCGGGACAGTTTCTTCTTTCCACCGACGACAGGATCGTTAGGTAGCGGGAAGTCGTTGAAGAAAAAGGGGCGAAGCGTCGCGGGAAGAAGAAGGATCACGTTCCATGGACGTAGAAGTTCGCTATCCGGTTAAATTAATACAAAAGAGTGCGAAAGTAGGTCCGCGGAAAGTCTTGAAACTCGCCGAAAAGCTGTAAAGCATCCCTGCATATTTCACTGCACTGTTAATTAACAGACAGCTTTCTAGGACACAGAATTTACAAGGCGTATTCCTCTGGACTGCACTTAAGCGAAACATTATGAAATCCCTTATTCACTTGAAATTTCACAGGCGTTTCGCGACGCTGCTGCCGAGTATGGCGGGCTATCCATTGTATTGGTTCGTAGCGTTCTAAAAATTCCATGCTAAAAGTTAAGAGTACAATTTATTTGTTAGAAGGTACTTTTTTAGTTTCGCACCTCTGAATTTTTAAACAATTGCGTAAATTGACTTTACCATATATCAATCAATTTTTAAATGACTGCTAAACTCTACTAAACTTTTATTACCTTTCTTAGGCATTGAGGTGCTTCATGTTACCACAAAAATGTGGATACGCCAAAAATCTTGAATTTAATGGCATCCTATTTCACGGTGTAGTTAGAAAGTTTATAAACTAATGAGAAATATATTGATGCAGCGAGTATATAATAGGCACGTAAACCGTCTCCTGCATTATACTCTAGTGAATCCATTGCAGCAAAATAGGCGCTGTCGCTGCAAATTTCGAGCACCATTCCCGCTAATTCGTTTTTCAATATTCATGTATCTCAAAAAGTGCAGAAGAGTAAACACATTCTTACAAGCTGCGCCAAGAGTGGATGGGAATTTTCATTCTCTTGTCGAGTATAATAACCAGAAATTGTTTTCACAAAGGTCATGAATTAAATGAATCATTTCAAATTTTTGAAGATACCCAAGTCGTTTGGTTCGCTTCGAGAATTAGCTGAATTTCGAAAGGTAAATATTTCAATGTTACTAAAATTTCAATTTTACTGCCAGGCATTAAGAATTCATGTCTACGGAAACATATTAAAATGTTGATCGATCTGGTGGCAAACACATTTCGAATTGGAACTTCCCCGCAGCTAAAGAGCCTTTGAGTGCACGGGGTTAAAAGCTGACGGCGCAGTTTACGTGGTTCGCCCACCCACGGCGATGGTTCGCGTCTATTTTATTTCGCCAACGGAGATAGACGAGAAATTTCGAAGTACTTCGGGAGCTGTTGTGCAGTTTGATTCTGAACTAAACGCAGGAGCGAGCGTGCTAGTCTGGGTCCACTATACAGAGTGTCCCAAAAATGTTGTATTTCCTGAAGTAAAATTCTTGAAGTCATTTGAGAAACTTTCTCCTCTGTGAAAATGTACTCCGTGGTTTTGTTTAGGAGTTAGAACTACCGGACTTCGATAAGAAATATTAAAAGCATAAATAAGTTTCACTTAGAAATTTTGTTAGTGAACTTCTGTATTGAAGTACGTATTTAAATAAAACTTGTACGAAATCTAAATAAATGCAATATTGTCATTATTATAAGGCAATTATGCTGCGTTTAGCGTTCGGTAGTGCTAGTGTTAATAGCGAAAAGTGGGAACCAATCAGAGCGCGGCTACTGCGGACGAATTTCAGCTCGACCAATGTTAACGCCAGGCTCAGCGCGAGTCACGCTGTGATTGACCTTCGCTTTTCGCTAATAACTCCTTAACAAATCCACATTTTCGCAAAGTAAACAGTTTCTTGAAATGATTTCAGGAATCACCCCTATCAAGGAAGTACTCTCCGTGTCTCAGAAGAAGAATACAACGTTTTTGGGTCACTCTGTATTTCCGGAATCTCGAAATTGCGTTGCATCCTGTCGTCATCGTCGCGGTGTCATCGTGGCGAACGATCCTACGTGTCGGGAAACATTAAACGACCGTCTAAGTGGGACATAATACGATACGATCTTGTCGGCCGGTGCTGTCGAGTCTCCAGGTAACCGACGATACTGCCTTCAGACTGTGACAGGGAGCGTTACGTCTCGGATACTGCCGCAAAAGAGGCTCTGCAACGAGACTCCCGCGAAGCTTCCAGGCGAACTTGGTTCACCGATCAATTTTTCCTCTCGCCGTTAAATGCTGGTCGAATCAAATTCCCCGGCTAAACGGAAGGGGTAATTTAAATCGATAAAAGAAGTGGTATCGATGCCTCCCACTAATTACGCAGTTCTCGAACTGGCAACTAAACTGCAACATGATTCTTCAAAGAATTTAATTCCACCGGTGCGGAACGGCTGCAGCGGTCTCGAGTTTCGATCCGAATCTTGCATCTACTGAAGGCGATTTTAAAAGAACTAATTTCTGGTTATCTAGCTTCCACAGAGTTTTCAAACGCAGTCCTGACACAAGTTTTAAAATGCTGCGGTTCTGATATACGTATGTATATATTAAAAATATCGGAAATCTACCTTTTTGATGTCGTTGGATTCGGTCGTGGAATTCAATTGAGTTCACAGTTTCATTAATTTCTGATTTTCTCCTGCTCACTTGTAATATGTAGGTAAAGTTTAGTAGCATCTCCGATACGATGAATCTTTTCTTTGCACGCAATTCACTCTGCTATGTTGCATTCTATCTCATTGCTCCACTTATCAATCTACGTTTTCTCTTTTTACTTACTGTATTTATCTACTGCGCCGTCTGCTTACTTTAATCTTACTGTTCCTTCACTCTAGATCCCCAATTCCTGCTACTAACAGAAATCCTTTACTTTAATCCCTGGCTATGTTTTCAACGTCCTAATTTATTTATACAATCGCACTACATTCTTTAACCATTAACGAAAGCCACGATTCTCAAGAGACATTGAATCTGAGTAATTGTGTTTACGTAAAGCATGTTCTGTAAAACCTACAAAACTGCTGAAAAATTTTAAAGTCGTAAGTACAATTTCATCGGGATAGATGTCTCCTCGCTAATATTTATATTTCCATCGTTTTTCAACAGAAATGAACATTACTCAAACGGGTAGACACTGGCCTGGCGCGACCGTGTAAATAGTATATTTGTGTCACTCAGGTTGCACATTTTGCCGACCGTTAAAGTTGTTAATTACCAAACTACAACTCCATTTACACTGTTATTTCCATGACAAAGTAATACGGTTTCATAGAGCAGAATCAGCCGGGGTCATTTTATACCGCAAATGGCTCGACTCCCATCTCGGCGGTGCGGCGCGGTCTACGATTTGCCTGCGAGGAGCCACATCCAAGAATTTCAAGTAGATTTACTAAATAACGAGGATCCTCCTGGCCGAGCGAACTTTCCAGCGTCGTAAATTTGTTTTAATTTCTTAGGGAAACACGAGGAGATCTCGTGCGCGCTTTGCCTGGAATGAAAATGGACGGAGATACAATCCGCAACGGGGATGGGCCAAGCTGGACGGATAGTGGTCGCAGTCGGTTTTCTAGAAAAGAGGGGCACAAGTGGATTGGATAAACGACTCAAAATTCCACAGTTAATGAAACATCGGAAATTAGTAAAGAACCAAAGTGTTCGCAAAAATATGAACTCTTCTACAACTCTATTCAAGAAGTTTCTAGAATCGCATCGACAAAATTCGTGTTTCAGTTTTAATTCCAGTCGGATCTTCTTCCAAATATACAGAGATCCTTATCTGATATTATCGATGATAGCGAAAAATGTTCGAGATAAACGTTTTGAGGGAAACGTAATCCTTAATGGTTATTGTGTACGTGGAGGATTAGAGGGGATGTGAATGTTATTTTCAATTCTTTGGCAGTTTACTATTCTCTACGAAAAAAATATTTAGCGTATCAAAAGCGTTGCCACGAGCTTGTTCTCATCCAAAGAGATTACCGTTGTCAAAATGTCAGTAAAAAGATCGGTCTCCAAACTTTTCGAGCGGAGCAATACCTCGCTATAATTAATATTCGAGAATACGTGGCAACGCGTTCGCAGCTATTATCTGCCGGTGAAAGTTCGGATAAAACCAAAATTCGCGAACGGCAGACCGTGATGCCAAACTAATTTGAACTGGTGATAATTATATCGTACGCGAAACTAATTACATTCGCGCTGAGCTGTTGTTGGAACTTTCAGTAGGCGGTTTAGAGACTTAGAATATTATGAAACGCAACGACACCCATGGTTTAGTTAATCTTTAGGACGTCCATTGGTAGTCTGAATCACGTGGGACAATATACAACGGACAAAGTTCTATTTAAGATTAAGTGTTCTTATTAACCCTTCCGAACCGAAGGACGTATATGCCTTCACGATCTTTCGTCTTTTTATGATTCTACGATAAATATTCTGAATGAAAACAGTATTATTATTATGTATTTCATATCTTACTCAATCGTGCGGCGTTTTTCCTTACAACCACAGATAGATAGACGACGATGTTCGGGACTCGAAATGTTTTCGCTGCTGAAATGTCACTTCAAATGATCCGAGGAACCTCCCATTTTCGGATGTTGAAGGAATTTTGGGACATCCTATAGAGATTGTCAATAATCGGCCATAAGCAGTAGTCGGCCGTGTTAGGGGACAGACGGCGCGGTATACCTTTGTTGGGTCAGAAGAGTTAAGTACTCCGGCAGAGGAGCGGTTAGAGTGGTGCATCTGCTGATCAATATGATAGTTCTGTGTTCCGTTTCACTGATTGTGGCTGGTCGACGTTAGCCCCCGGCTTTCCCGCAACTTCGAAGGCAGTGCATTAGCTAATTCTGTATCTTCCAGGTAATAAGTTTTAAACGTAAACCGACAACGATTCGAAGCTTTACTTGTCAATTAAGAGAATAAACGTTTCTGGGCCGGTATCGGCTTTATTCAAGCGTGATCCAAGCTCGTTGCGTTGGCTTAACGGAAACGAGTTCCCCGGAAAGAAGATATAGCGTTAAGCTATATGTCCATTTACTTTGGTAGCAACGCCCCGAGAATTGTGTCTTTCCGCTCGGATTTCAAGCGGTGTCCCTTCTTCTTTTTCTTTTCTCATCTTCTTCTCCGTTTTCCAGGCACGTGTTACTGTACACACGAGTCCTAGGAAAACTCGATCCGAATTTATTCCAGCGCGAAATCGCGGCAACCGAGGGTTCGCCTGGTGCACTCGCAACTGCAAACCCTTTCCAGGGGACACGCTAAACGTTCACGTATCCTCGACAAGCCGCTGCATACGACATGTTTTGTAAATCATACACGATGCGCTGACAAAGACTACAATCCCGTGAATCGCGAATATAAGGATCCAACAAATATTTAAGTATTTCGGATTCAATTCGAAGAGGATACTCCCTGTCAGCGGCGTTGTTCTTTGCGACAGTATATTAAATGAATTGTGTAGAGCGCCATGTACGATTTCAGGAAAAAGAGGGAACAGCCCCTTACTTCACTCCGTTGCTTCTTTTACCGTTCAATTTCGTCGTCGTCTGTCATCATCATCATCATCAGTGTCATCTTGCGGTGATCAGTGTCAATGTACAGGGTGCTTCAAAATTGTATGTCGTGAGTACATTTTTCAAGATCAAGAATTGTTAATATTAGGTTGGAGGTAAAGTTTTGTCGTATTTGAATGAAAACATTTGAATCAATTTATAAAAATACCATCAGCCCCGACACGGCTTCGCCCGTGCTAAGCGTGAGGAGAATATACATGTTGATCTTAAAATAATTTTAACTAATGCTATCATTTAGCGTAAGGCATCAAATAAATATATAATAAATATAATAGTATATAATAAATAATTACGAGCATTATGCAACACGATATCAATGTACAAATATACACTTCGTATAAAACTAATAAAATATCGTTTGACTTTTGTTTGGATGCTCAATAAACTGCTTACGGGTATGTAGGTTAGTTTGCCGTGATTCGGCTCTTGCGATGGCCCATTGAGAATCGTTTATTCTAATTTAGCTATTGCAAAGCTTATGGGACACTGTTGCGTGCATATGCACCGTTTTCGGTGTTCGAGCCTTATAAACAGAGAGCTATAAATTCCCTGAACCGTGGAAAATTTGTCAAGCGGATTGTAGCGTACATTTGTTAGTAACGAAAGGGAATACAAACCATTTTGTAACTGGAAACTGTCTCCGCTAATTTCGGGCGGCGAGCGGGTGCGTCACAGGGCTTGAAATGCATTTTTAAATCAAATTATTGGAGTGCGCGTTACCGTGCGAAAGTTAAATAAAAAAAGCAGGATAACCTTGTATGCGGAATGAACTGGTGAAAAAGACGCCTAAAAGGACAAACTGTGTTATTTCTCGGTGAGAGTAAATTACTCCGCAACTGGCGTTAGTGCTGTAAAATTTCACGCAGGAAGTCAGGCTACAAATTATTCGGGTTGGTCGTTCGCTAACAAATTCGAAACAAAGTGCAAATGCTCTTTGAACGAACATTGCTCGCTGCGTGAAACACCGTGGAAATAATCAATTAGGGGTAAAGAGGCTCATAGGATGGCTAACTAACAGAAATCCAATCAACAAACGCGACAACGCGGGCGATTCAAAAGAAGCGAACACGATTTTCGGCTGACAAAAAAAAGGTAGAAAGTCGTTTAATTATCTTCTGAATTGCACAGGGGGCGCCGCATTTTCACGCGAGTCGTGTCAACGCGGTAATTGAGAAGCTCAAAACTGTAATTACAGCTGCGCGTTACTGTCACTCGGTCTCTCACGTCATGTAATCGCATGAAAAGCGAATTACGGACGAAGGGTTTAACTTTCTCGAGGCATTTAAGTTAGAAATCGGCTACGGTATTCACCGTGACAGAACAGCGAGAACTAGCGGGCGTTCCAACGTTTCACGATTTAATTGAATTTATTTATTTACTGCGTTGGAATTAGCATACTGCGAATGTAGTGAATAACTGAATGTAGAAGAAGTGCAGCATTGTAGAACTTTTGTAACAATATCTGCAGCAAATAAAATGCAAGTTAATACCGCGTTACGTGTTTAATCATTATTTTTATTAACCTTTGCTGACTTTTATTGTCACGTACGTTACATGCAATTACAATCATTTTGTCAGTAATTACAAATCGATCGGATTTATTTAAAAATTATTTATTTTCGACATTATTTTGGTGCCAGATCATCTGACATGGTTGTACTAAATTAGTATTATTGTTACATCGTAACACAATGCGTTACATACGTTTCATTATATAAAACAAATATTAATTTACTATGAATTGTGCACTTTAGTAGTACGGTGGTGGACGATATTATTTATGTAAGTCGGCCTGTTGCTGCAGGTTCGGACAGGCAAACATTTTTTTCAATCAGTCAGTTTCCTGACAATTTAAAATTTCCATAAGAATAAAAAAGTTGATTGGCAAATAGAACAACAGAAAGACAAACTTTTCCCTGTAAACAGGAGTTTTTAATTCGAAACAGCAATTTCGTGACACCAGTTGGTACCATGTTCCCAAACACAATTGTTCTCGAAGTTGCCCTGAGCAGAAGCTTCGCGAAACAACTTCTTCGGGGCAACTTTCAATTCTCTTAGCCGGAACACACTTTCGCGAGCATTTTTAACAGAAGAGGGCATGCTTCACCGGGTAAGTTCGGCAAACGACGTTCAGCAAGTTCTCGCAGGTCCGATCCGTGTAGTCCGTTGAAAGTTCGCTTATTAACCGTAGTCACAATTGCCTAACATGATCGTGCATTTTGAAACAGGTAGTCCCGGCTCGTTGTTCCGCGAGAAAATCGAATCTCCGTCGGAAGCGACGGTTATCTCGTGTGGCTGCGGCTGAAAGCACCTCAGACAATTTCCTGCAACCTTCGACTTCCTGTTGCTCGCATCTTCGCCGCGGTGTCTTACAGGTTGCCCTTCGTTTACAATCTCCTCTTGTTTTTTTCCAGTCCTCTGCTCTAAGTTATCCACCTTCCGACCGAGAGAATAATAAGCGTTTCGCTATCATGACAAGCGGTTTACATTATTCATACTAGTCATTACTCAGCTGCTTTGTTGTGCCTGCGCTGCATCCCGATAGCTCAAAAAAATTCTCTAAAAGGCGCCTTAGGATTGAAAATACGTCACATTTTTCAGAATTTTTGTAGTGCTATGTCACGGTGAAAAACAATAAAAACTAGAACGTTTTCGACGTTTCTGCTGTGAGAAGGAAAGATACGCTAGTTGAGGTTTTTTATTTTTTACGAGCACAGTTTGCTACAAAAATATCTGAAGAAATTCTGTAAAATGCCCGTTAGGATCCAAACTGTGTCACATATTTTTCAGAATTTTAGAACGCATAAGAGACCAGAAAATGAGCGGAAAAGCGTGAAATCTAATTTACTCTGTAACCTCCCTCGCGGGCTAACTAGGGCGTTGAAATTTGACTCGGAGGGGTGTTTTTTGATCAGCTTTCAAATGGTTCGATAGCCATTGAAAAACCAGTAAGGGCAGATGTCTGTCCGCCGCTACAAGGTCGTCGATTTACAACTATTGGAGAATAGTATCAATGTAAACAACGCATTCCATTACTCCAGATTTTATTCACAGTTCTTCTGTTCAGGGAACCTTCTGTCTGTGCAGGATTCACGGTGAAGATTTTCAACACCATCTATTTAAATACGTGTGTCATTTTCTCTGCCAATTACTGAAATTGTAGAAATGCTTCCAAAGAAGAATTGGTTCATCCGGGTTCCGTCGACAACCCGGTGTCCAATGTGGCAGACAAATACCCCGTTGTAACCGTATGGTGGAAACCGGAAGGAAGATCCCGAATCTTGTTGGAATTTCACCCCAACTCTTTCCGTCGGCGTATATGCATCGAAATTGGCCTTGCAAATGGATTGACTTACCGGTAGCCACGTTTCACCTTCACCATCCAAACCGAGGAACGACTCCTCCGCTGACATTGTTCGTTTCACTTTCGCTAAGCCAATTTTCGAAAACCACACAGGGGCGGAAAGTTCGGAACGGTGAGGGACCGTGGGAACAACGAGCTGCGACTGTCCGTGGTAGCAGATAGAAACCGTGGCTCTAATTTCCCCGTAACTTTTCAGGTTTCTTCTCTCCTTCCCGCATAGTTCCAGAAGTTCGGCCCCCGACACGTATCGAAACGTCGAGAAGTTTTCCCGGCGCCCGTGGGCGATTTTCGGTTAGCAGACCGTTTTATCTTTTCTCTCCGACGGAATTGTATACCGTCCAATTAAGCATAATGGAAGGAAAACATCGTTCTCGGTCACGAGCGTGCCGTAACCCGCGTGGACGATAACGCGAGTCTTCCGAGTTCATTTCGCGATAGTGTCCCCGTCGAATCGCCCTTTCTTGGAAAACTGCTACCCCTCCTCTTTTCACCAGCACGATATAACCCAGACTCATTGAAATTCGAATTAACTTTCGTTGAACGTTCTGCACCGTCTACGAAGATTGGGTGCTGTGATATTGCATCGTGTACCGAGATCTTCGAAATTTTTATGGTAGAACTTCGGAAGTAATCCTGCCGACAGAGGGCCACATGCAAAATACCCACGAAATTACCCACGTCTCATTTGCCACAAACTTTGCACATTAGCCCGCTGTGCGAGTCCGGTATCGACCCAGGAAATGGCTCACTGAGCTCCAAGGTCGGAAAGTGAGGAGATAAGGGTGACTTTTGATCAGACATTGATAGCGACTTGCATCGAGCGATTTCAAGATCAAATTTCTAATCATTAGACTACGAATTTCATGCATTTATTACAAAAATGGATATGTACGATTTAAAACAGTGGAGGTATTAAAAAGATTTAAGGCTACCAGTGTATTAGTTTCACCTTCATGAGATAATGAAAAGAAGATTGAAATTTTGTATTTGGCTCGCAATCTACTAATCATAGAAAGATACAACGTACTTTAGCTAGTTTTTTAAAGATTTTCCAAGGATTTCAAGTCTAAACAATTTAGATAAATCAATCTAACTCATTGTGAAACTTCGGATTTTATGCATTTTTTATGCGGATTTTTACATAAAAATGTATTTCTTTTACCAGATTGACTTACTCATGTTTGCCAAAAATGCACAAATCCCACAGTCTACTCATGGTTCTCGACACGCTTGCTCGCAGAACATCAGAAACGATAATACCCGCGTTATTTCTGAAAAATTACAGATTCTCTGCGTCATGGATGCTGCGTTAACGTCGCACACCAACGCTACTATAACTGTTCTTCGCTAATGCATTTTGCCTGTCCCAGATCGTTCTACTTTACGAACGTACCGTAAAGATTCCCGCGAACAAATCGTCGTGTATTTAACTCGCACGGATCGGCGATGTTTGCGCGGCTACTAATGAGTAGAACGTGTGCCACCTGGCTGGCATGTAATTACTCGCGGGATTGGCCGTCACCGCGTTTAATCGTTGCCCACAAATCGACGACCGGTTAATGGAGAATAGTATAAACGGCGGAGTAAATGTTGAGCGATATTTCGGGCCAAGCGGAATTACAGCGAGGCGTTACGTCGACGAGTGACAGGACACGCTCGGAACATTGGGATTATCGTTTGTCGTCGGACGATAATTCTTTCCCGACGACCGATTCCGCTGGTGTGGGATTTATCGCACAGCCTGATTACGAAGATCGTGATTAATTTCCATGACCGGTTGCTCCAGTGCGCACGATCATTCCGATTCAGTCCCCCTTAACCGCGCCGCTGCATTTTCGATTTTTCGACCCAGCCCGCTCTTTTTTTTCGTTTCTTATCCTTTCATCCGGTGACCTTGTTTTTCGCGCGTTGTTGGCGTCGAGATTAATATCTTTTTGTTCCGTCGGCTGCAGGCGAGTGGAAGGCAATTTCACACGCTCGTTGATACGTTTGTTCGCTGGTTCGTTGGATGGGCCCAACACTGTAAACTTTGATCTGCGCAGGTGAAATTGTTTCGAAGCTGTTTATGTAATAATTATACCGCGCCGGAAACTAGGCTCGTTTCGCAAACGTTACACGTCGATTTAGGTAGTTGGTGCGCGTGTCCTATGTTTTCTGGCTTTGTTGGCGACTTGTCCAAAAGTAATATGCTTATATCTTCTCTAACAACACAGATGAACTGCCTACATGCTTGTCATTTAGCGTGGTAAATAAGATGCTCTGTCTTTTCGTAACATTTATAGGCGTTGCTGTGGCAGTCCGTAACTCCTGTCTCCATGAATGTCATAGACTGGCTTTTTCTGGTTTCGTCGGCGATTTGTCAGAAAATTAAAGTAATATATTTTCTCTATGTTTTTTCTAATGACCACATTAATAACAGAAATGAACACAACACAAATGTACTTGCCCCTGCTTGCCATTAAGCGTGCTAAATAAGATAATCAGTTTTTTATGACATTTAGGGTGCGCTCACGTACGGGACCGTTGACTCTACAGACATCTCCCATGGTAAGAAAGGTCTAGAGAGGAGTCTTCTGTCTCCCCTAAAGCAATATACTTTCTCTAATGACCACAGTGATAACAGAAATGAACATAACACGAATGAACTGCTTGCCATTCACGTGCTAAATAAGATGCTCTGATTTTGTATGACATTTATAGGCGCGTCGTTGTCTCCAACTCCGCAGTCTCCAACTCGGTATCCGTAAATGTCATGGACTGGTGAATCCGCATACAGATCAGCACCAAGTATACACGTCTGAAGTTTCTTTGCCGTTGCGAAGCATTCACGACGGGGAAGCATTAACTACCGGTACTCGATCCATTTCACCGGAAGCTTCGAGGACGCGACGTCTGAATCGCCTCGGTATACTGTCTGTAATTACCGTCGATGCGACGGTCCCGTTGATCCCGTTTTTCGGGGAGCGTTCGCGGCAACAAAAAGTCGGCTCTAATCTCGTTTCGACGAGACGGGACGAGCCGGTAATTCCTTTTGACGGTTAAACGCGAATAAACTGGCCATGGGTCGGAAGGCTGGAATTCGCGTCTCCGGTTATTCGAGCTCTGTGCCACGTCGGTCCCATTCGCGTGTCTCGGGCAACGAACTCTCTTTCGTTTCGGCGAAGCTTGGAAGACTGCTCCGATGCTGCTGCGTCACTCTTTACTCTGTTTTTACGATATGACACGGAACCGGAAGGACGAGCGTCGCCTTTGTTCGACCCGGTAGAACTCGCTCCCGCGTAATACGGTTTTATGCTACCGGGTCGCCTCCGTCTCGGAATTTCCTCGAGATGCTCGTTTGTTTTTCTATCTGGGGCATACGAGCCCGTGGATACAAGAGACGCGAGCCCGATTATTCGCGGCCAAGTTCGCGATACATAATGCAATGACAAGGGAACTCGGCGCCAGAATCCGATGGCGAACAGTCCATGCAAGTTAAAGTGCCCGTCGGACCTGAAGTTTTAAGCCTCCCCGAAGAGCTGATTCTTCGACAGTTTCTGCGACTCTATACTGCGACCTAGATTAATATATGAATTTCATTGAGGATAACGGTCGTGGATTTTATGGACCATAACATTCGGAATTTCAGGGAATTTGGGAAAAGCGCCCATTTGACTTTTAAAGGCATACGCGTGATTCACGACGAACTTGATATGTCCTCCGTTGATGACCGTCTTAATCAGTCGGAAACTGTCACAGTAAGGCACTGAGCCGTCATGCAAGTTTAGTGCTCGTTTGATTGCCTGCAATAAGCAGGACATGATAATATATAGGCAATTTTATTAGACAAATTTTAAGAAAGTGGAATGAATTGAAATCTTATTTTTATTGGGAACAGCCTTTGTAAATCCGAAACAAATAAAAATTGAACGAGCGTAATGTTTTCAATTTAATCGTAACACTTTCAGTATTACATCAGAAGGAAATTGAATGATTTATAAAAAATTATTCCGTTTCAAATGGTCTACGACGATTTTTTGACCGATTGTCCCAACTGCATCGCAATGCAGTTTCCTTGGAATGACCGAGTGTCGGTAGATCTACATACTGCGAATATTGGATGATTTAGTGGTCTAATCAATATTCGTTTACTAGACCTCGAAGTGACCGACGGGTCCACCTCGGTCGGTGATTTACGGAGACGTTTCCCGAATGATTCAAGCGACTCTGGAATATCTGGGCCGTACGTGCATCAGGATAGGTAGCGAGGTTCATTCTTCTTGGAGGGACGCGTCCCTGCATCGTTGGTTTCCGGCAGCGTGATTGCGATATATCGTCCGCGAACGAGACAAAGTTGAAGAAAGACCCGCCATAAATCGAAACAGTTTACTGGGCCGCAGCATTAGGTGCGACGGCGACGGTCTCGTTTTTATGGTTGGGGCGAAATGATCACCTGCAAACACATATTTGTCAACAGGGGTGGCTCGTGGGTGGTGCATTCATGGAACACAGCCAAATCTCAATCCATCGAACGGGAATGCGGCCAATGCGTGATACTCCCGGGGAGCTTAACGCATCGTCGATGCACCGATGCATCCCGATCCGCCCCCTCACACCCCCGCGACAACGGCAACGTTTAAAGCCTCGCGACCGGGTTTAATAAATCGGTGCCTCGAGTCGACAATTAGCTCGCCGCTGATTATGTCGCGTGAAAATAATTATCGCGCTCCACGGCGCTCCCGTAACCGAGCGATTATTAATCGCCTGGAGCATCGTATTCCAACACCGCGTCGCGTCGTCTCGTCAGTTCGGTAACAATTACTCCTAATCCGTTTAATCGTGTAATTACTTTCGTTCCACGGCCAGCTTCGAATCCCGCCCCGAACCGACTCGCCTGTAATTAATACCGTCGAAAGAACGAACGACGTTTGCTTTTAATTAATGCCAACCGCAATCTTTTCTACCCGGATTGCGAAAGAGAATCCGCCAGCGCACCGCCAGGAATATTTTCACAGACAACGGGTTATACCAGCGGTTCGGATTCTGCAAATAAACGCGGCATTTTTAATTTCTTGTACCGACATGCCGCGGATAAATGTTCAACGGTAAGTTTGGTCGATGTTAATTTTACCTGGCGGAATATTGCACGGACATACTGTACGCTCGAGCTTGTAATAACGTGTAACGAGCGGAATGTAGACTTTACTTAAAGATAACAGATTTTCCTTTTATTAAAATTCGAACCTGAATTTCAAACTCCGAGATCTTTTTGGGAAAAGATCATGCTGTATTCGCGAAAGAGAAGAATGGTGACTGTACTGTGAAAAATAAATTTCCGATCGAAACGTTAGCAACAGAGTTATTTATGCTGATCACGCTTCGTGGCTCACCTTGCATGATTAATGAACACTAAACCACGAGGGGTCAATTGACCCATTTCAGAGATTTTATTTGACAACTACTGAAATCCACTATACATTATAGAAAAGACCAGAAAATATAAATTAATTTAATCTTGTTATTGTTATAATACTGTACACATCAGTCACTTTTGACGATCGGTAGGTTTAGCGTGAAGTTAAATGGTATTTTAACATAACTAAAATACTCGAAGCGACTCTTCGAATATAAAATTATTCTTGTGGAAAATTTGCGAACACCAAAATGATTTAGGAATTTTCAGGAATAAAGTTTGCTCGCGTTTTGGAAAATAACACACGTATGTGTAATTGTTGCTGGGCCTTGCACAAGCCAGCAACTGATGGAAACAACGAGAGCCGAGGTAACAACGTTACGAAAGTTTATTTGCAGGCAGCACGCAACATTGACGAAAGCAAGACACCGTGCGTAAACTGACACGGGAAATCTGCAGCAGGAAGGTGCAACTCTATTTTCCATGTATGAACAGTGGCAGAAGTTTGAATACAGTTGGTGGAACGCACAGGCTCGGGAATACTCGGGGAATCCGAACTAGGGAAGAGAAATTCTATGGAAGTTGAATTACCTTTACGATACCTCGAAGAAAGCGCAGCTACCGCTGCACGCGTATTGTAAATCATTTCGACCGAGCAGACTAAGTAAGTTCGAAACTACGAGGGACGAACTTGAACAACTGGTCAATTGCGAGGAGGATACTGGTTGAGTTTTAGAAAATGTGACTTTAACTTCATTCACGCCATGATTGTTGAATCAACAGTGACTTTGGTCAGTGTCATTCTAATTCTTCATCTTGTCAATTACCTTATTCAATGATCGTGTTCGAAAACCGAAATCAGGGAAGGGAATTATGATTATTTCGAATTCTGGAACGAGAAACAAGTCTTTTGTCGGCAGCCCTTCGTTAATAGAAAGAAACTCATTGTTACGCGAATGATCGCATTATACGAATAAAGTTTAACTGCAGTTACAATAAGTGCTATTATCATCCTTGTATAACTTAATCTTTGCGCTTGTAATCTGAAAGTAATTTTCATGGACTGCGACGACAGCCGCTAGACTATTATCTTAAACTGATTACGCGGGCAAGTCTTTTAACAAGTATTTTAATTGTATGAGAGTATGAGATCTGCCGTTAAACTGTGATTACGTTCACAAATTATACAGGAAGTCGGTAATACTGTGAAATTCTGAATAGAATGTCGTGAAAGCAGAAAGTGAAATGTCCTTGCAATGATCAGACAAGTGTAACGAATTCGCAAACGAAGTACAATGAAGCAATAATTCGATTAAAACAGTATTAAGTATAATATAAATCATTGCCAATCAATAGAAATGTAATCCAATTAGTATGAAATTCTGAGAATGGAAATTAGAATCATAATTGATTGTGTAAAAATCGATTAATAAGAGTAGCGAACGAACTATCGTCGGATATGTGGACGTTAATTGTTTCCGCTGTTGTTTAGACATAATTACAGTAATCCTTAATTCGAACGATGACTCTCTGGAAATTGCCATAAACCGCGTGAAGCTCCGGTGTAACGTTTCCAAAGAGTAGAACCGAACCGCAATGATCAGACGACTGTAGGAGTCCATTGTTTACGCGCGAGAAAATTGAAAACGGTTCTGCTCCGTGCAAACATTCGCATGGTAACAAGAGGGATGCGCGAAACGCGCCGGTGCGGGTACCAGGCGGAACGAACGAGTTTAATTGCGGAATGAACGAGCGTGAATGGAGCACTCACCCCGCTTGGAAGCGTGAAAACTGTCCTGCGGTTTTATCTGCTCAATCTGGGCGCTGAGACGAGACTTGGGCAGGATGTCCCGGTTGGCGTTGATCTTTTCCACGGCATAACGAAAGGCCACTTCCTGCTTGTCGTCCGACGGATGAAACAGCCCACCTGGGAAATCACACATCCATATTAAAGCGTTACTTTGACGAGGATTCGTCCGCATCCCGGAGTTTCTTATTTTCTACCGTCCACGTCCGGCCGCTTGCCTCCTTTTCCAACATTCCCGTCCGCACTCGACCTAGTTATCCGTTTTCTGATACCTTACGTGTTTTGAATATTAAATATTTCCCTTGGCAAATCGAAATCATTGTACTGGCTGCACCACAAAAGGTGTAACATCAGTGGTAGGCAAGGTGTAGGCAGTGGTGGATATAACGGGCCCCGAATTTTTTATAAGAGTTTTATTGCAGCTTCTATGTCTGACGTGAGGATCCCAAAATTTTTACCGCTTGGGGCCTCCTATTGACTTGAGCCGCCACTGCCTGTAGGTAGCTCCTTAATCCCCATCCGTCCCTCGTGTCAATTTGACACAGTTTTCCCAATATAAGTTATACTGTTCTGCTATTTGTAGGTTTTGTCCGAAACTTGGCGACTTTTATTTTCTTAATGCGACACATATAACCGCAAAAATCTAAGATGTACATAAATGTTAATTCATCAATTTGATTAAAAAAAACATTGAAAAGTAACTGTTTACCTTGTTATTTTATCGAATTTTTATCATTGTGTCAATTTGACACCGAGGGACGAATTCAGTTCGTGAAATGAGGGACGGATGAGGGTTAAATTACTTTTCCCTTAAGCAAAACAGTATCGTGGTATTTAGGAAATACTATAATATTTAGTTACAATCAATTTTTTTGTTACCTTGAGACAATAATCAAATTTGCATACATTCCCAAGGTTTTACTCATGTCCCAGTGCGTTCCAGAGAATTTTCTTTTTTGCTAATCAAAGGAAAAGTTACATAAAATGTATTGCATTTGCGATGGAAATTTTTTGTATACTGAAGAACGTAAACCATTTTAACCATTAAGCACGAATCCGAAATAGAACACTTCTAGCAAGAGTTCGTGTAATGACGTCAGTTGCCATCAATGCAGCCTTTGAGGCATTAATTCGTCGCAAAAGCAGCGGCATCCGAAGAACAAGGATCCCCACGATCTCCGTCAAGCTGCAACCTGCCACAAAGCATGTTGCTAACGCAATTGGCGGCAGAGAACAGGTTCGACGAAGAGCGAGGAACAAACTATTTCTTCGATGGGAAGTGCAAACAACTGTGAGGTAATCTGAAGCTGATACACGTACTAATTGGGTGCAGAAGTAGTTCTGTCTTGAAAAAAATCTATCCGCCTGCTGGCAGTCTTTAAACTCGCATTGCGAACCAGAGAATAGATAAATTGTTCCGACGGCATTAATATGCAATGAACTCGAGGAGGAAGATGGTTCAAGGCCTACGAGAAAGTTAAAACTTTGAACGGGGTAACGTTACGGATGGACCGACGACGCGACGAAAAGTTGGGAATTAAAGAACACGGTGATAGGCCTCTTTAAAATTCGGACTTGCTCGCGAACAGAGAAAAGGATGTTTAATAAAGTAGAGAATTCATGCTAGTCTGGGGAGAAAGGGTAGGAAATGGTGAAAATTTGGGTAATTCTTCCGCTTGAAATATTAATACTATGTATATACTCCTTTAGCGGCAATGTGAGAACGTTCGTAATGTGCTCCATACTTTACGGTGTTAATAATAATAAACATATTTTGCGTATTCTCGTTTGTAGTTACACAAATATTCGGACATCCCTTAATTATAAAATTGGACGAAACGACTTATATTGTTTTGAGACGTTAGAACGATTAATCAAAAATAAAAACGATTTTTAATTATTTTTCTGTGTTCATAACGAAAATGTAAAACGTGTTTTCTGTCAATCTAAGTATGTTGCGTTGAATCTTGTTTTTATTAAAATGATTAAAATGAAAAAGGTGAATTTGATTTGCAAAAAATTGAACACGATCTGCAGGATGGTGAATTAGAAGTGCAGGAGTTTCCTTGCTGGGGTATCCCAGATTTGGATAGTTATTTAGCAGCGCCTGATCGCGAGTGCATAATTCCCACGGCGATGAACGTCCAAGCGAAAACTGGCCGCGGGAACGTCGAAGAAAATCAATCGTGCAAGACGCATCGATTGAAATCCGGCGCGTCTCGAATTAGACGTCGGGAGGAATTGGCGCCATAAATTGATTTTAATCTCGTGCATGTCATAAAGTAACCGGTCGAACAGCTGCGCCAGCTCCGCTCTACAATTTATAGAATTTACGCGATAGATTTACGTCTCTCGTTAAGGGCAGGCATCGATTAACTTCGTCGAGGGGCGACGCGATGCGACGCGACACGGAATATAGTGAAGCGACGCCGACAACCATTGAAAAAAAGACCGTCGCGACGAGCACAAATCTTCCTCGTACACTCGAACCAACGGGTACTCGGAGATAAAACGACGTGCAGCTTTACGATCCCCTAAATAAATGAATCAACCAGTATTTACAACTTTCGATCTTAAATTTTAACATAAAAATTATTTACATTGGACTGCAGTTGCAGATTTATCTGTTTTATGAATACTGTGCTGAAAGCGGTACACTAGCACTTTTAAATTTGATTTATTTAATTTCTACGAGAAATATAAAAATTTCCAAAAATGTAATTCCTTGAAGGAGGTGATTAAAGAGCCATTTGCAGCAGCTCATTTCAGCGAATCTCCGCGGACGAAGGGGTGCGAAATTCGCCTGTAGTAGCAATGATAAAACATTTCATAACACCTTGTACGTTTCAATAATCTCAAAAGGATCACAGTAGTTCGAATGTCTCAGAAGTCCAAGGGAGTAGTAAGCATGTCAAAAGTTTCGGTGTCTCTAGTGTTATCTAAAAGTTCAAGGGTTCCCGAGAACCCTGTGGATCTGAACGTTCTGAAGCAACCGGAGGTCCTAGGAATCAGCGAATATTCAGGGACTAATACATTTGAGACTTCCGGGATTTCCAAATCTAAAATCATTGGAATCCCCTTAATACGGAGACTGAAAATCCGATAATCGCGGCGGAACTACTTGAACTTTCCAAGCCTTCCTACGCGTGCCTGATGCATAAAATTGTTTATCATCTCGTATTATGTCGTCGCACAATGAAACTGGAAATATTTCTCGTCGACCTTGTTGGAAAGTTTCATATTTAACGTTCTCATAATTTGTGAACGAACTAGAATTGGATCTACCAATGTTTTAAGAAATTGATCAATAAAGCAGTCACTGGTCCTGAACAGGAGAAAGAAAATTATTGTATAAAGTTCTAAGTACTCGAACAAATCTGACTTGCGTGGTATCGTGTAAATTTCAATTCAAATTTCAGCGGACCCAAGGAGCCGATGATATTAGAATCCCTACAAACCTGTCGCCATAACTTCTGCCGGTCTGGGTTAATGCTCTGAGATACACTGATTTAATGGGCCATAAAAAAGAGAAAACATAAAGAGTCCCTCTGTAAAAAACAGTTGATCGTAGCCTCCTCGGATTACAGTTCGGCATAAAATGTTAACCGATGCTATCATTCGTTGCATAAAAACGTCACATACACGGTAACCTTACGCTCTTAACTTCATTTCATCGGTCGATCGACTTCGTAACGCGCACGCGCCCGTTCCATCTCCGTTCCCTTCTCTTTTCCCCTGCAATTCTTTTTTTTCTATATCTCTGCGTCGTCGTTTCACCGAATTAATAGGGCTTGAATATTCATTGATTTTTAATGAATTATTTTGTAGCGTACGGCCGTTCTCTCGACTGTTCTCGACGGCCAAACAAAACCGGTAAATTGATACCGTTTCCATACGTTGCACGTATATCCGGCTAACATCGTACACAAAATTCCGGTTTAATTACTAGAAATTTCTTGCGAATTGTGCTGAATCGTGTGCGAAACACGGCAACATCGGACGACGCCAAAGTTGTGCGTTCCATTTCGTGGCACGGCACCACGGCGTGTCGCAAAACCGTTGGGAAATTATTGATAATTGATACAGAACCGCTGTTCCGTTTTCAATAGAGATAATACACTATTCTGCGGAATGTATTATGAGACACGCGAAAAATTCTCGTTTAACATCAACCACGCGCACCGAAGTATTTGCTCCGAGAAGTTGGCCAAAATTATTTTGATATTATTTTAAGCTGATTTTGATCACAATGTATGCTCCATTTGTATGCTCGAAAAGCTGATCGAAATATTGTCGTCCGTCGAAAATAGCTTCGGAGAATGATATATAGTGAAAGCAAAGCAACCGTGGCATTCTTTTCACTGGAGCGTCCACTCGCAGTGACACCCGAGGAACTGCAATGTTTGCTCGTGTGGTTCAAATGTTGCCGGACTCCGGTGTTAAATTGCAAATAGAAGCCATTATTTACTCGCAAACCGAACAAGACGTCCTTTTGTTGACAGACTGCCCGTGCGTGTGTATATCGTTAACTGCGTGTCTGGCTCGAAGAACACGTGACAGCTTTGCTGTTTCACTTGACAAATACAATTTACAGCAAAAAAATATTACTGACAGTAATGATAAAAATAATTAAGTATTATTAAATATTTTCCCTTTTGCGGATAGTCAACTGACAAATTTCGGAAACTTTGCAAGATGTAAAACACAAAAATTTCAATCCATCAATACCTTCAGTACAAAGCACCGTCTGATCGAGCACAAAGGATCGATTCTCTTATCCGCGTTAAATTGAAATCGCTAAAAGCCTCATTAAAAAAAAGACAAACAAAAGGAACTTGCGCACAAAGACGCGATTCATCGCATTGAAATCCGAGTTCCAATAGTATTTATTAAGCCCTCGTCGGTTTAATTCTATTTCTACAATATTGTCCATTATCCTGCTTATCAAGCGGCTCTGTATACAGATGAACGGCGCGTCGCGTCCTTTTAGCTCCACCTGCCGCATAATCGTTATCAATAGAGCATTTTCGACTCTCCAGAGTGAAGCTCCTGAAATTTTCATACAAATGGAAGAGTTGCTTCAAATGATCTCAGGAATCACCTCTTTCAACGGACTACATTTTTACCTGTACGTGCTATCATTTTATAAGGAGTGTACAACATACTGAATATTCAGTTCTACTATAGTAATAGTTTTCTTGGGTAAGAGGTGATTTCGAATTAAATAGAGACTTCGTTGAGCTTAATATTATTCATCACCGGGAAATTTTCGACCGCGGAAGACGTATCGATTACAATTTCATTGTTAGGGCGTCATCCGGCGGGTGGCAAAGGACTCCAGTAGAAAAGAAGCGGACGTTGGGATAGGGAGGTGCGGGGGATGAAAGAAAGAGGGAGAAAGACCGAGCCTTTTAAACCGGAGAACGGAGACTGGAAAAGATACTCACCTATCCTAATGATATCAGGAAGAGCCGCGGCGTGGGCGGCGAGGAGCGCCAGCAGGAGCCACCTCGCAGCCATTTCCGGTTCCGGTTCGCCCCCACGTCTCTACCCCGTTCGCTGTCGACGCCACCGCCCCCGCCTGCGCCCCCTGCGCCCCCTGCGGGAGCTGGTGTCCCCCTCCTGCCGCAGGGACTCACGCCGCTGGAAAACAAGATGGGACGGTGGTGAGTTCATTAAAATGCGCCTCGCAAACCACCGCGTCCGGTCTCTGAATATATACCCCCGGACCGAAAGCAACGGGAGCTTTCTAACGTTCACATCATAATCACCGGCCTCAGACTGATTAGGAGCCTGCGACAATGAGTACGATTACGTACCCAACCATCTACGAAGATTAACAGGTGTGTTCGATTAGATAATTTTCGAATAAATGTAATTTCCAAGCGGTACTGATTTTATTGAGCTTGGAAAAAACTAATTTCGGTATTTTAATGTGAAGTAAAACCGAATCTATTTTATTTAAGCGACAAATTTCGATCAATAAAATATTTTCTTATTTATTCTCTTTGGAAAAAGATCATCGAAAAAAGTGGAAAATATCTTGTTGATTAAAGTTCATTGCTCAATGAAAAAAATTCAGCTCCATTTCACCTTAAAATTACTTTCTTATCAAGTCAATAGTTTCAGTTTTTGGAAAACAAGACGGGCTAAGTTCATTAAAATGCACCGCGTAAACCATCGCGTCCGGTCTCTGAATATATCCCTCCCTCCCGAAAGCAAAGGGAGCTTTCTGACGTTGACACCATAATGACCGGCTTCGGACGGATTAGGAGTCGACGACGACGACAGGTCTGCCGTCGTCTTCGTCCAGCCGAGTCCCGTCCTCGGTTGGAAAGGAGGCCACGGGATAATGAGGTTACGGGCCGAACGATCCTGGGTGAGGACGAACTCCCGGAAGCCTGTCCTCATCCATTTCGGGCTCGTTTTAAGTTCCTCGGAGTCACTGTTCGATGGAGCACCGCGGCTCAAAGTGGCTGCTATCGGCGCTGAGATTACGAGGGACGCGAGATCCGCCACACAGTCGTCTACAATGTTGTTCCTGGTAGCCAACGGTTTAATTTATTTTGAATCTACAAATATTAGTACTACACTACGAATCTTTATATAATTATGGCTTTTGAAAATTTTAATAAAATGCTGGGATATAAAATATGACAGAATGTAGTACGATTTCAATTTATTTAGGATCCACCATGGCTACTACCACGGAAAATAAGATTTGATTTGATTTGAGTTCTAAAATTTCGGCAATAAAAATTGGAAAATGCATAAACATGTTATTACCAATGACTAGTAATGAATTATAGTAACAATTCATCATAGTAACCCTCATAATAAATATCCGAGTCGCGGGTACAGCCTTGTAATTCTATGGGATCCCAGTAGCGTAGGAACTTTTTTAGAGAGTTTAGGCGAGAAAACGCGTTATTATGGTTTCATACGGTAGCGGTCTCTGAAAGGGGAAAACGACATGCAGCGACAGACAGAGACGCGACGGTACCGACGAATAAGTAAGACAGCGCGAGATAAAACCTAGTGGAAATAAAAGCAACGGCTCGTGCTTTTTCTAAGCTGCAGCTCGAGGGCGTTTTCACGTGTAAGCTGCAGACATGCATGGCTACAATGTCGGTGCGTGTATAATTCTCTGGTGCAGCGAGCGTGGATGCTGCAGCCTGGTGTCAGTAACCTGTCGGAGAAAACGCAAGAGCCGAAGAGAATGAAACCGGCGAATACAAGCTGAACCGACATCACTGGAATTTCATGCTGGTATGGACGCCCGGGAAAAAAATTTTTCATTAATTCCACTTGCCGACGAACATCCACTTTATCCGCCGGATCCTCCGCGATTTTTCTCTTCGCGCCATCTACAATTTTCCTCTGACCATAGGAAAAAAGGAGTTCCGTTTCATCTCGATCGCCGCGTACCGGAATTTCCGCCCGCCAAATTTTTCCCAGTATGAAATCGGGATATCTGGAATCGGAACTGAAACGATTCCTTGTTCCATAAGTCGGTCCGTGTTCGGGAATTAAATTTTTGTATGATAATTGAGAATATTTCGTTTCAACTGCACGTACATTGAATCCAAAGTTAACATGTTTTATAAATGAAAACTTACATGTGCAGAACCATTATTACCTTTTCCCGATTTACAGACAGTACGACTATTATTCAGAACATATAAATTAAGTTAAAACGGCTAATAACACAGCCGTGTATTATCTAATAAGAGATTAATGAAATGAAAGTTAGCCCCTGATGGATAAAGTCACGTACGTTCAACAGATACTTCATAACCGTATGCTAATGGCACCCTGATTGAGGACGACTACACGATGACGGAGGTCGTTTAATATACCTACACACATATACATTGCGTCATGTAATAAATTGTTAACAACGCCGAAGATAACGCTGTACTAAATACTCGATATTAATGAGCTGTACTAGATACTACGCTACCGTAACATATACCCTGGCTAGTAATATATTATCACTGGCTTAACTAGTGAAATCCTTGTGCTTCAGCAATATTTACATTATAATCTACGACAGTAATTAGTTTCGTAATGAGTGACCATTCCGATAAGATCGGCTAGATACGAAATTAATCCAGCACGTTCATACGGTTTAATTAGTGGCTTCTCGAAACGTTTACTTCGAATGAAATTTACTTATCTGTCCCGACATTTCATCACGTTTAGTACAATTTTACTAATTATTAACACTTTATCTAACAAAAGTATATTAATAGGATTTTTAATAGTTCTGTTGTGTCAAAAGAAAGCATAGAAATTTTCTTTGCGATCTTACATGTGAAACTATCGGATGACGTTATTGAGGGTAACGTGTCAATTCACAATGACAATTGGTGTGTTTGCCATGTACCATAGATTTTCAAAATTATCCAATAATTACCGGTCGGTAATGTGTTAAGAAGAAACGCTTTAATTTTCGTTTATTCCGAATGAATACGAACGCACTATTATTTTTGCTACAACCTAATAATTAAATCTCAGAGATACGGTGTTCTCGGGCGCGATAGACGCATACAGAACTTGAGTAGAAATTTCAGGTTGCAGAATGTGTGTACTTTGGACCTGTCGGTGAGAAATCAAGTATTCAACCGTGAATACTCCAAGACACTTATCGTCGGCCAATTTTCCCTTCTCGACAGCCAATTCTCTTTCTGTATAATTTATCACTCCCCTCTCCCCGATTCTTCCTCTTCTGGAAGCAACGTTCCCGTGAATGGCGCTGCTCGTTCACCGAAATACACTCGTAAATTTTCAATGCATAGACGAGCATCGAACAGTCAATGATATACGCTCTTGTACCGATCGCGCACTGAGGGATGCGACGAATCGTTATCATAAATTCCGAGCATTATAATTCCGTGGATTTCCGGATGTTAAGTTATAGAAAGTCGTGGCTTTCATCCGGATAATTTTAATAGAATTTACTATTAGATTGTTGTAAATGAAATTGCCGTTTTGAATCTTTAACATAAACTTCAATTTTACAAACTTTATTCATATTCCATTAATCGAAATAATTTCTATCGATATCAATACGCTTCTTCCACCTGACACAAGTGCTTTTTCTCCATGCTGAACGAAAATCGATTTTGAATCACGTACACTGTATAATGTCGATAATCTTATACACGCACATTCATGTACGAGATATGTACTTTTCAAATTGTGCAACTTCAACGCCATTTGTAGTAGCAAAGCTAATCTACAAAGGCGGGAAGTTTAAAATCTGAAAAGCGGTCATTTAAATTGCAACAACCTAATATAATCCAACTATAAATATACTATAATTTAACTATGAATCAGTTAAAATTGATCACTCAGAGAAAATTGTACGGCAAATGTTATTTAACACCTGAATATGAACATTTCGGAATATCAATTTTGCAAATATTGTGGTTTTACGTTTTTATTCGCGCGATTCTATAGAGATTTGTTGCGAAAGCTTATTCTAGCCATGAAAAGTTGGATCACAAACGCTGGATTAATTCTACGTGAATTCTGGTATGTAGCTTCAGTGGCGAGACTTGTTTCAGTATGAAAATTTAATTTAGTACTGGACATAGTTCCTCCAAACATTCGCCCAAATGTGTGGTAACACATGTAATTGTTATTTCATAGCGCAAAGTGATTATTATTATTATGATAATTCAAGAATCCATTTTTCATTTCAACAAAAGTACGTAGCCCTCAATAAAACTGGTACATTATCTCTCTATTCGACACTATTCCATTCCATTCTCAATTGCGGACTTAAACTTCAAATGTTCTATGGTAAATTAAGTAGACAATACTGGAAACTCTGAGCATGTTGATTCCAAGTGAGAACATTGCGCTTATGAATAGAACCATATAAAGTTCCCATACAGGAACAGCCATAAAATGCAATAAATAACATTTTCTAATAAAATTTTAGTAGACTAGCAGCCATATACAGGGTGTTTCGTCTAAAACAGGAGACCTAAATATCTCGTTCGTCTATCTAAATCTAAATTCAATCTAAGTTCGAGTTCATGATCGAATTTCTGTTATTATTAAAATCTGAAACGTCGCTGATAGTATGTTCTACATTAGTACACGAATTCATGGTAAGTTCAAAGTCGTGCTATTAAACATGAATGAATGGTACAATAATGTTTCTTATAACATACAACAACGAACAATGTGTGTACATATGTAAAAAAAACACTAGTGATCTTGTAAAAACGATTAAAAATTACAATTCATAAAAAACGATTCCTCCATCTAATTCGTCTTCTGAAACCATTCAGATTACGTTAGAAACATTTTTTGTATTTTCAGAGATAGACGAGATATTTAGGTATCCTTTTTTAGCCGAAACACCCAGTATATTTTTTTCAACTCGTCATCACAATTTGCGCAATAAAGGGTTATACTTTCATTACAGTACAAAGACCGCCAACCATAGATTCGACGAAACTAATTTGCGAGAAAACCCGAAAGCAATGAACAAACGGAATCACAGCAGCTAGAATCCTGACAGAGTTAAGCTGAACGCGGAGCCAAACTATAATCCATCCGTAACGAATAGGCCAATTATCAGGCAGTTTGCCTCGCGCCTCGCGGCCCACCCTCTTTCCGCATAATTTATCGATTTCCCGGCGAGACTGTGTTCTTCCAGCCAGAGGAACGGACGCGAACCGTTCATAGGCCACGTCGGCGTACATCCGTGAAATTTCCGATATACACTGGAACATCCGAGATCCCGTGATATCGCCTTCTACAGTTCGGATACCCGCAACCCTGATCCCTCTGACACGCATCCCCCATTGATTTTCGTCGTTCCACCGGGTTCCACGCAGCCCGGCTGCTCCCACGCACGGACGTTTGCGGCTTGATAGCCGATTCCACTAGCGAGGACGTGTTCGGCGCGTAGCTTCAGCTTCAAAAGGCTTCTGTCAGGCTAGGCTTGCGCCTGGATTTCCGCCGGTTTGCCAGGATCCACTGGGCAAACCAGGTGTATCCTGCCGTTGCTGAACTTGACGTTTCCAGCAGGAATATACTAGACACCGTGCACCTATGATATAAAGACTCCGTGCTAAAAGAACTGAGCCATCCATCCAGCGTCGATTGTCCGAAGTGTATAGCTCAGCGGGCCAGATCAAGTCTTTTGTTAGACATTCTGCATTTGGAACGAACGCGAGATGCGCATTCACGGTGCACAACAACGTGATGTACTACAGTATTGGAATGTCGCTCGACCAACTGCACCAAGCTTCAGAATTACTTGGAATGTTGGTATACTCTTTTTATATATCATGGATTGCTTTTGAATGATTGGAAGGATTAAAGAAATAAAATGCTGAGTATGTCGTGTCTCCTTCCAGTTTCATACGGGGAATTTTCGACTTTGCGGATACACTAGCGAGGACCTGCTCAGCGTGCAGCTTGAAAAGCCTTCTGTCAGGCTAGGCTGTCACCTGGATTTCCGCTGGTTTTACAGGATCCACTGGACATAGCCAGGTTTATTCTGCCGTTGTTCATCTTGACGTTTCTAGCAGGAATATACTAGACACCGTACACCTATGATGTAAAGACTCGTTGCTAAAAGAACTGAGCCGTTCATCCAGCGTAGATTGTCCGAAGTGTGTAGCTCAGCGTGCTAGATCAATTCTTTTGTTAGAGATCCTGCATTTGCGCTTTTACGGTGCACAACGACCGGTGTACTACAGTGTTGGAATGTTGCTTGACCAACTCCACCAAGCTTCAGCGTTACCGGAATGTTGGTATACTTTTTTTATACATCATGGATTTCGAATGATTGCAAGGATTAGAGAAATAAAATGCTGAGTATGTTATGTCTTCTTCGAATTTGCGCATGCATACTAGTATAGGATTTCGACGTACTTCATACAGCGTATTTTCAACATTGCTGATACACTAGCGAGAACATGTTCAGCGAGAAAGTTCAAATGGCTTCTGTCAGGCTAGGTTGCCGCCATGATTTCCGCCGGTTTGTCAGGATCTACTGGACCCAGCCAGATTTATTCGGCCGTACTAGATACTGTGCACCTGTGATGTAAAGACTCCGTGTTAAAAGAACTGAGCCGTTCATCCAGCGTAGATTGTCCGAAGTGTATAGCTCAGCGGGCCAGATCAACTCTTTTGTTGGAGATCCTGCATTTGGAACGCGTGCAGGATGTGCTTTCACGGTGCACAACGACATGGTGTACTACAATATTGGAATGTCGCTCGCCCAACTGTACCAAGCTGCAGTGTTAGCGGGACGTTGGCACACCCTTTTTCTAAATCGTGAATCGATTTCGAATAATTGGAAAGATTAGAAACATAAAACGCTCACAACACGTTATGTTTTCTTCTAGTTTACGCATGCGTAGTTGTACAGAATCGTTCTGCGCTTCATATTTAGTTTTAGAAATCGTGAGTTACTTAGAAATCGTAAATTTCTTAATTTTGAATTTGAAATATTTTTATCTCACTGTACAGCTGGGAATGAAATAAATTTGAACGTAAAAGTATTTCGAAGTTGAACATTGCCCTCAAATTAGCAATTTAGAGAGCTGTGCTGTTCCAGGACCATTGTCAAATCGGAAAGCCGCTCGATCAAACTTCTACTTAGTAGCTCATACCACACGTTAGGCACAAAATAGACTAAAGCGAGCCACAGAGGCATTTAGACCACATCTAATCCCGACTCGGAGACACCGATGAAGTCCGGTTTCATTTTGATAGCACTCCGAATAGCTTGAATTGCAAGACGAGAATCAAGAGCGCCGCAGACCTGGAAGGAGCACCGTCCGGAAGGGGTAATTCCAGCATCGAAGTTATTCGTAGATGCGGACTGAATTTTAATGAACGTTCTTTGCCTTTGTGCGCTAAGCCGCTCGTGGATCGGATCCTGGCGGGCGACGCGACGCGAGGAGGCATGAAATTTTTATGAATACACGGATCATTCGTCCCGCTGTCTCTGCCGTGCCACGTGCTCTGTTTCGCAACGGGAGGAACGGCCATCTGTCTGAGCTCACGTCGATGTCGTTTCTCCACGGCAAGGCGTAACAAGGTATACGTTTCGCCGCCTTCTCCACGAGTATCGAGAGTCATAAGCGGGTCGCGACCCGTTACCTCACCCGAGGTAACAGGGATTTACAGCGCGTCACGTTCCTCACGGTGAAAAGATATCGACACGTTATTCCCGTGCTTCCGCAACGGCTCGGTTCGACGAGCCCGGGCCAAACCGATCCCCGTAAAAATCGGTCGTTCATTAAAACGAACGCGAACTCTCGAAATAAAATAACCAAAGCATACAGAGCAAACTTCAGACCTGTAACCCGAAAATTCGTTTACCAAGCTCACCGCATTACCATCTTCACCAGCCACGTAACGGGGGCATAAGAAACTTCTGCAGTCTGGAACCAAACGATAGGGTGCCCTATTAATTTGTTAATTTTTATTTGCCAGATAACGTAAATGATATTTCTTGTGCATACATTGTCTTGCGTTGGAACCACTGAAATTATGCTTATCTAGGAAAACGTAAGTTTGCAAGATCAATTAATGCGATAATAATAAGAGGACATGTGTTCAAGAAATGGAATGTAGAAAAAGAATTTGTTAATGAATAATATTGTAAACATTTCGTCCATTGTGGAGCCTGCGTGAATTTAATTCCGAGGCACGCGACTGGATATTGTTGCGTTTTCTGTTTTTCTTCTCCGCGAGTTTCCTGTTCCCGTGCTTCCTTTTATTTAGTTTAATGTCGCCCTTTGTCGGCCGGGAGGAAATCGATTTTACTCGAGGAAGACACAAAGGTGTCTTTCTCGCGTAAGTATCTACTGCAGGGTGAAGACATTCATGCCACGGTTTCTGTGTACGCTGCTTTCCTGGAAAAACGTGATGTCCTTCTTACGAGCTTCCTCGCGATTTCTACGACTTTCAATTCCCTTTGCATCCTGGCTGCCTGAAATATACTTTGCGATCAGCTGTTTGTCGATGAAGAACAAGTGGCAGCGATGTATTGCGTTAGTTCTGTATTGAGACTGTTGTGAGATTGTCTTTACGTATACAAACTGAAGAGAAATGTTAATGGACTCGTCGAAATGGATCTCACAAACATCTTCGACTAGATGTTAGTATTATTACTAGATTGCCGATTTTTATGCATTTATGCTTCTCAAAATTTGCAAAACAATGCCGGAATATATGCTTTGACAGATTTTAGTGAAGCTTTGATATATTTCAGATCTACAAAGACTACTATCACTGAAAATAATATTTTATTTGGTTCCACCTTCTTAAAAATCGACACGAAAAATTGCAAATTGCATGAACTTCCGCAGTCTAATTGTTACACTGCTAAGGGTACGCGCACAATGGATACAGCCTTATATAAATAATCCCGAGCTTTTAATTATACGGATAAAGGAGATTCGATTCACTATAAAAAGATTTTATCCTATGTTCGGCTTTAAGAAAATTCTAAATAAAAACCTCCACTTTGTCTACAACTTTCATATATCAATATGCAAGCATTAGGGTACGGCACAGTGGATCCGTTTTCGTTCGATTCGATCGACGTCCGACGCATCTTTCTCTTTTCTCAAGCGTGCGGAAAAGAGACACAACGTCGGATGTCGACCGAATCGGTCGAAAACGGATCCACTGTGCGCGTACCCTAATGCTTGCATATTGATATATGAAAGTTGTAGACAAAGTGGAGGTTTTTATTTAGAATTTTCTTAAAGCCGAAACATAGGATAAAATCTTTTTAAAGTGAATCGAATCTCCTTTATCCGTATAATTAAAAGCTCGGGATTATTTATATAAGGCTGCTTAGAGGTCCCAGGACGATCAGTTTCGATATTCGACGACGATTCTTGATGGGGATGGTCCGGCTTCGTTCGGGGACCTTTTCGTAGTTGACCTGTTCCCTTTTGGGAGCAGAGCAAATTTTTCCTGGAGAAATGGAATGCTGGATGGGGACGTTGTCTAGCCATCTTCCTTCATGATAAAGCGATGGACACTCGTCGGCTCTGGGGGCCAGCAAGCACGCGTCACTCTCGAAAAAGAGACTTCTCCGTTTCGTTTGTTTCTCGGAAGAATCAGAGAATTTTTTTTCATGAAAGAATCAGAGAGTTTTTTTATTCAATTTGCTTCCTCATGTATCAGAAAACTCCTACGAATAATCCTTTTTCCCTTATTGATTAGAGACTTCTTTCGTAAAAGAAATTCGTGGTAGAAATAAAACGCTTTTTAGTCTTTTAGGTAACCCAATATTTTAATCAATATTTGCATTCATTTAGTAAAATAATAATGTGGAATCCACATTGGAGATTCAGGGCGTTTCGGTATCGTTGCGCTTAAATCTAACCCAGAGAATTTATGATGTGATATTATGATGATGCTATGGATGATGTATTCTTATATGTATGCATATCAGGTTCTTTGCGGTTTGATGCGCATGAAATATTGCGAATAGGTCAAAGTAATGAACAGGCCACGAAAATATACGGGATACCTCGGAAATCATAATCAAAAGGGACTGTTTTACAATTAAAAACGATGTTGCTGCACCAGAATGGCATGAAATGATGTTTCTCGCGGACGGGAATGAAAAGCAACAAGCGTGCAGTCTTTCTAATTTCATAAACACGTTTCTCGCAAAGAGAAGTATTTCGTTAGCGCTAACAATCATTGCAGAAATTTTTTTACATGCAGAAAAGAGTGGCAACTCTATGAGAAAACTAAATCTAAATCATGATAACATATTTGTAAAGAATATTAAACGCGATGCTCGTATCAAAGCAAAAATATACTGCGGAACATGGAAATCTATCACTATCTTTCCATCTTTTTTTCTAAAAATGTAAAATAGCTCCGTGTGCCCATTCTTCGGACACTATTATTCAATTGAAAATTTCGAAATTAAGATTTACAAAACGAATGTTAAATGTTAATTTGTTTACCAAAGGTAAAGTCAGAATATTCAGCATTCTTTCGGACTTCTCAGTTTTTCGAACGGAAATGGTGTTTCTACGAAGAATAAAGATTAACCGCAAATGCGGACGTTCATCCGTACTTTTCCATTTATTTCGCTGGCGCGGCGCTTCAAACTTCAAGTCTCCAATATGAAAACTATGGGGATGGGAAGTGGAAAATCTTTTTATCTACAAAAAGATTCTACGAAACCGTCCAGTGAGTTTGCTTTCCGGCAGATGGAGACCGCAGTTGGGTCCGGTCGCGCGTCCGTTCCTTTCCCGGCCCTGCAATCCTTCAAATTTCATGCATCCATTCGCTTAACCCGTTCGTGGGAAACAATTACGAGGATCAACGAGTCCACTGGTCGCTGGTGCCGTTGAGAGATTTCCAGTTTGCGCATCAGCCGCAAATGGCGCAAGGATTTGCAGGATTCGCAGCCATGCATTTGCGTAATCCTTACCCGTCGGATACTTCATCTCCTTTCTGAACCGAGCGAGAGAACGAAGGATGTTGCCGAAACATCATCGATATTCAATCAAATTCATTTTATGGGCTGGAAGCTCAAAGCTAATTACCCAGAAGAATCGTCAAATTCTTTGGCCGATAAGAAAAGGCAATTTATTACTTGTTCACAAAGTATTTTTTATAGCAACCACTCTATTTTTATCACTCTATTTAGTGTACGCTTTAATACAGAATCTCTAGCCCGCTAAATAGCCTTACTGATGAGTGCTCTAGCGGGTCTAGGACGGAACACCCCCTTCCTTTTTCCTCCTGTATTAAAATATTAACAGCAAACGCGGATTTATCATGTAGGTTCAAACCAGAACCGAAACGTTTCAGAATACTTGTAAAATTGCTATACTGTTGTAGAAATTGATCGAATCGTGCGCCGATAACATTAACTTTATAAATTATTAATACAGAATGTTCTCCTAAAAGATAGTAGCATTTTATATCCAAATATCGTAATTCTTAAACGAAGCGCTGAATATACAGTGACTCGGATTAATATTCGGACGCTCTAAAAAAGACGATAACTTTTTAAATATTGTACTGTAGTATTCGAACTTTTCAGGGAAACTAGAGCGATTAGTCGTATAACATGTTTGCAACTGCAAGTAAATATTGTTCTGCGGACAATCTTTAAATAGAGCATTAAATAGCAGAAGACACAAGTTGGGGTTAATACACCTTGAACAACCCCGTTTGATAAAGATGAATTTTGTTGCAGCTACGGGCAAAAACTTTTTCCTTTATTGTAAAACTTTAAGGGAGGAGTTCATAACTCATTTCTTAAGAATCTCCATTAATTTCGCTAGGTACAAACGCCTACAAAAGACTCTTTGTTTAACGAGTCCCTTTTACTCGAACACTTTTACTTTACTCGTACTGTGTAATTAGCAAAGGTGTGGACCGCGAATTTGTGATGCAGTCGATTCGACTCAGTTTTCACCAGTGTCCCCGTTTATTCAAATTGGGCTCGCTTACGTAAACCGAATAAGATTATTTCCAGTGACACGGGAGAGCCACAAAATGAAGGTGTGCGTCACCAACACAATTTTGCATAATAGGTTGCGACTACTGCGAAGCTACCAGAGACAAACATTGAATCGCAACTCGTACCAAGTATGTATATTTTCAATCATCTATGTATAAAAGAATGAAGTAACTCGTTTTTAATCATTGTAAAATACTCGGTCAATGTACTCACTAAATATGAAACATAAATCGAACGGATACGGATATTGCAATGATACGATTAATTAAATTATTATAACAATACTTCAATTTTGCACGCGCTGTACGTACAAGTGAAATTTATTTTGGGAAAAAACAATTCGATACAATACGAATTATTTTAGTGGAAGCATTCGGTTAAAAGATTCTCTGACAATGATTTGGTAATGGTTTCCTTAATTTCTGAATGATAATTAGACGGTGGATCTTACAAGTCTATGTCGTACAGTTTGGATTTGTTACAAAGGTAGAAATTCAACGATATGGTAATTACGATTTTTTGTGCAGGTTGCGAGTGTCCATTTATTGTTGTGACAGAAACATCATGGCGTGTACAGATCAATACAGTTCACCGAGTCAGACTCGTTACACAGTAACAATGGGTGAAATGTCCATAACAGTGTCGTGTAAAACGATTTCATAAACCGCGTCTTGTATCGATTCACTTTCCGCGCAGTCTGCAGGGATTTCCCGTGGACTTCCGCCAATAAACCCCGCCGTGAAAACCGATAACCAGCGACTGACGCAAATTTTATCATGATTCAATTGTTCCATCGTCTCCTCGATTATCAAATTTCGCACAATTATTCCATCACGTCTGCTGTCTGCATTCGGAAACGAGGCGTTTAATTCGAATTACTCGTGATTAGAGCGCAGGTGTTTGGGCGCGGATATATAATGCGCAAGATCTCGCGATTCTAAATAAAGACGAATTTTCATTAAATCACGATTCGACTTCGTTGTATTCACTATGTAATCAAATGTTCAACAGGCAATACAATATAACAAGTTGTAATATTGAATTTCGCAGGAAAAAATATTTGGTGAATTTTTCTTATAACGCACATCGTTACATGCACAACTGGTTGACTTTACTTTTTTAATAAAGGTACAATTTCTTATCTCCCTCTCTCGTGAACCATATTAGGTGATTAAGCAAGTTGACTATGTGACACTAATTTGATTAAATCGATTAATTAACTTACAGAGGATGAAACAGTATAAAGGACAACAAGTACGTGATTCTCACAATAATCAAAAATTGTATGCGATAAAAATTTGTTTTCTTTTTTCATTCCTACTTGCACTCTGCTATGCATAATTATTAGACTGCGGATTTTTATGCATTTACAGCTTATAAAAATATTGAAGAAAGGCTAGAATATAAAATTCGATAGTTTCTATAATTTTTATTTGTTTTAGATCTGCAAATGCTGATCCCATGAAAAATAGGATTTCATTTAATTCCACTTATTTAAAATTCGTCTACGAAAATTGAAAAACGCATAAACATCCGCAGTCTTAGATTCATTGATGAACTAATGAGAGAAAAATCATTCACACTGTCGAGAGGTCGACGATTATCAAGAAATGTGATTTTTAGAAAATACGAATTCGTATAAAGATCAGTGGTCGAAACCAGTAAATTTCGAGCAAGTTTTTCGCCGTGCCGCCTCAAAATTCCAATTTCACGATCAATTCATTACGAGGGTAGCCCGAACGAGCAGTTTGTCTTTCTGGAAACGGACTTGGCCGGTTAGCAGTCCAAGTTTCAGCGTTAAGCTGCCTCCGGCGTACCGAGAATGATGCACGAGGCACCGCGGCGAATTTTTATTCCGGTGAACACCTCGACGCCAAGTCGTGCTGGCAGGGCGCGAGTCGAATCCGCGTTGCCAGCCATGTAAAATTGAACGAACGTCGCGCGCGTCTACGACAGGGCTCATAAAAGCGCCTGGTCGTATAGCTTAGGTGTGGATATCGGGTATTCCGCATTACGGGATCCGTCGCGCCGCCATTTGCACGTGAAAAGCACGGCAAGGCGTCCAGACAACGCAGGGCGTATTTCCTTGCCGGGGTTTATCCCGAAAAACCGGAGACCGCAGGTTCTCGCGACGAACGAGGTCTTTGCCAGGGACTTTTAACGGGACATCGGAGCCCCGACCCCGGAAGGTAATCTCCTTTTGCTCCTGTTCCCGGTGTGATTGCATTAGAAGCGTCCCTTTTTGCGTCGCGATGCCGCGGTTTGCTCCCCGAGAGCGTCACGTGCGGATTTCTTTCGCAAATAGTCTGTGTTTGCAATAGTCCGCGTTTTCAACTTTCGATCTCCCCCCATCTTCCCTTCCGAAATTGTGACACTTGGTGAGAAGATTACAAGATGAAGAAGTAAGTTCTGTTTTGTGGTTTTTGTATTTTGTGCTGTATGTACTGTATTCTATATATACTATATTCTATGTATCGCATTACAATTATGTCGAAATAAATCTCATATGAAATTTTCTAATTTAAAAAAAAACTCCACCGGAAAGATAGTTGCGGAGTGAAATGGAAAAAATTAATTTTCGGTATGTTACCTCTGTGACATTCTGATGAAAAATTCTAAGAAACATCGCCAAAATGCTGGATACCCAGATGCACATACTGTTATTAATTCTGACTTTTAGATTGGTATTTGTGGTTGTAAAAAATCAAAAACCTCGAAAAAGTTGGAAAATGCAGATTTCGCATCGAAATCGAAGAGCGATATCACTTCTATTTTCATAGCCTACTGTATAGTTATGAGTAGACTGCGAATCTTTATGCAAAATAAAAATTGTGTGCATCGATTGCAAGAAATAAGAAACTAAATCGGATGTTACTTCTTCCCTTACTGTTTTGAATAGAGAAGAAACCAGTATGTTGGCATCTTCAATTTTGAAAATTCTTCAATAATTTTCAATTTTAATTCACAATTTTGTTATAAATGCATGCAGATCCGCAGTCTAGTTATGAGTATCGTCAATGCATTTTTTCAGAATTTTTGGCGAGGTGTGCCGTGGTAAAAAAAATCAGAACCTCTTTATTCGACGTTTTTCCCAAAGTATGTTTGATTTAACCGATTCAGTCTAAGTGAGCAGTGCTGTACGCAATTTGCGCGCAGTCTGGCTTGATCGACAATCGCGGAGTCGAAAGGGAAGCGGAGAGGCCACGCTCCGGTTGATTTCGATAGAAATTTCTGGCAACGAGACTCTCCGGAGGTTTTCGCGGAACCGGTTGCCGAGCCTCGAGTCTCCTGAGGAAATCGCGGAAATTCAATTTTTCCGCGATTTGTTCGACGAGATGCGGCGCACCGAGTCTCCGCCAACCAGCTTGACGCGACGACGACCTCTTGTACACGCGGCCCCGTTATTTTCTGCGTGCGCGAAATCGTTTCCGTGTGCCGCACGAGGATCCTCTTTGTACACGAGTGTCTCCCCCAGCAGTCGAACCCTCGAGTCGTCGCGCCTCGAGTGTCGCAACCAATCGTGATCGATTCCGAGCTACCGAGGTCTTGACTACTCCCGAGAGTACGCGTAGAATACCTGGATTAGGAAATGACACAAATTCGACCGGCCTAATTAGCGATAATTGCTGCGACGGCGCTGATCAATGGGCTTTCTTAAGAACTTCCACGCAAATCCGTGTTTTTCAAGTTTCACCCTTAACAGTCGAGGGGTTGCTGTACCATTATCCACAATATTGCTTACATTATTAAATATGTTGGAATCTATACGTATTATATCATTTCATGCCCATAAAATTAAGAAAATAAAATTCGTACAGGGTGAACCACGACTCCGGGCCAGTAGAGATTACTCTGTTATTAGCAGTCCGATCGAAAATGTTTTTATCAGGTACAGGGTGGTTTCAACAAAGCTTTGTTTTCATGATTTTTCAAGATCACCTTCAATTTTTTGCAAGTACACCTATTATTTTTTTACAGCTATTTTTTTAAGGATTTCGAGGCGAATTTGGTAAACATCATTACATAAAAAAATTGTCGTTTTCTTTTTCATTCTTTTTTTACAAAAAATTTGCTATAATCACGTGAAAGTTCTTTTGAAACCACGCTATATACGATAAAAAATTTTTCGATTGGACTGTTAATAATGGAGTAATATATACTATATTGGTTACGATTCGTGATTGTATGTAATTATTCTAGGCACGAAGAAATTATTAATTTTCGAAGGATTAATCCTCAGCTGACGTGACTCGAGTATTCGAACCGTATCTGATTGTATGTTACTTTTTAAAAAATATGGAAGCAGTGAGGATTAGTTGAGTCATTTTTTAAATATTAATTGCATACATTGAACGTTATGATGGCAGACAATTTAGCGAGGAAGAAATTTATTATAGCAAACGGTAGGTAGGTAAGTACGTGCTTTTCCTTTATCGGCTGGAAAAATGAATAGTGCCGATAATGAGGGCAATTTTATATATTACTTGTCGATAACGCGATTTGTCGACCAGTTGTCGGAAAATAATATATGTAGAGCGAACGTACCGGCGATACCTATTTTACGCTTTTATTTATACCGAATAATTAAATAGCTGTAGAGCTGAACTTTTGTTACATAATAAAGGAGATAAAATATGACGAGCGAATGAAAAATAATAAAATATAATGCTCGGAAAAAATTTGTCAACATTTTTAATTATTAACAACTTTACAAACTCCATCGGATGGAAATTTAATTTTTACTCGGTACCCGTGTTCGCGAACTCTCAGAAAAATAGCTCTTCTCAAAAGGTTGTGTGATCTAATTATTACGAAATTAATTATATGAAATGCAAATACAGACATTTCACAAACGATTGCAATTTAAAAAACATCCCACATTTACTAATAACCAGTAAATTATGCACAAAAACTTGTTAGATTCAAGGTAATTAAATTTTTTATAAGACCCGGTAAAATTGGTTTTATCTTTAAAACAAACAACGCAGCATTTGGTAAAAATTTAGTTTATTCGTACAAAAGACTGGCAGTATATTCCGTATTTGCTTCGCGAAACATTTTATTCTATAAAAATGAAAACCCGCCGGTTGGACTGAAATACCCACGATGAAGTATCTTAAACGATGCGCGTATCCGAACCCAGTGAAAAATAGTCGACGATACCGAATAATTGATATAATTCAATAGCTCTCTAACAGAAGTGGACAGCAAGTAATTCCGCGTGCATTTCGCCGATGAATTCCCGGGATAAATTGTAGTGATTTCAGTCGCGGTAAGCCCGAAACACTGATTCTATCGCAGAAACTGTTCAATATTGCAGGCTAACTTCTTGTTGCGTAAGCACATTCACTTACTGTCTCCTGTTTTACAACGCTCGACTTCCAAACTCTGTAGCGAGCATTAAAGCAAAATTCCATCCGTCTTCTGAGTTGCAGCATTTTCGCAAACAATTCATTTTCCCAACAAGAAACCAACGGTTTCGGTTTCAGTCGCTCCATACGTATGAAATTTTACAAAATTTATATACATATACAATATACAACACTTTCATACTTCCAGCAATTGCAGAAGACAAACTTCGAAACAAATCATGTTAAATTATTCAACAATTTTGTTAAAGCACAGTATGAAGTGCTTCCACAGTTTTGGATTTTTAAATGTACACGTTTGAAAGTTTTGAACGATCTGCGACCATTGTTAGCGTCTGTTTAGTTTTGCTATAAAACCGTTATTTGAACTCTCGCGAGTTCGCTTTATGAATTCCGAGAGCCGAAAAATTTGATTCAGATTTTACAGGAACATACGAACGCGAAAATGAGAAGAATGCAAATGTTGATCTCATTTCCATTACAGTAAACCTGATTCAATTACTGGAGCCCGGTTCACGGTCGTTTGATTCGCCTCTGTGTTAAAATCACACACCGTATGGGCAGAAAAGTTATGAAATTATTTTCAACGGCGAGGTTCGTTTGTATCCGATAAAATACACACAACTCAGCTTCGAAACAAGCCAGCGAAGTGGTTGGAGAGAGTCGAACATTGTTATTAGTGACGTTGTTTCATATTCTGGACAACGTTAATTAATAAAAAGGTGAAAAAAAGCTGTCCACTTCTGATCCGTTGAACGGGAGCGTGGGACGCGACTGTATTGACCGGTTTTAATAACAAATTATGATGTGCGGATATATCCCGAAAGCGAAAACAATGTATCTGGTGGAAAAGTCGCGGACCATGTATCAGTCCATACATCTGCAAAGATTCTTCGGTGCGACGACATGGGTACTGTATTGTCCGCGTGCTCACGTAACGCGTATTAAATTCCGCAATTTTATATCGCGTTGCCGAATTTTCTGCCGCTCGGCTCAACGTTCGGCTGCCAATTAATTATCGCCCGTTATTCTCGTTTCTTCTGGTCCCGCGCGTTTGTGCCACCACTTGCAAAATATTTCATGAACGTTCACGAGAACATTTTCGCATCAAAAACTGTTAAGAACGTGTTTTATAGACCAACATCAGTTATACACTACGCTGAAAAGTTCGTCGAGATTGTTCAACGTTGCTATTCATTGTTACGAAGCATTATGCATGGTGGAAATTGAAATTGCTGTCGGAAGTCGTGAAACACTGCGATTTTCATCATTTTATAGCAGTTACAGTTTCGCACGATTTATCGTCACGTATTTTCCAAGGTGATGAAGATTCTGACTAGATTCCAATAAAATTCTATTTTTGCGTTGTTAATGTACAACTATTGGAGAACATACAGGCATGCAACAGATATAATTTTTGTCCTTTTTTAGGAAATTGCGATCTACAGATTCAAATCACTCAAACCATGAAATAAATCGTAGGTAAGCAATTCACACCAAAATTGACAAAGTAGAAAAACTTCTCCCCACTGTCGCTTCACGACTCCCACTCCCAGAGTATCAATTCCCCCACTATCAACTACATCATGTTGCCCCTACCGTGCTTTGCCTCGCGTGGCTGCGAGGATACAGCCACAGTAGTTTGGTGGAGAGGAATTTGTGACTCGCGAGCCGCAAGTTGCCCAATCCTGATCTATTAAGTTGTCTCAAAAGTTCGTTTCGTTCTCGATTAACGTGCTCATTGCAAATTCAGAGTAGTTTTTAAGAAAACTAAAGGCACGGTTAAGACAGGGGAAACTTAAGGAATAATAAAACATTACCGAACAGAAGATTGTGTTGTTCGTGTCAGCTGATGTATCTCTGCACGTCGCAGTATCCACTTGCATTCTCCAACCGTTTACGACTAAACTAATTCCACGAATCCAAACAAATCTTTTAATACTTGTTGACTTTTGGAAAGTTCGAAACCAGAATCCTGCATTCTGTTTGAAACGGTTGTTGCACGATTATCCGAGTCACCGCATATCGTACAGTTAACGTCACAGTCGTTTAATTTTCTGCAGCCGTGTCACAAAAGTTTTGTCGACTAATCGGGGCTGGATCCGAGCGTGATGAAAGTGCGGAAATGCGGCAAGCCGATAAAAATCTAGCAGATTTAATCGACAGAGCCAACCCACGGAAAGCGCGGTCGAACGATGAAGTGTTTTCATGTGCTGTGGGCTAGCTGGGGGTTTCGAGCGAGCGGTGCGTGACGTTTGCGATTTTGCTGACCCACAATCATGAACCAGCCATACTCGTAACCAACTAGCGCGTCTGTGGCCCCTTAGCGATTTCCTCGAAATTGCATTTCTCTTCGCAGCGAACTCCACTTGGTTCCTGCACGTGCACACACAAACACACCGGAGCTCCAGTCCGTAAAATAGTAAAATTGGGCTACTATGCTAAAACGGAATACAATAAGGATACACGGCCATTTAATACCCTTTTTTGCATCCGCCGCGCAACGGTGCGCGTGGCTAGCACAGCGTCCTAATTGCAGGCTTTTCAAGAATAGAATACATGCACTTTTCTTCCATCTCTTTTTATACCCCTCCACCTTTCCCCGCTTTAAACATTACGCTTGTTTTATGGAGGACCACGCCGAGCTACGGGGCTCGTTGAGGTTTCAAGCAAGAACGAGAACGCCAGCGCGCGCCAAGGAATCGAAAAGTGTAATTATTTCTCGTAACTTTCTCGCTCTCCTCGTCCAGCCACCGCCCTGTACACTCTCGCTCTGGCTATTAGAAAAAAATCGAGCACGGAAGACGCGGTTTTAATTGCTTTGAACGCCCAGAGTTGAAGGAGCCGGATATTTGCGAGCCTGGTAATTTCGAATGAAGAGTTTTAACGATTGTTCGTCGGAGAAATTAATGGAAAGCACGATAATATCTTGATGCATGTGGAAACGCCGAGATGCCACTTATATCGTGGACAGACACTACTGGTTTCTAATTATTTTTTATGAAATGTTTAATAACATTATTTTTAATAAAACACGATGCGAAATATGCCCATTCTAGCTAGACAAAACTTCTCAGGTATTCCAATCGTGATTTTGAGGGTACATTTTATTATTATCGAATTATTTTTTAAAATGTAAAATCAAATTTAGGAACAGAGTAGGTAAATGTTTCGTGGTTTGCTGGTTTTTAATTAATATGAAAAACTATATTTATCTATCGCGCCTTTTATTGAAAGATTATTATGTCCAGACTCATTATTTTCCAGGTTTCTCTGAGAAACGGTCAGCTACCGATACGAGGTCAATTACTGACGCCTTCACCTTAATTGGAATTAAAATAGATCTTAAAGATTCAGTGGATCATAAAACAGCTTTACTGATGGAACAAGCAGTCTCGAGAGAGAAAAGAGTAGGATGGGAGAGAGAGAGAGATGGAAGGGGTAGAAACGGACCGAAGGAATAACGAATTGCTTATTTTAGACGAACAGGTGTAGACGAGAGGTTTAAACGGTTCCGGCGTAGAGCATTTTATTAGAAAACTTTGATGCGTTCAAAATGAAATTCCTTCTACGCTCGCCGTTTAACTTTCACCTTTTCTTACTTCCTTAATTGCAGTTAATCACGAGGCGTTACTTAGTTTCGGACGTTGCTTTCTCCTGGGCTGCCAGTTTCATGACTGATGCGATGAGGCTATCTACGACACGTCCATTTGTAACAGTTGTAATGTTCTTTATCTGTCGTTTCTCGTCGCTGATACAGATTGAATATTTATACAGGATTCTGCGTTGTGAAAATAATGTATACGACGTAGAAATCGATGACGTTCTGTAAAATATAAATAAAGCACTATGGTCCCACTACTCCTCTGACTTCAGAGCTCGATAAAAAAGTTATGACGCGTTATCGATATAGGGCCTTCGGGGCTACTAATGTGCGAAGTTCGATGCAAATCGATTATAGATAATTTCATAGACGTTTTATACATAGCCCACTGCTTGTACTCCGTATTTTACCGGTCTTCGTGCTTTGATCATTTATTTCTATCACTTAGGGAATTGATAGTAATATAAAACTCTATTAAATGTAATTGTTGTAATTGTGGTGTATATGTGTTCGGCACATTAAAATGATTAAAATAAGGTCTTTTCCATTCAACTTCTACTTCTTGGAATTGACACAGACGGCCACGCATGTCCAAGTGTGGACAAGTAGTATCAGTTGGCTATGATCAGACGTGTCAGGCGCGCATTTTCAACCTTGATTTCCTCCGAAATGAAACTTCAACTAAAAAATCGCTATTCCTTTTTTTCTACTTAGTTTTGCAAATAATATCAGCCTACGTCGCGTACCACCCAAGCTACCGCGTATACAGGTAGTTAAACTGCCTAGAGCGAAGTAAGATTAAAAATTAATTGCGCACGCCTTGGTGAGGGCGATAAGCTGATGGAGGAAAAACGGTGCACCAGAAACTGCAGTTCTCGAGTACAAGCTGCCAGTTGCGAGTGGATTTTTTTTATCGCCGAAAAACGGTCCTGAAAACAACCGATGCAACATCGGACGAGGAGAGGTGGGGAGTGCCAGGTAGCGTACTCATTAAAAAGATGCCTAAGGCCCACGAGTACTACAACGGAGATCCTGCATACATCGAGCGAGAACGCTCGAAAACAATTCGTTCTTGATTTTCTTCGGCAAGAAACGACGAACGAAATTTCATTGTACGAGGGCAAGTCAAAAATGGTCTGCACTTTTGAAATAACTCTTCTTACGTTGTGCACACTGACTTTTGTCCTCGTTTATTTTATTGTTGTACTGTTGTGGTAGTGCTGTGAAAGTTTGATCCTAATTCCTCCATTTTAATACCTTTTAGTGCAGATAGATCATGGTAGCTCCATTAGAAGTTTGCACCAAAGAGAAACAACGAGCCGTGAACCGATTCCTCTGGTCGGAGGGTGTCAAAGGTTCAGAAATTCATCGTAGACTATCATCGCAATATGGAGGAAGTGGATTATCGCGTAAAACTGTGTTTCTGTGGATTGAGAAGTTCAGAAGTGACCGAACAAGTGTACGAAAACCTTTTATTTGCAATGAATAACGTAAGCTTGTTGACCATTGGACAATGTGCATTGATAATGAGGGAGATCGCGTACGGAAATGATGTGAATAGTGAAACCCTAACTTCATGTAAATAAATTGTACAGTAAACGCCCCTTTACTGTCCAACAGCTGTTTTGCACGGACAGTGATCGTACTCGGACACTATTTTTTATTTTTCACTGCGTCTACCGCGTCGAGCGAGACTTCAATAGAGAGCCTAACATAGAGAAGGACATAATGAAACGCGACGCGGCGTTGGTAGGCAGTGGAATGGGTAGACACTGAACAGTGATCGTGCCCACGATCTCGGACAGTAAAGGGGTGTTTATTCTAGAATGAAAAGTGTAGATATATATAATAATTATTAAGAAATGGTTTGGAGTTCAAAAGTTATCCGCACGCCATTAGCCCGAAATTTTTCGCAAGACTCTACAGCAAGATGGTTTCGAGTAATATTTAGCTGAAAGGCAGAAAAGGGCGGCCCGGGAGAGATTGCGCGGATAATCCCTCGCTCGGTACTCCACTCGGTTGCCTCGCGTTAATCCGACATGTCCGAGAATTAACACGGTGCATGCATGCGCATAAAAATGTTCCCGCGAGTCGCGAATACGTGTTCAACCCTCGAAAAGTTTCGCGTTCATTAACCGCGACCAGCTCGATTTACGGGAACCCGTGTCCTCGGGGACACCTTGCCAATCTGCGCATTTCACGCGTGTGCAAAGAAAAAGTTCTGCATTTCGAGCGGTTCGCGTGCGTAAGAACATTTCATTAAACATCCGCACGCGAGCTCTTGCAATTAAATTTTTCTTGCTAGCCAGGCACGCGTTGATTAATTGGATGACTAGTTATATTGGAGAATGCGAAATGAGAACGCGTATTTTTTCTCCGGATAATTAGCTTGCTACTGTTGAAGGAAATTGGAATTTTCACAGTGAATCTCTCTCTCTCTCAAAATTGGAATATGCTGGTCACCATTGTTTGTCGAACCACTGACTCTACACCAGTACCGCACTCTGCCATTTACAGTATCGTATGTGTTGCACAAACAGAATACAGAATGTGTAGGGGCACTAACCTCTGTATGAAGCCCCATCTGTGAACAGGGCTATCTTAAGTTGCCACAGAAAGGATCTACGTGAACAGTTCCAGTTGCAAAGAGAATACAATTGCCCGTTGTTGGATACCATAAATCTGAGTGAAGTGTAACATGAGATCCACTACATTTATAACTGAATTTACTTGCACACGTATTTTAAAAAAGAAACATAACGTAGACTTTCGTCTTCTAATCGTCTTACACTGCTTAAAGTTCACCCAACGCCAAGATATTTTCATGAATTATAAGTAGACTGCGGATCTTTATACAAAATAAAAATGTTCTGCATTCATTGTGGTAAGCAGGATAAAATAAAAATTGATTTCATCTTTTAATCACTTCGTTACATTAAAATCAACATTGCGGCATCTGAAATTTTTCAAGCCTTCTGCTGTTTTATATTTCACACAACCAATCTCTTTACAAATGTATGAAGTTACATAATTATGAGTTACATAACTATACCGAGGTGATAGACAGTTGTAACACCTGTGCGTAGAAAACAAAGCAACCAATAAATCTTACCTCTGGTATTTATTGGAAAACGTTACAAACGATAATAATGTACACAGTGAATCAGAGTTTGCGCAACATGCACACAGAACAAATCAATAAATCAGACAGCATGGTAAAAACGGAAAAAATAGTAAAAGAATTATGATTTAAATTCACCAGAGTACGCACCTTGCGAATTTTCCACCAGAAATCGGGGCTTTAAAAAAAAAAAAAAGAAATATTTGTCCATAAATTAAAAAATTCGAGGAACAAAAATTCTCCCGGCGCAGCATATTAAATCGACAAGTAATTAGAAGCATTCCCGTTCGACCGAGGATTAATCACACCGGTAATAAAACTTGAACAAATCCCCGCGCTATAATTCAAAATTAAATCTCGATCGACAATCCAGTGGATCCCGTTCGCAATCGCGCGACAAGGATAGCATTCGCGCCGTTAGGACAGCCAATTACCGGCAGCTGCAGCGAGGCAAAAATTGTCCGCCCACACGGCGACTCTATCACCAAATTGAACTAATTAAACTGTCCTAAATGAAACCTAATATTCGTTGCTTCGGACTGGGATATTTGGAAACGTTCGACACGAGCGAACCACCCGACGCGACGGAGGCGGAACCCGTTTAACCGTGCGCAATCCTAATTTGCTGGAGGGAATTCTTTCGCAGGATGGCATAAATATTAGTTAATTAGACAAGTTACAGCGGTGTGTATTACAGAACGGGAACTGCTGCGAACTCGTTTGCCTGCGGAACTGGCTGGCGCGCGAAATTGAACTCTTCGCCGGCCGTGCGGGATTCAGAATTTCAGTAATTGTAGGTTCATGTGCCGCACAGTTTTGCAAACACCGTTGCAACCCGTTGCGCGTTTAGAACAAATCGGCGGCACTTTCGGCAGCGCGCCACGTACTCGCAATGGAGACTGTTTGCGTGGGAACGAGCCCCGTTGTTTTCCCGACCAGCCATATCAGCTGCGTTCCCTCATTTTCCAGACAACGTTAATAACGGATCCATCTGCCTAACTCCCCGAGACTGTTCCATCACCTTTCCCAGGTGCGAGCTTCAGAATGATGGAACGTCGTAATAGCGCCGGGAACCGGAACGGATTCATCTATGATCTTGTTGTTCCGTTTTGCATCCATCATTCGGCTTCCTACGGAAAGTACATTTTCGCAGTGCAACGTCGCCTCGGGAACTCCACTGAACATCGAATACGCGACGGAATTGTTTGCGGTTGCATATTAGACACCCTGTCGAACCGAACAGTGAAGCAATCGCATTGTCAAAACTGCCATAATGTTGCGATACGTTTGTTCTAGCATCAATCTCTGCCGATCGATTCATTATTTCGTTCGGTTACATCGACACCCGTGGCTATCCGGACCAGATGCTTTTGTAGTTTAGGATTTTGCGTACTCATCATTCGATTGTGGATCTTTATATAAAATAATAATTTTAAACATCAACTGCGAGGAACAGGAACCAAACAGTTCTTCCTCTCTTTGATCGAACCGAACGGTGAAGCAGTTGCGTGTCAAAACTTTTGTAATTTTAGGATACGTTTGTTCTGGCATCGAACTCTGTCGATCCATCGGTTATTTCGTTACCAGATGCTTTCGTAGTTCAGAATTATGCGTAATTATCATTCACATGCGGATCTTTATGTGTAATAACAATCTTGTACATCAAACCAAACAGTTGCTCATCTCTTTAATCATTCAAAGAAGTCTTTTTGAAGAGAACGGTCAACTGTTAGACCTGTAGTTCCTGTGACACTTCTGTTCTTCGCGATGAGTACAATAGGATCCAATGAAAAAAAGTTTGACCGTGTAAAAGAGTCAAGGTCATTATTCTAATTAATTTTTTCAACAAGTCTCCACTAATTAGAGCCGCAGAAACACGCGATAGTTCTCGCAACATATAATTTTTAAACGTTCTGTACTCTAGGTAATTAAAAACCGAATGAAATCGGATAAAGATGCAACGTCAATAACAGTTCGTCATAGCCAGCAATAAAATTCCCAGCCGATGTTTGCCAATCTGTGATACCTGATTTTAACACAAACGTCAAATTCGAGAATCTAACAATGGATCGCTATTGCTTGTTTGATCAGACTCATAGCCGTTGGGGATCTTGCTCTATAATAGATGACTAGCCAGATCCGAGTAAACGTATCGGTGAGCAAACAGCGTGTAAGCGAAACGGATAGGGAACAAACGCGATGATCCACTGTGTTTACCCATACCGATGTATCGCGAATGGAAGAAAAATTGTGTTCTCTGAGAAATACACTGTAGCTTACAGTAAACAATTCTCTGTTGATAGAACGCACCAGATAAAATATTAGTCAAATTTCTAGAATGATTCATGTCGCTCGAAACATTTGATTAAACTCGATCTCCACAATCGTAGTTGCAGCAGGGTGTTCAAAATCGTAATTAAATTGCATGTGTAAATAGTTAAAAACAAGCTTTCGAAGCTATTCGAGAAATGTAGAGGACGACTAAAGTGTATTAAAAACGATTGCATTTTTATGAAACGCGCCTATATCATTACTCGAGGATTGTACAAATATGAATCGTGAAAGCCCTCGATAAAATAATAAAGAAATTTTAATTAAATCACTATTTTGCACGCGTTATTCGTTCCGACAAATTTCACTAGCGGCACGAAATTTCCGAATATTAAAAACTGCCGGTAAAGTATTCCCGTGCAAAACAAGTTCAAAATATTTAACTCTGCGAAAACATTCTCGGCCCCGCGTCCATGTAACCCAAAGTTTGTCGGTTAATATGCAAAGTACATCAAATATTTGAGAAGATCGAATATGCATACACGAGCCTCGATCTGCTGGATCAGCTGCGGGAAAACGTGTCCGGCAAATACCGGACGTTCCAAAATCATGGAACATTCCCTGGAACTTTATTTTCAATTACAAAAGTATATCGGAGCCGTACAAGTACGCAATTCAAAAAATGCACATGCTTGAAGGCGTAGTATTTAACATCTGAGAACTTCACCATACGGGACCATAAATTCTAAACTTTTAAAAATATAGTCCGATAGATTTTCGCGAGAAAATGCCGAAAATCTAAGTTTCAATGCTAGGTATCCACTGGTTCAAAAGTTATGCGGGTTTAAATTTGAGCGATTTTCGGCGGTTTTATATAAACTTATTCAAGCACCTAGCATTTAATTTCTCCAACGGATAGGATCAATATTCCTGCAGAGACGCGTTTGTTCTCGAAGAGGGACTAGAATATGGATGGTCCTTGTTTGTTCTATGGCCGGCAGGTGTCAAATATAATGATTGACAGTCAAGCGGACAGCCGCGAGTCGGCGAAGAGAGGCGAAAAAAATGTTGACGAGGTGTCATACAAAAACGGGCCGCGTCGCTGGGAAATTCGTAGTTCAAACAAGAAAACCGCGACTTGAAACCGGAATTCTAAAGCCGCTGAAACGCGGCGCCGCTGCGCCGTTGCTACAGGATTTGCAAGCTGGAAAATACTTTCAAACGAGTCACGCCGCAACGAAAAGTGAAACGACGAAATCGCGGTGAAAAGCGCATCGGGTTCGTCGTTAAATGAGAAACTATGCTCCGCGGTGTTTAATATTGTTTTTGAAAACATCGTTTCAATCGTAGCCCTAATAGCATTTATGGTTAGCCAATAGTAGTTTTGTATACAAATCCCCAATGTAGGGCCTCTCACGACAATTTCTCCTAAATCTATTAAATTCGAATCTACTGAATTACATAAGGAAGAGGCAAACATTTTCGGTTAGGCGAGGAAAAGTGCAGCCAAAATCTGAAATCAGGGCGCCAAGCAGCGAGCATCTAAAATTGAACCAGCAAACTTTAAGCACTCTGTAGTTTGCTACAGCATAGACCATTAGCATAACGAAGCCTTAGATCCAAAACGAGGTGGATCGTGAAAGAATCGCGACAAGCTCGATTAAATCCGATGCAGGCCAAACGAAACCGATTTCCAAGGCAAACGTGATTCGCGGAATGATTGTTGCTATAAAAAGTCGATATACCGTTTCCACTTATCCATGTTCGCGACTCGAAACATGAGCAGGTAAGTGGTGTCCCTTAGACAAGGGGGCACCTGGGATCGGAAAAACGTTGACGAACTGTCGGCCATAACCGCGAGGTCACTCCCAGGGGAGTCAGTATGCGAAGCATTACCGATATGGGAACAAACACCGTACGAAATGTCGTAACCGAGGCGAGGGTTGCACCGTTGCCATCCACTTTCCACGCGCCAGAGAAACCGGGATTCCGAGGCGGTTTATAAATAAAACTGGATGCGAAACGGAGGAGATGTCAGAGAAATATGGCCGGTCGTATATCTTTCGCGAAAGTAAGTAAAGGAACGTGCGACTTGCGGCTCGAGGGTAAAAAAGACGCAACCGTCGACCTATAAGTCGATCCACCACGTCATGGCCGAGTATCAATGAACCACACGTTGCTTGTGAATACTTGAGGGATCGTCAGCTCCGGGTTATCGTAACGATGAACGATATACGAACATACCGATATGTATATGCGATTCCTTCGAGCCGGTGGAACCCGTAACTAATGGCGCCGACAGCCGATCTTGCAAAATAGCTCCATTGAAAATGATATACTCGCGTCGGGAGATTGTAACGTTGCTTGTAACGCCGCTCAATCCATTGCTCACTTAATGGTTCGATGAAGAAGAAGTGCGCGGCCTTGTGTCGTAAACTCGGGTTCCGAGGAAGAAATCAGTGCACGGTGAAACGATAATCACCCCGAAACGCGAGAATATCTTAATTTCAATACTGTACAGGGTGTTTCAAAATTATATGTCGTGGTTCTGCACCTCTGGTGAGGTGGAGATCGTGAAAAACAATAAAAATCAACAAGAAAGTTACGCTTTTGAGATTTGGCCTTTTTTACGAGCACAATTTCCAACAAAAAATCTGAAAGATTTCTGTAAAATACATCTTAGGATCCAAAATATATCGACATGTGCCTCAAACACAAGTGTCATTTAACCTGCTTTCGAACAAAAATACAATCTAACTTAAATTCACACTTTTTCAGATCTTTAGAACGCATCGGAAACCGGAAAATGCACGGGAAAGCGCGAAATCTAATTTACCCTGTATCTTCTCTCGCGGATAAGTTAGAGAGTTGAATTTTGACTCGGAGGGGGTTTGGTTAACTTTAGAATGGTTCGATAGCAATTGAAAAACCTCTAAGGGCAGTTTGGACCATCTTAATCGGATAAGCCTTTTAACCCTGATCTTTTTTTCATGATCAAACTTTTTTTATTGCATCCTATAGTGCTCATCGCGAAGAACGGAAGTCAAGCGTAAAAACAACTGTAGGTCCTTTAGTATTGTCGAGTTTGATAAAATTCGTCGACTAATACATTAAAATGTTCTTGATTAGGTTTAAATTAACACTGCACAAGAGGTAAACAGTGTTACCCTATAACCATAGAATTATTAATTGCAATATGGTTTGGTATTGCAGTTGCAAATTGCACGTCCTACAGAACATAAACTAAATTAAACAGGTGTCAGCGTGAGCATAGGATCGCAAATAACAATTGTTTAGAATACTCATTTAACGACGAATCTATTTAATATGTTTGGGTAATAAATTGACGTATCAGCAATCAGGTGAAATTCAATATGCACGGCAGGATGAAACCAGTTACAGTAATGTTATCCAATATTCTATTAGTCAATTTTGCTGCCGGTCCGTGTAATCTTTTATTTGTTATTTATATATAATGTCTTGAATAACTTCTAAAGATAAAATAAAATGCATCAGATCAAAATTACTTGGTATATTTATTTACATAGGTGGAGGCGTCAATGATATATGAAGGTCAACTGCGTTTTTTTCAATGTAACGGTATGATTTTTGTTTACAGTCTGACAGTGTGTTTTAATGCGAATACAATGGCTTATTGTGAAGGTCATTCAAGGTCATTCAAGGTCAATTGCAATAGAAAATAAATTTTCAATATGTATCAAATATATGTGTGTGTCCATAAGAAAAATGGATAAATTTAATTCTTCGTATCGTTGCTAGAGACGCTTCTTGTACCTCTTGCTGGATAAAAGGGCAGACAATGCTTGTTAATTTCCGTGTACAGGTTGTACCTTTTTCCGATAGTTTTCGTTAAGGTGTTCATTACCGCAAGTTCAATCGACGTAAAACAGTGGATTTCACAGGCTATAGAATATCCGGGATGTTCGTCACGCGCGAAGGAATAAGGAACGGTAGCAATTTACGGCTGAAATATTAGCGATTCAATTACAGATAACATTTTGTCACGGGCCATGAAAGTCGGTGTAATAAAAGCAGCAAGGTACGGGCACGTTCTTTCTCGCTGCTTCAACGTCCCGAACACGTGCCGGGAAGAACGCTCAAACGAAGTCCCTTGACTTTTAGCGTTCTCGTGTAGAGCTTCCGGATCCGCTTTCTCGCGGCCGTTCAGCCGAGATGAGCCGCGCCCGCTCGCTCTCTCTCTCTCTCTCCTCGATATATCGATATTCGATACGTCCGTGCGCACAAATTGCACCACGATCGAGTAAATACATAATTCTTGGTGATATTTATCCCGTGGCGATGAAAAATCGTCCGCCAGTTCAACTATATCGCCATGTTTATTCGATTTCGAGGACGTCGGTGGTTTGATACGTGACTTCCGTTTCCTCGACTCCATACAGTCAGTCAGAAAAATCTCCATGTGCATTTTCAAACGGAATAACATTTCTAAATTGAGTTTCTTTCAGATGGCAAACGTAATACGAATATTTTCGAATAAATTACACTGAAGCGTATCATTTATAAAAGTAATAAAATAATAAAAAACTGAAAACGAGACCACACTTTTTTAAACAACAGAAGCTCGAACGATAAATACTGCTCTTTTCACGTGGGTTATAAAATGCTCCAGCTCCGATATTTCCACGGCTGGCGATTATCGACAAAGCAAATACCCAGAACGCTTAAAAAACCGTTATTGCCTAGAATAAATTCGGAAATCCTTGACTGCAGGTTCTTGCGGCCACGAGCACCGCCAGCGGAGAAAACTATAATTACTGGTCTATGTGTCTCGTTAGCGACCATTAAGTCAACCGCGGCCACTCCATAGTTACGGTGCGGCCCTAAAAAAAATAGAATAAGGAAATAACCACCGTATGCCGTTCGCGTAAACGAAAGTTCGCGAATAATGGCGACCATTAACCACTCGAAACACGGCACCGTAATTATGAATGAAACTTAATGTTACGCGTACAATGCGATTTCGAGTGCCATTCACGTCAGCCCGGCGAGAGGACGGGTTCAAGTAGACGGCCGCGTCGATAAATGTCCGCCGTAATTGCGGGTGGCTCGCAGTCCGTATTTACTTCCGGTTAAATCCGTTCGCTCGTTGTGTATGCCGGCAATTAAAAGTTTATCGAATAATGACGAGAGTCTGATCGGAATGAGTCAGACGTCGTTATCCGTCTAAACGGAATAAAAGAACAGGCCGCTGAAGAAGAGGAAGCAGGGGACCAACGACGTTGGGCACATCCGAAGCGGGCGCGGAATCAAACTTTTAATGAATTTGCTCGAATAAGAAGTCACTTGCTAGCCGTGCGATCTCTTGGCTTCGTGGCCAGCAGCACACCGTGTACAAAATCCACGCTATATTTTTTCTTTCAATCGCCCCCTCCGTTCCACCGCCTTCTTCGTACCTGGGATTACTTTTCCTATTAATCTGACTTTGGCCGTGCTCAATGAAATTTAAAACTGAATACGAAACTTGAGAAGTTTCGTCCCGGCAGGTTATATTGAAGAATATTTCCGTTGAAACGGGCATGAAAAAGAATTATTACTCTCCACCGCGTACCGTTCGATTCCTTGCATTGTCCCTCGTCGAACAGTTCGAGATATTTCTAGGAAAATTGTCGATACTACGAATATCGCTAATGAATAGTAGTTCCGGCGGAATGTTGTCATGAAATTGTTCGCCTCGGCAAACGCGTTCCGTGTGCAATAGAAAAGTACAGTGGATCCGAAACGATTGAAATGGATCGAAAGTCTGCTAATAATGAAAAATAAGGTAAATGTAATTTCCAATTCGTTCCTACATCGTGCTGTAGCTAGGAAAAATTATTTTTCCGGATATCATATGAGAAACAATGATGTTTAAAACGTCACGGTTCTCCAGCTGCTATCAAATTAGGAAAATTTCCATCACGTTTCTTCGAGAAATGGAAATTTCCTGTTTATTGCTCCATCGTCATGGCGCTTATATTTACCGTTTCTAAACACATGAAACGAGTATCGCTTGCAACAAATCGAACAAACCGGAAACATAAAACACCAGCAACTGACAAGAATAAAAACAATAAACCTAATACGATGAAAAATAAAACCGTAAATTTCCAGGGCAAAGGGGGGAAACGCAATGAAAGATTGCTCGATTCGTATAATCTGTATTATCGTAGCTACCGGTGCATAAATCCGAGAAAGATCTCATTATAAGGTCAGAGTGTGGCTTTGAAAACTTGCACCGCCGTCTATGAAACCAAAGACCGCAGGTCGGTGAAATACTTAATTCATGATACGCTAACAAATCACTGGTAGACGAGTTTTTCTACGAAGCGCAATTTTCCGTAAACCTTTTCCCCGCCAAGTTTATTGCCCGGCATTGTCTGCCGTTCCGCTCGACGCCGTCCGTATAAATGTCTTCCTGCATTCCACTCCACCTCGATGCCATTAATATTATCGAGTTCCTTTTTCGCGGAACTTTTGCGTAGCAGAAGATGCGGACGAACGAACGAATCGTTTCGTGAAAACCTGGAACCGCCTCTCGAGCCGAAAATCATGGCAAACAGCCCACTGGTTCAATCGGGAGAGCAGAAAACGAGGAAAAAAGGATCTCGGCCAATCTTACGAAGAACTCTTTCCTCCTGCAATCTTTATATCCTCACAGTTCCATTCTACTCGGTCTACCTCTGAAAAGGCTCTCCTTTCATAGTATTTAATTCTCCGTGGCCGTGTCTACTTAATTCCCAATTTTTCTTTAATAGACGAATGATATTTTAAAGAACCGCCCACCGAAGATTAGAAGTCTTTCTCGATCGAGTTTATTCTCATGCATAGAAGCTTTTGCGAAACCATTCGAAGATTAACTTACAATTAGGAAATTGTATAATTTGCGTACGTCGTAAATTGTATTTTTGTAATTGTTACAATCTCGTCACTTGCTGTAAGTCGTGATCTTGCTAGGCAAATAATTATAGTCCAGGACTTTCGAATTCACGTGAGACAGAAAAAGTATTAAAAAAATTTTCAAATAACTTATTTTGATGATCAATGCATATTTTTGTAGATGCATTATCCTTGATACAGTTTTGCAAAGATTCTATTGAGTGAGTCAAAGAAATAAATAAATGAAGATAGTTAACAGTTCGTTAAAATGAATAAGATGCAACCTTATTGTCGACTATGAAACTTAACAGATCCTCGTTCACGGATGCGTGTGCAGAAGCGTTGCGCAAAGACGCAATTCGCACATATTTTCGGCCAGGTACTCAGTTTTTTACGGTGAACATGCAACTGCGAGACAGCGAGAGAAATTAAACACAGAACGCGGCGAAAATGTGAAGGGGAGAGGGGATAAAGGAATTGGACAGCAGGAAGAATGAACTCAAATTACGTGGCGTTCCATCTCGCGAAGCTTCCGAAATGCCCGTGCTGTTCTACCCCCGTCGGTTTTTCTTCTCCCGACCTGATTCTTTGCCGTTCACGTGAGATCTGTCTCGCGCGCGCGGAAGAATTACCGTCGCGTCGCGTCGCGTTGCCAGGACGAAGAAGGATCGTGCGTCATACGTGAAGGTCCTTTAACTTGCGACGGCAGAGGCGCGGATCCGTGCAAACGGCGAGTACATTGCACCCGGTGGTACGTGACAGCCTCAAGATATTGTGTCGACGGACTTAGTCGTCGCGGCTTGTTGTGCTCATTTATAAAACGAGAATTACTCAATCAGTGTCGAGCGGACTTCTTCAACGAGCTGAACTTCCTTGCCGCATAATTGCGCCGCATCGATCATAAGCTGGGTACCGGGACCCAGCGATATTAAAAAAGTAAATCTACCACTGTCCAACATATCTTAATCCCTATCGTTCTTATTATGGTCGTCGTAATTAGAGCTTCTTTCTTCTGGGCAGTTTCTTAATGAATAGAAAACAAAAATTTGCATGCATACACTCTCGCTCATAAGTCTTAGGGCAGTGATCAGATTTGTATTCAACTCTGTAAAAATGAAATACCCGTTTAAATAATTTGGACACCAAAATTATTAAGTTCAACGTTCTCATCATGTAATTATTACTGAACATACGAGGATGTTTACATTATGTAGTTAATAAAGTTAAAGGTTCATAACCTACATGAAATTACAGAGTTTTACTAAAAACCAGATGTGTTCTAAGACTTGTGAGCGGGAGCACACATCTTTACTTTAATGCTTGAACCAGTCAAATTAATTTTTTCATTTAATACGAATTATGTTTGTATCTTGGACAGGTGCTTGGTGATCATGACTAATTTCAGTCATTCAATCGGACATGTTAAAAGTTTGTAACAGACTATACTTCCTGATGGTAAAACCGCGAATTACTCTCACCGAGAATGGTTTATTGATCGAGCGAGTCCGTTGATTTATTAGTTAGTGGAACGAAAGAAAAATATTCGCCGACGGGTCATCGGGAAATATGGCTGCTAGCGGCACATAATTAATAACTCCTTTCGCTGTCCATACAAGTATTAATTGCCCATCTTAGTAAAGACAACGGTAGGCAACTCTCAGTGTCAATTATCGTGCCGGAAAACGATACATCGACGTTCTTCATATTATGGCTATTTGTCCCGCGTTGATTTCACGTAACTTGACTCTGCGTCAACTGATAAACTTCCGGGAAAGTTAATCCTACGGATGGACGTATTTCCCGCTGGTGCTCCTTCGCTCGGATAATCTCGTTGAATCTCGATCGAGAATACAGATTGCTGTCCGCTACGACGGATTCCAATTAAAAGTTAAACAGTTCCAATCGGGATCGAATTAACATCGGTATAGGCACTCGATCGACGCATTATCGTGGCCTAATTAGACCGATACAGCCGAGGCCGGCTCATTAATTTTTCAATTCCTCGATCGATTCGTATACACCGAGCGAGTTCAACGTCTCGTTTTCGTGGAAAATCAGTTGCTCGAAGCATCTCGACGAGGCAGCTTTAATTTCGCGGTATGAACCGAGCGGAACAGCCCTGTCCCCATCATCTCCTAACATTATCGCGCGCGAATGCGAATCAATAGCATTAATTTTAGGTGGCTGAGACCTAAATTTCGATCGGGTCAGTTCTAATCAAAGCGCAAGCAATTAACGTAAATAGCGGAGATTGAGGACACTAAATCAGATCAGACGTTGGGTAATCCATCATTTAACATTAACTACCATCAGTAATTGTCTCCGATCGCTTCCAGCAATTTTGCTTTTACGGGACATTCGTTTCGTGGCACGGGTGATCTTGTTTCAAATTGCATGTACATACATATATTCCAAGATTGAATTTTATTACATTTTGCACAATTTATATGATAAAATATCTTTGAATGGAAAAATTCATTGAATGATTTCCAATGGAAATATCTACGCGATTTGAATAACTGCAAAATAAAGAATGTGAAATGTTTAATAAGAATTGGATGGTATCAATTTGTATAGTTATGTGTTACACTCCACTTTTAATTATACATTTTAATTTACGTTTTCGATGAAAACAAATTAATTTTTTAATAATTATTTCATCTCAAACGGAAGCTTTTGTTTGTAGTTTAAAAGAATCATAAAGAGTTAGACTACACTTGTGACCGTATGATTTCTTCCAAAAAGGTATTAAAAAATACTCGTAAGCCCGCTGTTTATGAAAATCACATTAAAAATCCAGTAATTCATACCTCCACTAGGACCGGGAATGTTTAGAGAATTTTTTAAAGAGAGGTTATGTATAATATTCTACCTCTCGTTATCTCTCTCTAGAGTGGCTCAACGGTTTCCCAAAACCGCTTCATCTTGATTGCGCTCTCCCGGAGTCCTCAAAAACGCGAAATGCAAATTTTTAACGACTCAGCAGCGTCTCTTGGACCTTGGAACACGGTCAAGCTTCCTCGCATTTTCATGTCCTGCTTCGACAAAAACGACGCTTGCATGTAATGCCGCACTATTTATCACGGGGCAATTAAAGTAGCGTTAATGAACGATTGTATCATACAAAAATATATCAAACTCCCCTCGGATGGGAAACTGATTTAGTGGAACTTTCAGAAAAGCGGCCAAGTTATCTCGAGGATAAAAAGTTAATTTTTCTTCCTGTCGGACGGAATACCCGTTTTCTTCAAGTCCCGAAGAAAATGAAGCATTACAGGTGTCCGATGTTTTCACGGAACCTTGGAGAAATATGATAATCACCGTTCGTTGGGTCGTAGCATGCATTTTCAGACAGTAATTATTTCGAATTTTTTTGTTTCTTGTTGAAAATTTACCGGTAAAATAATAAGAGAAGGAGAAGTCAGTGAATTTTATGTGTTTGTAAAAAATGCAAATGAAACAAGCACAGTAAAATGAAGAAAATCATCAGGAATAATGTAGCTTTTTACCGCTCCTGAAAAACTTGATTAAATTCTGGATGTAAAAATCTGAAATTATTATTAAGACTACAAAAAGTCAGATTTTTCATAAGTGAGAATATTAAAGAATATTGCAAATATATTATTTGACCGTATGACTGAAAACGAGGTGATGAACATTCTGAATCCGCGGGAAAAGAGTAAGAATACAATAAAAATGAAATAAATTCAATTTAACTCAATTTCGATAAATGTTTCGATTGTACGTTTAAAGTATTCTTAAATAGAGTAATGTCTGAACCATTTGTGGTGTCTCATACGGAAAGTTGGTTCTTGTAAAATACAATAAAAACCGAACGCCTCGAAAAAGTTGCAGAACACAAACACAGAAGCGTGCAAACTGTAGTTCTTGCATCGTACATAGTTCTGATTTCATTTCAACAGTGGCTCAGAATCGCCAACATATTGCAGCGCGCGATTGTCCTTTGTTCCAAACCGTGGAATTTCCTTCCAATAAAGATTGGATCGTACTCTCCCTCGTTTCAACTAGAAATCCCCTTCGATGAAGAAAGTTAGAGACACCCTATCTCTCGGGAGATTCAGTAAAATGACGCAGACCATGTTTGCTATTCCAACAAGAAAATTGAAATTCTTGTCAGAGATCATCGAACTGTGTCGTACACAAAACTTCATTCCACAGCAACGTGAACAGTTCGGTTTAAAGATTGTTTAATTTAGAACAGCATGTGTGATGAATTTGATTGAATATTTTCAAGAATAAATTTTAATACAAACATGTTCGCTTACAGGTACAAATATCTTATAATTTTAACGATTTGCAGAGGCAAAAATAATTTAAGAATTTGAATGAACATTTTCATTTTTCATTTTCAAAAATGAACGATTGCATTGCAATATAAATTTGTTCGCTTGCAAATATAAACATGTTCTAATTTTAACGATTTAGAGACGTTTCGTCCAAAATTGTTTGAAATTTAAACTTTGCTATTCCTGTATGGCTCTTGAATCTTGATTGAAGATTTTCAAGAACAAATATTGTAATATAAGTTTGTTCCCTTCGAAAATATAAATGCGTTTTAATTTTAACGATTTAAAGACGTTTCATCTAAAATTGTTTGGAATTTAACTTCGCCTCTCTGAAGGGATTGCAGTTGGGAGACCGCAGCGTCGAATAAAAATAGCACATTGTGCGTGGGTTGCAGGCTGATAATGGCGGACTTCTCTCCGTTTTACTCCGTCTGTGGAAAGAACGCTATGAAGAGAACGAAGAGGTATCGTGGGAAAATAGTAGGGACTTTGAAGTACCGGAACGTGCGAGAGGATGAAGGTAAAGGGTCAGTTTATTAACAGAACGGACGATGCCAAGGAATGTAGTTGCGGATAAAAGGAAAAGCTTCAAAGTCCAAAGAGCTTCATTAGCTTTATCATCTTGTGACCCTGCATCGGAATTGCATTCACTTTGCCGATAATAATTACCGGGGTCGTTCACCGCTCGTAAAACACGATTTTACCGTTCAGGCAACTGAGTAACTCAATCACTGTGTATGAAACATTCTGTCGCCCTGTTTCTATCGTCTTATGATCGTTGACCGAAAACCAACGACCTTCGATGTGGCGAACGGTCGTTTCATTGTTGATACGAACGAATACGCTTGTCGATATCTCCTGGCGTGTTTGTCGATTAAATGCCCGTCAAAATCAAAGCGAGAACTGTTGCTGTCCGTTACAAACTCGGAACAATTTCTCCGGTCTGCACAAATTGCTTTCCGCGAACTGTGGTCGGACACTAACCAGCGATGGTTTATTCATTCAGGAGTGGTCACTTGGAGCGTTTACGCGTTTCATTTTATATAAGAATATGCTGTTATCAATTGTTTCGATGATTGGTAGACAGAGGATTTTAATTAAATTTCATCACGAAGCATACGTATAAAGGATTCAAAACAGGATACGTTTGCGCAATAATCATTAGATTGCGGTTCTTTATGCACTTATGGCAAATTGAACAGATAAAATTCAAAATCGTTGGAAAATTTAAAAAATTCAAGATGTCAATATAGAATTTCTCTAATTTAGTTTCTATTTCTTGCAATCGATGCAGACAATTTTTATTTTGAATTTTTAATTATAAAGATTCGCAGTCTAATAATTAGGCTGCGGAAGTTTATGCAATTTGCAATTGTTGTTCACGAATTTTAAGACAGGAATAAAATTGGATCCAATGGATTAAAATAAAATCTTATTCTCAGTGGTAGCAGTCGATGTAGATTTGAAATAAATAAAAATTGTACTAAATTCCGACGAATTTGATCTTCTATCATTTTTTACCATAAATGCATAAAGATCCGCAGTCTACTAATAATCATATATCAGCTAACCGCATTCGGATCCACCATTTTATAAAAAGCGTATTTACACATTTTAACCTAAAGTGAGCTAGAATTACCTCTATAATAGATGATTTGTATTCGCCTTGAAACACATACATTCGTCTTGTAACATCAGATTATGCGCGATACCAAGTAAGTTTGAACCGATTCATTTTCTTCTATCTTCAAATGCAAGCGAATTCAGGTGACCTGTTTATAACGCCCCACCCTGTATATCTGGTTAACCGAAACGACACGCTGCTCCATGAAGTTGAACATCCCTTGACAACCAATACCTAAGGAAATGGCGTACAATTCCCATTTAACGAAACGACCAAGCCTCGGCACATACACTCGAGCAATTCCACGATACCGTCGCGGCCGTTTAAATTCTACTAGCAAAAGCAAATATTCCATTCATCAAGCGGTCCAAGTTAAACCACTTAAGAAGCCGTTCAATTAATTTCCGAGCACGGCTTGAAATACATATATACCAAGGAGACAGAACACGGGGGCGAACTGTCAAAACAGCTGATACCACCTAGGCGACACTTCATTGACCTAGAACAATAACTCTACCGGTGAACCTAGCGCTCACCTCTGGGAGGAACTGTTTTATCGCGGTGCAAGCTCGCAACTACCGTCGCTGCCAGAACGGCCTACCGCGGAAACGGTCTTCTATCTGTTCTTTTCCACAATGGCGCCGTGGAAGTAGGGGGCGGGCGTCACAATTCGAAGAAATTTATCGCCCAACCTTCCGCCCAGGCCAGCCACCGTCCTTGCAAACCTCCAAGACTCGTTTCCAGGAGCGACTTACTTCGAAGTAGACGACGAGACACCGTAGAAATGAGACCGCGCCCGATACTACGGACTACCCCCCTCGTTCCTGCAGTTGCCAATGGACTGGATCATCGATCGATTTGCCGAAACCGAGTCAAATATGTGGAAGATCGAAGGCTGAAGCCGTAGAAGCCAAGTTGAAAAATTTAATCCTTTGCACTCGGAGCTTTCTAATTCGAAAAAGTAAACGTTTCTTCTGACTATTACTTCTGCTTCTTCAAACATATGAATATTTCCATACTCTATTATTTTCTACATTTGGTAAATATAAAATTGATATAATTCCTCATACAATACTTAAATGTTTAGTAATTGGTTAGACATATCTACAATGGAAACTATTATTTAAATAACAGTACAGCAATTTTTAGAGTTTCCCGAAATTCCTTCAATATCCGGGAATGGGAGGTTCATGAGATCATTTGAAGCGACATTTTCTTTTGCAAAAATGGCGTCCGAGGCTTTGTTCAGGAGTATTAACGAAAACACGGACCAATCAGAGCGTGGCCACAGCGGAGTGGGATCTCTTAGGTCGAGTCCTAAGAATATGATTGGTCCATATTTTTCGTCAATAATTCAAATTAAAGAAAATGTGGCTTCAAATGATCTCAGGAACCTCCCATTTCCAGATATTGAAGGAATTTAGGAACACCCTGTATAATGGTGTTTTTAGTGTATTACAATCGGCAAGATAAAAACAGAAGCGTGAAATTTAAGTACCTACTCTGTTTCCGAATAATTGATATCTTACGAAGAAAAGCTGCAAATCAATCTATGAAGGGAGCGTGGGGTAGTTGGAATAGCGGTCATAAGTCGCAGACGGTTTCTCTCTGACCCTTGACCGTCGCGTCGCGAGTCGAAACGATGGAAGCAGAAAACACACGACTGAAAAAGTAGCGGGAGCGGGAATGAAGTGGAGGCTGCAACGGGAACAGATAAACAGAGGAATAAGCAAGCAGAGAGTAAGAGGGTGGAAAAACGAAAGAGAATAATGCATGATGGGAGAAACAGTCACCGGGCGAGAGAAAAATGTCTGTAGATAGCGGGCTCCGAGCGTTATGTTCTGCTGTCGTGGCCCGGAATTATGATTTGGTCGAAGGTACGAAAGCAGATCTTAGCGAGTGAGGCAAAACATTCGAAGATTTATAGAGTCTGGTAAGAATGTAATTTCGGTTTTTGCAATTTCGGGGGACACTTTTGATATGTGGCGAGCGGAAACCGCTTTTTCTCCATTCTAACGAAGCAATTATATTATTTACAGGACACTCCACCATTCTCTTCGGAAAATAACTAGGAAAATAATTTTATCCACCTTATGTAATCGTTTTAATTACAAATACCCGGTTGGAATCCACGAAATAATTGGGTATTCAATTTTGGAATTAGCGCGTCGTTCGTGGCGTTGCTCAGCTTTCGAATGAAAGTAAAAATGCTGTTTCGACAAATAAGGAGGTCGCTCGGATTTCAATTTTACAGGTTCCACGTAAACTTCTATTTTCCCGTTCCGGCGTTATGTTCGCTCGAATGGCAAAATAAATAAAATCCGCATGCGAAGATGTTTTCCGCCTCGTTTTAAAACAGAGACACTTGCCACTACCTCCGCGCGGTTATCCTGTAGGATTGGATAAGCAACAGAACGGGGCAGCAGCGACGAAGAAAATAGCGGCCAGCTGGCTGGGCAAACGAATACTGCGAAAACAGGGCAAACAACGAAATGGCTACATGTAAAACAAGTAGAAAATAACTTGAATATAGTGACCAAATTTTCGTTCGGAGAATTCCTTAATTTCGATCAATATTGGACGAAAGTTTTTGAGAACTAACTTCGAAAACTAAATATTTCCCGGTGAAATTATTGTACAATACTTGTGAACTTACAAACCTTCTCACAAACTAGGACATTTCTTTAGTGCAGCTTGCAAAATATATAAATAAATTATTAACATTCGTGAAATAATTATACATTTCATTATATTGATAATCATACTATGCAAATATAATACACGATTCCTTAAACTATTTAATTATTCAACAACCGTACAAATAAAATCCCGTTCTCTGCAGTATTTCGATACATGATCTACCCTCTCACAAAAATTAATACGAATTATAAATATGAAACGAAACATGAACGCTAAGGCAAAACGAAGTATTTATGAAAATATTTATCGCGTATTTGTTTGTTTAACTGCGATCTCCGTAAAGGTAAATCAAAATTTGATAAAGGGAATTTTATTTTATCCAACTACTGAAAAGTGTGTTTGTTAGATAAATAAAATAACCTAATTGCTCGATACGATACTAAATATATCGATCTGACGGGAAACCATATAAAGGTCTGTATACACATTGTTTGAAGACGAAGAATTGCGTCCGAGAAACGGAACTGTCTCAATATCGTACACAAACAAACAGCAGAACGCTATATTTCAGCAATTAATCGAGTCCCACGAATATCTCGATAAATATTTTACGATTGGCCGCGTAAGTTATTACAGGATACTTAATTCCGGATGCTCGGCTGGAGGCAGGACGCTACAAAGCACACTATCCGCGATAAATCAAACGTAACGGTGGTAAGCAGCTTCCTGGAAAAATCTCGGTGCAGCAGGTACATCGAGAAGAACTTTTTTGTCGCCCAGATATACCTTCCAATTTCCGAATGACGTCGTTTTCGCGACGATAAATATGTATAATAGACACCCCGTTTCTACGTATAGTAGAACCTCGATTAACCGACTTGATTGGGAGACAACAGCTCAGACAAATTAATGCCCGATGTGTAATCGAGACCCGAAGGACATAATTAACACATTAAACTCGGAGCTATTTTAACTGGAAAATTAAACATTTTTTCCTGTCTAGAATATTTGAAATTTTATGGATATGAAATTGTTATAAACGTATTTTTTAATTTTAATTAAAAATTTTTCATTTTCAGAGTTCCTCATGAATATACTCCGGATTTCATGGATTTATAACAAAAATGAGCAAGTGTAATTTAAAATAGTGAAAATATTAAAATATCTTAAGAGTATTAATATAATATATTATTTTCACCACATTAAAATTATTAATGAAGAATATAAATTTATATTTAGCTTCTGTGTCTTGCAATTGATGCACAAACTTCTTATTTCGCATAAACCGCCGAAGTTTACTCGTGAATTAAATAATGTTTTACATGAAAATTAAAATCCTCAAGAGGAACCTATAATATTTTAGTTATGGCACATTTCTTTGTAATATTCAGTCTCCTTTAACAATTCAGGCGTACGTTCCATGCGTTCTTGTGACCATGCTCGTGTAAACTCGCCCAGCCAAATTTCTGACCGTTTTTTGCGAATTGCAATTCCATCAGTAGCCCGCGAATTCAGCTCCCAGCTAAAAGCTAACTTCATCGCGAGTAAATGCCGGGAATTCCAGCGCGCGTACTTACTTCGTCGGTGAAAATTTTAATCGTTAATGGCTGCGTCGCCAGACGTGCCGGCCGTTAACGAGCCGTTGCGCGAATTCTCACAAGGAATCGTGTTGCCGGTACCATCGTGGCCGCGTCAACGATGGGGATTCTTGTTGCGTCAGCCAATATTCATGAAATTTTAAACGCCCCTACGTCCCCGGCACTTTAATTACAACGGTTTACACGGTTCAATTATCGTAAACTTTTAATTATTGCTGGTCGCGATCCCGACTCTCCCCACTTTCGGACGGGTCTCGGTGTTTCGTTGGATTCGAATCTCTGAAAATGCCTGCCTGTCCCGAAAGCAATTATTTTCCCTGAAAATAAAAAAAATTCATTTTAATTGATGTAGCGCAAAGGCAAATTGCACGCCCACGCCCTCGCCTCTGTGCCGCCGCGTTTTTCCGTTTCCCCATTATCTTTTCAAGGTTTCGTAATTTTTAGTGTAACACACGGCCCGAGTAAACAGAGGCTCGAACGCAATATTGCCGGACAAATAATTATTTCCGCGATACAATGCGACGAGACTCCCGGCGAATTCGTAAAATTGTTAATTTGAGTTTTCCAGTCGTGCAACGGCCGCATTCAATTTATCAGACCGAGCCGGCCTGACGCGATGCGATGCATTCTCTTTCATTCCAAGTACACGAATTTATATGTCCTGATTTTCCGCCGGTTTGCAATTGAAATTAGTAAATTACCGAAATACGTTTCGCTGCCGGTTCGTTTTCACGATCGCAGATAATTCACTAAGCTGACAGCAGCTGGTCGGGTAGACTAACAGAAGGAAAACCAGCCGTCACACGCAGATCAATACATCACGCATGAAACGTTATTATGAGCATGTAGACTTTACGCAAGTTATTTAAAAATATTCCGCTGATGTATATAGTCTTTTAAAACAGGTTTTTAATGTCGTGTTATGAAGTAGCATTCGTATTGTAAATGCACTTCGTTCTCCTGAAAACTACTGAAGATAAAGTAGCTACTTTTATGGACATTAAATGGGGCCAGGATATATTTACAAACTTCTCCTCGCATCTGAAAAACCATTCGAAACTAAGTTAACATTTCATAGCTCGTTAAATTTGTCTTTCAGTGGCCATCAAACAACTTCTAAGGAAGTTACCCTTAAATTAAGAGCAGGTACAACCAAAAGTTTGCCTGTATAAAACTGTTTCACCGTTTAGCGACCATGAGAAATTATTATGTATTCTTAACACTTGGTAATCCATTTTCAAATATCTTGGGGAACTTCTGTTTTCGAAACCCGATTAATGGACTGCGAATCTTTATGCATTTATAGGAAAATTGAGTAGATGAAATTGGAAAATTTTAGACGTCAATGATTTCTCATCTAAGAAAATGATTAAGGAAGGAAATAGCATTTTATTTGATTTCTGTTTCTTGTAATCGACACAGACAATTTTTATTTTGCATAAACATTCGCGGTATACAAGATTAATAACTCGAAATAATGGAACAAAAGCCGATTTGCAACGGTGGTGTTGGAGAGGGTGGCTGACCGCGAAATGAAATGAATTAAATGCTTGCAAGTTCGCAGACCACTTCGTCGATGTACAATGAATTAAGAGTAACACAGTACACGCATACGAACACAGAAACGATTCCGAATTGAATTTTCGTGGCTGGTCGTACCTGACCCCCGGTTTTAGAATACACTTTTTGGCATTGATATAGGAGGCGAATGGGGGCGGGCCACCAATTATTGGCCGGAATTCATTTACGTGTAATGAAAATGGAAATTCCTGGAGCCCAGTCTCGAAACGAGTATCCGCCTTCGAGGTATAACTAGTAATTACATGGGTAGACTCGTATGCGCGCGGCAACCGGGCGCAATTCAAGTGCGGATTATACGACACGCCGGTACGCAGAAACATAACGGAATCAAAGTGGAATAGTACCCAGGCTACCATGCTGAGAAGAAGTAGGTAAAGTGTCTCCTGATTAATTAGAAGTACTGGCGTAAATGACAGGAGACCCAGCTACACGGGCAAATAAAAAGTGGATCTCGATGTCGGTGACACGATTTCAAAGTTGATGAAAGCCGAAGAGAAACACGACCGGCAAGATGATAGAACGCGATGAGGAAATTTGTTGGAGCGGGATATTGAGGAACAAATCAGTATTGGGGAAGAACTACCTGATGTGCCACGCTGCGAAAGATACCATTTCAAACTGTCCTCGGTACGCTTTTCATTCCACTTCAAACGATGCGTTTTTTTATTTTTTTTATTTCATTTTATAGCCTCGGTATGGTTTCGTTTTAAATTGAAAGTCTTAGATGATTTGTATATACATATTTAGACATCCATTGATGGGATTTCGCTTTTTATTTTTATAACCTGTTGACAGGTCGTGAAGGATGCAACTTGACAAATGCGTTTGAAATTTGTGTTTTATTTATCAAATTTCATACTTATTCACCTGATAGATAGGATACCAAATCGTTAGGTGTGACACTTGACAAATGCGTTTGAAATTTCTATTTTATTTGTCAAATTTCATATTTATTCATCTGATAGATGGGATACCAAATCGTCAAGTATGAAACTTGACAAATGCGTTTGAAATTTGTGTTTTATTTGTCAAGTGTCATACTTATTCACCTGATAGATAGGATACCAAATCGTTAAGTATGAAACTTGACAAATGCGTTTGAAATTTGTGTTTTATTTGCCAAGTTTAATACTTATTCACCTGATAGATAGAATGTATCTTTCTCTGTCGAGAAAACACACCCGACAAAAGTTCCGTATTGGTTTTAGTAACTCTTGCCTGAAGCCTTTTACTTTTTCACGTAGTCACGTCGTTTGTCGAGTTAGTTCTTTTATGATGTCTGCCACCTCTAACTTAATCCAACGCGGGTGCTTACGTTCTTGGTGCTTCCATTTCCTTCGTGTACTTTTCATAAGCCTCAAAGGCGTTGAGTCCACAGGGTTCTATATATGTGTATGTATTGCGAGTTTCTAGACGTTATTGTACATGCTTGCTCATCTGTGTGCTATTGAAAAAGTAGAATATATATGTACAATGTGATTTATTCGAGGGACGGCGTATAATACTATCTTGCACTGCAGTACCCTGCGTATGATAACTTCTACTTATAGGTATCGAGTCTACAGTAGGGGACAGTATTAAGAAGCCTTTAAGAACTAACAAGTTTTTAAAAATTGGACCAAAAAACTTGTGTCTTTCTGGAATTTGTTTGACAAAATTTTAAATTAATTTTTTTGTACATTACTTATTAAACTAATTCATCTAACATCTGGAAAAAACAGTAAGTCGTTTCGTTACGATAGTAAACAAATTATTAATTGTGAAAGGGTGATTATTTACTTTTGAGATTGCTTAATTTAAAATAGATAATATGTAATTGATTTATGTAAATCGAGTAGCTTCATGTAGGCATTTGCTCGCATTTAGGAACGCTAAAGTCTTGCATACGCTATTTTGTTACGGAAATCTGTTACGAATACATTCCGTAAGAATGATGGTCGACGTCACGAGAATATTTGTTTCATACTTTATTAGATTTCACAATAATCTGACAGAGCTGATTTAGCAATGTAATATATGTTACCTGCGCGTTCGCTTTGGAGTTTTAATAAAGAAAAAATGAAAAAAGTGAGGGAGAATTTCATTTGTGAAAGCTTATCGTGTATGTGTGTACGGCGGTCGTTTTTAAAACATGCTTGCTGTCATCGCGGAATAGAAATTTTGGCATAACAAATCTGCCTCTGTACGACAAAACTGTCAACCTATCAGTAGTTGAAAAATTGATTTCTAGTTCCTAGCATCAGTGCATCGAAGATACTCCTGTGGAACAGCAACCATTGGCAAGGTATCGACAATCGAGAGCTAGTATGGTAGAAATAGGACACGGTGTACATCGGTTCATTTGCATCGGTTCATAATCAGAAACCTCCGAAGGCGGTCCAATTAAAGTTTCTTATCTTGACGTCTAACTATCTTCAACACCAATTACACCATACGGCACAAGAAAGCACAGCAGCTTGCAGTAATAACGATATTGTGTAATGCGTTACTCGGGTGTACGTTACATAAGCAGCTGCATAAGTAACTAACTACCTGCACAATGAGACGTAGAATGCATCTTAAGAAAATAAATTTTAGAAATGTTTGGAACCAAATTTATGGAAACAATGCCACCTCTACTTGAATATACAAAAATAATATAAAGACTTTTTAAATACCACCCTTTTATGACAATGCACTAAACGGGAGAAAATAATTGTTTTAGACATTAGTGACAAGAAATAAAAGCGTGGAGCGTCCACGAAGATTACGTCAATATAGTTTAGCGCTCCACGCTTTTATTTATAGTCACTAATGACTAAAAAAATGATTTTCTCCCTTTTAGTGAATTTTAATATAAGCGTGGTTTTTAAAAGGTCTTTTTATATATTTTTTTATTTTCTACTTTTTAGTATGTTTTAAATGAAAGGCAAGATGTAGCAATACTGGTATGAAATAGTGAGGTATTGAAACGCGAGATAGAATGAGGGGATGACTCCGAGAGACGAGACGTCTCTTGATAGAGTCCGAAATTGTCCGAATTGGAACTGAATGAACAGAACACCACTGTTAGTGAAGTGTGGATACGTCGGAGTGGGAACGCGTATTGGAGAAGGGAGCGCTGAACGCGATGACGTACTGCCGAGCGTATTTAGTGAGGCCCGAGTTCGATTTCCATTGAGATCCTACATTTTTTATCTCCTAAAGGCACAGTTTTTAAAAAAAATTTATTTTTTTAATATTGCATTGTCATCCAGTTCTGAACAATGTTTAAAGTTTCAAGTCTCAACAACAACATCGACACGGCAAGCTAATATAAGCGTGGTAAACAGACTGCATATCTTTATGCATTTATAAACAAAATTTTGGCTCGGTGAAATATAAAATAGTAAAAGTTGAAAAATATTAAAGAATTATGTAATGCTGCTTTTAATGTAACAAAATCGTTAAGGGATGAAATCAGTTTTTACGTTGTTCCTGTTTCCCACGAACAATGCAAAACATTTTTTGATTTTAAAGGTGAATTCTTCTCGATCGAAAATTTGGATAATTAAAGTTTAAATGATATCGGCGCCAGGTTCGATCATTTTAGAATGAAAAAACAACAAATGTGCAATTAGTAAATGTTTCTGACGTTTCGATCCCGATTTTTTGATTTTGCATAAAGATCCGCAATCTCTCTTTCGAGGAAAAAATTACATATTAAAAGAAAAGTTCGGATACGCGTCTGCTTATTTTGTCACTAGAATCACCACAAGTAGTTTCATTGATGTCGGCTACTTAATAGATACAACCTCCCCTTGTAGGGTCATTTGTTCAACCATTAAAAGCAAGACAAAAATACATCCTTAAAGCTGCACATTTAAAAAATCGTTACGAACGCAGGAAGCTCGGACAAAGACAACAATGACTCGCGATTCGCATAAACAAAGAAAGCCCCCGCGCAATTGCATGCTGGAATAGTTGAATTAAGCAGACCCCGTGAGATGCTTAAACTTTCAGTAAAACATTGTTCCATTTCGCGGTATAAAAATACGCTCTGCCGGAACGTTTCCAACAATGCTCTGACATCCAGAACGGGCGAACGTGTAAGTAAAGTTCATGGCGCGTATGCAAGCACTCGAAGTAATATTTACGGCTATGTTTCACATTGAAAGCGTGACCTGGATATAACATAAAACGCGCGGCGAAATCGCGACGGCAGCCGCGAACGGAACAATATTTTCATGTAATCGTGCTTGCACGGTTTAATTTACCAGCAGCGGGCGCTACTTATAAATATGACGTAAACATATAAACACATTAAGTGTGCCAATTATGAATTCGCAGGGGCGGTTATTCGGCGGTAGCGGCAATTTATCGTGTAATCTGTATGCGCACTCCGCGTCAATAAGCCGTCTTTTATGAGCTCGGTCTCGATCGAGCGTTTATCGAGGATCGAAATACACTGCCGGCCAAAAGTTTCGAATCACGGCGTACATTCAGAGAAACAGGACCTTTATAAGAAGAACTGGAGGCCTTTAGAACAACCAAGGAAGATTAACTTGTTAAATCCTTACGAACAGTATGTTTTCCATTTTGTATTATTTCCTTTTTTATCAAGGAATGCATATTTTTCTTCAAATTGCTCTTTCATTAAAAATCCCCCTACTCAGGGTATATTGTCAATCATTTTTTTAAATGTTTCTAATTTGATATTTTTCTATGCTTCCGAATATAAAAAATGCATTCGGTGCATTGACTTACACTGGGTAAGAGCATTATAAACATGCGAAAATGTTGAAATGTGGTAAGAAATATTAATCAACTAAAAAAAAATCAGCAATTGATTCGAAACTCTTGGGCGGTAGTATATATAACGCGCCCGGTAATTAATGGGCCGGCTGTTATTCGTTGAAAATTTAGTGTAAGGGTAAATACCAAACTTAGTATCCGCGAAACTTCGGTATTTCGTTAATTTATTAATGTATCGGAGGCCGGATCCCAATGAATATGTAAATAGATGAGTACGCTCGTCAGCAGTCCCGGAAATACCTATTTCGACGGGCGGAGTTTCGCCGGATATGCACCCTAAGACATAGACACGAACGCGTAGCTGTCAAGGCGTGCAGTATTTACTGTCCAGAAACTGTGAAAGCTACAATCGGATTTTGGCACACTCGTGTTCGCTGAAGGTTTCATCGACTCCTGGAAAACGCTTTCAATTACCGAGAGTGCAAGAATTATGGGAATATTTTAGGCGAAACGTAGGTGTTCGTAATTTTCATTGTAATGGGTGATAGACCGGATCAAAAACATTTTTTGGCAGGATCAAAATCCTAAAGTCGTGCGATTATGCCTTCAGGTTGCGCGTAGATCCCAAAATTTGAAAATTTCGAAAGAGAGATCTGTATGTAAAGCGACAATTTTCTGTAGAAATTACAGGAAACAGAAAGTTTATTTCACCTATTAGCATTACTCACCAAGCGACTCTTTCTAAGTACTCATAGGCGTAAACATTTATTGGAGAATTCATAGACGCTTCCTCCATTTTCCCGGAATACTCCGACAAATTACCAAGGTGCAATAAAAACGCTTGTGTTGTGCCTGAACCGAGGAAACCAGCGGAATCTGTGCAACGGTTGAAACGATTACTTTGTGCGGGGAATTTCAAATAAAATATCAAGAAACGAGACAGAATATTGTTACAGCGGAGCGACCGAATTGGATGTACGGTTCGTTACGGTGGGATCCGACAAAAAGGAGCTTTTCTCACAATGGAATTATTATTGTGCCGTTCGCATCGTACGCGAAATAGATTGAAAATATTTCTCGAAGAAGGTAATTCTGATATCTGTGTGTACATAATGTTTTTTACTTTTTAACACGATGTACGAACATCGTCGATAATAAAAACGTGAAAAATTGTATTTTATCACAATTCTCTGGACACCTTTTCTTACACTTATTTATTGTACTAAATTGGGATTCACGTCATTTATTAATTTCTTACGACGAGGTGGTGGAATATAATAATCCACAATCTCAAAAAATTCATATAATTACACGATTAAAAAGTTAACCCTTCGCACTCGGAGCAATTTAACTCAAAAACTAAACGTTTTTTCCGACCTAGAATAATTCCATCCTATATAATTTTTTCCATTTTATGGATATGAAATTGATATAAGTCACCACTCGAGTATTAAGGGTTAATCACTTCAGCCTGTCTCTTATCGCATCGTAGTGCAAATGGTATGATCCACAGCACTGTAAAGGGTTAGAAAAAGGTTGAAGTGGTCGCAGACTGCATCGCGCAGACCCGGCGCGTCGGTCAACGCCACCTCATCACCTCCAGCTCCGCTCACAATGTTCTTCCGCGTAGATTCTGGCATGGGTATGCCGGCAGTGTTCGCGAACACCAATATCCGAGGTCGCGGATGCAAACGAGCGTGACTGAACGAACGGATGAAATGAAATAACACCCAGAAAAATAAGTGCGGTGCAACAACGTCACGTAATTCACTTGATTCTGACACGAGTGTCACTCGTTATAAAACAGCAAAACTTTTTCGTGTTGCACTGAAAGGTGTGGCCTCGTTTCTAGGATTACAAGGATGCGGGATGCGCCCTCTTTTTTCTCGATAATGCAAACGATGGAGTCTTTTGAATTTTCCAATTTGGGTCCTCCAATTTTCAAATATTCAAAATGTTTAATATATAAATCTCTATGCCCTGCAATTTCCAAACATTCAAATTACATAGAAATTAGTTTATGCTATCGGCGCACAGGTTCGATCCAAGAATAAAGACAAGGCAATTTTTGCAATTTAATAAATCCTCAACGTTTCGATCCAAGTATCGATCATTTTCAACGATACACTTATAAACAATTTTTTACACATAGCAAGTACGGTGAAAAATTATGTTGTGGTTACTATTGATCTTATGAAACACTTAGTACATTATTCAGTATTTTTCAGACGCAAAATTTCTCTTGTAAATGATCGATACTTGGATCGAAACGTTGAAGATTTATTAAATTGCAAAATTGCTATGTCTTTATTCTTGGATCGAACCTGTGCGCCGATAGCATAAACGAATTTCTATTAAATTTCTACGATCGACAAAACGGAATATTTATTCAAATTACACCTCGTAAACGTAAATAGGACTTTTGAGGGCGATCGCAGACTAGATTGATGCTTTATCTAGCACTTTTCGTAAAACCCTATCTTTGCATTACGAGAAATAGGAAAGCGAAACCTGCTCTCTTGCAAGCCTGGAAAACGTTTCTACCCCCTTAAATTTGGGGGTGCCAATGCCGGACGTAGGGTATGCAAGAACGGCGTACAAGGATGCAATCGATGCGGGACTGCTGTAATGCTGGGAAGTTTGGTTGGTTTCCAAAATATTCGTAGCTGTCTTTAAATCTGCCTGCTGGATCGAAGCCGAGGAAATTGGCACAGTTCGGCTGGTTTCGGCTGACGTCCTCCGCGCTTGCTCACGCTTCATCAACCGAGTAAACTGTGAACGTGTAAACCTGGACTGCATAACGACCAGCCACGGTGCATCACGCCTATGTATCTTCCCGCGGAGTATGCATCCACGCTGTTAGCAGAAAAACGCATCCACCGTATGCAACGTGTGAGGTTCGTGCAAGCTCGCGAACCTCCGTAGCTTCGCTTTGTTCGACGAACGACGAAATCGTAGTAGGACGTCACAAAAGAAGAAGAAAAAAAGCACATTCAGGAACAGAGTTGCTGAAAGTTTCGTGCCCACAATGGTTACAAACTCCTCTCAAAATCGCTGCAGCCGTTGCTCGCGGACTGACGATTAATGAACAATAGCTTTGTTGTTTTGGCACTCGCCGCCGCGGGGAATCCACACCGGTTTGGCTTCTCTTTCGTGCCTCAAACCGCTGCTCCTCGGCTTACTGTTCTTTCGCCCCGACCATACCTCCGCGAGTACTATGTTTCGCGATCGTGCTGTAACAATGGATAGCGTCGCTACCGCGAGCGATCGTTTAACATATGCAGTGGTTCGCAGTCGTACTCGAACCTCGTTATTAAAACTTTGGGTAGTGAAAATGTGCGCGTTGTACTTACGCTCTCAATCTCTGACTGGACACGCGCGCTTTAATAGATAGCAAACGCTGGCAACATCGTGATTTCACTCGTGCGAATTTCGCACTTTCGCGCTGCTGATTTCGCACGCGCGCTCTAGCGGTTTATGGCACAACGAAGACGGAATAAAAAAGGTCTGGAGTGCAACTACTTATTTTTCTTACGACACCCCCCCCCAGGGTTGTTTTAAATAATTAAAAGAAAATTTGTGGAAAGTTGGAGTTCGATATATATTTTGCAGAAGATTCCGTGTAAATGTTTAAAGTCTCAAATTTTTGGATTGCAAAATTTTTAAAGTTTAAACATTTTTAGGTTCGAAAATGTATAAAGATCAAACATTTAGTGTACGAAATTTTGACAACATTTTTTACTGTAATGTTGCAGTTTTGCAGTACAGAAAGAACCGACTTTTCATTGCATAAAACAGAAGCGAGCGTCGAAATCCGTTTCGCAGTTTCACTTACGCGGAAGCTGTTACGGTCGCATTGTGTATCACTGAACTCGTAAAAGCCGTGCAACTTCGACGCCTATCTATTGTCCGTAGCGTCCGGATATATCACGTGAGATGAACACCGTTACCGATATACCCAGTATTCATTTTACGACTTCCGTCAATCCACGAGTTCAGCGGATATCTGCATCCCGCGGATTCTCGGGAGAAAGAAACAAGGTAGTAAGCGAATGGTGAATGCAGCTGGTGTAAGCTTCTGGACGTAACGGGTTCGCCTAAGATTAATCTTAGTGGACCGCCACCTTGTTGGTTCCCTTGGTAGGCATGTAATCAGCAACGGTGAAAGGAAGGAAGTAACTGCAAGCAAGGTAGCCGCTCGACGGAATTCCCGAGACAAAGCTCGCCGTTTTCGTCGACTGTTTGTCCTTCGGAGCAATTCGAGCGGGTTCTTTCTATGCTGCGTGAACCTCTTGGCTTGGCCCTTTGTTCCGGCTTACGTAGTTGGATACGTTGCCACGAATGCACGCGACCCTCGAGAAAATAACGGAGCACAATGTCTCGAGACGGCTGCAACGGAGATAAAGGGTCGTCAGAGTAAAATTCGAGTAAACGAGCAACACACGGCACTGTCTGCAATTACACTGTCTGACTGCAATTCTGCGTTCCGATAACTCGTTGACTAGACTCGCAAATTTTCAAAACGTCCAATAAAAACTCTTTGAGATGCACGAATTATGTGGAATCTTCCAAATACAATGACGTATACATATTTTTATAACGTTGTACACGTCGTTCATTTTTTAGATACACGAACGGTTCTGTGGAATCTTCCAAATACAATGATGTATAAATATTTTTATACAATTAATATGATTGATAGGTTGAAAACAATATACAGTATTTTTACATTCTGCGAATGTGTTTACTGTTTTAAATTACACCTACTCGTGTTTGTTACGAACGCATCAAATCCGCTGACTAATTAGGTCAAATTATGAATTACTATTTTCCAGTTTTTCAGATCAAACTTGATCAGACTCGAGTCGCAATGCGAGGTCCTAAGAATCGTGTGCGTTCTATTATCAAAATATTGGTACGGTGTAACGCAGAAACGGAGAAAAGGGGTGCCGATAACGATTGCAGATGGCGGCATAAATTACACAGCGACTACGTTCTTCCTGGTAATGTCTGCGTAGGTAGACGCGGGCAAACGCGAACGGCGTGAACACGCCGCGCCGAGTCCAGCGGCTGCACTATCTCACCGAAATAAAGCACGAGCTAGATTCAATGAGAACCAGGCTAAAGGGGTGAGTTGAATGGGGGTTCACAGGGGCAGAACACACTGGACAGACAAGCACGCGCGCGACCGCGAATTAACTGCTGAAAAGCGGTTATAAATAAAACCTCGCGGTTTTCAGCGCGCGTCGCGACGCGTCGCGTCGCTTCTCTCTTGGCTACTCGTAATTTCCGTCATGCAATTCGGAAAATTGCGTATGAATAATTGATGATATTTTTGCGGTGCCCCGGAAACTCCTTTGGGACTAATTCAATGACGCGGCCGTTTATACCGATAGGTATCGGTTATTCCAAGCGGTTTACTATGCTGACAGCGAATGTTCGAGGAAATTAATTTATTAAGCTGTTTTGTTTTATGCACGCGAACCGGAACACTGCGTAGTATGTATGATATACACACCATGAAAATTTGCTCACTGTCGACATTACCCCAGCACTGTCGAATCACTGCTATTTTATTTTCCATTAATTGAAACTATAAAGACGTTCTCATTAGACTGTATCAATTTATTAGTTTCACACGATTAAAATCTTTAAATGAAGACAATTTTTAATCATGTATATTATTCTTAATATTTATGCATTCTTAATGTCCATATTGTCGAATAGTTCAATAAACTACTGGAATAAAAATATTTAATTTGGCCACTTACCGGGTTCCTTTAATTTCAATATCCAAAATACTTGATCAAACATGTTCCTCTATAAACACATATATTTACGTCAAATACATGCAGTTTGACAATAGCTCATGAATTATTGATTTAGATTGTACATTGATGTTATAGTACAGAAAATCATTATTTACATGTTATATGTTTAACCTAAACGGTTCCCAGTATTCAATTACCTTGATAGGTACACAAAGCCGTAATGAGAATAACGTAGTCGAGTAATTGTGTAAAAATATTTGAGCACCGAGTAAATTAATACAGGTAATAAGTGGAATTAGCGTTTCTAATAATTTCCTTTTCAGATTCACTTTCGTCCACTGTCATTCCTTAGAATGTGGTAATAATTGATAAACATGGTAACATTTCTGATACCACGTGCCGTTCGACGAAGAAAGAATTAACGAAAGTAGCATTGTTAACTGAAAACTAAGTGGTCCGTGGTCAAATATGGCAGCGGACGGAGTAGCTCGATAAGATGATGGCGTGGACGAAGAAATTTATGTTGCGGAAGCAATTTCCGGGTGTTTATGCGGCTTCGTTAGATACAAGGAATTAATGCGGAAGTTTCTATGCTGGGGTAGATCCTTGACAGGAGAAACCGCGCACGAAAAACAGAGGATGAGGGTAGAATGGCGTAGCAACCCTGAAACATTTCAAATATTTCGTGCAGCGGCGATTGCGGTGCACACATAAATTACGAGTTGGTTACATTGTTTACGTTAATCGCGGCCACGACCATGGAGGCTGCGAACAGTCTTATCGTCCCTTGAATAAATATTTAATTATTTTTACGGGACGATCGACAAAATTAGTTTGAACAAGTTATCAAATAAATAACAAAGATTGCATACGTGTATCTTTAATCGCCAAATTCTTCCGCTTGTTAAATAAAGTATTTTTATCGGTTTGATCCTTGCAACCTTTTAATAATTCGTAGAACATGCACTCACTAAAAATTATGTAGCCTTGCTAGGACACCGCAGAATATTAGTGGCCAAGTAGAAAAAGGGTGTAAGAGACAAACTAGGTACAGGAATATCGTCTTATCTCCATGAAGGGGAATGAGATTGTCAAAACCAGACGACGTAGAATGGGATGTGCTGATCTTAACCACCTAGAATGATATTTTGTCCTTCGTACGAAGTTAAATGAGATTATCAAACACAGTCTAAGTACAGCCACGCTGAACTCATTCAGACGAAGTACGACATAGTTGTCTCATTCAGACGAAATACAATGGGACCCGTTCTCTATTCAGATGAAATAATCTCGGATCGTTCATGCGAACGAAAAACGTTGACATTCTTCGTTACTCTTTTTTACTTTAAAGTCGCGGAAAAACAATTGAAGCAACAAAAATAAAAATCAATCGAATTTTTTTTTAACTGGAAAATTAAACATTGCTTTCTACCTGAAATTTCCATTTCCTATAATTTTTAAAATTTCGAGGATATGAAATCAGTATAATACCACATACAATACCTGAATGTTTAGTAATTAATTAGGTACCGATATATTTAATAATGTAAACAATATTTTGAATAATAACACAGCAATTTTTAATGGCGCATCAGCGTCACCATTCGAGTGCTGACGGTTAATACGTTCCAAATCAGACAAATACTAAGAAATTAATTATACAACGTATGAGTAGAGTAAAAAAATGTATAAAAAACTTTTTACAAACAACGCTTATATTAAAATGCATGAAAAAGGAGAAAATAACTTTTTTAGACATTGGTGACTATAAATAAAAGCGTGGAGCTCCCACAAACATTACGTTGATGTAATTTAGCGCGAATTGAATGAACGGAACACCAGACTGAGTTCCTTCGGAGCGAAGTGGGTTAGTAAAGTGGGGATGAGTCAGAGTGGGAACGCGTAGTGGAGAAGGGAGTGCTGAACGCGATGACGTACTACCGAGCATATTTAGTGAGGCCCCGGTTCGATCCTACATTTTTTGTCTCTTAAACGCAGTTTTAAAGCAAATTTTAAGTATTATATTGTCATCCAGTTCCGAGCTATATTTAAAGTTTCAAGTCTCTAGCTCATCGGGGAGTGGTTTAAAATTCGATTACAATATTTGACGCGTACAACAAACAACACGGCAAGTTAATGTAAGCGTGGTAAAAGGCAGAAGCGAGAATATTACCGTGAATTTCGAAGTTACGATTTCGACAGATGTCCATCAAATCTTAACTATCGATTTTACCCGCTCTTCGCGTTCCCACACGGTATTAAAATATTTCACAACAAACTGACCGGAAACAATCGATCCGATTGACAATAGCAATAAATTCGGCGACAGTGCCGTCAACAATGCGTCCGCGTTAGTTTATTCGATCGTAACGAGTCGCAGCGAATTCGTCAAAAGGTTTACAAAACTAACAAAAGTTTTTGTTAGCTTCTACTTGCCGATGATCACAGAAACGGACACCCGTCTGCCACAGCGCTCGCGTTCAAAAGGTATTCGACTGAGGCTTAAAGAAACCACGACATTGTGAAATCGTTTTGTATGCATCCAGAATGGCGTAGAGAACCGCGACAAACACTGGCTAGCAGAAAAATTTGTTCCTCTGTTGTGAACGATTTCACAGACCAATGTCCACGTAACTTGAGGAGACTCGAAGCATAAGAAACTGTTGATTACGTAATTTCCACGTGGATAAATCCTCGAACACGTTCACCAACAGACAATAAACAATACATTTTATAAAATGTAGCCAATCTTTCAAAGCTTCTGAAAACTGAAACTGGAAAATACAATAGACAGTATTCTACTGATAAAATTGTAAAATATATTATTTTAATCAAAGCAACTATATGTGCGAATACACGTGTCAAACTTATTTCTAAATATATTCAGGTGTCTCTACTTTTCACTATTTTCTAGTTTCTCATTCTACGAACACTTTAGTCAGAATCAACGTTTCGATTAATATTGTGTTACTTTCCTGCACCCTGGATGTATGCTCCCCTCGTGAAATAATAGCAACTATGAAAACCTGTCGTGGGGTATTGCCGGATAAATCGTAGCCTGTCACGTGCTTCTATAAATCGAAGATCGCCTGATCTTTCATTTCCGTCCTTCGTTCGAACAAGAGCGCCAGATTTTACGAGCGAAAGCCGTCCGTCCGTGAGCTGTTTTTGCTAGGAAATCGGCCTACGACCATCATATACCGTTGCATTTGTCAGGGTTATGTTTCAGGAACATACTATATACGACGCGCATACATATTTATAAGCTCTGCATACCAAATGTGAAACTCTGTATCTATTTTGCACCGAAGCGCCATGTGTTACGCTTCATTTTTCGTTAAACCATTAGCTATTGCGAACCTGCCCTATTTGATTATTTGCACTCGGCTAAAATTTTTGCAGTTTCCACATTAATATAATATTCGCCAAGAATTCACTTTCGAATTTGCATTTGCGAGTGCACGAATAAATAGATGCCAGCTTCTTTTACATGATTTACGTTATACATTTTTGAGAAATGGCAGACTTTTTCCCGATTTATTCTGACAACATTATAAAATTGAGAAGAGAGTAATTATTTGTATTGTAAACAGCGATGTAGTGTTACGTGTTTATAATTATTTGTTCAGTTAATTCCGACGGGAATATTAATGAACGAGAAAGTACGAAATGTACCGTCATGATTTTAATAATATCGTATGAACATAGTTATTTGGTTACTATAATACTATGGATATTTATGCATAATAAAAATGCAACAAACTTGGAATGAAATACTTCATTTGACCCGAAGATTTTTATTAGATCAAGGTTTTGCTGTATTTAATGCAGATTGATGTACATAGAAGTTTATAATTTTATATTGAAAGTTACATTTAAGGGAAACTTGAAAGAATATCTAACCAAGTGAACCGATTCTGAATTGTTGTCAAGATGGAACATCAGAATCGCAGAAATTGCCGAGCGTTTAAAGAACTGTTTAAATAAGTGTTTTCTGTTCCACGGCTCGATCATTCGTCTCTACTTTCTTGGTACTTTCAAGGCAAGAAAGGTGGAATAATGTAACCAGTCTGTCTTTCGTTGAAGGCAGTGGCGGAATTACCATCAAACAGTATTGAAAGTCCACGGAAACAGTAGTTAAGGATAAGGTTTCAATAACGTGAACAAGTTTCCGGGAAAATAAATCGAGGAACGAGAAGAAAGAAGGGGGTCGCAATGAAAAGAAAAGGAAATTGCTCTTCAGATATTTGTTCGTGAAGTGTTTTCGCCAATTTGGTCCTTTATTAAAAAGTTTTCGCAACGCTGAGGAGGCACGGCAGGCTGAAGAATAGTGGAAGACTAGTAAACTACTTCGTTGCGCCAAGAATCGACGCCACATGTCGTTTTCAATCAGAACATTTTCACAACGTAAACGTATCTCCATGATGGCTTTCATGGAAACTCGACATACCAGTCTTCTGGAGGTAAATGAAATTGGAGTACAGCCTTTGAGCACAGAAATGTTACACGTAAACATTGTAATTAAATTCGAAATAATTAATGAACAGTGATTGAATAAATCACAGCTGTCGATAATGTGAATGAAACTTACTCTGAGAACATTTACTGTGAATCCTCCGTTAATACGTCTTGTTTCGTTTTCACATCGTCACCATATCTCTATAACGACTTCGATGGAAACTCAACAAACGAGTGGTGGGAGCACAAATGAAATGGAAATTCTTCCTCTAAGCACAGAAATGTTACACGCCACACATTGTAATGATCTAATATCTAGAGACTTGTGCCATATTAGATTATGTATTTAAATAAACTGCAATTTGTTTAAATAAACTGCAAATTAACTGAACTGAATTTATTCAATAACGAGAAAAGCACAAGCAAACCACGTCTTCACGATTGAATGTAACACGTCAAGCGAGGATCATTCGGACTAGAAAATTGAACGATGGTGTGAACAATCAACCAACGGTTTTACAAAAACAAACTGAAATAACATGAAATTGAGTCGATCGTTCCTTGTGTGAAATAATAGATTAATTTTGTTTCTCAAAGTATATTTCAACATACCATGACGGTGTGAACACTAAGTTCTGAACAATTAGTGAGACGGACGAATGTTTAAACAAATCACAACTGTTAGAAATGTGAGTTCCACTTGGTCTCAGAATATTTAATTCGAACCCTCCTTTTTAATACGTCTCGCTTCATTCCGAATTCGAGCACGGTGTCAGCGCGCTCGCTCCTGGTTGTTATCGAATCGAACAGTAATGAATAAATTATCGTCCCCGGCGATAGAACGTCTTCTCGTTTTTCAGAACGCGATTAGAGGAACAGAAGAAGGAATTTCCTGACGCGTAAGAAAGATCGTCCGTTGAATGAAACGCGGCGCTGACGATACCGTAGCCGACTCTTTGCGTCAGATACGAAAATCGAAATTCTTTACGGATCTCTCCGCTGAATAATTCACTGACGGTTAATGAACATTCCGGGAAACGAAGCAGCCTCTCCTTTAGTTTTTTCACTCAGGTAAAGCCATTCTTTCGGAAGCATTGTGGAAAGGCCTGGACTCGTTATCGTACTACCAGCATGGCTCCCTTTCTCTCTGTTCATTCCATCATTTTTTCCGTGATCCTTCGCTCGACGGGACTCTCCTTTCGTTGTTTACGCGCGGATCCCAACGATCGTTTTCAACTTTAAAGCGGAAATTTCAATTCACCCTTCGTCCGCTTTGTTGCAGTTATTGTTAATCGGTCCCCGCTAAGATCCTCAGTTGAATCTATAATGCATGGGTCTCTAAGATCAGCATTAAGGAATCAATTCGTGTTCGCGCATAATGTTCTCGTCTGAGCAGTGCATTAATGTAATCCTCGGTTTGAATTTGATACGGATTTCTGCAGATGCTGAATGCTGAGATAGGATTTACTCGAGAACATTTATGATTGGCATTTTCTTGCTGCAATATTGGTTGGCAAACCGTTGGCAATGTCGCATTTTTATGCAAGTGGGCCAAGAAAATACCGTAACACGTTCGCCATCGGGGTTTATCTCGGTAATAGTCTTCGTACAGCTTTCCGTTAAAAGCAGCGTATCACCTCGTCAAATATGAAGAAAAATATTATCTCAGGAAAGTCAACATTCCAGAATGTCACACCGTGTGTTACAACTTGACATAACTACGTTGTAGAATTAATTATAACTTTCTTTACGGAAATACAAAACCATGCTTCTCTTCGCGCCACTTTGAACAAAAATAGTAAATATTTGATCGCAAAGTCGAAAAAGTTAATACTTCAGAATTTCTGCAACATTTGCCAACGACAAAATATAATGTCATGCCCCTGATATGTAATACCAGCCAGCATAAACAACGCGTAAAAACACGGAGATTCTGTTGAATTGGAAATACAATATTCCTGTTGTTATTAAAAATTGCACTTTGCATCTGTCCGGATGTATGCCACGTACGGGGTAAACAATGTAAAATTGCAGTTTGCAATCGTTATCTATTGGCATCGGATATAATTCACGAAAAGTTCGAAAAATGAATAGTAGAATATCAGCTGTAAAAGTTACAACTTTTTCTTTGGAAATTTATTGCGTAAACTAGCGTTTAGCGAGCCACGTTTGCTTCATACTCCCACTTCTTAGTTCCGCTAAGACGAGCCATAAGTAGTGGGGGAAGAGACTGAAGAAGAAGTGTACAAATGTAAATCCCAGAGATCGTATTCAACGATAAAATGTCTATTTTATAAATAAAAACTAACATGACGCCACCATTTTAACCTATCGTTATAAAATTCGAACAAAAATTGTTTGTATTTTTGCTATCCTAGAACCAGCTGTACCAGCAATTGTCCTAGAGGCATATACACGCCGGAAATTGTACACTGGTTCGTATATTTTTAAAAAACATAAAACTTCGAATTTAACAAACACTGTTTCGAGAAAAACACGATGGAAATGTTCAACACGCTGTGTCTCCGGTTATGTTGAATTCAGATGATTAAAAACCACCAATTCTACCTTCCGAAAAAGAATTCAAGTTGTACTACTTACAAAAAGATTAATTATTTTTTGAAATTGTCCGATATGACTGTGAATGACAATGAATCACGCGCAAACCATTTATCAATACCGTCCGTATATCTGCTAGCATGTAGCCGAAATAAATGAAACGATCGTTGCGGAAGTCCGTCGAAAGACAATCACATCGCGCGATATACGGTTTCGACGTTGTCCTCAAAAATCGTTCGCCGCGCGAACGACCGCAGATTTACGCACGCTTCTATATATTCCCGACCATTTTTTACAGTTACTCCTTAATGATCGCCTGGCGTGGGCTGAAGCTGAAAGCAGCATAAAACACGAATTTCCCGCTCTCTGCCTCTTCTCCTCTTGCTTCTCTCTTTTTCCCCTACTTTCCCTCCCGAATCGCATCCCGCCAAGAGGGTGGAGAAAAAAACTAGCCTGGCTCGCGAAAGGACCGGAATTATGGTCAACGTACATGACGCGCCTATTTATGATTCATATAAATCGCATTGCACGTAGCCCACGGCGTAGGTGGTTATACGCGGTCCATTATCTCGCTTGTAACGCGAATACGGCCTCCGTGGCGCGTTATAAGCGGTGCGTCCGTGAGGATAAACCGTGCCGTGAATATTTATCTACGACTATTGCAAAATAAACACGCATCTCGAAACGCTACTCCCGTTGAAACACGTGGATGATACGTAACGGGAGCCAGTATCGTAATTCCTGAAGTTTTTTAAAATTCCCGCCGCGTTGCACCGACGCGACATCAAACGCTACCATTTTCGGCGACCATTATAGATTTGATGTACATACGCCATGCCGCCGGCCGACTCGTATTTTGTTTATTCACGGAAAAACCTTGTCCCTTCTTCGATGCCGCGGGCACCTCTCTTTTTTCGAATCGACCGTTCCACGCTCGGATTTGATCAATGTTTGCGGTCCCTTGTTCCGCAAACACTGGAAACCTTGCACTGTTTGTCACAAATTTTTGCGTTTCGGAAACCGGCGACTTGTACCGACTTTTATTCGAAACTTTTTTTCGAAATGGTCTTTTCGGTTTAAGAATTTATGTTCTAACGATGAGTCTTATATCTTGTATTTTTTATGAAACTAACATAAATTTGTCTATCCAAATTTTTAGCCATTGTTTTATAACGTAGTAATAATTCTGTTGGTTTTATGCTGACTGTATACATTTATAGAAAAAGTATACCGCATAAAAATCGCGATTTCTTTACAATCCTTCGTTATGGTAGGCTTGTCGGCCGCGCAATTCGAGTAGAGGATAATCCAACAGTCATTAGCATTCTCGATGGAACGAATTTGCGAAACGATCCGGCAAAGTTAACCGAGACGAATGTTACAGTATTGCGACTTGTTAATTGCGAATTCTCAACCTATGAAATTTTAGTAGTCTCCATTTTGGGTCGGCATAGACAACGGTCGAGCGAGGGTAACTTCGATACCCGGAATCTCGAAATTCATCGTTCCCAGGCATTACGTTGAAATATCAGGTTTCCGAAACACGGATACATAAATGCTAGAACCGCTAGGTTCCCGTTACAGGGGAATGCGATAGCAGTTTCCAGCATTTGACGCCCGCGCCCGTGAAATTATAATAATTCATCCCTTAAGCAGAAATTCGGGTACCTAGACTGCACGCTACGGTTGGCCAGCAATCGCTGTAAGGCCATTGTATAATCTCTAAACTTCTCTCTCTCTCTTTCTTTTTTTCGTGATAAAGGACGACTGAAAGTTACGACCAGCGAGAGGGAAGCTTTTCTACTGAGGGAATGATATATGAACGCTACGAGTTAAGCTTTCGGCAGGATCTTGACCTGTGATGCAGAGAAACCATTTTCGTTGGCCTGCGATCCCGAAATGAGAAGGCTCGTCACGTACATGTCATCATAAACATCTTAATGGGAACACGTAATCATACAATACAGTTTACAATATATGACACAGTATTATAGTTCAAAATATTGTAAATTATATTTCACAAAAGTTTCATGATAGTCAACGTGTTACAATCTTTCATTAACAGAGGGAGTTCTTTGCTTTTATTATCATTATTCATCAAATTGCTGAACTAAAATCTGTGGTTGCAAGGAAAAACGCCGCATGTCACAATTTCAAAAAATTTGAGTGTATGCATTAATTGAATTTTATAGTATAGGAATTACGTAATTATCAGAAAAAATCATGAAAATCAATTCGAAAGGCTCGAAACAATAATGCAATCTAACCGATGTCTAATGGCAAAGCATTAGTGATCCAAAATTTAAACGGCAATATCTAGAAAGTGAAAGTATGCGACATGGAGCGTTCTTTCCGACAACCACAGAAATATTCCTGAACTATTGCGTTTGTAGTCCTTTGCGAAACAATTTCATTAATCATTCAAGGCTGTTCAAGGTCGGAAACGTAAAAAAGGATAAAATATATAAATTCACTGCGAATGCTAACGTAATGGGATATTCTCAGCTTTATTACTGAAATCATTGATATGGATTATTGCAGATAAAAACAAAATCCGTGTCAAACATTTTTCACTATACTATATATCCTGCATAAATTTCATTAAAATCGGCGTGTTACACTATCCTCTATACAGGGTGTCCCAAAATTCCTCCGACACCCGAAAATGGGAGGTTCCTTGAGTCATTTGAAGCGACTTTTTCGTTTACAAAAATGGCGTCTGTGGCTTTGTTTAGGAATTATTAACGGAAAACGTAAGTATAACTAATTAGTAACGAAAAACACGGACCAATCAGAGCGCGATCTAGACATGCGATGACACGTTCGACTGTGCTAAGTCGCGTCTAGATCGCGCTCTGATTGGTCCGTGTTTTTCGTTAATAACTCCTAAACAAAGCCGCGGACGTCATTTTTGTAAAGGAAAATGTCGCTTCAAATGACCCAAGGAACATTCGGGTGTCGGAGGAATTTTGGGACACCCTATATATCCACTATATATACACTAGCAATGTCCATTGCAAGCCAAGTTATTAATGGAAACAAAATACTGAAAAGATGGTTCGGTGTAAACAAAGTGACGAAGTTCGCAAGAAGATTCGCGTCCAAGGCAAGACGGAGCGGACTGTGATTACATGTGAAGATAAATCAAAGTGAAGACAATGTCGAGGCTCCCTTTGATCATTGACAAGTGTGCGGGGAACCGGTGAACTCGAGGCTACCTAGCAGCTCGGGTAAACTTCACCGGTAAACAGGCGGGTGAGAAACTTGTCGGGGGTGTGGGGCAAGAGGGGGGTATTGTACGTGCAGCCGGTGGCTGGAATCCGACGAACAACCGGCGAGGAATGTACGAAATTTGAGGTTGACAGATGGCTCATCGGTGAAGTCGCGTTAATAGCGAAAGCATGCGCGGGCTACTTGAATGGATTCAGTCGCTTTGTCCCTGCAGATAAACAGGGTCTCACCTCAGGAACCGACAGGGGTGGAGGACGCATTTCCGGCGACGAAACCAGATACCATTGTTCCCGCTGCTAGAATCGATGACAGAGATCAATGTTATTGATGACAGTGATTTACGAACCACGGACTTCTCGCCCGCACGCGACTAACTCCTGTCCATCTTTCAACGGCGCAATTATTCTCCAGTTTCACCTCTGCCACCATTAACTGCGCCAATCACTTTCGAGAACCCTCCAACTGGCTTTTGGTAGCTACGAAATGTAGTCAGACCATGCTACTAGCAATAACGATGATCTATTGAGTCCATACAAAGACGAGGACACGAATTCACTATTCTATCCACAATAACTTCCTAGTGAAAATGATATTTATTTGTTTTTGAGAGATGAGAAACGTGTGTAAGATGATATATATACTTTATTACACTTCTCTTTCGAGTGCGAACGTTTACTGCTCTTCTAGAAGGGCAAGGTGTTTCTTTTAATATTGTATATCAAGAATACCAATTCACTATTTTATCCACAATAATTTCCTTATCAAAATGATATCTTTTGTTCTTCGGTTTAAACAACAATAGAACAAATCCGTTCTGTTCGCTGTTATCCGATGCGCGCCGTTCTGCTCGGCGTTCGACGCGGCGAAATGTTTGGCGAAATGCGCGGTTCGGCAAACGGTTCGCCAAACCATTCAGGTCTGTACGAAGCCATAGAGGAACTGGAACACATTGTTAAATTATTTTTAACGTTTTCAAAATTTCGATTGTTTCTGAAATCCTAGAAAGGAGTTTACTGTCTTAATGGCTATAGAGTCTGTAAGAACCTTAGAGAAATTGGAACACATTGTTACATTATTTTTGACTATTCTAAAATTTCAAATGTTTCTAAAATTCAGTTGCAAGATATCGCGAACGCAGAGTACAATTTTTATTAGTCCTCTGGCTGAATGTCTTTAGATGCACAGCATTATTACACGTAATTTTCAAGCATTTCGCCAACGTACGAGCTATGTCTCCATATACATCCAACGAAGCCGACGATATAAACCTTCATAACGACGGCATTTCCGGATGTGCATGAGCGTAGAAGTTCTCCACCGCCAGCTTACGTCGAATCGTATACTGCGACAGTGTCGAGACGCCGACAAATAAGTCGAGGTTTTTCTCGACCAAAGTATATTATCATTTTCGCAGCCATTCGCGCCTTCGTTCACACACACACACACCCACACACCACCACCGCCACCACATACCTCCTCGCACACACACACACACACATATGTACCTCTGAAGAGTTCTATACAGCTTTATTCGTACTCTGAATACTGTTTGCATTCAGTTCTTGCCAACAATTCGTCGCTCACACTTCCGGTATGCGTCGTCTAATTGATCAAAATGGCTTTTCCAACCGTGTGACCCATTTCACACTTTTCAACGACTGCGGATCGACGCTGATCGAATTTTGTAGACTGCCGTACAAATCGTATGATTTCAATAATCTATGCAAATTATATTTATCGATTAGAGTTCGGGTTTTTGTCGAAAACTGAAAATGTACTTCCTCCTTGTACTGTACGTTCTGCTACATTTCCAGTGTAAACGGACGTCTGAATATTGTATCCAAATGTTCAATTTGAAGAAAGTCCGAAAACTTCGCGAAGTTAACAAGGAAAAGCAGAACGTGACTTTCGAAACTGAAATTTAAATAAGGCGTGGTGGAGGGGGCAGACTGTTTGGAGAAGCAAGTCGGAATTGAATATATATTTTGCGAGTGAAAACTAAAGAATAAACAGGAGAAGGTGTTCCGCGAGAGTCTATTTAAACGAACTTCGAAAGCTAATGGACCTGTTCTTCTATTTGTACGGAAGCACACTCTGCGAAGAATACACGGAAAAAGGAACCAGCCGAAGCGTAACAATGGCATTTCGTCGGCGTTTTGCGAGATAGAAACCAAACAACGCGAAGGCGAGAAAGAGTTAATTTAAGAAAGATGAAGAAGTGAGAAAGGGGATGGATGAAAAACCTTGAGACGTAAACGTCGCGTCTGGAATACTCTTCAGCCACCTAATTTCATCACGTCCGAAAGATTCTGCGACATACTTTCACTTCTAGTTGGTAAGTTCGAGGTGGAAGAAATTTACAGACGCATTTCTTTTCTCCTTCTACAGCAGCGCAGTCGCCTATCCCCAGAGATGGCGAAAAATTGAAGCTCAAACGAAAACGATTCGTTCAGATCCTTCTGAATAAAACATGTTAATCCCAAGCTGAAGCCCTTAAATGAGAAATTTAATACTGTCGCATTTGCATTCGCGATACGTAATAAACATTACCTCTTTATAATCATATTTGAAAGACATGCATTTTGAGAAAGCTTCTTTCCCAATTGATCCAGTATGTATGTAAATAAATAAGGATTATTTAATGCAAGGATACATATCAGCGATTGATAAAGAGGGAAATTTTTGTTGTGAAATTTCATTGTGAAAAACATTAAAAACCAAATTTTTTGTTTTTTTTTTCATTTTTTACGAGCATAGTTTGCAACAACAAAAATCTGAAAAAGTTCTCTAGAATGCGCCTTGGGATTCAAAATATGTCACTTTTTCAGAATCTTAGGATGCATTGAAAAATGCGCGGAAAGTGCGTAATCTAATTTACCCTAATTTAACACTAAACCTACCGAGCCTTAAAAGTAATTGGTACATATTCCTTTATATAAAAACCAGAAGATTGATATTATTTATACTTTGCGCAGACCCTATTGTAATACGTGCTCTACTAAAGATATCTACATATATCTGTAATCATTTTTATCATTTCAATAATTGTAGAATAAAAGATTTGGAACCGATATTTCTTGACCGGTGGTAGTTTAGTGTCAAGAATTATTTAATTGAAGGTTACATATCAGCAATTGATAAAGAGGGAAAACAGTGTTATCAGCTCCGATCGGTACATCCATAAAACCAGCAACGAGTGATGATATAGCATTAAGTTCAATAAAATAATGGGCTGATTAGCGACCTAACTAAGTAAAGAACTAATTAGATACATCTTAAGAAAATGCAGAAGTTATGATTCCAGATTAGTTCCCCATTACATGCTGTCAGTCGTGGTACTTGACGACTATCTGGATTAACTAATGACCAGAACCATCATTTGTCAATGTCAATCTCACTGTCGGGCGCAACGAATGGGAATGTCCGATGGTATCATTTTCATGTACCGAATGGATGTGAGGATAATACTATTGGGTTTTGACGCGTCCCATATCGGTCATAGATCCGTTCTGCATACGGTGAACGCGTCCTCGAACTTTTGCGGCTGATAGGCGTCTGATCGATGACTCGATCAATGGCCATTAACCACCTTAATCTCCCGCAGTTCAAACTTTTTGTTCGGAACGGAGGCCACCGTGAACAATGGATGTGCAAGCGGGATCAGCTTGACTTGATATTTGCATATCGATCTCGCGCGAGTGAGGGCCACGTCAAATTCTTAACTCAGCCATTAATGAGCTCGATATACTTCCCCATGATAATATCTATTAAGGCGTATTCATCTTTCGTAAAAAGTAAATTTCGTGGTCTCTTGGGACCACCATCAGTCATACGATCGATTGCATACAATTTATTAGTTATAAAGATTGTTTTATAAGAAACGATTCAGTAGATTTGTATTAGACGATTGAAGAAAAATAAGAGCAGCTTCTATGAAGAAAGTTTTTACAACTTTCAACATTTTACACGTCGAGTAAAAATTTTGGAGTGGTGGCGACTGAATAAGTGACGAACAAAACAATTTCTTCTAAAATATGTATTTTGCGAGAATTATTCATGTAAATTTATGTGGCGGTACTTTTTAGACCGCATTACGTACGAATTGTTTATACAGCAATGGCGCAAACGTTGCTGAAAGAATTCTAAGAATGTACAGAGAAAATCTTCTCGGGTGAAGCTGAAAAATGGTTCTGTTTCATTTGGGAGGACGTAGCGCCACGATGTCCAGTTTGTGAAAAATGGCTTCATGGAACAGGGCCTGGTGCAACAAAAAAGGATAGCCGTTAATTTGAATGTGGTTCGTGTAACGAAAACCTTGGAAAAAACAGAGAATGTTTAAACGCAGATATGGTTTTGGAAATATATTGAAGTAATTTACAAATTTCACTTGAATTATGTTAAAAATATATGAAGGGTAAAATTTAGTTTTTCCGGATACAACTAATTGTGTTATATTATATATGTAATTCATTCTAAAATGAACAGAGCGAAATTTGAGCACGCCTTCCAACTTCTATTGTTCGGTCATGACCAATTAAGTTTCCTACGGTCGAAATGCCGAGAGACATTCAGATTCGCGATTCAAATAATCGAATTCCCCTTGGCAAGTCGTGTAGATTTTAGCTGAGTGGCTTGCGAATGAATACACGTATTTCCTTTTAATTAATTAGTCCACTAGCAAAACTATGTCATTGTTTTGAGAGTGCCATGAAAAATCTCATTTCGCCGACAAATTGCTCGACGCGATTTCTAAAATTGTTCGGTCTGAAATCGATTAATTAGAAAAATTGTCGATTAGTGATTTGAAATGATATCGGAATCGTTTCCGGTTTCGCGTTTAATAACATCGTTAGATCGTAATGGACGAATTAATGGAAATTGTAGGTTTTCGTCCCGGAAAACTGGAAAGAGAGGCCACATTGAAATTCACTGAACTGTATTGTAGAATCGAGACCCTCAGATTCGCGGAAAATACTGGAAGAATGGAGAAGCTGAGCCGTGAATAATTAGCCTCTCTCCAGCCAATGATAGATCAGTTTTAACCTGTCGCAATCGACAAACTGGCAACGTGTAACACTGGATATGGTTGAAATAATATAGATGGTTCTGTGTCAACGCACAGAGTATATGCACTTCATTTATTGAAAAGAACCGTTCAACTACTTGTGGATGTTCATAATAAGCAAATGTGAAGTTTCCTGTTAAACCAACAGACGTTAGTAAACATTTCTGGTTCGGCTCAGTACTATAAGTAAATGAGTAAACATGCCCGTGAACTTGATTGGAAATGTAGTATTTAGTTGGAGATCGAAATTGTGTGGAAACTTCAAGCGAACTTCTGAACAGATTCGAAACTTTTGACTAACCTTTCAGCTCCCATCAGTTTCTCAATTCCCTAATGTAATTTGTCGAATCGTGTCAATCTCATCGAGTACAAAGAAAGAAAGAAAGAAATTTCAGACATAAACGACTCAGGTTGCAGACGGAGGGTTAGATCCCTGCGACACTATTACATGATCGGAGAACGGTTTGAACCTAGCAAAAGCCGAGTCGATCCGCTGTCTTACTGGGAGGTTAGCGCAGTGCTTAAAATAAAGTCGGTAGATAAAATGAAATGGCCGAGCAAATTTTTCGCCTATATTGACGACGCGGCAACTTTTCTCGCGACGAGGCCACTAAGTGGTTGGAAACGGGTGCTATATCAAGGAAAGATAAGCCGCTTAATTTCGAACAAGATTAGTCTGGACGTTCAATCTCCTATATCGTCTCCTCTTTGGCACGTAACGGCGCCAGTGTTTCCAGCCGGGGTTAATCTCGGGATTAATCCGGAAACGAACTTTCCTAGTATCATTTTTCCGCGGTCGTTCATATTTCCGGTTTATATCACCGATTACACTCGGTGCTTTCTCGCGCTCGAAATTTTCTGCTGGCCCCTTTCCACCCGTGAGAATGGAGGCAGCAAGAGAGAGAGAGAGAGGAAAAGGAGAGGTATATACGTATGTGTGTATGTGGACGAGAAGCCCTGCAATTTTACAAATGAAACATCAAAGCAACCAGTGTAAATCAAATTTTCACGTTACGACAAGCTCGGGTTATTTCCCCGACGTTTCATGGCGCGGCGTGGCGCGGCACGCTGAAAACACGAAAGCGTAGCCAACGCTAAGGGGGAATCTGAAATGACTATGATAACGATTTTCCGTTTACACGATGCAATTTGATCCTTCGTACTTGAATAATTTCCCGCGCAATTCCACGCCACCTTCGATAAGCCGATATCTGCATGGTTTGCCGAGTCCATAAATTAAGCACAGAGTTCGATTCGTGCTCGTTGGTAATCCCTTCATTGCCATACGAGAGACTCGGTCATTATAACTTTGCGATGCATTTGCGGATCCCAACCAAGCGAATTGTCCTGTGGGAGGAGGTCCAATATTTTTCTCGAATAACAACATTTACATTTCCCTCTGTTTTTCATTTCACGTATCCATAGAAAATAATCAGCACACAGAGTGGAGGATCAAAGTGGCTGAACAAGTCCTTTTACTAAAATCATTTCTACGTTCTTGTCAGAAATACAATGTTTACCGTTTTGAAGTAATAAAATAGAAACATTATCGAAGCATTTTCGGACAGGCTTGTCTGCGTCATAATGTTTCTTTTGAGTCAGAGAAAATCAATCTACTAGAAACAAAGGGGTTAATATAGGGTATGTTTAACATTTACATTTTCCTCCGTTTTTCAATCAACAATTCTATAGAAAATAATCAGCACACAGAGTGAAGGATCAAAGTTGCTGACCATTCCTTTTACTAAAATCATTTCTACGTTCTTGTCAGAAATACAATGTTTACCATTTTGAAGTAATAAAATAAAAACATTATCGAAGCATTTTCGGACAGTCTTGTCTGCTTCATAATGTTCCTTTTGTGTCAGAGAAAATCAATCTACTAGAAACGAAGGGGTTAATATAGGGTATGTTTAACATTTACATTTTCCTCCGTTTTTGAATCAACAATTCTATAGAAAATAATGAGCACGTAGAGTGAAGGATGAAAGTGGCTGAACAAGTCGTTTTACTAAAATCATTTCTACGTTCTTGTCAGAAATACAATGTTTACCATTTTGAAGTAATAAAATAAAAACATTATCGAAGCATTTTCGGACAGGCTTGTCTGCTTCCTAATGTTCCTTTTGTGTCAGAGAAAATCAATCTACTAGAAATGGAGGGCTAATATGGGGTAAGTGTAACCCAGATTTCTGACCCAAAAAAAGCAATCCAGCCACACCGTGACCCTTTCGGGATCTCTTCACGGTCAAATAAATTTCTTACTTTGCGCGGTCACAACCCCTCGTTAGTATTGACTACAATGGGGTGTAATTTAATACGTTGATCTAACGTAATCCCCTTGCACACGCGAAGAATATAAGATAAACTTGCTTAAGCAAGCGAAAAAACATAATAAAAGGTAATCACTAGACTGCGGATGTATATGCATTTTCCAATTCTTGCAGACAATTTTTAAGAAAGTAGAATGAAATAAACTCTTATTTTTAATTAGAACAGCCTTTGTAGATCCAAGCAAATAAAAATTGTACAAACTTCTATCGAATTTTATATTGCAGTCTTTTTCTAAATTTTCATAATACATAAATGCATAAAAATCCGCGGTCCAGTAATCGCTTTAAACTGCGAAAAATAAATATTCCAATGACACAACTTACGAGAGGAACATTTCAATCCTCTAGTAATCGTAGGAACAGTGAACTACCATTAAGACGGAAACGTTCATCAAAATTGCAGCGTGCTTGTTTCTTTCTTAAAATCTAAATATTGAACGAACAACATCTCGACCATTTACATTTTCCTCGCGAACGTAGTTGAAACAATATTAACGGATCAGTCTGAGACTGCGCGTTTGTCTGGCGAGATTTTCCACGGGGCCCTTTCCGCTCGTTTTTCGCCGTGCGTCATTGAAATATGCAATTCAAAAGAGGCGAACAAGCGAGCCTCTTTACAATGTTCGTTCGTTGCGTGTTATTTAACAACACCCTTTCGCGCGCTCGAAACCCATGTAACCCTTCCCCAGTTGAAAATCACATTTCTCCGGGGCGCGTGTGCATTCTCCGCGGTACCGCGGCCATAATACATCGTCACGGGGATGGGAAAACTAGATTTTCCCTTCAAAAACAATCACGGGAACGTCAACCTCGTCGTGACAGTGAAAAAAAAATGTATATTCGCGAGCGAACGAACCGACTGCGAGAGGCACAGGGGAAAAATGTAAAGCCCCGAACGAGTCGCGCGCGAAGGGCTAAAAGCTATTTCGATAAATTCACGATAAACCATCGAGAGCTCTAGTGTTCCCCCGCCTCTGTCCGTAATTTCCCGAAACTGCCGGCCGTATTTTCGTGGATGTCCTTATTCTTTCCACGGGAACTGCGAGGCAGACGTAAAACCGTCGCCGCCGGGTTATAGCTTAATAGGGCCGCTTTGTACTTGTCGCGCGCGAGCGGGGAGAGGAAAAAAGGAAAATTGGTCCACTCAGGGTAAAAGCGGTGACGAGCAAAAAAATCGAATGGATCGTCGAGGTTGATACGTGGCCATCGTATCACCGCAGCCCTCTGCAACCATACGCAAACACCATTCGATCAGAGTAACAGGATAATGTTTATCCGCGAAAATGTGATTATCGGGCTCGGTTTCTCCTTTTGGCGTTGCACTTCTCTGAAATGTCGACAATCATGTGACCATTCCTTCCACCTTTGCAATATCTGTTCGTTGAACTTCTCAGGTAATTCAGAAATAATGTTGATACTACTGTACGGAACTAATGTAACGTAATACATTGTATAAAGTCGCAAGAGAAGCAATCTGAACGAGAATATATCGTTCATTCCTAAGAAAAGTTATCCAAGTAAAAAAAGGGGAATTTTACAGGAAACCCATTTGAAAATCACCTAAAGTTGCCAATTTTTTAAATTTTATATCGCTTGATTAACTACTGAGTTAATAATCATGTATATGAGTTATATATGGATTGGGGATGTTTATGCAATTTTCAATTTTTGTGCGAAAATTTTAAGAGAGTGGAATCGTGAGAAATGTCATTTTAAGCGGTAGAAGTGTTTGTAGATCTGAAATAAATAAAAATCAAACTAAATACTGTGGAATTTTATTTTCTAGCATTTTTTAAACATTTTTTGAAGCCATAAATGCATAAGGATTCGCAGGCTAGTTATAAAGTACACCACAATTTATAAATTTCTTATAATACTTATACGTGTCACTTTTCTTTTGAATGAGTGATATTTCTATTGATTAAAAAATATACGAACTGTTCGATAATAAAATGGTCCAATCCGTTAATTTTTAATTGAAGTTTATCAATTGAATTGCGGATCCATTTAGTTTATTTGCGTCACTGAAATGTACACCACAATAATTAAAAGGATGATAAACGTTAAATTCGTTAAATTCATCAAGCTGATGTAAAATATAATAAAAGTTTGAAATGAATTTCTCGAATTTACACTCGATGTCCAAGCAATCTCGTATAATCCTGTTAGTGACGTCGAAATAAATGAAAAAGCAATGTCCACCTATATGGCTGAACATTGATATTAATTCAATATCAACGACAACCATTACTCGAGCTACGTTATTCGGTAAGATAAGACTTCACCCTCTATACATTTCTTACAACATTACCTGAAAATTTACAACACGATGTGGCGTTCAATATACTCGGCAAGTTCACAGCTCTATGTATGTATACCTCTACCTTCTTATCCAATCAGGAACTCCACCTCCGGGGCGTTGTAACCTTACCGGAAGATCAGCCGGATAAAATTGAGAACTCGGAAAGTGTTTCTCTATTTCTAACACTCTATTACACTCTCTATATCCCACCCCTTTCAACAGAAAAAAGAAACATCATTTCAACTGAGGAAAGGAGGGGTGGGATTAAGTTGATATTTATGTTTCGTGGAAAATACTGTTATCACTAGGAAAACATTGCAATCTAAAATGTATTTTGTAAACACTAGTTTATTTAGAATGAAGGTCGGGCAAAAGTCATACGAAGGTCAACTTTGGTTTCTTTAAATGGAATGATGTGTGTATTTTCTGATAGATATTAACCCTTGTGTAGTCAACCAAAATGTATAAAATGTATAAAATGTATAAATTATTTAAAACCTTTCTGTATTTAACGAGTTTGCGCAAATTCTCATTATAAGATTATAAATTAATATGTTAGCGAGGGTAGAATGAACATAAGAAGTCCTATTTTCACATTTACGAGATGTAATTTGCATTATCCGCCAGCACTTAGCTATTACAGCTTTATGAAAATAGCTACGTAAACGTAAAAATAAGATTTTTGAGGGCGATCTCCATGTTTGTAAAAACCCCATCTTTACATTATTGAGAAATGAGAACGCGCATTCCGCAGCCTTGCGATCCTGAAAAGAAGGGTGAATAAAATTCCTAGTATCTGGTGTTAGGCAACTTCTCTTGCTTGCTTCGTTTGAGATGAATTTTTTCCTAGTTTACCCATGTCAACCCCCTCCCCTAAACGTGACCCATACACTCGTTCATATCCATCCGATTGGGTACCCGAAGGACAGACAATCGATGTCGGGGGGACTCGTCGCCAATCAACCCCCGGTGAACACCAGCCCGGGTTACTGGGGCATGGCGTAACAGTACGACAAGAAAGAAGCCAAAAAACTTGCGTTTGCTATCACGAAGCTACCGGACAATAGCGAAACGTCGCGCGCCGCCCCGTGGTCGATCGGAGCTTCCTAGCCTCCGTTATTCTCGATACAGTTACGAAACGAGTCGTCACGCGGCCGGTTAAAACAATTACGTTTCCGTTCCGCGAGTGGAAACGGTTTCTTTGATCCGTTTACGTTACGACCACCTTTCCAATTCTCCCATGTGTAGCATTCCTTTCAACTGTCTCGGGAATACCAGTTATTTTGCTATTTCACGATCCGAGTCGCTGGTATTACTTGGCTGTATTATTCATATGCATTATTAACACATCCACCAACGAACTGTGAGCCCAAATGTTTTACTATTTCATCAACTTTAAGTTTGACCACTTTCTATCAACTTTTATATTATCACCTCAATATTTTCAATTTTTGTTGTCGAAATCATTTTCATTTACTTAATAATCATTCCCTTTTATCAATTTATACATTTTTTATTATTTCGGTAATTCTAATTTTGTATCACCTCAATATTTTCAATTCTTCATATCGAATTCATTCGAATTCATGCATTTTTATTATTTCAATAATTCTAATTTTATATCACCTCAATATTTTCAATTCTTCATATCGAATTCATTCGAATTCATGCATTTTTATTTTTTTAATCATTCTAATTCGTAGATCATGAACTGAATTATTTCGTAATTTATTTAAATGTGATCACTAATTCAGTCTAGGACTGCGAATTCTAATGAAATTCTGTTTAAACATTTATGACAACTATTGACTCTTAAAAATGGAAGGTAAACCACATATGACTAATGTAACAGCCGACATGTTACCATATTAATTGCCACTCATATCTGGTTACTGCAATTATTTGTGCTGTTCCTAATTAATTATTTAACCATCGGAGAGTTAATGAATGTGCGTGACAGAATGTGCCGGAAATGAACAATTAAATTTTGTTGATCGAGTTTCGGTTTGGAAAAACACAATTTCGAAAAGGCTTCGATTATGCCCGCTATTGAATTGGACGCGAGTGACGCGGCTGCCCATAATCTGTCGATTCTACTTGAAATTGCTAATGTGTGTGCGCCTGACAAATTCTGAAAATCAATTACCCTGATGATTGAACCGATTTTCTTATGCAAAATGATAATTTTTGAAGTCGATCATAGAAAACAGAAATTACATAAAAAGGTGGTTTTTCAAAAAACTTATTTCACTTTTTCACTGTTGGCATAAATGCAAAAAATCTGGAGCACTATGGTGCAATGAGACTTCTGCTAATTAGAAAATCATTATCATTAACAGTAACTATACATTGTAATCGACAGAAGAGAATACTATTATCCTCATCTCTGTAATTCGACATTTACAGTCACTAAAAATTTGTTTATGCTACAATATAACTCCTATTGAGCCATTAAACCCTAGGCTCCTATTGTTTTCTTACATTATGCGTTTACGAGGCAACCGCCAGCCAACGCGCGTGAATCTCACGTATATACTATACATACATATATACACATACACCGAGAAAGAGAGAGAGAGAGAATGATAGTAGCCCGCAACATAAATGGGTTAACGGCCGTCGCAAATCAGAACCGGCGACGTTCCGACGTTAAACAAAGCAATTTTCTTACCGTTTGTCGCTGGAAAATTCGCGAGGGAAAATAACCGAACCCGACGTTGCCACTATTACTACTCTCCGGCTTTAACGGGATCAAGTAAGTAGATTCGAATCTAAATTGGCCGTTCCAAACGTTTCATGAGTACTTCGAAAAAGGAGAGCTATATTTTGAAGCGGACTCAAAGCTGACGTAGATTCGAACAGTTTGTAACTACTTTGAGAAATGTGAGCGGTGCTTCCCAGTATATCTGAATCCTGGCTGAGTAGGTTCAAACTTTTCACGAGCATATTGGAAGATCTCTGTTCTCACAAGCTGTGTATATTGAAAAATTTAATACAAATACCCTAGTTAGCATTTATGTTTATTGGACCCTATGTTGGCCAATCGACTACGGATCTTCATGCATTTATGGCTTCTAAAAATTAAAAAATAGCTAGCATATAAAATTCTACAGAACTGAATACAACTTTCATTTATTACAAGTTTAATTATTATAGTGGTTCGGAAATCATAATACAACCGGGCACGGGGTGATTTTACATGCAGAAATAAGTCAATAAAAAGGAATAACATTTTTTCGTTTGGCAGCTCGTTTTCGAGAAAATCGAGTTTGAAAATGCAGCGAATACACGTGCTATTGCATTGGAATCGTCTGACCATGATCAACCAATTCTACTTTCCGCATATACTTAAGAACGCGAACCTGGCCGAATCTTAAATTCGATTTTCTCGAAAATGAGCTGCCAAACGAAAATATATCATTCCATTTTTTTAACATTTTAAAATCACGTTCTTGAAATCTACCTTCGTCTCAGACAATAATTTAACTTACAGTGTGGTATGACTAACAGTGCATTATTGTGGAGCAGTTTGAAAATTCATTTTGCCGCAAGTGGAGGGATGATCACGTGTCTCACAGAGCGTCGCACGACACAGCACGATAATGACGCCACACGGAAGGATCCATGGACATTATGCGACTCGATGATGCGCACGAGTGAATTCCAGTGACGCGCGACCCGATACGCGGCAACATACTGACCGTGGTAGACGGTGATCGTTACTGATCACGGAAGGCGAAAGTAAATCACCGACCCCGTTCGATCCGCTCGCCGAACCCCCTGGCTTCGTCTCATTTCACTTCGATCGGATTAGCGAACCAGCCCGACACAGATATCTTCTCGAGGAATAATACATTCCGCAGACGAGTCTGGTCACAGCCGGTCACGTATTTCAGACTACACTCTCGATCATAAATCTTAGGACAACTCTGGTTTGCAATAAAACTTTGGTATTTCGTATATAAAGATTATGAATCTTTATTAATCTGTATTACCTACACGATATAAATATATTGATTCGAAACACACGTCAGAAATATCTAAAAACTATTTGGATCAACTTTAATGTACTAACCAGATGTTTATGCAATTTTCAATTTTTGTCAATAAATTTTGAGAAAGTGGAATGAAATGAAATCCTATTTTTAATGGGAACAGCTTTTGTAGTTCCGAAACAAATGAAAATTGTACAAAATTCTATCGAATTATAAAGGTTGTCTCAAAATTTCTCAACATCCGGGAATAGGAGTTATGGGATGAATTGGATAGATAGGTACGAAACTTTGTCCCTATTTCGAAGACACATTGATGGAATATTTTGAAATACGAATGGAATAATATAACTACAGATAGTATGAAAAAATTAATCGTGCGGATACCAAGAGTAATAGAAATTGTAATAAAGAAACATGGCGGATTCTTCGATGGAAAGAAAATATAAATATTGTTTTACTTCTTGGTAAGATTTTTGATATACGAGTGCAATATCTTTTCCTTGACATGTAAACCTTTAAATAATTAAAAATTTGATCGCATTCTTCAAGGATTATTTCATTTTTAGAGTTCAGTGCAAATATGATTACTGTCCTAATTGTAAGACTTATGAGCGGGAATGTACTTGTAAACGGTCGACCGCGCGACACCTGTAGACGCTTGCCATAACCGAGGCCATTTATCGACGGCTATCAATTATTTTATTTCGCAAGCGCCGAGAGCCAAAGCGTTCGTCGTAACCGAAACCCTGCTGTACTGATAAAGGACTTTCCCCCGGTAGTTTACGAGCGCCGTTAATCGGTCTATGGCTGGCCAATGCAATTTGAACGCATCGCATGATCGCACAGGAATCCTGAAAAATACACCAGTAATCATGAAATTCGAGTTATTAATTAAAAATAGTTTTCTGAAGCATGACCAACCAATTCTACTCCCCTGGAGCTTTCAAACTGGGTTTTAATCTGTTTCCTGTGTTAACAAGAGAGTTTCGCTGGCAACGGTTCCGCGTGAGAAAAACATGCGCAAAACCTTTGGCAGTAAACGAATTGGAATGGAACGGCTTGTAAAGGTAAAAAGGATCGCGATTGTTGCGCGAAAAGGAAAATCACTTCGAAATTGCAAGCTTGCTTGAAGCACTGAGGTTTTACTATCTACTAGAACCTGGTTTGCTAAAGCTTTACTTGTACTACTTGAAGTATTTTCTAGCGAGGGTTCTGGAAAATGTTTGCTCGTACAAGTGGAGATGTAGACGTGTTCGACTTGCTTAATCCACCCTTCAAAACAATTTTGATCTACTTGGAATTGTAATTTTAATTGTAATTCTGTATGTATTAGAATAAATTTAAAAAGTTGCTATTTTACATGAACTATTGAGTGAATGAGTTGTTTCATGAAATTCTATTAAACGATGAAAATAATTTATAATGAACTTCGCTATGAAAATAATTCTGTATTAACACAGAGGAATCATTATACCAATTTACCAGATAAACCAAATAAGATCATGCCTAATAGAATGGAATCTTAATTGAATTTTTAACGAGAATAAGATACGCGTTTTATGTTGTTACATCGACTACATACTAGCGTTATATTTAATACTACTTGGAGCAATAAAAGCTTCAGTAATTAATCGTTATAATCAGACAACATTCATTTCGTAATCCGGATTTCGATAGAGATGAAATTTATTTATCCAGTTGTGCCTTCAAAAAGCGCATCGGTCGCTCAATATTTTGGCCGTATTAAATATTGGTTTTCAATTGATGGCGGAATCGGAAATTTAATAATAAACTCGAAACGAAATAAGCCTGCCAGTTTGCTCTCGGTATAAACAATTGTGCTAGGGAATTTACACTGGTCTTGTATTTTTATACAGATATGGACTGCTGTCGATCACATTTCATACAGATTTCAACGATTGTTCTCCAAAATAACGTATCGGACATTACAAACTCCATCATAGATTTCGAGACACAAATTCCTACGCATCCATTGTGACAATGAAATAATTTTCAACATGATATCAACATGTATGTATACACCAACATATGTATCAATATAAATACATATAAAGATTATCATTTACGATCTCATTAAATGTGTAGACTAGGAAATTTTCCTCTTTGCGATTCATATTGCATATAAATGATGAAAGATATGCAATAAAAATGAGTGATACATTCCTAGAGATTACCTGTCTAATTATTATTTGATCGAAGCGCACCGTCAACTTATAAATGTCAAGCAACAATCGTCGAACAATTGATTTCATTTTAGATTTTTTTATTCGACAGTTATTAAAATTGTAAAGATGTTTCTATAAGAATATATTAGATATAGTTGTTGACTCCAGTATATATTATAGTATAAATCGTACAAAAAATAAATAAATCCAATCTTATTTTTATAATACTATACACATCAGTCACTTTTAATGGTCGGTAAAATTAGTGTTAAATAAATCTGCTACGTATTCCGAGTATACATGTCCATACCTGTATGCATACATGTATCCATGTATTTACGCATATCTGAACACGAACATCGGCACGGTTGCACAATTAGGCATATGCATGACTATAGGTACGCATTCCCTTGTGCAAGGCTTATATAGCGTATTCATGTCGTCTATATCTGCGGCATCGCTGATAGAAATGATTAAAATGTTAGAGCAGAAATTCCGTGAAAACAGAACGAAACGGACTGATCGTTATGTCACGAACGAGACTTTAACGGGTTCTCGAATTTGGGTATGTCCTTTCGTTTACTGCATCATCGTCGACCAATCAAGCTATCGCTTGTTATCACCTGATACGTCGTAGGAATCCTAATATCGGGACTGTTGTGGTCTCCGGAGGAATCAATGTCTCTCTCCGCACTGAGTAATATACATTTCATGACAAATCTACACGGGCACAGATGCAAGCTGACACGTGTGTGGAACGGTACTAGTTCGACGGAAATAGAGAAACCGTGTCCATGCATTGGATGCTTGAATATTGTCGCCCGATAGTCAGTTTCCTTTCAACGGCCAGAGTAAATGAAATTTAAACCTAAACGACGCTGCTTTTGTATCGAAATTGACCTGTATCTCCAGCACACGCGTCGCTGAACATCTCACATTATATAATATTAACCCTCGTACATTTTCACAACTGGACGAGTACCTTAATACTGCTTAAATTGTGTCAAATTGAAATCATGGTAAAACATGAAAGGAAATGGAACGTTTTAAAAACGCAAATCTTGAGAGTTATAGTTCAGTGAGTAATATAAATTTTAATTACACATGTGTGTAATTTACCTAAATCTATGAAAGACAAATTTTCAATTTTCAGTATAGGCACAGACGAGAAAGTTTTCTTCCAAATACCGAGCAATACCAATGTCACAAACAAATTTCGAATGTTACGAAAAGATTTTGAGAAAGATTTTGAATTTTCAAAAACTTGTCAGTTCCTATAAAGAATGCCCCCAACTGAATGCAAATTATTGTGCCCATCAATGCCTCGTTGTTTATGGGAACCGAATAAATGACGGCTCTTTTTTACATGAGAAGTATATTGCAAGAGAAACAAGAATGGCTATATTTTTTGCAGGTAAAAGTGAAATAGGAGAAAATTGAGCTCCCTTCCTGCAAAAGCGCGATCTGACCGTAAACCTTCTACGTGTTCCACCATTCACGGTATTTTGATAGCCGCTAAAGAACGTTTTCTTATTGGCACAACAATTTACTTACTTGGCATCGGTCTCATGTGTAGTTTCGTTCCGCATGTAACCTTTCTTGGTGCTTCCCTTTTCCTTCTTTGGACGGAGCTTCGAAGGGTAAACTATGCAATATTTGAGACACAGTTGCAAAGAAGGAAATTCTTTTGCCTTCTGACGTTGTGGTGCCGTAACGATAAGTAATTGAGCTGCTTTTACATGGTAGAATACGAAGTTCTGGAAATTTAATGCTAACCCGTGCTTCTCCTTCATAACAGTCGAAAGAAGAAATATGCACGGGAGTGCAGGATTCCACGATTTAACAATGCTATACAATCTCAATGAATCTCTGTGTAAAAATTTCCTGCTCTGATAAAGTTGATTGAAAATCCTTTGTACCTTATGCTATTGTTTTCACATATTTTTTTAATTACGTACGCTTTGTTAGCTACAGTACAACGAGCAAAGGTATCCAGTAAAAATATTCTCGTATTTTTCAGAGGCTCTGCCAAACACGCATATCCTCCAGGTCGAGAATAAATTACAAATGTTTGAAAAAATTTTCGTGTAGGTGGGGATTTAATTTTATAGAATTGAATATAACCGATGCGCCAGTTGAGGCCTAGCGTGATTCGTCAACCGTGTTAAGCGTGCTTTAGATCCCTGTATCCGCTATTGCTTACTTTAGGGGGTGAAAGGATTAAAGTCCCTTGAAGTAGAGTTTTTCCCGTATTTTCTCATCTTCATTAAAAAAGGAAGGGTAGGGCTTTAATTTAGATGAAGTAATTTGATGCATTTCAAAGCTTACGGATTTTGCAGTTATAAACGTAAAAATGGTACATTGGAATCTATAAAAAAGGAGAGAGAGTTTTGTTTGCTCCTGTTCCTTGTAATTGACACCAAGAACTTTTATGTTGCAGGAAACCAGCATTTTTCATTTTTGTAACGATTTTTGAAAAAATCTCCACATAGATAGGACGTTGCGCAAAGTAATCCGATGCATTTCATAGACTGCGGATTTTTGCAATCACGATAAAAGTAAAAATTATTCATTAAAGACATTAAAAAGGAAAGAGATTTTTAATTTCGTATTTATGTCCTTCGTAAATCTGCGTATGTAGATAGGACGTTGCAGAAACTAATTTAATGCATTTCGTAGACTGCAAATTTTTGCATTTATGATAAAAGCGAGATGGATTCATTAAAATTATTATATTAGAAAAGGGATTTCATTTGCACACGTTCCTTGCAATTTACACGGAAAATTTTCATTTTGCACGAAGACCAGCGTTTTCTCATTTTTGCAACCAATAGCAATTTCCGAAAAGAGTTACACAACAACTGAATCGATTCGGTCGGACTTGAAAAAAAGGTGTTCGTTCTCGAAAAATATTTTTGACACCGACTGTCTGGAAAAGTGTATGTTTCAAGGGCATTGCCACCGAGGAACGTAAACAGTTTCCCCTTGTATACCGTCAGGACGTCACTTGAGCCGATCAAACATACCCCGTGCATCAATTCTAGACAGGATCGCGATGGCGCAGGACAACGTACATGCACCGCGTGATGCACTTTGCCGTATGTCAAGCTCTCCTTCCTGATCGGGAACATCGATGATAGCGAGCAGCTACAGGCATATACTTGGACCTACTCGATGAAACGTATACAAGGACGCATTTCCGGATACATCAGTGGATACTGGTTAAACCAAGTGAATACACTGCACAGGTGGCGAACAGTAAGTGCACTGCGCGCTGCGTTGCACTGCCTATAAACATGGCAGTCTCGATCTGCCGATCCGTTTCGGTTACAAGGCCTACGTTCACGGAATTTGTGCGCGATCGCGAACGTCGATGGGAATCCTCGTGGGAACGCTTAAATTCACTTCACGATTACCATGCACCTCTCTGACTGCTTCCTTCGGCATTACCGGCGATCGAAGTCGAAAAATCGCTGCAGGTCGACTCGTCCGCCTTGATCACCGGCAATCTGACCTGTAAATAGCTCGGAAGAGGTCGGCGCTAATTCTCTGCGATTCCTTCTCCGAAATCCATCGATGGGGCTGCCGCTAATTGCCCGAACTAGACTTTTCAATTACAGTAGAACTCCCTGTGGACTTGATAACAATAAGATCCTCTTGGATTTAGAGAGTCTGAGATAAATCATAGAGCCAGGATGTTCGAAAACGGTCTAGCAGATAACCATGAGTCCAGCCGCCATCAAAACAATGAATTTAGGTTGAAACATCTTCCCCCAAATTTTAATATGAGGTTAAACACCCTTAACTTTATCATTTTGTTTTAAATAAATTTTTTTCTACCCCTCATATAATATTTTCCGCAAAAGAATATTCTAAATGCGAATGTAAAAAGTGCATTTTAAGCGATATATTACACACCAACTTATAGAAGGAATCTATTAGATTTTTCACTATTACAACATATTTTGATGAGTGATTATTACCCAGAAAATTTGGGCAAATTTTTCCGGATAACCTTGGTGGTGTGAGTGATGAACACGGTGAATAATTCTATCAAGACATTTTGGTTATGGACTCAAGACACTTGAGAAAAGTGCATCTATGCTTGCAGGCTATTGTTGAAATTTAATAACAGAAGCAGAAACATCTCATAAACGTCGGTCGAGAAGAAAAAAGTTTTAGGTATGTTTTCTATTTTGTAAATTCCTATTTTTACTGTAAAATAATAAATATATAACTAGAATGGGGATATAGTAATAAATAATAAATAACATTTAAAAAAGCTGTTTAAACATGTTTAAACAATCATAATGTATTAGTATTGCCAATCACTGGATTCAGGAAAGTCTATAGAATCTTTTGCTGTAAAGAACAATACAAATACTTTTATAATAATATCACAATATTTATTTGAAGTCAAAAAATATATATTTTTTCAAATTCAAATTTCTTAAAAACTGTGAATCTAGGAGAAAAATTAAGGACAGATTAAAAATCAGCGCGGAAAACTGTATAAGAATAGTATAGTGTAGGGCGTTTACCCTAATTCCTCGTATTACCCTTAAACGAGGGGTGAGCTATGTAAAATTTTGTGGGATTATCTTTTAATTTAAAAGCATTGCTTTGCACACGACATCAATAAAAGTGGTCGTAGGTGTCGCTGGACCCTTTGACTATTGTCGAAGAGATAATGAAAACTTGCTGGCGACTGGCGGAACATGAAGCCGGCAAACCTCGGTGAAGCCACAGAGTAGAAGAAAGAGTAATCATTCGTGAAAGTGGGATTTCACGGAAGGTGAATGCAACGAGGATCAAGCCGGGTGGGTTCGCCTGGAGGAATAACAATTGAGCGATTAAAAGTGGTCTAAAAGGCGGGCGAAACGAAGCGAGATGGCCACGGATCGCGAATGCTCCTCGTCAAAAATTCAATGTACCCGTTAAAAGTGGGTAACGATGAATATTTAAAGCGACAGGCAGTTTGGTTGAGCCCTTGTCGACACTACCAATCTCGAAAAACGGAAGCTCGATCCCCGGGTATGGAAGGCCAGGGCGGCACGATGAACACCTCTGCGAAAATCCTCTTTCTATGCCTAGCACGTTCGTCCACTTGTTTGCAGCTTTACCGCTCCCTCGGAATGAGGAGCCGATGCGATACGGTTTCGTGTTTTCCTGACTTCTCATTCGAGCACGGAGCCGAGGGACCGCGACCTGAGCTCGGGTAGGGAATGGAGAAAGGATTTGAATAAATTATTCGCCAACGTAAATCTAAGTTCTTTGCGACCCCATTCCGAGGCTTCGCCGGCAATCTACGGCCTAACATGCTCGATTGAGGGTGGAAGCCGATCAACAACTCTTATCAGTAGACACTATATTTCCAGGAGAGAACAAACGCATTTTTATGCCGAGAATTTATCAACTGGATCAACAATAAAATCAAATGATACTTCAGCGTAGGGGAGACCGACAGGATTGATACGTAGGGAGGCTTAGTACATTATTGCATTTTTCACGCCAGAAAACTGAAGAGAAGCGTACGACGTCGATGTCTCTACTTCTGATCACGTTCCGACCTTACCAGAGCACACATATTTTTACTTAACGCAGAAAGTTAAACTCGGAGTCCTTTTCTTCTCGGTTCTAACATACTTTCGGCTGAAAAAGAACGCAACGAAATAACTATCGCGAAGATCCTCACGTATGCCCAATAAATAACATCCAGTTGATCGGCAGTTTTTGAGCTTCCGCAGCGAAAGTAAGAAAATCCCGTGGAAGAGGATGGCTGCAAGTAAACGTTCGTTCTTAAGTAAATCGTAGCCTCACTCGGACAGGCCAGATAGTTGAAATACATATGTACATCCTATATATATATACATATATATATTTATATACATTATATGTATATATATACCTATAGTCTGTATCCTTTCCGTCGATTCATCGATTTCTCGGTTGCCCGAGAGAGCAGCGATAGCTTCCTCGATTTGGAGCAGCTACAGGAAGGTTCCGGACATAAAGACGGAGATCTGGGATGTAGAGCGAGAACAATCGAGAGAGAGAGCAATACATGAAGAGATGAAGAGAGAAAGGAAGAGGAAAATAGTTCCTCGAACCGGCCAGCTCTTAACCCAGCCGAACCCTTCCGTCCGACCACTTTCATCGCTATAAACAACGTAACCTCTGGCCTCGCCACCAGGGAGGAGTGGGCTCCAGCGTTCCACAATTAATCGGCCGGCGATATACTCAACGACGACCGGTGTAATCCAGCCGGTGAAACGTCCGAGCGTGTTAAATTTAATTCCGTGTCCGCCGGCGAAAGATTAAACGATATACAAGGAGTACAAGCGGTAGTATCGGGGGTGGCTCTAGAGCTTGGTCCCGGACGCCGGGGATGAAAGGAAACGCCGCGCTGGGGGTCAAGCAAAGAGAAGACGTGATTCCGGCTCAATTGCCCAAATGATCGTGACGGAACGGGGTGCCCGTGGCAGACCAATTTCATGGAGACGCTAGCCGTGAATCACTGCCCGTTGGGGACACTTAAACGGCTATACCGGACCGCATCGGAGGTATGTAGGTCGCGTTCAGGCGCGAACACCGCACGCAGACCGCCTAGACGATTGTATATACACCGCGAATCCTGGCAATCCGTTGAATAATTGCTCGATTCAATACGTAATCACGCTACTTCCTGCATGGTACCCACCCTCTCTCGTCCATACATGTCTTCCCTGTACGATCGGCCAGCCTGCCTCGCCTCTACCTCGCCACCGGCTCACCTGCCTGCCTCCCAATAGAGACGTAATCCTATTTAAGCCGGTTATAAGCATATCCTACCGAGAGGCTGAGTACATTATATTCATGGGCCACCTCCTTGGGAGACTGCGTCCTTTAAGCTGGCAAAGCACGTCTTCCGGAATTTCTGACTAACGGGCATTTCATTAATCAAGACCCTTAATGCTGCTATATCCTGTAGTTAATTAATTTTCAATGAGAGTGCATTGTGACTTTGAGCGCCTTCTCTCAGCTGTACAATTTTTGACAGGTCATTTGTTAACTGTTCCTGGCCGGCGGTACTGCCTGATAGTTTCTTAGAAGTCGGATACGGAAATTGTTCCGCTAGTCAACTATTTAGAAACCAGTAGCTGGTCAACGTAAACGTTCTTTATGCAAGATAAAAGATGTTCGCATTGATTGTAGAACATAGGAGCCAGATTAAAATTGTATTCTTCTTTTAATTATCCTATTGAGCTGAAAGAAATACATTGATGTCCTTAAATATTTATATATCTCATTAAATATTTTTATAAATGCATTAAATCCGCAGTCTAATGATTACAAATCGAATCATGTTACAGCACTTTGTTGTGATCTAACTAGCACGGATCTAGGAATTAATAATTTATTCTGCGTTACTGTCAGCATTCGTCACGCAACTCTCTGTCGTCAAGCTAGAGAGAATGAAATCGCGAAGACCTAGGAATCTTTAATCAGGATCTTCTGCAATTTGGCTTCTCCTACCCAATTACGAACTCCGCATTATCATCTTCGAGGTCAACGTTCAGACATGAAAGAATGACAGCGGTATTATTAGAATTGCTGAACCGGTTTCCGTTAATTAGGACACTTTCAGGGACAGGGCAGACGTGATTCCTTAGAAATCGCGTGGAAATTCCAGTAACGCACAAAAAACATCAGAAATGGAGAGCTATTCACTTGGTAATTCATACTATTGTAAGTCTAGAAACATACTTTTTCAGTTTACAAAAAATTCCTACTACATTTAGAGGACTTCCTTTGTACTAACCAACAGTATTTGATCACAGAAAGCATAATTTCCTGTCTAGAATTATTCTTCTTGTTACCTACAAGTGGAACATAGAAGTACTCTGTGTAATTGATAACCTGGAAGATCTGAGGAACTTCTGTCGTTAGCAAGATGTCGCATTCACTATCAACTATCGATCTGGGTCGAGGATTCTCATTCAGAAAATATAGGACCTACTTTGAGTCGATAACTAGATGAATATTACATTAACAAGAAAGAGTACCTTATCAATGGTTGAAATATTTCTATTGATTTATCTGCTAATTGTTATATTAAATAAAGTTAGTGGATCCCACTAGTCCGGGATTTTAACATATCATGGAGAATTCTGAAATCGTATTTGCGTGAGAACGAAGATTTAATAAAACTCGAGAAACAGGAAAGTACATATATGGTGTCGTCATCTCAGAATACCGTGCACATATGGCGCGAATCGATAATGCGCGGCCGCTCGGAGACGTGTAGATATGTAGACAACTAAACTGAAACTAGTTGGGGACAGCTGAAAAATTGATTACTAGAATATTTCGTGACATATGTCCGACTGCAACCATTGGTCGAGTGTAGAACGTGTTGGATTGTTGAATGATTGCTTCTTCGTTCTTCATTCGTCGTCAATTATATTGTTATAAAAATAGTCCATTGTCCGGAGGTTAATATCTGCTTACAGAGCTCCTAGAGACTTCCGAGACCCCCATGGTCTCTCAGGGTTGTTTAAAGGATCTTTGTCATCCAATGTGGACTCTCGTGGTTGTACAGAAGTTGTACAGTGTATCACTTGTATTTCATACTTGTTCAAGTTTGTTCGGAGAGTCCCTTGGTAGCAATAACAATTCTCACAGTATTTTAGGATTCTCCGAAAGATCTTTACGAGGCCAAAAGAGTTCCCCACAATTTTTTAGGATTATCTACAAAATTTGAAGATTGTCCAGACAATCATCAAAGAACAACGACACTTTCAAAGTGGCTTAGAAAATTCCTGGCGTTATCCATTGTAATTTAAAATTTGTAGTAGCATCCTTAGGGACTCCTATAAAGTCCCTACAGATTTTCAGAGTGCCTTAAGGGTTCCCAGAGTCCACTACAAATTCACAGGTTGGTTCACAGAATTTTCAGAAGACCGAAAACGACCCAAGTTTCTTAGTGCTGTTCGGGGACTATAAAAAATCCCTAGATTACCCAAGATGCCCAGAAGATCGGACTCTCACCACTGAGGGTTCTTAAGGGACATTGACGATCCTAGAGTGATCTCGTTGAACTCCCGGTGTCGAAGCAGGAAAGTTCAAGAGACCATAAAAATCTTTGCTTCCTCGGTACAATTATGATACTTAATAACTTTTCGTTGAAGTGAAATGGTCAAGTTAAACGAATTTATAATAACAAATGACGTCCCTGAAGTTTGGCTGTTAATGTTTCAGTATCAAACCGGAAATGGTCCGACTCGCCCTGGTCAACCGTACTATTAATTGCCTTTTAATTATTCACAGTTGACAAGTTAGCCTTAGCGCTGTCTTTATCAGCATACTATTGACCTTTGGAGTTTGGTAGAATTTCGCGGCTAGTTAAATATCGGTTTTGGTGCGGAGGCCATACCTCGGAGGATCGCCGTGGCAAAGGGACAGAAGTTAGGGGATTCGCTTTTACGGTCTTGCCTCAGATAACTTAGCGGGTCATCAACGGCCCCGGCTCCGTCTCTCTCGCTCTATCTCACGGACCGGCGGTTTACAGCGGTTACGGTTAACTAGCGTTGTATTCGATTTACAAACAGGCACAGCGTACCGTGTTATTGGACACGTTCCTATCTGTACCCATTATTCGTCACGCGCGTACGCGGCGTCCGAATTGTAAATTATGTCAGCCATATAATGTCAGGCTGTATCCCTAAATCGAATCAAAATCTCACGTTCTGACGATTGGTGGATCTTCTCTACAAATATTTGTCTATTCCACAAACCGGAAATACTATCACGCGCGCCGAACAACGCTTGCTTTCGATAACCCGGTTCGTGTACCAGGAAACTTTCGGGTAAACAGGATACCCATAATCGGGCGAAAAAATCCTGTTCCTGCATAAACCAGATTCTAGTTCGAACTAGTTCGCGTTCTGCTAACACACATCGAAAGTAAATATGTGTACAGATTAGTTCTCGGATTGACGCCAGGACTCGGGTCTTAGATCCCAATCTTCTGCTAGGTATTATCAATATCCCTATTTATGGTGCGAAACGTACTATAACAATCATAATTCATATCAGTGTAATCATCATACAAAGTTTCAAGAGAACATGCTGCAAGAAATAAGAAAAGATGGCGCACCAAATGAACACCGGATCTTAAATTCCAATTTTCTGCTAGCTACTCCAGTATCTTTATTTATGGCACAGAATATACTGTAACAACCATGATTCGTATCAGTCTACTCGCCACACAAAGTTTCTTGAAAACATACTGCAAGAAATAAAAGAAGATTGCACAACAAATGAACACCGATGAACAACGGAGTCTTAAATTCCAATCTTCTGCTAGCTACTTCAATATCTTTATTTATGGCATGGAATATACTTTAACAACCATACTTTGTATCAGTCTACTCGTCACACAAAGTTCCAAGAGAACATACAACGAGAAATAAGAAAATATCGCAGAATAAATCCCGATAATACGTACCGAATAAAATCACGAAGCATTAATCCAGCGTGCTCGCGAAATTCTGTGCAGCGTATTTCATTATTGAGCCAACGAACAAAAGAAACACGGCTGGAACTCACAAAGGAGAACCAGAAAGAAGGAAATGTTGGTTTCATTTCCAATAATCCCTACTCAGTCGTTAATTAATTCAATTCGAATTAAAATCTTAATATATAATCAGATCTGTATCCATCAATAATTTTTAAATAATATACCTGGGATACAAGAACAATTCTTCAAACGTAACACGAGCGTCGGACATTTTCCTGTAGAATATTACAGAATATTTATTTCCAGTTCATTGAGAAACACTCCACCGATATCGAACGAACGGCGCGGCTAATTCTGTAACAAAGCAGCGAGCAATTTAGCGCGGCGGATGGTTAATGTGTCATACAGTGCTCATAGATACCGTTACATTTAATTATCGTTTGGTCCAAGACAATTTCCGCTCAAAGCGGGGCCCGACAATAAGTCTTCATCCCCGGCAGCCAACGGGAAATCGTATGCTCCTTTCTTACCGAGCACTCCCGGTCCATTAGCCAATAGTTGACTTAATAGTCGATCATTCGATTACAGAGCGCCGGGACTTTTCCGCCGTTTTTGTCGTAAAAGTTTCAAGTTCCGCTCCGCGATTAAGTTGAAATGCAATTTTCCCGTCCGAGCTTCGTAACCCTCGCCCTCTACTTCGCTCTCCCAGCCCCTCCCGCCCTTCTTCGTTCCACCCCTTCTCCAACCCGCGCAGGTGTTCCTGCTTCTTATTTCTTGCTGGCCCCCGTGTCCTCATCTTTCTGCGAAACTCCGATTCGTGTTCGAAGAAAGGAGGAAATAAAGAAGGCGAGAACTTTTGTTGCGACCCGTAATCCACGCCTATGCGACGCTTATTATTCTTTTATTTGAGGGAACGAGGGCACGAGGGGAGATCGCGGCTGCAAGTAGATGAGGACAATCAGGCCTCGCGGTCGCGTCGAATGAAAAAGTTGCGTCACCATTGCAGGGAATGAGGAGCACGGCGAAAATTGCGTGGCTCGCTGTGAATATACAGGGTGACTCGTTGTGGACCTCGTAATTCAATATCTACGAACAATATTTATTGCTAACGCACTGAATTATGGAAGTCAGACATGTTTATAAAGGATGTCTAAAAAATGTACTTCTTTGAAACAGATGATTCCTGAGATCGTTTCAAGGAAGTTCTTCCTTTACGAAAATGCTCTTCATATGGGGTCTCAGAGACCCCAGCTTCAGATTTTTGAAAAGAATTTTTATATGAATACTAGGGCATCCGCCTCCTGCTCGCTTTGATCGCCGACCTCCCACCCTCGACTTTCTCACTCTCGCTCCCTCTCGATCTCTCTGAAAAATATACACTGTCACGACACTCAATTTTCGGTTTCTCTTCAGAAGACAACCCGCTCGGCGTTTTAGGGCGACGGAAACTACAAGACTATCTTGTATAATAGAAAGGAAGAAAATTAAATCGGTTCGTTTACATTTGATCCTGTGTTCTTCTTTATCCCAAAATTTATGAAATTCATTTGCCGGGGCCTAAGAGACCCAACCTTACTATTTATGTGTTATTAGACCTTACCTTGCGAGGGGTAAGGAGTTATTAGCAAAAACATGGGCCAATCAGGGAGCGGCTACTACGGATGACTCACGACTCAGCCAATGCCATCGCGCCGCTCAGCGTCTGTGCTGTAATTGATCCGTGTTTTTGTTAACAACTCCTGAACGAAGCCGCGGAGAATATTTCCGCAAAGGAAAAAGTTACTTGACATGACCTCAGGGATCATCTCTTTCAAGTACAACATTTTTGGGTCACCCTGTACATACTCTTATTCGTCCACACATCCTTGAAGGATCGCGACGGATAATCCGGAATAAAAATAACAGAGAGTACGGAAGTGAGCCGGTTTAAAGAAGAAGAATCTAGTCGCGAAGATGAAAAGACAAAACCGCCTCGAAAGACCAGGGACAAGGGTGAAAATGAGAATTTATGGTCGAGGCATTAATACGGACAGTCGGTGTTGTCCGGGGCCAGGAAATGTAATAGAGACGTAAGAATCTCGCCGTAGAAAGGAAAGAAGAAAGAAAAAGAAAAAAGAGAGAGAAAAGAACGGTACCAGGTCGAAGAATGGTCGTGGAGATTCTTTTTTTTTTATTCAACGCAGTCACCCGAAATAAAATAATGAGCGGGCATAGAAGAGAAAATGAAAGCTGGAAAGAGAGATGCGTTCTATTGTAGAATGGCACGCCACGGGACGTATTATTTTCTTATTACCTAAGATAACAGTCTAGTCGACGGGGTAGCCGTTGTATCGCGAGCACGTGAATGCCGGGGTCACGGCTAAATACTTGCTAAAGAGGTTTTGAGATTCCCCTGGAGGTTAGTCAGACGTGAAACTGGTAAATAATATAATGTACAGACAGAAAGCGGAGAGAGAAAAGGGATGGGAGAGGGAGACCGGACCCCCGCGTAATTATTTACGCCTGTTCCCGTTGCAAACAATGAATATTCAGCGTACTGCGGCTGGGTTGGGGAAGGTTTCGATACGTAGCGTTAATGAGAGCACGTAGACTGGTTTGAGCTTGGAAAAAAAATGAACGAGCCGGCGAGACGTCGAATTGTACGAGTCCATTCCCACTGACAAATAGTAGCTTGCACACGGTTCGTTGGAACAAAGCCGAACCCTGGTTTGTAAACAACGCGCAACAAAATTTTGCGAGCGATTGGAGCCTCCGTAGGAAATACTCGTGTTAAAGTTCTCGCTAATTGCACAAAACTTCAATCAATTTATCCTTTTGTTGGTCTGGTGCAAAGGGACAGGCTAAACTTGACTATGTAACTAATACGAGACCCTAACCAATACCTATGTAAAAAAGAACTTCCTCGTGTCGTGGAATGGAGTCTAACTGTATGCTAATGTGCCATTAGACGCTGCTAAGTGGCATTGGCTGATCAATTGTCCGTGAGGAGCATACGGGAGGTAAATACAGGTCTGTCAAGGTGCAGAACGCGTTTCAGGAATATACAGTCAGTCACGAAGACTTAGATGTACCTAAATTTTGAATTATCATTTTACACATTTTATGTTAGAGTTAGTTTTCACGAATACCGATGGTGTAGCGGAGTCTTGTCAACTGCCAACATGGAAATGATTTAACGAAGCCGAAGAAAGAAGAAACTTCAAGCTTTGAAATCCACATTTATTGTTGTACCATTATTGAGATGAATCGGAAATTTAACTGCATGTAACTTCCTGGAACAATAGAACTAATTCCGTTGATCGCATCATCTTTCCTGCGAACAGCAGCGACGTACCAATTGCTTTGGTCTCGGCGCAATAAACTTTGCGTGTTCGCCGGCATTGTCCGAAAACGTTTGTCGCCGATCGAAAGAGCCGCTGCTCGTCGTTCCATTCACGCGGACAAGTTATACATAGGAGCGCTGGCTCGGCTGGCGCTAGATCGAGCGGATTTTAGTTACTCGCGGCGAAAGGGTTAATAGCGATCGAATTTATGGCGGTGATAAAAGAGGAGAGTCGGTAGGCATCGATTCGAGCGAATCGTTGGCCGTTTCGTTCGTTCTGGGAGGATCGCGGGTAGCCGTTGCTTATTAGCCGCACCTGACTAACATCTGTAACAGTTGCAGCCATTTTTCCACAGCGATCATCCAATGCGTTTCCGCTGGTGGATCCGAACAAGCCTCGCTTGGACGATCGAACGAGCAGTGGTCGTGGTCCAAGTGGAAATTCAATATATCGAGTGCCTCGATTCTGTTCGATCCTCCGCCCTCGTCTAACCCCACCTGCCAACCCTTTCCCTTCGTTCTGGGTGCTTTCACCCTTTTTCCACCGCCGTCCACTTCTATCGGGATGAGTGCCCTATGTACGCTGTGTGTACAGTATCTACGCAACGGCATTGTGCAGAAGTCACGCTTCGCTTTATTGAAAAGCCGCCTTCTCTATCGCGAATGGGCCGCACCACAACGGAAATTGCAGGTGAATTCTTTGTGAACAGTTGCCCGCCAGTAGGACTTTTGAGGGACACGTGAAAGGATAAATGAATGGACTTCCAGGCGTGTACGTTGATTGAAACAGGCGTGCGTTGTTGGACGTATTCATTGGGACCCGAGCAGCGAAAAAGTCGGTCGCGGCTGGCAAGGAAATTCGGTTGCGGTGATATTTCGAATTCGATGGTGTATCTGTACCAGCGACTCGATGGACGGGACCCGTTTGCCGATGAAGGTTGCGAAACGAAGCAATTAAACGGAGATTGCGAGATACCCTCGCTCCTTTGTTGTTTGCATGTGTAATTCCGCGAAACGAGTCCAGCTCCGAATGCTTAACGCACAAGCACACGAAAACATTTGGTCAATATATATCAACGCCGTTTTCGATGTAGTTTATGTGGAAGGTACTTAATTAATTATAAAATTCAAATTGAGCTTAGTGAAAATAAAAAATAAATTTTCATTCGTTCGTGCACGAAGAATGAAAAATGTACGTGAGAATTAAATTCGAAATAGATGCGCGAAAATAAACCGCGGGTGGAAAGTATTTGATTACGATGGGAAAAACCGTCGACATTAATTGCGTTTGGCAAATATCGCGAAATATCAGTTCAAACGAGAAAGACTAATTGCGGGTAGTGGTGGACCATATAATAAGTGAAAAGTTGAAAGCAAATTTAAATAAAAACGAAAAACAACCCATTATACGAGCCGGCTGCCTTTACCGAGTATCGTAGATAAAAAGCACAATGTGTTTCCCCGTTCAAGTTCATTTTACATGCAAAACACTTTTTAATTAATCCGCTAAATATGCAGTGCACAGCCATAGCTGGTGTTTCAGGTGATTTTTACCACGCTTTATCGGGAGTACTTCGTGGGAATAGAATTTCAGTTGAAGTTTGTTTTTTTCAGCAGATCAAACAAAGTATATTCCGTAGCGGAAGGCAAATGGTCGGCGATACCAAAGCATTTCATTCAATCTAATGGAAGAATTTTTAGAACTTTCACGTGCTTCTCTTTACTGACCGTCCAAGCGGCGAAACGTACACATTAGAACAAGTAGCATAGCTTAAATCTTTATAGAAAATTAAAAATTAAAGCCAATATCTACAATAATTTCGAACAAACAGTTAATATCATTGTAGTCAGTTCACCTAGTACAAGATGCATAAACTAACTTTCAGTGATTCGAACAACGAATTAATTCGAAAGATTTTCGAACTCACGATTAACAATGTAAATCTCACGCGACGTGACGCGTTTCTCGGAAGTTATTATAGCGCTCGTGCGCATTGTTAAAAAGAAAATAATTCATCCATTTTATAATGAGAACCACCGCGGAATTTTATAGTTGCAATAGTTAATTCACAATGTGAAACGAGGTTGCCTCGTCATTAAATTCCAAGTAAAATTTACCTTTTGTTTAATGGTCTGCATTTAGTTTTTCAAATAACCGAGTTAACGAACTCGTATCGTTCAACGGTGTTAACCGTCTGTTCGCGACACATATAACATGCCGCCATTGTGAATAGAATCTTAAGGTGCGATCTCCTTTGTGCGTCTAGACGCAGCGTTTTGTTATCCCACCGCCTTTTTAATCGTTTGTAAACGTGAGCCACTGCGTGTATGTTCACGCCGGCGCACAGTGGTCCGGATGGAGAAATTCAGTGACATTTTGTTATAACTTTCGAACCGTTAGATCAATAAAATTTTCATTTAAAATATTTTAAAAATAGTAATTTTTAACTATAGGTAATTAAATATTTTTTGCATTTGTTAAACAATATTTTTTAATTAATTTTCTTTGATATTTTTTATTAAAAATAAGATTGTTTAAGTATAGTTTATAAACTACTTTTTCTAATAATTTATAATAATTAAAATTCTTTTGCCGGGTCGGATCAAGAAATTCAATGACATTTTTTCATAACTTTTGTAAAAGGTGGTACGAGCTGAAAGGATTTTTCGATATCCTAAAAATTGTTGATCTTACACAGTGGGCTGGATCGTGAAATTTTACTATAATTCTTGAAATCGGGATGAAAATTCCACTGAAATTCATTAAAAACACATTTTTATGTACTGATTATTATCGTAATAAATATATATATTTTTTCTAATCATCTTTTTAATTAATTCTTTCAATTCTGTGGTCTTAAAATAGAATTTTAAATTATTCATTTGTTGTTCAGATAATCTCAGTCACCGATGTTTTTGTCTATTCTCTGTATTTCTTGACATTTATTCTTCATATTATGAATATTTCTTGGAATAAAGAGTAATTTAAAATCAAAGACATCGGTGATTTAAATTATCTGAGAGACTACTAAATAAGTAACAAATGAACAATTAAAAATTTTATTTACAAATACAAATTTGAACAAAACCCGAAACAGTACGAAAAGTGTTCTGAAGCAGTGGGCAGATTGCGTTTCAGAAATATCGAAGCGAAAATACAAACGCGAACGTGTGCGCCGATTACATATTGTAAATCGATCGACTCACGTGTTTGAGTTTGGGCGATGTTCTTTCGCTTTTCTTTGCAAGTGGAAAACAAAGAAAGATATACCAAATCGCATCATAGCAACTCAAACTTGTGCACCCAGAGGCACAGCAGAGAACTACGACGAATGGAGTATAGATCGCAAAACGCTGCGTCCAGAAGCGCAAAAGAAATCGAACGGAAAGGAAACCTTTAGACGAAAATTCAAAAACGCATTTCGTGCATGGTAAATGCCCGTCCATACTCAGATAATACTATTTGGTGTATTTAGTATGACCAACTGTTTGAATTCTGTCAAATGTTCGCGGGGAATACATAGAGCATACGATATAACGTAAAATCAATACAATACGAAGATCCTTTTGAAATCGAGAACAGTTTCACGATAAAGCACACATAGCTGCAAAGGTTCCGTTACCAATAAAATTCCGTCAGCAAAATAGTTGGTCGGACATTCTTCTCTAAAAATATTGAAACCGCTCTTGTAACTGTCAACGGATTTAGAAATACCAATTAACCCTCATCCCTCCCTCGTGTCAATTTCACACGGTTTTTCCGAAATTAATTATGCTGTTCCGTTATTTATAGATAAATTTGTCCGTAACTTCGTTAATTTTATCTTTTTTTTATAACGAACACATAATAGAAGAACCTAAGATGTAAATGTTAATTAATCAATTTGAATAAAAGAAGCTTCGAAAAATGACTGAATTCCTTGTTATATCATTAATCTTTTACAACTGTGTCAATTTGACACCGATGTACAGATTCAGTTCGTGAAATAAGGGATGGATGAGGGTTAAATATTAGATAAAGAAGGCAGACATTGATTATTTCCCTTAATTAATTCATTAATTAATCCGAATCATTAAATAATCGTCCGAATCTTGCAAACAATGATTTTTTGCTAATTAATCATTTAATACAAATTAAACATTCTGAACTTTTTTTCATAATTGGCATGTAAAGAGACGTTATTGATCTCCTTTCTGATACAATAATCAAGACTTCTAGTAATCAAACAAATTAACGCATGAAATTCATCCATTGCGCGAAACTTGTGCAACGAACTAGGATTAACCGAAAAGCAAATGCACCTGGATCGTTTGTATTCAAATGATTATTCTTGTAACATTGATCAGCACGGTCCGGAACCGCGGTGATAAAAGTGTCTCGATCACAATCCGAGATCACGGATGCCGAACATCTGCTACATTATTATCACGGACAACAGCCGATTCTAACATTCGTAAATATTTGCCAGCACATAGCGTAAATATTCGAGTGGGTGTGCGCGCGAGCAGGTGGGCGGGCGGGCGCGACTCGCATCGGAATTTTGTCAAATTTCAATAATTCGATGGTAATATCGACGCAACGAAGTCACACGATTAATTACCATTCGAACCTGCAAATTATATAGCCGTGGCCCGACAATTGCCACGATCGTCCTTTCATTAACCGAACATCCGAATACTATGGAATGCAAATGCGCCGGCGAATAACAGAATAGAAAAGTGTTAATTATCCCCAGTCGAGAAATCGATATCGAATGTCAAAATTGTGGAGGGTTCCTGTAATTAGAAGAAATGGACGCAATGGATAAATTGCCTGGCCGCAGAGTGGAGTATTTTCCCCGAAAAGATGGCCGATATACGATTTATTAAAAATGAACAATTTTGGTTGTTGCGCTATTGGAATATATGAACAACAGCGTACCAGTTTGATATTTCTTATTTAGAAATTCGTGTAGCGTTGTTATGCATTGAAAGCAAAGACACTTTTAGTACTCATTTTTCTCTTCTGTTTAATATATTCATTATTTTAAGAAATTTTTACTACCCGGTTATTATTTATAATTTCTCCTTAAGAGGATAGACTCGTTTTTCCAGGATTCCATGGGTGCGGGAGGCGCCTTCTCATTTCTCAACAATGCAAAGATGGGGGTTTTCAGTAGTCAAATGCGCTAAATGAAAGATCAATCTAGGCTGCGATCGCACTCAACAAACCTATTTTTACGTTTACGAGCCGTAATTTGAATATTTTGAAATTGGAGAGTGTAGAGATTTATATATTGAAAATCAGAGGGTTTAATTAGTTGAATATTGAAAAATTTGAATATTTGAAAATTGGAGGGCATAGAGATATATAATAAATATTTTAAAATATGCACCTTCTCCTTTCTCGATGATACAAAGCGTTTTTCAGTAGTCAAAAGCGCTAGATGAAAGATCAATCTAGGCTGCGATCGCACTCAAAAAACCTATTTTTACGTTTACGAGCTGTAATTTGAATATTTTGAAATTGGAGGGTGTAAAAATTTATATATTAAAAATCAGAGGGTTTAATTAGTTAAATATTGAAAAATTTGAATATGGAAAATTGGAGGGCATAGAGATACAAATATTTTTAAATATGAACCTTCTCCTTTCTCGATGATACAAAGCGTTTTTCAGTAGTTAAAAGCGCTAGATGAAAGATCAATCTAGGCTGCGATCGCACTCAAAAAACCTATTTTTACGTTTACGAGCCGTAATTTGAATATTTTGAAATTAGAGGGTGTAAAAATTTATATATTAAAAATCAGAGGGTTTAATTAGTTAAATATTGAAAAATTTGAATATTTGAAAATTGGAGGGCATAGAGATATAAATATTTTAAAATATGCACCTTCTCCTTTCTCGATGATACAAAGCGTTTTTCAGTCGTCAAAAGCGCTAGATGAAAGATCAATCTAGACCGCAGTCGGCCACAAGAGTCATATTTTTACGTTTAAGAGGTGTAATTTGCATTATTCGGAAGCATAAAGCTACGACAGATCTCTGCCTTGATTGATCTTTTTATCAAGGGTGCATCCCGCACCCTTGCAATCCTAGAAAAACGAGTCGTCCCTCTTAAATCTTGTCGCGTAACATTTGAAAATCAGTATAATATTGAAAGCTCTAGAAAACTTTAGCGGAGTTGCGGTCATGCTACATAGATGTATGTATATGGCGGGCCGGAAAACGTTTCCGCATTTTTCATCGGAACGCTTCCCCACTGTTTTATAGGATTCTTGCCGCGTGCGCGATATAATAAATATTTAACGAACGCGGGTCGCGCGGCTGGAAAATGTTAACGAATATTGTATGTATGATAACGAATATCATACATTTGCTGGATTAGCTTATGAAAATTTTTGGCTGCCACAGCGTGGCGCCAGGAAGACGTCGATGACAGTGAATGACAAATTGAAACTGCAGCCTGGAAGAGCGTGTTTTCGGATGCGGACGTTTATCCTTTTCGGTCGGTTGCTTTCATGTCCATTCGTTATCGTGAACGTATACAGTTCTTTTTTTAAATGTATCTCATATGCAGGGAACACAAACGTTTCTTCCATATTAAACGTTGGATAGCATCGCTCGGTAAATTACAACGGCGAGCGTAAAATGCACGCACCAACAATACCGTATTCGGCCTTCGTTAACGTCACAAAATTCCAACAGTATTTTACATACATGCGTACACATTAATGCTATTACACTTCACCAGTAAACAATGTCTTCCGGCAGGTAAAGGAAGAGTCTAATGGAACGTATTAAATACGGGTTCATCGCTAAGTGGTTACACCACGCGTCTCTTTGACAAATAGTGTACTCAAACATTCAATCAATTGTTTATCTCGCCAGTTGCTCTCGGATTGTTAGTTCTACGACACATTCTGAAATTGCAAGTTGGATTTATGATTGGAGAAAATGCAAATTCAACATTGTATCGATAGACAGGGTGTTTCAAAGTTGTTTCAACATCCGGAAATGGGAGGTACCTACGATCATTTGCAGCAACATTTTCTTTTGCAAAACTAACGTCCGCGGCTTTATTAAGGAATTATTAACGAAAAACGAGGACCAATCAGAGATTGGAGACAGGTTCCCGGCCAAAATCAATCCGCTGTAGCCACGCTCTGATTGGTCCGTGTTTTTTGTTAATAACTCTTAAACAAAGCCGCGGCGCCATTTTTGTAAAGAAAAATGTCGGTTCAAATGATTTCAGGAACCTCCCATTTCCGGATGTTGAAGGAATTTTGAAACACCCTGTATAATGAAGGAAACAGATTTCACGTTTTTAATATTTTCGATCACTCTAGTATTCCACGACCTCCACTTTTAATTTCGAATATGAGGAATAGCGTAGTTTATCGCTCCGTCCATTCATCGAATTACAACGCGGAAAACATAAATCCCTTCAAAATGATCGACACTCCGTGCGGATTCATGAATATTCAGTAAATTAAGGGATCGCGGGTTACATTTAAATTGTCTTTTAATGCACATAGTTAAAAAAAACACGTTCACATTTGATAAAGCCATAAATCGTACGCGAATGAAACCGTCAACGCAAGCTCGCATCAAAATATAAAAAAAGGGTATCACGTTTCACGGTTCGGTTTCACGATTCAGCGGTAGAAAACAGAAGAGTTATTCCCAGCCGTGTTACTTGATCGTGTTATCGCGATGTTACTTTAAAAACGATGGAAAAACGAAGACGGAAAAATAAAGCCGGGCCGTCACAATGAAAATAAATTCTAGGGAGAATGTCCGGGGTGACGGAGTGCGACTAATCGTTTGATCGTTTCACCCCTGACTAATTAAATTAATTGCCTGATTTATTTCGCGCGGTGGATACTGTGTCGTTGAATGTAAAACTTCGACGACAAATCCGGGCCCGGGTATAACGTGTTCGTGTTCAGGATTGCGAAGCAGGTCAAGAGAAGTCGAAATTCGCTCTTAATTAGTCGACATGTTCGGTTGCGCCGCGCGCACTGGTTAGACAGAGTTTGCGGGTCTTTGTTCGACTTAAACAATCAAACGAACCCATTTGTTTGCCGCTGATTATTTTCGAGGCGGCGCGGAAGTGCATTTAACAACGCTTATACGGTCGACCGACGCGTTGATTACTGCCCCCATTTAAATCAACGTCTCCCACACTTACGACGCGACAGAATGTTCGTCGATACTAGCACCGCCGACACGTCAACGACACTACGAACGTCTGACGCTGTTAACTTCCCGTGGATATGCACCGTGACGGAATCGCCTGTTGCGGTGCGCAATTCTAAAACCAGTCGAGCAATGAAAATTTTTATCGGACAACTATTTCGTCGTCTCGAACGCCGCCTATTGTCTTTAACACTTTATTTACCGGTAGCCTATTAATAGGCTTTTTAATAATTGTGCTGCACCAAATGGAAACTTGAAAATATTCTTTTACACAATAATCCCGAAGGAAATGATTGGATCTTGTTATTAAGGTTGATTTATGATTGAAATTTCCGTTGCCTTTGAAGGATGCTTTTAAATAGTTCTCAGCCATGAATCATAGAATGTCAAGAATTATGGGGTAATGTGTTAACTTTAACTGTTTGGGATCCAAACTGCACGCACCCTTTTATTTCGAAACTTGTTATGACATTCAAAAATTGTTCATACATATTTAAAAAAATGGTATAATAATAAATTCGTACTCATCTTAAAGCTCGAATCATCTGTAACCATCTGTCTTTATTGTACCGAGGATGAATGAACTAATGAATAAATAGTAGAATATTCGTTACCAGCTTCACGTTATTTATCATCGCAGAAATCTCGCATTTCGTGTAAATAAAATGAAATTAATTCTACGCGTGCTGTTATTTAAAATCATACAGCGTGAAGTAATGTTCTGGAAATTAGTAATTCTCCCCCGTAACGTGTTTTTAATATTTCATAAAGTGTATTTGTGTGTAATAAAAAAAAGGTGAGCGAGTGAGTCTTATTTTAAATAATGAAAACTCGGCGGATATTGCAATATTGTTACATTAACTTGAAGGGATTGCTGTAGATTAAATTTTATGGAATTTTTATTAAATACGATTAATGGTAGGAAAAACATTGTTTTCGTTGAGCTAATAAAACATTTATCAAATTATTATATTTTAAACCATATTCAATGTGACCTGAATCCGAACATACACCGGACTAATTTATGATTAATGCTATAATTCAAAAACTACAAGCAGACTGCGGATGTTTACGCAATTTTCAATTTTTGCAGGCAAAATTTAAGAAAGTGGTATCATGTAAAATGTTATTTTCAGTGACAGTAGTCTTTGTCGTACTAAATTCTGTAGAATTTGATTTTCTAGCATTCTTTGAACAGATTTTAAGGCATAAATGCATGAAGATCCGCACCCAGAAAACTTTTGTTTAAATTTTCAAAGAAGAAAATGCATTCTAAAGAATTCCTTTTACACAGATGGTAGACACTCTTTTTTAATATCACATCCCGAGATATTTCACGAGAAAGAAGATATTGAAATATTTCGAGGGCTAATTTTACCGCTTCGATACGAGAAGTAGTACGGAAAAATAAAATTTTATTAAACTATAAGGTTGAAGTACGAATGATGTGTGTGTATTGTACGAATGAACGTGTGTGTATTAACAGACAACCCTATATATAGTTAAATTTATAAAATAGAGAATCGGAACAGAAGAATTCTAAAATTGTAATTGCCAACGAATTGTAAAAAGAAGATCAGATCGAACGCGCCCGTGACAAACACGTCTGTCAATGATTATAATAAATACGGCTTTTCCTTACAAAACATAACTTACTGTGCTTGTGAGCAAAGTTTCTTCAAATCGTCTCATAATTACGTATGCGATAGAATAGTAGCGAGAGTGCTTGAATCTACACGGGTTCCAGCAAGTAGCCACCCCGCAGGGTTAGCATACACAAGCACTTCGGCAAAGTATCTAGAAATAGGGAAACTCACCGAGCGAGAATAGTTTCGCTTTTTTTCTCGTTTCAGTTACCTGCCGCACAATTCCTGCGGTCCCATAAATCTCTCGTTCCGCGTCGACTATACACTGCTCGGTGTAATCGTCCATTTCGTACTAGACTCTCGTCGAACGACGGTTCCTCTATTCGTTCTCTCGTGAAAGTATATATCGACTGTACTGTGCAGCGCTAGTCTCCTCGTTCCTTTCGGGGGTTTTCATTCGGCCCGTGAAATATACGATCGAACCCGTGCCTTTTTACCCCCTTTCACTGTCAGGACACCAGTCGCCGGGTGTCGGAGATAAAGCTGTTTACACGTCTCGACGTATTTCATTTTCTTGTCCAGGGATTTTTGACAAATTAAGAACACTGTGCTATTAAGCAGTTTACTGCTGTTCGACGTGTATACGCGTCAATCCAAATCTGTATTGCAGTGCGGTTGACGTGTATATTCGTCGTGTAAACTAAAAAGTTACCATTGACTATAAAATCTCGAAATTTCAATAAAATGTAATAAGAATATTATTTGGCGGTATATTTCCTTTATATTACCAACACAACTGCCATCTATCACTATCGTAAAAATACCATACATCAATTGAGTTTCTCAAATAATTTTTCTTGTTTATGAATTTTATTATTTTTGTTTTGACAACTTTTAAGTTCACAATAACAATACCCTTTTCAAGAATGAATTATTAATTTTTTATCAAATAAAAATGTAATCCTTCCTCGTTCTTCATAAAATTTGTAATAAGACCAGTTGCCCTGCGTTCAACGTGTAAACTCGTAATTGGTCGATCTTAATTGTGGGTATTTTTAAAACTAAATTCCGCTGTTAAGAGGTTGATTAACTTCTTTCACTCTGACATTTGTAGAACATTATATGGATCCAAGACATAAAGATGCACAGGATTTAATACTGAAAACGTGAACTGCGAATAATCGACTATATCACTGTATATATTTGCTGGAACAATGCAGAATAATGCAGAACTGGACACGAGGGACACGAACCCATGATCTTGAGATTCGTCGACTGGGCAGCCACACTTTGAATACTCTCACCGAGTCCTCTGACTTTTCCTAGTCTCTTACGGCTGTTCGAGATCTACGACCGTCACCATCCCACAATCGTTCGTTCTACCACCCTCGAATGTCATTCGCAGAGTCTTCATATCTGCACAATCAGCACTGCGACTTTCCAAGGAACATCTTTACCGATCCCTTCCTAGCAGTGTTCTTTAGCATGTGCTTCAATCTGTTTTTTGCACGTGACAGCGTGTTTTGGTCATTTGTTTTTCCTCTGTTATGAATCTTTCCGATGAATCTTGAAAGTTACATCTTGATGTTTGATGTATGGAGCCTGAACGATTTATCAACCCTTAACTTCGTTTGAATCATTTCATAAGTTTATTAATTTCCATTTGAAAAGCATATGTAGTCATTGATTACCGAAATACTGTTTTGAAATGATAATAATATCATTAAAACGCAATACTTACGCGCGGAATGTCATAAACGTGCAGGTACATAAATTTTCCAGTTGACTTATCCGAAGAAACGTTATGTTCCACTGAAATTAATAACATTTACTTGTGTTGTGTAATGAGTGCAAAATACAAAGACCCATTAATTATCACAATTTTGTGAATGCATATTTTATGCAGAATTGGTTCCCCGTTAAATTGTTCGTTACAAATTGATTCATGCAAATATTATATTGAAATATGGTTAACGACCGACGAACCAATAATTAAGGATTTATTTCGTATGAAGTCTGTTAAATATTTTAAAAAGATGATTATTCTGCCATATTGCACCACGCGATATTCGATTATTTAAATGCACAATTCATTGATTGATGTTTGAAAAAGGATAAATACATGCAACACGTGATTGATTTACCGACTGTAAATAATCATATTAAGATACAACAAATCGGTAACAACGATGTGTCTGACATTTATTTATAAAAAAACTTGAATAAATATTAAAACTGACAACTTTGTTATGGTGACCACCTGTCCCTTTTATAAAAATATGAAACACAGCTTTTGTAGATTTATATCGGTTCACGTACATGTGAAAGGCTGAAAATCATGAAAAACTATAATGTCCGCCATTTTTATTCGTTTGTAGCTTCACCAAAAATGGTGGAGCTAAACGTAGGAGCTAAAGCATATTTTTCAAATTGTCTTTACAGGCTCGGATAAAAACATTGTGAAAATCTACTATGACTATTTACTTTACGGATCCAGTCGAATGCGAGTTTTGATATCACATCGCATCTTTCAATTGCTTTAATATTTCGTTATATATATTTGGCCCACTTCTAAAGTAGCTATTCATATATAGGGGGAATTAAAACAATTGCGTGAGTCACTGTATAAACTGCCGCTCCTCAAAAGCTGTAGAACACGAGCCTGCAAACACTTCCAAAAATGCTCTGTGTATATCTGTGACATCAGCCTTGACCAGACCGCAGGATTAAAGAACCTCAGCTCCGCAGGGAGCAGACGGACAAGCCGGGGAGGCAACTCAAACATCAGTGTACACAACGCAGACCTGTTGTCCCTGAAAACGTTTCGTCAAAAATTTAATCTGCTCCCCGGCCGAGAGGCCAGGGTCCGCGTAGAACACAGGGACTACATTAATTAGACCCACAATTACGGTAATGGGGGAGTTCGTGCGTCGCAATTATCGTAGCGCCGCGAAGGCAGTTAATTAAGAGAAATTCAATTAAGCTCTTTTAGCGCTCGTCGCGCTAGGTGGTCGCAAAGGGAAGCTGGAATCATGGCGACACGCACTGAGCCGATTTCGAAACCGGCGAACTTCGTTTTCCTTAGTTTTAGGCTGACTTTGCGCTCCCCTCACCTTCTTCCAGATAAGCAAAGCCAAAAATCCTGACTTAGCAAGAATTGATTGTCCATTATTCATATTTTCAGTGTGCGAAGACAAATTTAATTATCGAACTCAATTATAGAACTTCAATTATAAAAGCGAATTAAACACTGATTTAAGGATTGGTTTAATCCACACTCGAGTATATTTTTGTGGTACTGTCGATTGTCACCTTCACTGCTAGAAATATTAAAATATATATTAATTTATAATAAATTTATAATACATCTTTCAAAAAATCATTGTCCTGGTCCGTCTACTACCCAAAATTTAGCAAAACTATGACTTCCACCCCCAATCTTTGGGGCTATTTTAACAAATACGGCGTGTTACACTTGGGAATGTATCTTATTAGCCAGAAATAAGTCATTTCGAGAAAGGCGAGTTTCTACAGATTGACTATGATTATAAAATTTAAATACCCGTGGAAAATTGTTATGATACAGCCTGGAGTTTTCCAGCGTCGAACCTTCCGGATGGCGGTTCGGAACAGCATGTTCAGGCAATTGGATCTGTTAGCTCGCGAGCCACGTACAACAGCGAGTCGCCTCGCGCTATAATTCGCGGCATCTATGTAAGGCCGGAAGGAAGGAAGGAAGGAAGGATTGTAGATCGCGCGGCTTTCGGGACGTAAAATCGATATGTTACGCGGAGTTATGGGATTGGCCGGCGCCAGGCGCCGCCTGAAGCACTCGTTCAATAGCCGAACGTTTAATTATCGAAGGATTTAACTCTAAGACATTCATTCGGCCGTTCGATATAAACGACGACGTGATGCGGGTTTTGAGTGAGGTAACTAGCTTTAAAAGTGCAAGGTTGCGCGCCGTTGCCGCGTTCTCTGTCCGTCTTGAATTCGATCTGTTCACCTCCCGATAAATCGGCCGATTTATCGCCGGAACAAAGTTCCAACAGGTATATTTCTGTGCTTTCAATTATATCCGCAGGGAATCGATGGCGAGGAGGCAAGAAGTACACCGTGGAAAAACGTACCGCCGAAATTGAGCAATAAAGACGGATAAAATGTTCGGTTTCCCTCCGCGTAGGTTCCCGCGGGCTCCACGTGTAAAAACAATGTTCCCGGTCGATAACGCGCAGGGGCGGAGGAGTTGAAACGTCAGCTTGCTAGATATTGCCGGCCGATGGAATCGAGAAGAGCCGCAAATGGCTTGTTAATATCGTCGAGTGACGCGGAGTAAACAGCCGGTAGCGCGCGAGATGGGCGTCTCTTCTTCTGCCACGCGATTCCAGGGGGTGGCCCCTTCGATCCGCGCATTAAACGCCGCAATGGAATACTAATTTCGCCCACGCGTATCCCGTAATTTCCAAAATTAGCCCGGTGTGTCTCGTGCGTGATATCTCTCCCCCGTGCTACTGGTCACCAAAGCTTACTTACAAGGCATGTAAATGGAGTAACGATTTTTTTCAAGTTTTTTATTCGGATAGAATTACAATTCAATATTGTCTCCCTCAAAACAGGGACTTATACCGCTACGTAAAATACAGTATCTTTCGGTTATTTCTTCCTAACTATTCAAGAATATTTACCGGTAGTAATTTCTGTTTTTCCAATGTATAGAATATATTAACTACTTGATGTTCATCGAAATCGCGGTCATAAAATTTTTTCATGTGAAGTACAAGAAATTACCGTAAAATAGAGATTTATTTCCTTCCTTAACACATTACCGACCGGTGATTATTACATAATTTTGAAAAATCTATTGTTCACGGCTAAAAACTTTTTAATGAAACCTGTGACAGCAATTTTCACTATGAACTAACAAGCCACCCTTAATAACATCACCTATAACTTCCATTTCAGATTGAATGCAAAAGAAAATTTCTATGCTATCTTTCCGTATAGCAGTATTATTGAAAATTCTATTATTAGGTTTTCGGTAGGTAAAGTGTCTATATGTTCATTAGGTTAAAAACAACGTAAGAGTATCTTTTAATTTTTATAATATGATTACTGCTCCAAATTGCGCCTACTAATTTTGCCATAAATGCATAAAGATCCGCTGTCTACTCATTACTTAATTTACACACCTCGTACTTTCTCTTTCTCTCTCTCTCTCTCTTTCGCAACCCTCTACCTTCCTTCAACCCGCCTACACCATCGTGCACACGGTTACCAGCGACACTTTTTCACACCGGCGAACCCGGTAATTTCCATCCTGGCTGGAAATTGCACAAGGCATGCCGAGCCCCGCGCACACGTTTCTCCGTGCACGCGGAAACTATTGGACACGACGACACCGCGTGAAATTCATTAACGCGTAGCCGGGACTACGTTTGATTTGGCCGGGGACCGTGTCGTCGAAATTGTTGCGGTACCCATTTCAAAATTGATAGTCCGCCACCCCGCCAGGCGCGCCCGCGCGCTGACAACGGTTCAGTGAAGTCCCTTGTTAAATTCGCACCGATCAGTGCTCGATTGACTAGTACCATTTCTTCGATTCGTATGCGCATGTGTTTCGAACCGCGGAAGAGGATTGGCCACGCGATGCCAGATCGGAGATCGCAATCTTCAGAGTAGGAGGTAAAGTAGGCGACTCTACTTTTTTTCTTGCAATTATATTTTTAACAGTCCTACAATTAATATTAGTCTAGGCTAGGTGTTCCCAACCTTTTTGCTACATCAGTCCCTTTTAAAAGAAAGATTTTCTCCATCCCTTAACATTTTTCTCTATAATATATACAGCATACGTCAGAATCACAGTACTAATGACACTGTCCAACAGCCTTTTCGATTTTCACCATGCAATCCTTATATTGTTTTTTGCGTTGATTTCGAATCTGCCCTTAATTTTTTCTCTAGGCGGACAGTGTTTGAGAGATTTGACTTCGAAAAATGGCATATTTTTCAACCTTACATTTTGTTATGAAAGATTTTATGTTGTTCTTTACAGCAAAAGATTCTGTAGACTTTCCTGAATATCCAATATTAGTACATTATAAATGTATAAATATGTTCATACTTGAATTTTTCAAGAACTGTGCAAACAGGGAGAAAATGAAGGGCAGATTCGGAATCAGCGCATAAAACTTTAACAACCGCGCAGTGAAAATCGAAACGTCAAAAAGAAAATTTATTAGACCGTGTAATTGCGCGTAAAAAACTTAAAGCTGATCACATTTCGTGGTCCACCCTGTATATCAAACTATTTTATAGCAAGTTAGTAGATAAAGTAGTTTAAATCCAGTGTCCCAAAAAGACAGTTGTGAAGGATATTGAGGACATTTAACATCTTGTTAAATTTAAAACTTGTTTATTGATAGGCTACATAACAAATTTGTTGGCATCTATTTATTGATATTATCGATGTTTACTGTTTTCTTTTCGATAAACTATCATAGTATAAATTGCACACTACCTATCATTTGATAAAAACTTGTAATCAATGATGATACTTAAATTATGTGGAAGTGCGATTGAAGTTATATCAAGAGTGAGTTCACATGTTATTCAAACAGATTAACAACGCCGTCCAACATCATTAACTATGATGTTCAGGTAATGTTAATTTGTGAAATCAACTAATTAACAGTAACGTCGTTTTTATACGCCCCTAACTCTGCTAACGACTGCGTTAAAAGCTCAGCGAAATTACACGTTGCTGACTGTACCGCAGCGATAAGTGACGACAGGTGCCGATAATAGGCCAATATTCTTAAAGTATTAAGCAAAGTCGGGAGTGGAAACTGATGTTCGATAAATTGAAAACACATCCCGATAGTTCCAAGTAATTTGCGACGACCTTTTTACGTACTATCGACAGCCTGGTTAAAGTAATTAGAAGCAACTTTGTGTAACAGACGCTACGGATTGCTTTCAATATATTAAAAAGTGACACGTTTAATAAATGTTTCAAAGTGCCTTGCAATCGATACTCAAGCATTCCATAGTAAAATGCATTGTACTTTAACAACAACTCTTTCAACCGTACGCACATTATTAAACGAAATAAAACGAAATGAAATAAAATAGCATGAATATTTTTCTGTTAAAGTTTCATCATTTCTTGAATTCTCAAAAATTAGAACTGCTATTTTTTACTTGAAACAATATTCTGAATTCGAATAGTGCATGCGTACTGCGAATTTATTTTTGAATTCGACGAACATTCTCGTTGTCAAATTCCTATAGATTTCCAATTTTTCGGTAATTATACATTTATTCACATCCGAGACAGGAAAAAGCGATCTATACGCGGTACAGTGGTGTTGAAAATGGTAGAGAATTTTTGGTATCGGCATAAAGCTTCAACGTTTTATATTTCTGCTAATCCTCGGCGAGCGTCATTCTCTTTTCGATTAATAATCCCGCTGCGTACTTCGTCAAATTGCTCGAACGAAAAGAGACAGTCGAAAGCGCAGAAGTAAATCACGGAGACGGTGAGACCGTCGAAAAATCTGTGATCCACGGATTATCGATCGGCACTTGTTGATCGGAAAATACGCCGGTGGCTGGGAAGATTGATGGACGAGAATTAATGGATCTTCGGGACGAAGTCGAAACAGTCATTCAACAAATTTTGCAGCCGTAGCGCAAGATATCGGACAAAGAAAGCAGGGGTGGCGAGAGGGGTGCAAAAAAACGATTATAGAGAACACAAGTTTCCCTTCGAGTTTTCTGCCCACGTACACTCCAGCTTATAAGTTTTAGGACACCTCTGGTTTTTGGTTATGCACCTTAAACTGTATTAACTACATACCATACTACATAACATAAAAACTATTTGGATCAACTTCAATGTAATAATCAGTCTTCTGATGTTTATGCAATTTTCAATTTTTGTCGACAAATTTTAAGAAAGTGGAATGAAATGAAATCCTATTTTTAATGGGAACAGCCTCTGTGGATTCAGAACAAATGAAAATTGTACAAAATTTTTCGAACAATTTTCATACACCATAAATACATTAAGATTCGCAGTGTAGCAAAGTATATTAAAAATTATGAAACCGACACCCGAATTACCAGATTGGAACCCTATAGAATCATTATGGGATGAACTGGATAGACAGGTACAAAACTTTTGTCTTACCTCGAAAACACTTTTTGGAATATTTTAGAACGAGAATGAAATAATATAACAACAGAAAGTATGAAAAAATTGATCACGCGGATGCTAAGAATAATGGAAACTGTAATAAAGAAACGTATCGGATTCTTCGATGAGAAGAAAATATGAATTTTTTTACTTTTTGGTAAGATTTTTGATATATATGAGTGCGCAATCCTTTCCTTGACATGTAAACATTTGAATAAGAAAAAATTTGTTCGGATCCTCCAAGGATTATTTTTACAGAGATCAAACCAAGTATGATCACTAGACTGCGAATGTTTATGCAATTTTCAATTATTGTAGATAAATTTTAAGAAAGTGGGATTAAACAAAATCTTATTTTCAGTGGTAGTAGTCTTTGGGAATCTGGAATGAACAAAAATCGTACCGAATTCTATCGGATTTTACGTTCCAGCATTTTTTGAAAATTTTTGAATACCATAAATGCATAAAGGTCCGCAGGCTGATGATCACTGTCCTAAGACTTATGAGCGGGAGTGTAAACGGAAGTTCAGCTATAAAGAAGAGCACGAGCACGATGGAGAGAGAGCAAGCGAAGTTACTCGCGAGCAACGCGGGTGCTATCCGATCTAGAAAATCCCGATGATGCGAACGAAGGGGATCCTGGAGTACTTTGCCAGGCATACGAACGGATTTCCAAAGCGAGTTCGTGGGCGGTGGTGCGCGTATAGCTGGAGAACAGGGGACCTAGCAAGAGTGTCTGGCAATTCCGTGAAGGCTACGAGGATAGAGGCGCAGCATCGGGACTCAGAAACGCCGGTTATTTGAGTTCCAATTTGCGTTTAATAATTGCATTCGATTAATATTCATTGGAATGCAAAGCGGTCCTGTAAAACGGTAAATTCAGCTTCGGCGTGTGGTCGACGCGTTCCCTTCTATACACGGTGTCCATTCCGAACCAGCCCGCTCTCAAAGATCTAACTATCGATCACGCTGCAAGATGTCGCAGACGACAGTTCAATGATTTTCAAGTACACACTCGATATATGTGACAAATTCATCCCCTTCAGGGACCCAGAGACTCGATTGTCATTCGTTATTTCTTATAAAAGAATAGCTTACGGTTAAAATATATTAACTTGAGAGGCACGTTCATTTAGATATGGCGTAGTGTATCGTTATACTGAGATTGAAAGAGGTATAGAACTTTTTAATAGGTTCTATTGAAAACACGGACCATAGAGCTTTAAAAAAAAACGTTTCCATTGTTTAACATGCAATGGGAACAGACAAAGCAAGTAAGTTCCTGAAAGCAAAAGTTCTCGTTTGAATAGAGCTCATGAAAAATAAAAATTTCGCCGCAAAAGGAACAGGCATTTTTCTCGTCAATATGAATCAACTTCGAAATCATTGTTTAAAATCAATATCATTCTCTTTTGTGAAATCTCTTTTCACGAGCACCACCCGACACATTAAAAACAGACAGCTCTCTGACAAAACGCTCCTCCTTCGTGGAACAATTACCCCTATCGAAAAGCTCATAGAAAATGAAAATTTCGTCGCAAGAGGAACGGGTATTTCAAGTTCGTCGATATTAATAAAGTTCAAAATCGTTGTTTAAATTCGATATTATTTTCTTTTGTGAAATCTGTTTTTACGAGCAACACCCGAAACAGTATAAAATAGAAATCTATCTGACAAAACGAATCTCCTCCGCGGAGGAAACTACCCCCATCAAATTATACGCCCCACGAAACGGTTTACTTTTTGTTTGCGACACTTCAGGAGGTTGTCAGCGGTTTCGTAGGTATTCGAGCGGACTGATTTAAATGAGACACCCCGTGTGCACCTATATTTACATAGGATTTCACGGTGGAAGCCGCGCTTTTTTACCGTCCACCTCCTGCAATCATGCTACGAGAACGGGTAATACATCCTATTCCTTTCCGCTTCCGCCACTTTTTACGCGGAGACTAATGGGTTTCGACCATCGGAATACTCCACGTGATTTATTCATGGGGATGCATCGACGAGTTTCCTCCGAAGACGTCGCCCGGCGCACAGGTACCTGGGATTACCCTGATTCACCTTTTCTCCCGGAAAATTGAAACGAGTTTCCCCGCTATGGTTTCGATTGGTTCTTGAACGAGATCGGTGTATCAACGTTCGATTAATACAGTCCCGTCATCCATCATATTCTCCATGCAGGGTTTACTTTCCGGGATATAAATGTTTACTCTCGACAGCTTCCTTTGGTACAAGAAAGCTTTTAGTCCGACAAGACACATGGCTCTGTCAACATTATGTTCCACCGAGTAACGTTGATGGACAAGCGGGGAGAACGATTCAATCGGTTGTTCTGTGACTAGTCACTGTCAGTTTATTATTACTCGACGTAATCGGACGTCTGTGAAGACATTACTGTTTGTTCAATTACTGCGATCTACCTGTTAACTGGAAACTCGCTCCATGCTCAACTATGTTTCTTATGTGGGTCAAAACATTCTTCAGCGTGTTCACTGCCGAAATATTCGCCTCTAAAAGTACCACAAAGTCGAGCTATTCGTAATTAGTAAATTATTTCTTGAAATGTTTCTTAAATATGTTGGTATGTAAACAGTTACTAAACATTTAAGTACTGTATGAGGTATTATATCAATTTCCTATCCATAGAATGATGAAAATGTTTAAGTTTCCAGTTGAAATAGAAGAAAAGAAGAATTGTTTAATTTTCTAGTAAAATTAGCTCCGACTGTACGCAATAGTAGTCATTTAGTTACATAATTAGTAATCTAATCGCAGTACAAATTTCAAGAAAGTTTGGTTCAAGTGACTATATTATGAATTAAATTAATTGTTAAAGATACACAGGAAAATTCCCTTATCCACATATGTCATGTAGCTTATTTTTTCACGAGATGAATTGTTTGTCTTGTTAAATGGAAAGAGATCAATCATATTTGCGTTTTAATTGGGCGTTCTTTAACACTGGCTGTTAAGCACGTATTTCGTTTCGTTGCGAGGTAAAATGTTTTTGTTGTTACATAAAAAGAGTTAAATTGTATTTATGTTTTTAATTGGTGTCAGCATGCCCACGCATGATAGCTTCGTGATTTAATTGCATCAATGGGTTAACAATGTCAAATCTGCACACACCTGCCAAAATGTTTAAAGGTTTAAGGTTTGTGGACTGTAAAGTGCAGATGCTGAGACGGAATACTTTACACTACAAAACATGTAGGCGCACTATGGGAGCGTTGTAGTTACTGTTAAACAAAATTTATTCATTTTAAAGTATACTGTAAGAAACTATTGGAAACATTTGATTTAGAAAAATGAATTAAAGTCCATAATGTTCACAAGATCAGCCGTTTCGTATTAAATGTTTGAAATTTAGCTCGTCAATTTTATGCGAAGCAAATGTGATTGCATTGATTAAAAGAACAATAAACAGAGCACACATTACGACACGAACAGCACAGCGAAACTTTTCATCACTAATGTCTTGCGAAGCAGTGGCCTCAGCTCAGCTGACCCAGTGCACAGATCTCCGGAACACAGAGACAAATGTAAAAACATATTTACGACATCTGCATCGTATTTTACGGAACGACAATACAGAATCGGTGCAGTTCCGCGGATTTGTAGAAGGGTTCACGGTAACGCATAAAAACTCCCCCGAGCGAAGACAACTTGATCCGGAGTGATCCCGGGGGCAAAAACAATTCAGAATCAGTGAACCAGTCGTTGAACATTACAGACTCGCGACCTCGATGCGTGTAAAGAAACCTCTCATCCATCAACACGTTCCTGCGACGAGTTCTCTTGAAACCTGAAATCCTGCCGCGACTCATTGACTCCGAAACAGTAGGGAAGGCTGAAAATGTGTCACACGGGCCGAGACGAACAAACGTCACCACGGATTACATTCCCAACAACGATGTCACGTATCACTACCGCGTAACAGATGATCGGTACATTGGAAAAGTGTTAAACCGTCTACCTTTTTCGATCAGGTTGGCCAGGAACCACTGACGAGTATCACGCGACTCCTCAGGGGGTTAAAGAAGAAGAGAGTTAGGGGGTCAGTGGACCCCGTGGCTCCGAGGATCCTGTGTAACCTCTTCGGGTAGTAAACGGTTCGAATAAAAATCACCCAAAACGAACGACTATTCCCGTGTCACAGTATAATTCACTGGTTATGCGAGCGAATCGCGACGATTCGTGAAGGCGGTATCCATGTACTCGGTTAACGAAACGAACACGATATTTCCGGTATCACGTCGGGATCCGGAGAACGCGGCGCCTCGACGCGGTACTATGCCAAACGGGAGCGGAAGGCAAACTGGACCGAGCCGCGGAGTCTGGCTTTGGCAGCTGCGTGTTCGGTCTGGTGCCGCTTTCGCCGGCAACGAGGACGGCTACGACGACGCCGACGCCGACGCTGACGCCGACGCCGCTCGTAGCAACGATGTCGCGACATAGAAACCGCCGCGCCACGCCGCGCCAGCCGTAGCGCCCTCATCTCCTCCGATTCTGCACCAATATTCCCTCACGAGCTGATCCTCTATTTCTCTCGTTTCACACCGCCTCGTTCTCCCTCTCCATCTTGATCGTTCCTTTCCCTCTTTCAGCCCTGTGCACACCGGCGCAACGTTCCCGTTTGCTATTTCATTCGCGCTGCAGCCTGCACGAGACCGTTCATCTCTGTTCCTCCTCTCGCCGACTCCCCACTACCATATCGATCCTACGGGAAAGGCCCTCTGGTGCGTTCCATTTGCTTCGGCCGAGCGGAGGCTGCGAATCGCTCTCGTGCAGCTTGACTATTTGTCGGTGAAAAGAGTCGACCTGTCGGCGTCCGATGCTCCTTTCAATGGCCCACGCCGCTCCCCAGTGACCGCCGAGATGTTTCCCTACAGATCGGACGCTGAATTTTAATCGGCCGTCGATTCTGATACACTCCGAACCCCTAAACCTAACCTAGAGCTAGCTCTTGAACACCTGAATCCCAGAATCCCTATACTTTCGGCTCCTTAAACTCCTGAACACCTAAACCCTTATGCCCTAAAACCCCTGAATATGTAACCTTCTGAATCCCTAAAAACCTAAGTCTCTAAATCCCCGAACCTCTAAATCCCTGAATCCTTACTTTCCCGTACCCCTAAACCTCTGAACACCTTTACTCTTATGCCCTAAAACCCCTGAATTGTAACCCTCTGAATCCCTAAAAACCTAATTCTCTAAACACCTGAATCCTTACTTTCCCGTACCCCTAAACCTCTGAACACCTAAACTCTTATGCCCTAAAACCCATGAATATGTAACCCTCTGAATCCCTGAAAACCTAAGTCTCTAAACCCCTGATTCCTTACTTTCCCGTACCTCCAAACCTCTGAACACCTAAACTTTTATGCCCCTAAACCCCTGAACCTCTACACCTCTCAATACGTAAGCCTCTGAATCCCTAAAAACCTAAATCTCTAAATCGCTGAACCCCTTAATGATATTCCCTAAACCCCTGAACACCTAAACTCCTGTACCCCTCATATCCAGAACTCTTAAACCACCAAAGCCCTCGAATCTCCAACCTTCCGAACCCCTGATCGCCTAGACCCCTATTTTTATCATTTTTGAGCCATGATGTCACCGTATGTAGGTTTTGTTGCACGCCGGATCGTTTTGTCCCAACGACGAGGACGACGACGACGGCGACGCGACATGCGCTTCGATATCGGGAGTATCGGAGCGTCCTCCAGGGGCTTGATAACGGGAAGAACAACAGCTTGGGCAGTGTCTTCTCTGCTCCGCGCTTCTTCGGGGTCCGCTCGTCACGTTCCCGCGATAAGAAACGGAACGATCGCGATCGTTGCGGATTGTATTGAAAGAGCCCGGAGAGAAAACTACGAGGAAACGTCCGCTCGAAAATTGCTGTCAAGGGGGAGGTTGGGTAGCAAGAAACGGTGAGATTACATTAATTCTGGAGACGATCCTTGGTTCTTGGCTCCCCGTTGGCCGCGAAACCGCTCCGCGGGATCGACCACTGAATCTTAATCGAAGTTCGCCAGGGTCTACGTTCTTATGACGACTCAAACGGTCGTTTTCTTGCCATCGTCACGCGGGATATTGTCCCTTGCGAAAGGCGTGGGTGCTAGGAAGTTTTACTTTCGAAGACGGTAAGGTCCTCTGCGAGAATTTGCAAATAAAGTTGCTGCGAAATCGATACACGTATTAGCTTTCGCCTACGTATTCATATGATGCGCGCAACTCGTTCAGGTTCTGGGAAGCAGAGGACTATAGCAGACAAAGTTTTTTCAAAGAAGAAGTGATTCAAAGAAATATCTTTGGTGAAGATCACAGAGGAGTTCAAGAGTTATCTTAGCCGATTCGTTCGCTTGACTATTAGCGATTATTGTCGTGCGATCAGTGGATTATTTTTTGCACAATATAAGAGGTCTGAACGAGATTAAAGGAAGCTACCTTCCTTCGACAATGGAGGTCGTTACTGTTGATACCTGCGAGGAGCGGCACAACGAAAGGGTTTACCAACGAAAATTTGAGTGCATCGAATGAATCTGTTCTTCCGAGTGCCCGGGAGCAAAAATAGACGAAAGATTTGAAGCATTCCACTTCCTGTGTGAAAATGAGAAAAATAATCCACGCGGATGAACAGAGGCTGCGAATTGCTTTGGTGCCGGTGCACAAAGCCGAAAGGAGTAGCCGAGGCCGAAACACAATGCACTTTGCGCGCTTCTATTCTCTAGAGTGCCACGCATCATCGCGTCAACGAAAAGGGGAGAAGTTATTTCACGGGAGGAGTAATGTTCGACCGGTTTTAGAAGGACTACAGGCGGCATTAATCCCTCACCTGTGCTTTGCGAAACGATTTTAATTGAAAATGACGCTCTGCTTTTTGCGCGACTGAATCAGATCCACTGTGAATTCAATAACAACGTCTGAAGTAACTGGTAAAAAGCTGATAGTCGAGCGATTCCAACAGAAATTTCAATCGTACGAAACATATTAGGATTTGAATCTGAGTCTGTGATCCGCGAAACAATATTAATTGAAAACAACTGAATCAAATCCACTGTGAAATCAAGAATAAAATCTGAAGGATCTGGAAAAAGCTGATATTCGAAAAGACATTTCAATTGTGCGAAGACAGATTAGAATTAGAATCACCAAGACATTCCGGGAATAATTACATCGTACCGATAAAATTAGATTGAATCGAGAATCGATTCGGACCCATTCAAGCCAGTCTATTCAGACTCAATTAGAACGAACGCACCAATGTCGGACTCATCTACGATCGAGTCTAGAACGGTAGTTTTTGGCGAGCGTTATCAGTGTGTAGAGACCATTTGGTAGCAGCACACGGTGCACATACTCATTCGTATGCGCTGCTGGTCGGATGTATTTCCGGTACATTAGTCAGTATGACTTAACGTCTGACACCTGGTGGGAGCCTTAAGCTGTTGCTCACTTAACAATGCAGCGTTATGTCAACAATGCGGAGGTGTCTAGATATCAAGGCTGCTTATTGCGTGTCTGATACATTGACATCGGAATGAGATTGCTGCTGAACGAGGGCACCTAGCAACAATTATTTCAGGACAATGATACTAGATACATGTTTACATTTTTAATTAGTACATAGAATCTCGTATAAGATTAATTACAAATAGCACATAAGAACAATGAAACAATCAATATTTTGTGAATTGGCTTTATTAACCCCTTTCCCTACGATTTATTTTTTCGATTTCGGTGATTACAACTTTCTTTGTAGTAAATTCAATTATACTACGAACGTAATTTTAAGAATAATTGTGTGATGGTATCGGCACACATGATCGATCAGTGATATAAACAGTAGCAATTTTGCAAATTGATTCGAAAACTCAACGTTTCGATCTTGATGTGGATCATTTTTTAATCAATTTGCAAAATTGCTAGTGTTTATATCACTAATCGAGCCTGTGAAAATTTATATCTATCGTATGCCTATATGTTCTTCAATAACTATAAATTAACAAAACCAAAATCGAATTTCGTCTCGGTTTGAAGGAAATTAATAACATACATATTTATTAGACTCTGTTCAGAATCTTCATCACGAATCTAACACGATATTGTAGCGCAAGGGGTTAAATCGCTTTTAGGAATCATTATGGAAGTTAATTTGATGTAGTTTACACGTCAATTCTAACAATATTGCGTTCTGCGTTCACACAGTAGCTGAAACGTATGCCCGAGAACAAACATCCTTACAATCGACAACAAGAGTCAAGCACGAGACCTTCAATAACCATGTCAGCCGAGCGAAACGATTATAGGGCAGCAGTGCAATTTATTCAGCTCGGTACTGGTTTGCGCCCTATTTATTTCCAATGGAGATGCAGCGTAAATGCTGAGATGCTCCAGGTTGCTGCTGTACGGCCACAAACAGACTAAATGTTCGTGCGCTGTGCCATTAAGTCGGTGACAACCTGTATCCAGGAAATTGAAATACGCCCAATAAACGCACTTAGGCCTGACCCAGAGTTGAACTGCCAATCCAAGTGAATCTACCGTGCCCACGTCAGCTATATTGATAGAGCAGAATCACTTTCCGAAGCTGTGTCATCTAAGTGGTGCCCAATCTATATTTGACGCAACTCACTTCTGAACAACCCCAAGTGCCGTCTAACCAAAACGTTTCTGAATCATTATCCCCTTTGAATCTCACTTTGGACTACTTCGACTCGAGACTTCTATCTTGGTACATCCACGCTATCGGTATCACATTGAACATATTTTTCATGGGTTCACGCTATTACCAATTAGAGCTGTTCTGCAGCAGCTGTACCTGTAGTTAGTCTAGATTTGATAGTATACCACCACCTGGAGCATCCAGACTCTAACATGCAGAGACCTGTTTGAAAAGATTGAAATATTACGTTGGCAAGAAAGTAATGTCGGTATTTTAAGGTGAAATAGATCCCCACTTTTTATTCAAGCAATGAACTTTTAATGAGTAAGATATTTTCTTATTTTTCATTTTTAAAAAAACGTAGTTTTTTTTTGGTTTTTTATTTTTACACACGCGCACATACACACACACTTCAGAACATACACATAAATATATAAAATGAGAGCAGCACTAAAATATATAAGTAGATGACAAGATTTTAACAAAGAAAGAGAAAAGAAAAGAAACACAAAGAACGAAGAGGAAAGAATAGGAGAAGAACTAAAGAAGTGAAGAAGAAAAACTAAAAGTAAATAACAGACATAGCAGTAACAAAAGCAAAAGGAAAAAAGGGACAGAGTAAAAAGTAAAAATTAAAGTAGATTATGTAGATCCCGATTATTGTCACCAACAATTTTGATATAATAATTCTAATTTATTTTGTGGAAAACAATACCATTACTGTACCAAAGCAAAAGAAAAACAACAAAACGGAGAAACAAATATTAATTGGAATAACAAAGAATAATGATGTTAGCGGCGTAATGGTTCGATCAAATTGGAATAATCCACATCCGCAATAACACAGAATGGTGTGTTCCATAAAAATGCATTCGTTGAAAGGTTCGTCCCCAATGCAACCGTCTCAAAAGCACCAATCGGCAAAAAGTCAGCCGATTTCTTAGAAGTGCGGAGCTTCCATGTCGCAGTGATGTCTCGAAATTTGGGACACGGTTCTCGTTCGAAGCTCGGCAAAAAATCGCAGCGGACTTCGGAAAGAATTGTTTGATGCTGCTGGAGATCGCGCGTCATAAAGTGAAAAGAGGAGAAGCAATGCATCGAAGGCAAGGAGGTTCAATGAAAGTCGTGAGATCCGCCTCGGATGCTTCAGTAAGCAACGGCCCCAATGAAATTCAGCTGTTTCGTGGAATTTCGAGAGAACAGCGTTTCGAAAATGTTTGAGAAAATCAAGAATGTCGAACAACGCCGATACGGGATCGGTGAACTTTCGTTTGACGTCCGTTAAGAAAGAGAAACATCGGAATATTTTCGTTTTGGAGAGAGCGCCCTGCGCAGAAAACCAGCTACAAGAAATACTTTTGATGGATCGTTTAATGCTAGAGTGTGTCTTCCACTTGCTCCATCTGTATCTGCAAAACATCCGAAATTTCTTACGTCACGCTTCGTCATTAATCAGCGTGGATGCACGCTCTAATTATTGCCCTTATATTAACTGGTTCCTCCTATCAATCGGTTTCTTTGGGCACCGGTGACGTGCGAGAAAAACGCATTCCTCGAGGTGAATGATCGCCGGCACCGATAAAAAGACATCAAATCGAGGCCACTTGACTTCTGCCTCGGAACCGGGCTAGATTAGTCACGCGCAATTATCTTGCGTTCGTTGCCAATTTGTGTCGGGGCGAGAACGCGAGATTTTCTAATTTTTCAATTAGTCTCGTTAACCTGTGTGTCTTCCTTCGTTCAATGCAATGCATGCCTACGTGGACATTAACATTCAAATATTAATCAAATATTAATCAAAGAACAGAATTTTGTTTCAACTTCAAAGAAAGGAATAACATGTTTAAGGATTTTTATGAGTATTTGAAGTACATGAATTGCTCTGAAAGTGAAGGAACTAATATTAAACGAGCAATACATCTGTCTACAGCAGTTTTAAACGGATTAAGAATCGATGAAGACAGGACACCAGGAAACGTCGTGATTCTGCATAAGCCTGAATCGAATTAACCTGAAATCGAAGGAATCGAATACAATAAAGCCGGTGGTGACAAATTAGATGAACCCAGGGCTAGAAGAACTGAGTGAGACTAATCCAAGAACTCTAGACCATTCCATGCATCGAATCTGATCAAGTCGGAGCTGAGGAACCTGTATCGGATCAATCGACCACGGAGGATGTAGAATCAGAACCTCCTAGAAATGAGAATGTCGAATCAATCAGAGTAACCCGAGGAAGAGGAACGCGAACAAAAACAATTCCGGATGTATGGATTCACATAGATCAATTCAGAGCTCAGAAACTAGAATGCGAACGACAGAGAGCTGCGCATGATTCCATACAAGTATGTCCAATCCTAATTGGACTATCACGATCGAAGAACCGAATCAGCTTAGGATTGTGGACCTCGTAACGGACCCAGGACATCTGACAATGGGCTTGTTCCGAGATTTAGTGACTATATTCCAGTATTGTGATTCTAATGTGGCGCATAAGCCATAAGTAGCCATCGTAATTATTCGGACAAATCCGATCGTAATTATTCTCGAGAAATAATTTCCAAAATGGAATTTCAATTAACTATAAATATTTCATACTGGCAAACATAGCATGGTTGCAGCAAATTCGTCATAGTTTATTTCAAGAATTTCAATTTGTTGGAAAACGATCCGGACAATTCGCTTTTTGTGTCGAAATAAAAACTATTACAAATAGAAAGCAATCGTAGAATATCTACAGAAAATATCGGCTAAATTGGTTCGCTGGTCACGAACGTATTTTTCACATTGTTTTTGAAAATACTATTTTGAGGAAAACGCGTTTAGAAATCCACACGTAGAATATATTTTAAATGCAATACAATTCTTGTAATATAATTTCAATATACATGTATAATAATTTTTAATGAAATCCTTTAAGCCACCCATTTCCAAGGTACTTTGATAAATATCTTTAACTCTTGAGGTTCTCTGGAACAGGTTCATAGTACCTCGAACTTAAGTCCTTACAGCCCAGGATTCTCGTGTATCAGGAACTAGCTTCAGTTTGAATAGCTTAGACTTAAGTAGAATTCAGACTGACACTAATTAGACTTCTTACGGTCCGGATGAGTGTTGATAAATTTATATAACGATCCAATAGCAAGAAAATCACCTGTGACTGTAGAATTAATGATTCGTGGACAAATAGTGAATTCGTTCCACTAAAATTGTGAAGAGTTTCGTCGCGTCGGTAACATCGTGAATAAATTCGCTGGTACAGCAATCCCACGCGGACAAGCCGACCGTATTTGCTTTAAAGTTAAGCCGGGAACATGTCCGGGATTCCGAGGAAGATTTGCCTTCGATGAAAAATGATCCGCCTCCTTGAAAATTCGATTTGCCTGTGCCCGCGTTGGTTTGGGGCGCAACAATGGATAAGCCAAAAGTTTCGGCGAGCGAATCTCCAAATTTCTGATGGTTCGGCCGCAATGCCCCGGCGAAACCGATTTCGTGGCGATTCAATTCTGCAGAAGGAAAGTTCGCCGTCAGATAGGACGCACCGACGCGACGCGACGCGACTCGACGTCGTCGTCGACGAGCAGCATATCGGCTGTTGGACAGAAAGAGAAAGAGATGGAGACGCACGGATGGGGTTGACGAGGCTACGGTTAGTAGGAGGCACTCGCCGAGGGGTCGAAGTTTCGCGAGAGTGGAAAGTTCGATGATCGTGGCTCGAGAACGAGAACTTCCGTAAGATCGTCACGAGCTTCGGCCTATTCTCGACAATTTGATTCCGGAAGAGACACTTCTCCGCGGGAGTACTTCGATGTCGAGCTGATTGCGCTGCGCCGCGACGCCCTGGGAACCCGACGTCGTCGATGCCTGCCGACTATTTAATGTCGAAAATTGATCGGATATGCTGGAAACTCGAGGGGAACCGCCGAGAGAAAATCACTCGGCCCCGAAATCCGACGATATTCCCTGGTTCGCTGGCGTATGAAAAATTTAGAACAACTTCGAACTTCGATCCTAGACTTTCACGTTTTATATCGTCGCATAATATCAAGTTCCATTTCAGTCTAATGAAACGCTCTTCACCCGGTTCCTTAACGATCACTCGATTTTAATTAGATCGCATGTGAATACACGATCGGTAGAAACTTTCTAGAAAATGCTGTTTTAATAATGCTTCAGCGGAATCTGAAACACATTCTAACGCAAAAAACGTTCCATATGAACTGAAAAGCCTTCTGGAACCTTCTCTAGATTTTCTCGAATTAAGTCGTAATGAGTTATAATCAGACAGCGGATCTTTAAACAAATTAAAACATTCTACCTAAATTGCAACAAACTGGAGTGAAGTAGAAATTAATTATCTTTCCTAATGCGTTTAATAGGTTGAAGATGATGGAACAGTATTTCTAAGTTCTTCTAATGTTTTTACCGCATCTTATTATCCGCGGTTTAAAAGTTATGCTACATTTTAGCGATAGAAAGGTAAATGATATTTCTGAAAAGATTCCGTTCAAAATTCCATAAATATACATTTAATATCTGCGCGATACGCATTTCGTGCGGCAATAGGTGAAGTGCTGAGACGATTTCTAAACGAACAAGTTCAGCATTCGGAAAACTAGAAGAACTCGATGACTCGTTCCGAAGTCGCGATAAACGCCGACGTTATCATGAGCATCGCAAAATTCCATGGGAAAATTGTGTTGCGACAAAGTCCACGAGCTGGTAACAGGCTGACCCAGAGGACACTCCAGTAACTCCTCCAGAGTTTCGGCGGATCGAAGAACTTCGCCGGTCCTTTGGAACTTGCCCCCAGCCCTGAGAATACGACCACTTGCTGCTCCACTCTGGCTCCCCTAGATGAGAACTTTTGCTTTTCTGCCAACGGCATTACCTTATCTTCTATCCACTGTGTTCCGTTTATCTATCCTTGTCTCTCCGCTAACACGCCAGAACCCAATCTTAATTACGCGATTACACCGAGAAAATCACATAGCGCACCAAAAGTCCACAAATATTTTTCGATATTTCTTCGAATTCTACATAGACGTTACTTACAGGCTCTATTATCTTTTCGTTTTATTGCTTTCGTCTATAATCATCGTTGCTTAACGTAAATGTTCCATTTTCCGATTGCTCAATGCTGAAATAAAGTCTCGTATTAGGTTGCATCATGAATAAATTCGGTCGAATGAACAAAAATATTCTCATCCTAAAAATTTGATTTTTCATTCCACTGTAAGCTATGCCACAAAATGTTAAAAAGTCATATTTCTAATTCAAATATATCTAATAAAAATATTATTAAGAAAGACGATGACCTTGAAATCTCTGAAAATCACCTTGAAAAAATTAACTCATCGTTGTGCATTCCTCTTAAAATAGTAAAACTTTTCTCGGAGAACTACATTCATAAAATTACATTTTGTTTACATTTCCATTCTTTATATCGAAAAATTCTTACTCGGTAAACACCTAAAAATGTGGGGAAAAATATTGAGGAAGGTCAATGTAAAGCAGGAAGTCAACGTACTCCGCACAATAACGCAGCGCGACTGTTGGTTCGGATAACATATTTTCTAGCCAGCTAGGGAGGAAGCTAAGCAACTGGAGGACGATAGGTGTTACGTTACGTTAATGACTAATTTCCTCTAGCTTACCAACAGTGTTGTGTTTGATTAGAAAATCCCTGCCGTCGATTAACCGGCTTGTCTGTTGCAGCCTCATTAATAGTGACGGCGAGGCGGTTGGACCTCAGGCGCAGACATTAAACGGAGTTTGAATTTCAGTTCCTTGTAAACGAGTGGCAGAACGGAATACAGCCAGCCGTCTGATAATCTCCGGCCTGAATCCTTGATTTTGAAATACTGTGCGCTTAGACGAATCCGCCAGGCGAGCTTGCCTGCCTCACTGTGCAACTTTGATCACGGCCAAACGAATAGTAAGTTCACCGTACGCCTTCAGTTGGTGTGTCAGCAAAAAGTGATCCTTCTACGGTTATCAGACAACGTTGCAAACGGATCAATCCACATAAGCTGGTCGCTTTCGTGCAGGTAACTTTCGGATTACACGAATTTCTCCGTCATTTTGCTCGCTTCGAAATTCTCTGGGAACAACGAACCTACAAAGTCAGATATTTTATTTAACCTAGGACATATTTACCACTAAAAATACGAGTCCATTTTTTATAATTGGACGATTCTCCGTTAACAGCTTCCTCAATCACAGAACGCAAAAAGTGATCGTTCCACAGTTATCAGAGAACGTTGCAAATGGATCGATCCACATCAGCCTGATCGCTTTCGTGCAGGTAACTTTCGAATTACACGAATTTCTCTCTCATTTTGCTCGCTTCGAAATTCTCATGGAACAATGAACTGACAAAATCAGTTATTTTGTTTAACCTAGGACTCGTTCACTACTAAAAATACGAGTCCAATCTTTATAACCGGACCATTTTCCGTTAACAGCTTCCTCAATCACAGAACGCACTGGAAACATTTTTGTCGTTTAGATTCGCCCATCGGTAGATAAATTTAAAAAATATTCCCAGGCATCGAGCATGAAAATGGTCGTGTAGAATCGTCTACACAAAACAAAGGACGATGCAACGGTGAATTAATCGATCCCGTTACAATCAAAGTTTCGATTATAGCGATGACCTCGATCGCGAAAAATGGTTCGTTTAATTCTAACTCCGCTCTGCCATTTCCGTCGAGTTTGTAACAACATTCCCCAGGGAATTGCTGTGCGTTAACGAGACCGGTGGAACAAGATATCCTGGGAAGATTTACTCTTAGGAATCCACTCCGCGCCATCGCAACGTATTCTGCGTGAAGCTCGTGAAATTTCCGTGCAAAAAAGAGAATAATTCCCCGAACGATCCCTTCTTTGGAATTGTCAGTCCTCGTGATAGCCAGAAGAATATATCGTTAGAATCGCGAGGTACTACGTTCTAGACGGGCATCTCGTGCACCATCGAGGAATCGATCCGTCGTTCATTATCAAGTAGACCGACCGCTTTCGCGAGTTTCCCGGCGATCCTCCGCAATTTCGCGAGAAACTTTTCAACGGCGTCCGCACTAAATACGCCTCGGCTCGCCTCAATCACGCTAATTGAAGACTCCTTCGGGCGTCCTATGCACAAAACCGTCTGACGATCCTCCTTTTCCTCACGGACGACGACGGCTTCCACGCGTCAAATTGTCAACGCTGATTGCAAGAACCCAAAGGCACAAAGCTGCCGCTTCGAGACTGGCTAAGTGAAAATTAAAACTTCGTTTGGAGGGACGAGCGAGTATTGGCCACAAGGCGGCACAACGAGATGAAACGGTGTCAGACACCACTGCATTAACACTAGACGATTAACCCCGCTTTGGATAAACCCAGAATAAAACCTGCACATCGGGTGCATACGGGACGTCATTAATTTAATAACCCCTTGCCCTACAATTTATTTTACGGTTTCAGTGATTGGAACTTTTTGTAGTTCATATAATTTCCTAAAACTTGGGACACTTTATATCTTTTGTATGCTTATATTAAGTTGTTCCAAAAGTTTCATTCACCACGTGCATGATACATCAAAAAATACCTCCTTCCATTAAAACAAATGAAGTTGACCTTCATATGTCCTTTACACGTCCACCTACAAAAAAATGTACCATCAGAATGTGCCCCTCTCGAAACCATTCAACTTCATCTGAAACATTGTTTGCTATGCGTAATAATAATGACGTAAATCTAGATGGCAAAATGTGGCGACCCACCCTGTACATTTTCCAATAGCTGTACATTAACAAAACCAAAGTAGAATTTTATTTTGGTTTAAAGGAAATTAGTAGCATACATGCTTATTTAAGCTCTGTACAAAATCTTCGTCACGAGTCAGACACGATATTGTAGGGGAAGGGGTTAAACGTCACGATTTTAGGGAAGGCGAGCATTTCTGTAATAGACAAACAGAAAAATTCATGAATAGCTCTAGATCATTACCTGGTTGAGAGAGGGGCCCAATCATAAACATGCGCTCAAGTAACACTTTCTTATCAGGCAATATATTATTTTAATTCGTACCCGCACGTCATGTAGTCGGGTATTGAACCAAACGAAATTGAAGTTTTTCAATGTGTTTTTCCCCTACTTACCCCCCTTTCTTTTAACCCGATATTCATTTTTATATCCGTCCGTCCCATCTCGAAGTCCTAACTTATCTCCGTCATTCTTATAGTTTTCAGAAGTTCGAGGAGTTTCAGGACCATCGAAAGTTTCTTCCGTCGAAGGACTCCCTGACTTTCAAGGTTTCGAAGGACACTCGACTCACCGAAAATTCTCCATTGTGAGTAGAAAATATGTCCGTGCACATCTCTCTCTTGAAAGTTCCTTTTTTTACTGTGATCTTAATATACTGGAGTAAAATAGAAATTTATTTTATTTTCTTAGTTGGCGTCGCAGGTTGAAAGTAATATACAATAAGAACCTCTAATATGAAATATATATATTGAAACTATTCACCGATTTTAATTTATTGGCAGATGATTGCATACGAATATTTTTTATTCAATAATTTGATTTTGTTGATCGATTTCTTTCGAAAAAATGATTGTATAGCAGTAATTTAGAGTACATCTGTTTCGATTTTCTCGAGTTGCCTGCTCGTTCAAGGGGCTTTCTGGATCAAAGAGAAGCCTAAACTACCATTATACGTTCTTACGAGGTACATTCGTTTAAAGTACCATTCAATATCACGTGACTTGAAGCTGAAAAGGTTCAAGATCAAATGAAAAGATCTAAGATTCGAAATCTCGGCCGGATATCAGCCCCGTGGCAGGCGATTCACAAGACAAAAAACGAAACCCGTCTCCAGCGAAAGTTTAAATCTACTTCACTGATTCCTGTGAACTGAAACAAATGATCCCGCAATTACGTTTCTTGTTCAGTTCTTCCGAGCGCCCATGCAACACCGACTCAAGTTTTTCGCTCTGAACTACTCTAGACGACCATTTTAGTACTTGGCAAGAGAAATGCGCGAGACTTTTCGCAAATATTTCTTTCAGTCTTACATTAGACTTGGTTGTGTCGAGACAAAAACATCTGAGACTAACAACTTTGCTAATTAAATCGTCTCTACGGTTTCTGTATATTTTATCTCTTTTTATTACATTTTATACTGAAGTCGATATATAAATGCGTCGAGTGCTATCGTTTTAAACTCGTTCCTAAAGAAACACACGATATCGATTGGATCATCTAATAAAACACAGTAAAAACGAAAGAACACACGTAAGATTGTGAAAGAGAACTGCAAAAATAAAACCTAACATTTACTTATAATTAAAGACAACCAGTTTAAATTGATTTTAAATTGTATGAAAATTAAAACGAGAATATTGTAAAAATTTATAAAATGAGGAAGTGTAATAACACGTAGGGTTGTCCATTTTAAAGGACCAATTAAACTGAGCAAATACGATGTTAATTATCATTTTTAAATTTTCTTGATGAGCATACATTACATATTTAAATGAGCAGTTAAAATTAAAATCTCAGGCGATGTATTTTTTGTGAACGAGCAACGTTCCTATTCGGTTGTACCAAACTTAATATATTTCGTTGTGGGCACATTCTTTCGCAGTTACGGACCATTATTTTCCAAAGTAAAAGTATCTTAAAAACACAGACGGCATTAAAATAAAGCCGCGCAATGCGTTGTACAATTAATCGTTAATCGAAGGTTTTATCGGAATTTAAACGAATTTCACCATGGGGAACGCAATTTTCCAAGCAATTTGATAGTACGACATTCGCGGTGCATTGAATACGGTCCTCTGCTAGAGAATTAAACCGTAAATTCCGATTTACGTTACGCAGGATTTTCCCGCGGGCTCACGAAGACCTTTCATTGGGCCATTTTATTGTAAAGTTGGTACTCGCCTCAAGGCGACGTTCAGACTTGCCTGCTTTATCTGCGCTTTCGCTTCGACGACCACGAGAGAGCAAAATGCTTTAACTATGTGAAGACACCCGACTTTCCCTCGATACGAGTCGTTTAACAGACAAGAATGGGTCGAGTGTTAGGTGGAATTTAGTTGGGTGATAAGTGAACGTTTCGCGTTTCCCGCGATTCCTGAACGAATGTCGTTCAAATTATACTTCACTGCGACGTATAATTAGTTCGCTACAGGATGTGAAACAAATTTTTCCAGAAATTGCAATTGTTCGGAATTGTAGAAAAAATACTAAAAGTTGCATTTTACAACTTTATTATGTAGGCCTATATTGAAAATTAAAAAAAGAACGTTTTGTAGACCTGTGTCAATATTTATAGAATAATAATCCGCATTATATTTATATTATGTAGTTAATACAGTTAAAGGTTTATAATCCTTATGAAATAACAGAGTTTTATTAAAAACCAGAGGTGACCTAAGACTTATGTGCGAGAATGTACTTATTCATTTTTCAAAGAATATATCGACCTCAAAGAAGAAAATTATTAATTGAATTATCAATATTTAATATTTGTTTAATCCTCAAACGTTTCCAAAAAATAATTGCCAAAAAGGTTCTCGGTTAATGTTCATCCATAATTATTTACAATCTTATATTTGAAACAAATACATGAAATTGTCAACAGTAAGGAAACAATAAATTTTGCAATATTCTTGAAAACAGAAAATATGTGAATATTAGCTCAAAGAATCGAAATTATACTTACGCAAGAATAATGAATCAATTAATTGATTACCATTATGAAACAGAAATTGTTTACCGCAGAAAGATTATTATGCAATCCGTCAATAAATTCCATTGGTGGTACATTCCATCGATTCTAATATTTCGTATTTTCCATAAAATATATGTATAAATAGATTAAAATAATTTTCGTGAGAAGGACTGTTTACTTCGTTTTCTTTCAAAGAATATTTACCAAAAATGGTTTCTAATCGAACGCTTATTTGGTAAGTTATTTAATATGCAACCGCATCTGCTGCATTGGCCATGAAAATAAGGGACCGCAATGTTCGTATATTTCGCGATATTGTCACGGTGCTGTATTCACGTAATACAACCTCCATTGATCGAGAAGCGTGTGTTGTGTACCGTTAAAAAATATTTCCAGTACTTTTCATTCGAAGGATTTATGGCCAATACTATACCACCCATTTCACGTATGTATGTATGTATGTACATGTGAAACGAAATGGTCGATAAGTATATTAAACTCCTATATTAAACTGCGTCCTTATTGCCTTATTCGCACGCTCTGGAAGTAATGTAATCTATCCGATAACGTAATGAATTTAAACAATTTAGACGATCCGGAAACCTTGTAATATACTGTGTAATGTTATGTCTTCCGCGAAAAATTCGAGTATATTCTCTTTTTATTTGGTTTTGAAAAATAACAACCAATTTTTCACGTTTTCTATTTCTAACGGCGTGGCATACCAATTTCAATAATTCAATTTTTATATTCAGCTGACGATTCTCAGTGACCTAAACGGAACACGATTCATAATTGGCGCGATAGATCTCCGAAATTAATTAGAATCGATTTAAAAATAAACTTTTTAAAAACCACGCTTATATTAAAATGCACTAGAAAGGAGAAAATAATTTTTTTAGACATTAGTGACTATAAATAATTGGTTTCTCTAAGCGTGGTTTTTAAAAAGTTTCTTTATATATTGTTTTATTTTCTACTTTTTAGTCTTTTTTGAATGGAACTCAAGATATAGTAATACTGGTATGAAATAGTAAGAAATAAAAACGCAAGAGACTCGAAATAGAATGAGGGGATGATTCTGTGAGACTAAGTCTCTTGATAGAGTCCGAAATTGTCCGAAATGGAACTGAATGAACGGAACACCATACTGAGCTCCTTCGGTGCGCAGTGGGTCAGTGGAGTGGGAAAGCGTAGTGGAGTAGGGAGCGCTAAACGCGATGATGCACTATCGAGCATATTTAGTGAGGCCTGGGTTCGATTCCCGCTTGGGATGGTACATTTTTAGAGGATAACTAGGGATAATTAAATTTGATCCTCAAATAAATTTATAAGACTGAAATTAACTATTTAATTTTATTTGTAACATATAATATTTAAATAAATTATTTTAAAATAACAATTTTAAATCTTAACTCTACGACCCTTCTCCAATGAGTTCAATTTATCGATTAAACATTTTAAATAACTTTTTCAAACATTTGTTTTTAAAACAAAATAATTTAAAAACAACTTCACAATAGTGAGAAAGTTCACACGTCTGAAGGTAGCTACAGTTGCTACACATTTTTTATCTCCTAAACAACATGTTTTTTAAAACTGTTTTTTAATGTTGCATTGTTATCCAGTGCTGAGCTATGTTTAAAGTTTCAAGTCTCTAGCTCATCGGGAAGTGCTTCGTAATTCGATTACAAAATTTGATGCATACAACATGCAACACAGCAAGTTAATATACGCGTGATAATAATAAGGTTTATTTTGCAGATAATGAAAATATTTTCAATTTTTCAGCGATCAGGAATTGGAAGCTCACGCTAATTCTCAAAGATTCTGAGGTACTGTTAAACCTTACTACTTGGAGAACACTAAGTACTTCTAGATCTGTCAGGATTCCCGAAATACTCCAACCCTTCCGGGAAATCCATAATCCATCGACCTCATTAAACTTCCTAGACCCGCAGGACTCTCAAATCTTCTGAGGCCAGGAAACTACCCAGTCTCTTCTACATACCGAAATCTCGCGGAACCGACCTATTCCGACAATCCATTTGAGACCTTAGGAATTATTAAATCATTTACAGTGACACGTGTACATATTTCCAAGTACATTCAACTTATACGCATCGCAAGCATCTGACATTATCGATACTTAGAACATCTTTCAACCTTCTTCGAAAACTTCTGACACGTTTAAGATCTTCGAATCCTCTGAGACTTTGAGTACTTTTTAAAGTTACCGTCTTTCGATAGCAACGCTCGGGTTCATTTTGGTCTCGCTCTTCGAAGACGCTATCCAGAAATGTTCCCGGTGATTAATTTCAATTGAACGCTGCTAAAGATCAACGAATCTCGACGGTGTGCTCTTAAAGATCTACTCAAGAAAATTGATGAACCTGGCATAAATGATGGATCTTTACACAAAATAAAAACGTTCTACATTAATCGTGAGAAGCAGGAATAAAAAAAATTGATTTTATTCCTTAATAACTGTGTTATAGTAAAAACAAACATCACAATGTATTCTGAAATTTTTCTAATTTTCTGTTTTATATTTCACCCGTCCAATTTCTCCATAAATGCATAAAGATCCGCAATCTAGCATCATCTTGGTTTGTGTTTCTCCGAGACATGTAACATTGTTCCATAGAAAACCGATGTTCCTTTCACCGGCTTTCAATCTCACACCTGATGGATGCACTAAACTACAACCCACTTCGCGCTTGATCATGCGTGTAAGGTCAAGTTGAATATTGGCTTTGTCACCGTTCCAGGGTTAACGAAAAAAAGAATATGGCTCGGGATAATATCGATCCGGCAAGCGCGCTGCGTGCTGAACAAAAACCTAGAATGTACGAGGTGTTTCAAAATTATATGTCGCAACCATTATGAAAGTTATACTCATCACGAAGAAAAAAAATCTGAAAGGAACTGTAGATCTCGAGTAAACAACGTAAACAAGAACGTAATACATGTTAGTCAACTGTGCCAGTACTGCAATTAGTGGGAAACTCGAAGACACAACGGCGGGAGACTTGAAAGAAACGATGTGTCCAATATACATGTTAGTAAACAAGAACATTAGAAACAAAGAAGGAAAAAACTTCCCGCTGGAATCCAGTTTTTCTTCATTTCCTTTTTTTTTATTAAGCTTTGAAACCCCACATGGGATTATTAGCAGCATGCACTTGGTTGTGCATGCTAACATTATTCTTCATTTCCTTACAGTATGTGTGATATTTCCGTCGGGAGGGTGGGGGGATGTATTATCAACGCGACATTGAACAACACGTTTTTTCATTTCCGTCCACGTTCGCCGCACTGTGCGTCGCGTCGGTACAAACAGAAGCATCGCGATATCAACATCCAACAGGAGAGGAGCGGTAGCAGCATCGAACATAAGAAAGCGCTCTCGCGAAAGAAACGAGACGGCAACTTCGACAGTTGACGAAGAGCCGGTTGTATCTCGAGGAAGAGGAGACGGCAAAAGGATTCTATTGCTCGAATCCACTGTTCCAGTCTCCACGCCGTTGGATGCCGTCCGGGTTATCACGCTTCATAAATCTTCCAGAGGCGTGGAACCGATGCGAGAGGCCCCGAGTGCCAGAGACTGTTCTCCGCGTAACTCCGCACTGCTCTACACCGTGCCGGTGTGCTGTGGCCTCGAAGTTCAGCTGATTTCCAACGAACTCACCGGTGACACGAATAACTTCCGGGATAGAGGAAACCCTCCGTACCCGGGAGTTATCTGCAGCTGTAAATCCGTGTCGTTACGACGATATCGAGTCGCGCGGCCGACGAGATTGCGAAAATATAAAGAGGAAAATAGGAGAACGCGAAGAAGGATGTGTAGCTGCCAACTATACGGATGGGTTCCACGCAATTTGCAGACCCGGAATATATATTGCCGACGAGTATTATCGGTAACGAGACCGACGAGCGCGCGGGAGTTTCGTCCGTGTGCGTAACACGCTCGGATTCCCGGCAGCTCTTCTATGCGAAATTTTCATCCTGATCGTAACGTGGCACGCTCGACGAGCCAGCATGATCCCCTACACCCCGAAAAAGATCACCTCCTGCACTCCTCAGTTGCAACGATCGAACCAACCGCCAGATGCAATTTATACCCGGCACGAAAATGAATACGCGTATCGCGCACCGCCCTGTAATTAGAGTTACCAAATCGAACTTCGGCTCCGTTGGATTGATCAATATCATAACATTTGACAGATCACTGGGGCTACTCGATTTTCTCACACTTCTACAAATACCAGACACCGATTTTTAAATTGTCAATTGCCTCAGTTCTCGTCGTCTCAGAGACTTACGTCGACTTTAATCACTAGACTGTAGACTTTATACATTTATGACAAAAATGTGCACGTACAATTTAAAGCAGTGGACATGATAAAAATATTTAAGAAGAACGGTGCATTAGTTTAACATGATAATTAACTAGTAATCACACTTGGAGGCAGATAGGGATGATTTAAACGGCGACACTCGATTTTCTGATACGGAACTTATCCAAATGCTGTACACAGATTTTTATTGCAATCCACGTTTGAATTAATTAATGACCAAAGTTCTAGTGTTAATTGTCCGAATTCTCGTGGTCTCGGGACGTGCATTGACTGGCTCGAGAGCCCGCCATATGTTCCCGCGAACGTTATCAATTTCTGTAATCACACTTGGAGGCAGATGGGGATGATTTAAACGGCGTTACTTCCCCTTTAAACGCGCCGGTCCCGCTGTTTCGTAAAAACGTAAGTCCCCACTTAGAAGCATATAGGCTTTCCATGTTTTTGCGGCGGCGCAACATTTATAACATCTATAAATCGCGACACGGGCAATCGTGCGAGTCATAGCTTGACCAGCTGTTTCACGTAACGATAAAAATTTTACCCCATCGTCTAGATTGAAGCTCGCTACGAGTGCGATTTCCGTGATATCGCATGGAGGCGAACGTTAGCTTCGTCGCGTAAAAAGGCCGCGGCACATGGCGGCGGGTCTTTCGCCGGTTGTATCACTGCCAAACTCGACGGAGCAACGTAGTCCCCGAAAATATCGACCAATCATGCCTTCAAACTATTTACTAGTTGATCCCGGATTTTTATGATCAGATCCGAAAGACGATGCACTAAAATTTTGTGAAAGTTTTACGCACCGATTTTGAATTCCTAACCCTTAGCTAACATCGCTACTAATACGAAATACCTCCGAGACGTTTACCAGTTACAATCGTAGTAAAAGTTAAAACTGACTGGACCATCATTTTTTACGAAAAGGCGATCGGAAATGTTGAACTTTGTAAATATTATATAACGCACGATGGAATTTTTATGTTTTTCTATGCACTCGAGAAAGTAATATTTCAATCATAAACTCGATTTGGTTTGTTAATTAACAGTAATTGATTAAATAATGCACAGTCCGTAAAATGTAATTGGACACAACGTTGATTGGAAAAGACCAAATTGGAACGAACTATTTGGAATTTCCTACCAGTTTAATGAATCCAATTGATATGTAAACAATTTTTTAAATTAGCGAAATAGAATAGAAATAGATTGGTTTTTACGTACTCTATTAATTTGTACCATTATTTACGTCATCGGAATCTCAGTGTTGTTACACTCGTTCTAAATCGTGGGTGTAGCAAAATTGAAAAATCGCGCCGTGCATCTGTGCGGTCTGGAAGCACACACTTCGAATACTGTTTCACTGGTAATCGAACCGCGGCCAATCCATGATCAAATCACTCGTGACACAACCGTCACGAGCTTCATTCAGCTAACTGACCGCAGATCGACAGTTGGATTCGCCAAAGAAGCCAACGATCGTAAAAACCGATATAATCGAGAAGTGAATAATATTTCACCGAATAAAACCGAGTCATAGAAACGGACTATATAAAATCGACTATATAAAATGCATTTTGGCTGAATGAAAAACCAATCGAGCCGTCCCACAGTGATCCCAAACCCCGAACACTTGGCCAAAACCCCAAAAATGAATTATAAGCTAGGACAGTTTTACCCATTGGAATGGGTACTCTAATAGTGACTCAGTACTGGGATAAACAGAAAAATGCTCGCATTGTTTTATCTGAGTTGCAGTCGTGGTCGAAACTTTGCTTTCGTTAGACAGGCATTTTTCACGCCCGTGAGCGTACGTGCAAAGTGTATAAGCTATATTGGAAACTAGTGATTGTTATACTACATAATGGATACAGCTTCTGGAAGTAAGTTCAATTGTTTTTAGTACTGAATTGTTAATGTTAACCGGTTAAAAGCTGTACGAAAGGGGCACGTAAAATTTGACACATATATTTTAAAGATTACTTACCTAGGGTCTTGGTTTATACTATTATCTTGCAGTATGCAAAAAATTATCTGCCAATTCTCACGTACCACCATTTTGTATTGCTCAGAGTAAGCATTTTATAAGCTTTCACAAAAATATCTCGGATAGTATGTATGATACTAAAAAAATGTTTCTAATAAAAACTTTATGGTTTGAATTCAGATTTTAATTCAACAGAATACCAATTTTTGGAGAAATTGAAGTACGTTTAGGGGTTCTGGCCAACTTTTGAGGATTTGGAACCACTGTGCTTCCAACCAATACCGTCGAATTTCTATCAACAAAATTTAAACAATATCTTAACATTAATATTATCTCAGTTACCTTCTTCCTCGTGCATAAAATTGAATAACCAAATATATTTTACATTAAATTACCTCTTACATCGCTAATGATATGCTTAATTTGACTCACTCGTTATTTGAAATTGCACGCGGGAAATAGAAGGGCGATTATTGTAGCGCATTGGGTTGGTAGGAATGATAAAAAGCCTGAGCAAAGGGACGAGCGAAAAATCACGACCCTTGACATACTAAAGACCACGAGCTGTTAACCTACTCCTCTTACCCTTCAAAATCCTATTCGGAAAAGCGACGGCAGGAGAGGATCCACCGACCTTCGCCAAAGTTCCCGGTAACCCAGATCCTTCGGGAGCCCCGCGGCCTACTGGACTTCGCCGAAATCTGCAAGCAAACATCAGCTTCATCAAGGTCTAACAATACTGTATTCACCTTGACCGAGTACAACAAACCTATTAGAGACCCCCTCTCTTCGTTCCTGTTTGCTTCTTCATACAAATTACGTTGCAGAAGATCGTGGATCGTTAAAGCATGCAGTTTCGTCATTCCCAATCTATCCTACTCAATTTTGACATACGTACACATAGTGATTTGCAGTTGGGACTCGAGGAACTCCAATTGCTACCGTAACTGTTATACACCTTTACATTATAAGATACACGAATTATATGACATTCAAATATGATTGGTTCGGACGATGTATGTTATCGACAGACCCAGCACAAGTTTGCTGGTAGCAAAACGTGATTGGCTCTCCGTAACCAGAATCGAACGAACTCCTATCGGTGCGGACCAACTATTTTTGTTTGTAATCTCTCGAATTCCAATGCAACGATACATTAACGACTCGCTCCCTCTAACTTGTAACTTGTGTAATGGCGGAATTATTAGTTCACGCAATTCCGTCGACTCCTGGCACACTAGTCAAATCGATTTCCAAATAAATAATTCGACAATATTATTCAGGATGCAGAAATTAAGCAAGCTGTGTACAGTTGTGGAAACTTTTCATACAGGTTTGGATGACAATTTATTATTCAATAGAGATTCAGGTAGAAAATTTTGAATTTGTTTAAAGATCCACAGCTTAATGGTTAGTGTCTCGGTTGTCTGTTAGGACAGAAATATCTCACACTTGTAATAGTTCAACGGGATTGTCTCTCCTATTAATCCTAATCAGATAAGTGTGGCCAATCAGCCCATACCATTACCTTATTTAATAAAGATGAAGTTCGCGTTTGTTCACTTTACGTTTTTTGTGAATCTAAGAAATTTACGTAACTCTCAATTCGACTAATTGCTGAATAATTTCTTCTACACAATGTGTAATGAACCGATCCCTCCAATTCTTTCATTTATACCAAAATACCCAAAGTTCATTCAATTTTTAAAAAGTTATTTCTTCTTAAATATTGCGCTAATTGACACTACTGCGAGTCTGGAAAATTTTATTATATGGATTCGTGAATTAGCATGATGGAATTTTATTCAGTTAAGTTTCATCAATGTACCGGCCGTCAATTTTTTTTCCGACTTCCCCGTAAACGCAACTTTGAACATATCAGGCGAACGGTAGTTACTTTTCGAGCACTATACCTACGACAATGACACTTCGTCACTGGCGAAGCGTCAGTGAATCGCAACCGCGTGCACCGATGATCCTACGTTTCCCAACGGAATTTCCATGGGCAAGATCCCGCGTTGTTCGTGGATCAGCAACGCGCTGAACGTAAATATATGTCCAAGCCACTAAGATTAACCGCGTTCGGACAATTTCCGCACACGTGCCACACCACACTTGGCCGAGTTTAATGCACGCTTTAGATTACCCAGCCACGACTATATCACTCGCCCCTGTGAAGCCAACGCTGGAACCTCCTGACGGTTCAGGATAATGAAAACAAACATTCGCGTCCATTTTGGCTCTCTTCCATCGCGTCCGCTGACTTGCGAACCACGGTTTAGCAAAACAATTGTCGTCGAAGCAACCTCGATAGCTCTACGACCATTTCGCCATTAGTCGTTTATTCAGATTATTAATTACTAGACTGCGGATTTTATGCATTTATGATAAAAATGTGTACGTAGAATTTAAAACAGTGGAAATATTAAAAGATTTAAGGCAGCCAATGTATAAGTTTCACGTTAATAACATAATTAAAAGAAGAAACGAGTTTTTATTTGGCCCCTGTGTCTTGCAATCAATGCAGACATTTTTTATTTTGCATAAAGATCCACAGTCTATTAATTACCGATAGTATAAAAATTTTCTTGACCGGACGTTTCGATCTATTTTGATAAAATAATTCGTCCAGTTAAAAATATGAAAATGTTTGTAATAATGTGAAGAAGACATACTTCAAAAATTTTACAAAATTTGTAGGAACTGATTGTACTGTCATCGACATCGTTATTCAAACTTCAAACACGCCTTTAAATTGCATATATCTTGCGGATTAACGTAGGCTGTTGCAAAAGAAAGAAACGCTAAATCCGTCTTATACCGGAGCTCCAGGCCACAGTAGCGTTTTACGGAATAGCTAATCTAGAAAAGACAAACATCGTACCAAGCAGCAATACCGTGAGACCACTTAATTAGCAGCTACGTTCGCTGGTTTCTTCCGTTTGTGCGGTGCTCGGTTGGCAAAAAGGGCAGGTCAGGGAGCGGAATTTATAATTCAATGACTTCGTAATTCCGCGTGGAACAACTAAAAGCACTTCGACCGCATAATAGTTTCATAATTGGTGCCGGCCGCGTTGGAATTTTTAATCGAGTTCCACAATTCAGCCGGCAACTCGAACGCCCTTGTTAATTCCGTCGAACCCGCGGGTATCGAGGATTGTCGGCGCGCACGACTCGCGATAGTAATCGAAACGAGGACGGTCGAATGGTTCGGGGCAAGTGTTTCGGCAAGAACGGAGTAGCGCTTCTTCGAGGAGGACAACTACGTCGCAAGAGGTTCCCGAAGTATACCGGGTAATCACCAATTTAGTCCCCACGATTTTTCAGACATTTCTGAGAGTCTGACAAAATTCTATTTTCAACGAGGACCAATCTGCAGTGGTCTACAAATTGCAACATTAATTTAATGACATACTATATTATGACCTTGAGTTGACCTTGAACTATTTTCACCAAGAAGGAATCACTTTGTATGCGATTTCAAGATGAATTCAATGACATACTATAATATTGACCTATTTTCAACAAGAATCAGAAACTGTTCAATGGTCTGTAAATTGAGGCATTAGTTAGACGATTTCAATGATCTACTATACTACGACCTTGGGGTGAGCTTGAACTAAGAAATCTCAGTTTCAAATATTCATGAAGGCTCCTCTGACCGACTGTATAAGTTTCGACAAAATCTCGTCAAAAACGACGCACCCATTGTTTATTTGAACGTCTGGTTAGAGCTCGATTCGGGTCAGAAAATATTCGACTTTGCAATCTCCTGGGAAATGGTAGAGTGCGGGAAGAAGCGGCTAGAAATACGCAATTTAACACTTGTCTGAACAGGCTCGTGCGCCGGATGACTTGCAAAGCTTCAAAACGCCAGCGGGGTTACAAATTTAATCGCTCATCTGTGCCGCACTCGCGGAAGTACTAATTCATTGGTTAATCGTACCGGCGAACCTACGCACGACCGAACAAGAAATTTTGCTCTGATTGGCAATTAATAATTCACGGTCGTTGGTACCGTGTGCCGGGATGTGCAAAGAATCGTTTCCAAGTGGAAAAAACCACAAGCATTCCAACAATCCTTTCTGTGGCTCTGGACCCACGCTTAATTAAATCATGTAAAACGTTGTACGGGAACATTTTCTTTGTGGCGGATAAATTTTATGCACCGTTTCATCCCTCTTTTCGCGATAGGAGCGAAATAATTTTTGGCGTCTCAGCGAAAAATGCTTGCATATTGGACGTAACGTCTTATTGATGGCTGAAGCAGTGCGAGTGCTTTTTGTTTCATCACAGAACAGCCGAGGCCCCGTTAAAGTGCTCGCCCTAATGGTCACAGCACGTGCGAGCACGTCCGCATTTTTGACTATCAATCATCGTCGCACGATTTTCTTCGAAGTCCTCCGCTAACCGATCCAAACCTTCAATATGTTGCGATCGATGAAGGGTTAGGCTCTCTATTATCGTTGGAAACTGCCAAAGACCGTATTATTCATTCCCCTGCAGCAGCGCCGTGTAAATTACTGCATTCGACATTTCCGTTGTACTCATGTTTCCATGCCTACCATTGTCGTTATTTATTTATTACGCGAACACATTAGTGCGCATATACAATGGCAGTAGCTCTTGGGACCGTAACAAAATTTTATTCTACCTTTTCACGAGACTGGTATAAATGATGCGTAGTCTGCGCATTTTTAAACATAATCCTAATTACAAAGGAGATCGATAAAGTTAAATAGATAAGATATATCACTGGTTCGTTCTCATTTCCGAGATTATTAATGATTTAAAATGAAATAGTAATTACGTTGTTTGGTAATATGTCGTTAATGATATTTCCCAGTCTTTCTATAATAATTTGCTATATAAAATTCAGCTGCCATTAATGCACAGAAATATTAATCACCGAATCACGCATTATTGTTTATTCACGTGCTTATGTTTCTCTGTAAAATTGCAATTTTAGAACATAACAATTGAGATCTCGTGCGCCATAAGTACAGCGAAATTAATATTAACTTTGCATTAATTTGGTAAAAATGAAACGCTATTATAACGTTCTTGTATTTCTCAATTATAATTCTGCGATTCTTCAATTTTGCGGAGTGGTGTATGCAAAAATTAAATTTGCATATTAATAAAAAAAACATTGTATGCGCATAAATGAAATCCACAGTCTAGCTGTTCGGTACGTTTATCAGCGAGGTCGTACCTGTTTTAAATAATTATGAAAAATTGTTCCGATTACTCGTGATAAATCTCGAAGAGCTCGAACGCGCAGGGCAATAATACGGGCATCGAGGGCGCGCGAAATGGCGGCGTAGTCCGCGAAGAATTTACCGCTGCCGAACAAACCGCTCCGGCGTGGTGCGATTTAAGGACTTGTAAATTCTGGGCAGGAGCATAGATCGCGGTGGGCTAACCACTTCAGCGGGTAAACTTTCCAGTTTAAGATCCTTACTCTCGGCCCAATCTTCCCTCTGGGCTGGTAAAACGCGTCCAAGAAGGGGAATATGAAATTCCCGCGGCCAGGCTTTACGGCTTCTTCTCTATCGTCATGTCCCGCTTCAACTTTTATTTCGCTCTCTATCGCTGCGCTCTCATTTCGCTCGAATATACACAATCTGTTGTCCATGGGACAAGAAAAGAAAAACTTTCCTGTCGGCGCTACTGGACTTCGCAGATGTGTTTCGTGACGATTGTTACAGCTGGAGAGAAGGTTTATGAATTTGTTGCTTCAATCTGCAAACCCATGCTAGCTGGAACCACCGAACAAATTTTTCAATGTTTTTCGAAATGTTTCAGTTTGCAGTACTTTTGTTGAAAAAACTTGTTAGTTTGCCAACAGCTATACCATGCGAAAACTTCGTGCAGAAATTTCAAGCTTTGAAATGGATTCATTTAAATATTGATATTTTTTGGAAATCGCAAATTTAATGTTTCCGATCGAAAGAAAGTAAGAGTTTCGAAATCGACTAGCATGATTAACTTTTAATGGAAAAACAATATTTTACACCTTCGATTCCAGGTACTTGCAGATAGAATTTCAACCTTTCGATCCGAGCTCATTTTATATGAATTTTTTCCTTTTTCTTTAAAAAATCAATATCACTTACTTGGGTGAGTGTATATCGAGTCTGAAACTTGTGCGTTCATAATTAAAACTGGAGCGTAATACTTTTCTAGGATGGTATATGCGGCCCCACGAAGTTAAAATGAGGTTGAACCCTCTCCATCTTTGTCAGTGTGCTATACACATCTTTTGGAGTGGGGTAGCCGATACTACATCATCGACTCTTGAAGTACTAGTACTCAGACCAGAATTAAACCACTAAATACAGTAACATTTACATTTTTCACAGGAATATGCCGTCAATTATTAGAACGATACACACTTGATACGCGTACTTGAGTAATTATATTAATCGTGTTTTTGCAACTTCCGACAGTGACGGTCTGTCTTCCGGAGTTTTTATCGTTTCTTTTTAAAATTACTTCGCCGATGGGTTTGATTTAAAATGGATTCCTCCGCAGGGGAGGAAGACTGTTCCCCGTCGTGTCAAACAAATTTCCCGACGATCGTCCGTGCGCCACGATGCGAGCAAAGTGTCTTAAGCGTCTCGCAAAGTGTCTTGTCGGAAAAATTGCACGATAATGGCGTAATTTCTCCAGGGATAGGGCTTTGCGAAGACGCGCGCAAGCTATGTATGGATCTCAATTTTCCGCGGCAGTAAAGACGGGGACGAGTGACCGCGTCGAATTAACAAGAAATTCGACTTAAAATGGTCGGCCATTTGTCGCACAATGTTGCGAAAATTTGTCCGTTCGTTCGAGTGGGACCAGCAAGTTTCAGCAGTCTTCAATGACGCAGTTTTATAAATCATTCATATACAGGAAGGTTCGTCTAAATGAGAACACCTAAATATATCTTCAGGTTATTGTGATGCATTAAATATTTGTCACATAATGTGCATAGTGTCAATGGACCGATATCTGGCACGAATATTTTTATCCGAGGGTCATTTTTTCGAAGTTATCAAGGTCATCGGTGTTTTTTGAAACATAACTACATTTTCTTTTTATTGCATCGTGTAACTGATGGAAAAATACATTTAAATATGTGTAGTAACATGACCTTGAAATGACTTTGAAATTCGGTTACTCGGTGCAACGAGATAAGTCACTTCAAGGTCATGTTATTACACATATCTGAATGTATTTTTCGATCAGCTACACGATGCAATTAAAAAGAAGATGTAATTATGTATCGAAAAACACCGATGACCTTGACAACTTCGAAAAAAATTCGCTTAGTAAAAAAATATTCTTGCCAAATATTGGTCCATGGACACCATGCACATTACCCAAAGAGATATTTAGGTGTTCTTACTTAAACGGACCTTCCTGTATAGATTGCTTAATTGCAAGTAAAGTACATGCACGCGTTTATCTGCAAAATGTTGAAATTTTTGAATTTTTGTATAAAATATATATTCTATTTATGAAAAGGTTCCCGACGTATTTTACAAATCATAAAGCAAAGTACTATTTTCGGCCGAGTGTAAATTCTCCCGAAAATAAACGTAGAACGCCGTACAATTTATATTATTCACAGCTAAAATAGAACTTTTTAAGCACATTATACAGAGATTGTGTGTTACTTTTCCCTCGTGAATCGCGCGCAGTGGCCGTATACAAAATTATCGCGTGATGCTGAACCGTGGAAAATGTTAGGAAATGCTGTCAAACAGAGCCAACGAAAAACATGTCGAATTCGCCGAGTGTAAGGCGGCTAATTCTCGAATAGCCAGCGAAAGAAAGTCTTCTGTTTTAATTAAATTCTGTTGGTATTCAGGTGCTAGCTTCGTTTCTCTTGACATAATACATTTTCCTGTATGTGGCAAGCGTAGCATACTTGTCCAACAACCGGCTGCATTCAAGGTGCTATTTTGTTTGATAAATCTTTTCATTATTCTTCTGTTAGTATTATAACTTGAATATTTTCTACAGTTCCAATGCACGGCGGAGGTTACACGTGACCATATTTATGAATTTAACTTCGCGCCATTGTAAATCAGTGTAACGCAATAAAAGTGAGAAATTAAATTCTCTACATTTTTGCAATTATTGGATAGCGATGCAAACTTGCGTGTCCTACTTCTCAGTTTAAAACGAATTCCACCGACTGCAATTGCAACCATTAATTTTTATTCGAATAAAAAATAATGGTTCGGGAGGAAAATTTATTTATGCAGGAGAAGTCGAAAAATGTTAAGTGTACTGGATTATGTTCGGAGCTAACGGGATATTCGTCACTCTGAATTTATCGCGCATAAGAATTACAGCCATGAATGCATCGGTAGTTCGTTAGAAATCGCTCAATGGAGACCGTATTATTTGCTGGCAACAATTGCGCAGATATTTTATTGCTGGAATAATTATGTAAAGGGAGCTAAACTGTGAAATAATTAATGCACGCGTTTGCAACAAACGTCTCTTGCGCTACGAGTAGCATATCTATGTTCGCGGGGACATGAATTTATTAGTTAATTACAGGGGCGCAGTGTTCATCGAATTCCGTTCCGTCGTAAATGCGCGTTATTCATTGTTGTTTAATTCGAGAAGTACCGGCGCGGTTGTTGCGCTTCTCCGCGTTTTCTCTGCGGACGGAATTACGCGTTCTCCTCGCCGACATTTTTAATAACGTATTTGTATGTAAAACAATTTCGATGGAATTTTTTCGCGAGTTTGCCGTTTTCGAAGCATTAAAATGGAAATTGTTGGCTTCGCGACTTCGGTTACGGACGCTATCGAAGAGATCCGCCATGCATTGGCTTAGAATTCGCTCGTCTCTAATTTCCAGAATTTTTTTCTGCGGAATTTCGACGCACGGAGCCTCGCGAATAAAATTTCAAGCAACCAACAACGTTCAATTTGATTTTCAAAGTCAACAAAGTGGGGCCGATGTGGAAGTAACGACTGAAAATGGTACGGAAAAAGTATCGATTCCACGAAGTTTCCTCTTTGAATCCATCACGCCTTCTATTTTACAATAAAAACAATAATTACTTTAACAGAACTTTTTTCTTTATACTGCTATACATGTCGCCGAAATCGAGTTTGAAAATGCAGCGTCTGACCATCACCGACCAATTCTACTTCCTGCATATATCAGACGATTCCATAAGTTCGTGCACAATTTTCATAGATGTCGCAAACTGTACTTCACGGCGGAATGTAAAAAAAAATATTATATAGGCGCCATTCATTTTAACAATTAGAAAATTGATAAATATATATTCAATAAATAAATATATTTCAAATCGGGCACGAACTTATGCAATCGTCTAAAACTATAGCACCCCGACATGTACAATAATTATAAGCCTAAATGGTAACAACAAGGCTTTTATTTTCCCTTGAGAAAATGAAACGACTTTTCGGACGAGTTTACATCTAAATACTATGCTAATAGGTTCCCTTTCTTTATTCGAAAATTGCTTTCGCTTTTCGTTCGAGGTTTTCATTTCGTTGGTCCCTCGTTTCAGACCTTAAAAATAGGTACACGTGTGTCGCAGTCCCCCACGTTATATCTGTAGGGATCGAAACGAATTTACCGTGGATTCAAGACGAAATGGAAAATCGTTCCATTCTCAGCGTCGCGCGTCGCGCGCAAACGAATACGGCGGATTTATAGGCGTCAATTGTGTCGGACGAGGCTATTGGACCACAGTTCGTCAGAAGACGATTCAGTTTATTTTTCCGTTCAATGACTCGATCTGAATGGGTTTCTTTGCCCTAGAATAATGTTGCTCCAGCCAGAGCTTGGCTAATCTCACTCTAGCACGGGACGCTGTTGAATCAGATAACGAATCAAATTCGATCGAGAGTTCGTCAAACTTAGGATACGTTCTTAGAACAAGATTTCGAAAAATTCGAAAAGTCCGTCTAAAACTTCTGGAAGAATACTTGTCAATTTTTAACTTTGAATTTGATTTTCTTCTTGGATTAAAACGAGACGCGATTTTTTAAAGCTATGAACAGTATGAAGGAAAGTACTGCAAAAAGTACCAAATTCTAAATTGGTGTCGCGTTTAGAAAAAATGAATTATACGAGTCGGGCGTTTTAAATTTGATTTTCACAAACTTTAATTTCTTCTTCCATTAAAAGGAGATGCGAATTTTTAAAACTGCAGGCAGCTGCAACGAAATTGCTGGGCTTCGAAAATCAAATTGAAAACCAATGGTTTAATAAATTATATACGATTTTTGGACAGCTATAATTACAACAATTCTACAGTTTTTGCAGGCTGAAATGAATTCTACAGTCATCAGATAAAGTGTTTTATTGGGAAATGAAAATCACATTATACCGTCTTGTTACGGGAACGTCGACGCGCGTAAAACCATATTCCGATATTTCGCGGGCAATTTAAATTTCTGTAAGTGGTCTTTTAAATTCAGTAAACGTACCAGTACATACGTAACAGGTATCGACGTGAATATAGATTGCCGGATAGCGGAAGGTACGTTGATGTGTTGGAAGGCAGTTAAACGCGGCAAGAGGCGCTTAAAAATGCCGTTCTCGATAATCTCGAAAATCGTTAAATACTTAACAATTTCATTTTACATTTATTTTCTAGCGGCTGGAAGGAAAAGGGAAATTAAACAGGAAACATTTGCCGGTGACAAATGGAAGTTCAGATTAAAAACTTCAACATAAAATAATATTTAAACCACAAATGTTTTTAATCTTCGTAATGTCATTTTTTGGCTGGAACTATAAAAGTACCGGTCGCAGCAGTGGAAGGTTAGCAATTCGTCCATGGCCTTCTCACTTCTCACCTTTTAATAAATTTTTAATTAAAAGAGAAAATGAATTTTGATGAATTAATTAAAAACCGACATTTGCGGTTTCGTAGCTTCTGTGAAAAAACAAAGACAGTGTTCATATTTTATTAATTACGAAGCTTTCAATTTAAAGGTTGAGCTGCTTCATGAAAATGAGTTTCGCAAACAACTTAATCCTATCACGAGTTCCGTAGTTACGAGCCCTGTCGATCGATTATCGCCAGCTCCCTTGGTATTTTTGCTAATTTACGCGGTGGGAAGTCTAATCAGATTATGCTGTACCGTTCGTCTAGAATGTCATTCGAATTAGTTGCGAGTCATCTGGATTTTTTCTCGAGCTTGTCGAGGACTTTGTCAAAGACCCACCGAAGATTTCTCACTTACGTATTTAGGTCTTTAATTGCTACAATACGATTTAATGTCCCATTTTCTCTAAATAACGAAGAAATGCATATCAAAGTGGAATGCGGAATAGTTTTAAATTACGGAACACATTTGAAATACCAAATAACTCCCACAAACGTCTGTGGACTCTACTTTTAATCCCGCTTCTTCCCCGATCGTGGTTTATTCAATCGTTCCGGACTCATTAAAAATTACAATCAAGGACTGCAACGAAACGCGGAAAAAGGCGGACTAACGACCTTCTTAAAAACATCACGAACTTCCGAGTAAACCATACGCGGCTTAAGTCCGCGTTGGACAACCGCTGGAAGTCCCGTAAGACAACGAACAAAGTAGAACAAAGTTGGGGCCGTGAGCTTGCTGGAAAGTTTGATATGCAGATTAAATTCTAAGTCGCGGGTAATCCCATTTCAGTGGAAATAAAAATTGCAGAAAGTGCATCGGACTCCGTTGTTCCGCGATAGTCTCGGCGTGGTAACATCGGAACGTATGCGCGTACACTACTCCCGCATAAATCACCGGACATTTGGTTGTTACGGATGGAATGCAAATTGCAATTAGACCACAAGTTTATCAAGCTATCTCACTGGGTTACTTTGTTCTTCCACGAGATTATTAACATACAATTTCCAATGCGTTGCCTCGGAGAATAATTAAATATACCACAATATATCATAATCCTTTATAATTATTATTCTCTGATAAACAGTTTATTCATTTATAAAGAGTATATATTATAAATATATATTTTAAATAAATATCGTGTACTCTTCACATTCAAAATAATGCTCCAGATCAAGTTTACAAACATTAAAACTTGCCAAATTGGAAATTATTAAATTTATTATTTTTACTTATGGAGAATTTTGATATAATCAAAGTTCTAATATATATATATATATATATATATATATATATATATATATATTCATATATTCTTATATATTCAAAAGTCTAATGTTGAAAAAGTCTAATGTTGAAAAAGTTTTTCATTTTTGGAAGGCGTACGAATACTTTGTGCATTTACTGCATGTGCGCGCAGTGAATGTAAATGTTTAAAGTATCTGAATATGTTGTCCAGTAGCGTAGAGTTGCATGGATCGTTAACTTTTGTCGACAAGTGTGCATCGTGGTAGATTCGATACTCGAGTCCCGACGTTTTCGAGTCGTTCCGATGAAGACAGGACAATTGCGAGTACACGGACCATTGGACCGCGGCGTACCCCGAAAAAAGCACGAAATCGAATGGAACGAGTAACGATAGCTCTCCACGTCCGAGTACCTGTCGTTCGTCGTTCTCCTTTATCCTGTTCACGGTTCTCCCAGTACGATCCCTCAGCTACTGCACCACCCATACCCTCAACTCGAATACACGGGATGAGACCGCCACTATTTTTCAATGTTTTTAACCTTCGAACGGCCGCCCACTGAGTTATCGTACAGACGCGCCGGAATAAAAGCTGCTGCGCTATTCGGTCTCCAGCGAAATCGTCGAAACACTCGGACAAAGTTTCTTTCCTCAAGGAATATTAATGCTGCACTCAACGCTACCCGCGTTACCGTAAGAGCGTTGTCAACCGACGGCGCGGCTCGATGCGTTCGCAAATTTTTTGCGCGACTGCCTGGTTTCTTCCGAAAGTTTCACGATGTCTGTTGGACCAGCAACTTCCCAACGATATTCGAAATTTTCTTTATTGACCCCGCCACTGCTGGGACAATGGACTTCGTGGATTCTATCCTCTTCCACGCTCCTTCTACATACCAGTTCTCAAGATAATGCCAAAACTTGGTCTTGATTATTTTGCCAACTTTTTATCCCATTTAATTTGATTTCGTAAGTCTCCCAATATTTCCAGTGGTAGCGCAGTGGAACCAAAAAGTACTTGAACGTCTTTCTGATTGTGGAAAAATTGTCAATATTTGACTCGTGGTGGTACAGTAGTTCTTTACGATAAACTTGATATATTCAACTTTGATTTCGTTTACTAAGTAATGTTAATTTTGTAGGTCTTCAGAGATTCGATATTGCCATCGCCCGTAAACCACCATTACCCCACTCTCCCATAGATGAAATATCCAAGCGGCGTTTCAATTAATTCCAGCAACATAACCAACTATCCGCTGATCGTCCATTCCATCTTTAAAATGCCCACGCGCGTTCTATCGAGAATTCCGGCAGATTGGACTCGCCAAGAAGTCAGGGAATGCGTAGCGCTCGCCTAATCGCGTGGCCGCGAGCACGAAAAATCAACAGTCAGCAAATTGCCTGCGTTCGGAAGTAGTTTACCGGTGATCACGAAATGTAATGATCGACGATGCATATATTATAGTGGAATATGTAAAGAAAAAACTTTGAAGAAACTTGAACATTAAATATATAAAACGCATACAAAATATGTGACTCAGAATAACCATTTATTGAATTTTTAATAGTAAATTATAAAATATTGTTATCCGCAGCCTCTCGCGCCGTGTGTCCATCACAACACTATCTTTCTGACTAGTAACTACTCAAAAAACTGCACTGTATTCTACTGACTCAATCAGTGAAGACATTTATCACATGCACCATTACGAGTTGGGAATTATATAAATTATGTAAATATTCATTAATTTATCACATTTACCAGTGTTGATTATACATAATAACCGGCAATTATACATAATCACCCGATTAATCACATTTACTGTAACATGTATAATATACAGTGACATATTCCACAGATAGCATTCCTAAGAGAACTTTAGAAATTTCCGAATTGCCAATTTTTCGTGTACGTTTTTATTAATCTGGGGTGCGCTTACACCCCTATCCGCAGTGTGAAGGATAATGCAAGTGATTAACTAACATTTTCTTTGGATATCGTATGGAAACACGAAGAAACGTAGAGCTTCCTGTACCTCGGAATCATAGAAGAATAAAGTTTTCATTAACCGAAGAAAAATGTCGAACATGCCGATAGCGCTCGTCTGTTCGCGCCTCTACGTACCAACGATAAATTCCTACCGCCCGAAAAGCTAAACTACCCGAATTTGCTGCAACTACCTTGAGGCACGGAGCCGAATATTAAAGCCGGACCTTCCTATATCTCTTTCGTAGCCGGCGAACCAGTGCCCCCGTGCAGCTGTCTGCACGCTTGTGACGCAACGACTCCGGCACACGTGACGTACATTCCTCGCGTTAGACGTTCGCGTAAGTTTTCCCGAAATCCTATGAGTTACGGACACGTCGAGCTCCGCCGGTAATGGATACGAGGGTTTCACGGATTTTTCGTGGCTGGGCTAATCCGTTGGTTTCTCTGGTCGTTGGTTACACCGGTCGCGAAATGATCTACGAACGGTGGCTTTCGGGCAGCCGCCATTGTGACCATTCCGGCTACACGGTTTTATGGGGAACCGCCATTTAACCCTTTCGACTCGAGTTTCTCCTATTTGGATCTTCTCCCATTTTTTACTTGGCGATATTATCTACACGAGTAACCCTTTTAAAGAGATCAACGTTTTCACAGTGGACCGAGTTGTCTTGGCTATTTTTGAGAAGTTGAAACAATTAGTTCATCATCATTAGACAGCGAATTTTATGCATTTATGACAATAACGAGCAGATACAATTTAAATCGATAAAATCATTAGTACAATTTAAAAATACTATCACATTACTTTCAATGTATTAAACATATAAAGAAAGAAAATAAAAAAAGTTTTAATTTTGCATAAAGATCCGCAGTCTAATCATCACATATCTCATATATCATAAATTTAACAACTTCTTAAAAGTGGACTAAGTGGACTTGCCTTTTTTGAGGAATTTGAACAATTATTTTATCACGTACCTTAAATTTTGAAAGAATTGCGATTGCTCGGAATTGTGGAGAAAATATACTAAAGGTTTTTGCAACTTTTTTATATGGGGACTTGTAATCCACTTCTTCAGACGAAATCGAATTCGATTATTTTCTAATCAATATTTAAACATTGAAATAACTGTACTTGTATAAAAATATAAATTTAAAGAAAATAGTACGACGATGTTAACCAAATGTTAGATCGTAAATGTGCACTGTCGAGAAGGTTGTCATCTGACCGGAAGGTGCAATATGTTTTTGATAGCAGAGCAGAGCGGTGGCTATCAAAAATACTACTTCCGTTCCGTTGGGCACCTTCCTCTAGCCGTGAAACACGTTCTCGGAAGTGGCGCGAGCCTGGCGAAAAGATAACAAGAGTGATTTTATTGCGTCACTGGATAAATTATTTTCGGATATCAAGAGACACGACGTTCAAATGAAAAATGCGTGGAGCTACAAGGAGCGGAATAAACGTGACAGATGAGAGATTGCGAAAGGTACATACATATAGCATTTCGATAGAAATTTTGATTCAGTGACTTTATAGTATCTACGCGAGTTTCGAAAACTCATCCGATTTATTAATATTGCGAAACTAGCTAATCTTCCGGAGCATGGGAATTACAGGGGTCAATTCAAGCTGAAACAATGTCTTGTACGCAATGGGGCCTGACTTTTTGAGCGAAAATGCCCTGGAGAATATCCGCTGACGTCTCAGAGACAGAAGAACTGTCTCGGACGGTATTTTCTACTCGAGAAGGTGAAGAATGTAATAAAGGACGACGTCAAAGGCAATAAACTGTTGCAGAGTTCCTCGGCGATTTCAATCCCGGTGTCTCGAAAAAGGCGTCATATTAGAAGAGGCTCCGCGATAATTGCTGGCTCAGGATTATCAGCCGAGAACTATAGAGCCCGGCCCTGAGCGACCGCGGAAACTTGTGATCAAAGGATTAGTTAAATTTATACAGCTATGCGTTAATTACCAGCAAATTATCTGATATTAATAATCCGTCTAATTAGTTTGCTGTCAATCTATAGACAGGTTACATCAGACAGACTAATTCCCACGTCGAAGCGTCGAAATCCAGCCGGGCTTCGTGCTATTACGTTTTTAGTAAATCAATGTCAAAATGTATATAGAAACACCGTTCGAACACCCTCAAAATCGATGTAGAAAAGTTCAGAAGCTCGTACTCTTCAGCCGGATCTGCAATCTCTTTTTTATACAGGGTGTTCGACTACAGGTGGGAGAAAATTTAAGGGGTGATTCTTAACGATGATATAAGACGAAAATGAAGAATAAAAAATTGCGATTTCGGCTTCGTTATTTAGCTATTAACAATTAAAAATCAACAACGCGTCTAACAAAAGTGTACTTTGTGTACGTCAAATGGTTCAATGTTGTCCAACGATTTGTTAAACATTTTCACCTCGCTGGGGCCCCAAATGAGAACCAAGTTATGCATGCATCTGTCACTCGATACGTGACTGTCGCGTTGTTAATAGCTAAATAACGAAGCCGAAATCGCAATTTTTTTATTCTTCATTTTCGTCTTATATCATCGTTAAGAACCAACCCTTAAATTTTCTCCCACCTGTAGTCGAACACCCTGTATACCGTATGATTAGAAAGGGTCTGGCCGGTTAAAGTGGTCAAAACTGCCCTTAGAGGTTTTTCAATGACTATCGACCCATTCGGAAGCCGACCAAGAAAAAAACCCTCTGAGTAAAATATCGGCCCTCTAGTTTTTCCGCGAGGATAGTTACAGGGTAAATTAGATTTTGCGTTTTTCCGTGCATTTTCCGGTCTCGAAAGGCTAGTAATATCGCATTTTGGGATAAGAGCAATTACGTTGTTCCCGTAAAGTAGCAACTTTGAATCGCGAACGAAAAAAGACGTCTACTGTTGCCAAAAATAAATGGACCTCGACTAGAGCAAGACGAGGCAAAAGAAAACAACAGCTCCTTATCGGAAAAGGAACGGAAGTTCTTGATAAAAAGGCAATGGCGACGCTGAATGTATTTTCTGTGGCCATCTGCTTCCCTTAATCCAGGATACACTTGTTGGAGTTTTGAATGTTACAACTGCGAAACATCTACATATACAGACACGATTTGTTCTCCTCGTTTAATTTGTGGAACTTAACAAACTTCGATAAACAGATGCAGTCGGTAAATGTATTAGTGCGAAACAATTTTATCCGATCGTATCTATCTGGTCGCTGTCTCCTCTACAGAAGCTCGTTGAACGGTGGACATTGTAATAAATTCCAGGGAATTGAAGGAACATAAAAGATAAAAACGCGGAACATGTGGTATGGACTGAAAGAAGCGGATACGTTTCAATCAATCACTGGAGATGGTATCAAAAGTTCAATATGTGCTCATGAATCCTAGTCAATTCCAATACACGAGTTTCATTCCATGGGATTCGATTACTACTCGTCAATGGTGATGTTTCATTCCGTGTATGTACGAAGTACTCGGATTATGCACGCTGGTTTCATACGTTAGGCGACCACTTGTATTCGAGGAGGACGTACTACCCAGTACTTTAACGTTTCATACAAATGAACTTCGTTGGACAATTGGAACAATCGAATGTCGTAAAATTAGCATCCTTTAGTGAGGGTTAACTCAAAGACAAAAGTTATATATTCAATTGTATCTCGATCGTAAATATTAATTAATCTTGAAATAATGTTATCGGCGCAACGATTTCGATCTATTTAAAAAAAAAATAGATCGAAATCGTTGCGCCGATAACATTATTTCAAGATTAACAAAAATTATAATTTAAAAAATATGAAAATACTGCTTTTGGAGATTGAAATAAAAAGAAAATATTTACAATACGTACCAACTGAAATATACATACCATGTTTTCTAAAAGAATCAACGCAGCCGAGTTCGAAATTTTTGTTTGTTAAAAAGCAGACGCAAAACTAGTTACCTAAACGGATCGCACAAAGGGATAAATAATGAATTAATTTGTTTAATCTGACGGTCAGCAATTCAATTTTAAATGCACGCAGTATAACTCGAATAACAATTTTATGGATTTTGTGCAACTATCTTCAGCCGCCCTTCTACGGCTTGGATGCTCCAGCGTTAAAATTATTTTACGATCTTTTTATAACTGTACCTCCGCTTTTAGAATGTATTTCCTACATGCGGCACGCATGCAAATGAATTCTACTACATTCAAATTTATGGGGGCGTGAGTAATGAACACATATTGTTGCCGCTCCAACGTGAAAGTAACTATGAAGACCCTTAAAATCCAAACGGTGTAACCTCTTTCACTGAAATTATGTTATAGCCGGTGTGCGCTTCTTGCGCATGCCCTTATATTCTAATTATGATAATTTCTAATCATTGTAAATATCACTCTGTGTTATTTAGGGACAGTTACAATTAGATTAATTCTCCTCCGAGCATTCTGACATCTCGTAGCGAAGTTACATATTTATGCTTTTTATTTATATTTAGTATTTACTAGTGCTGCGATAGTGCAAAAATTTATTGACAAGTTTCTCTAAAATAATGGAACAGATGAAAAAACTTTCTTAATTCGAAGTCAACCCAAGGCCATATGATATCATATCAAGTCATAGAATCATATCATTTTGAAATAGTTAAGCTTGACTAATCATTAAAATGAAACTTTTCTTCAAATTTCTAATGGTGCAATTATTGGAGCATCGAACACAGACCAAATTTTCTTCGGAACATTATTCTTTTTGTTAATCTGAAGTGCCTTGAAAATCGTGGAGACTTTATGTGTTTGAAGGTTCCACTAGAAGTCTATCCCAAGGTCAAGGCACACTTCTAGACAAACCTGAATTTCCGGATTACTCTCACACAAAGAAAAGATTAAACTGTTTAGCGGTTGGTCTTGCGTTAATAGACTAATTACGGGACCGGACGGATTACCGGTGAAACAATGTCGCGTTTCAGTTGGCGGTGCAATTAGAAGTTGATTAGAGCGCGGACTGTTCTGTGATTACCCGGACTGGTCGCCGCAGATACCGGTTCACCTCAAAGTAAGGGCTAACTTCGTCGGGCCAACGGGACCACTGCGAGCGCCGCGAGATTATAATTTAACGAGGATTACATTTTTAAAGCGTTACGGTTCCTTGAAATCCGTGCTCGCGTTGCAGCCACTAGCCGTGCCGGGGAAAACGAGTCCGTTGAATTCCACGTGGACAAAGGTCCGCGTCGCGTCGAGCGACCGTTCAACAGAGAAACTTTTCAAACTGCTGGCGACCAAAAGGAAACGTTCTCAAAGACCACTTTTTCTTCCGGCGGCGACAATGTTAAATTACAATATTTTCCTTACGCGGTGCGCGTGTGTCCCGCGGGCCGGACCACGGGAAATTCCAACCAGAATGTAACTTCTTGTCACTCTTTGCAATTACCTGGCTGGCCGCCGGGCATTCTCATGAATCGATTAAATGTAACCTCGCGTGATCTACGCTGCGCTTCAAACGGCGCTGAGCAATTTGCCCAGCCGCACAGACTGTTTTCTTTCAACAATACTACTGACGAAAGTTTTTTTTTTTTTTTTATTATTAAATCTTATACAAGATTTATTACAACGTTAGGTAATGATATACAAACAGAATATTATATACATATCGAGAGGTATTTTCAATATAAACATATAGGTGAACAAATTAACATTATTTTTTCCCTTTTGGATGACACCTACACACGCAAATTACAGCTATTTAGAAAGGACACAATATGGTGACAAGCCCCAAAATTAGGGCCAGACAGGAACATAGAGACATCTAAGGGCAATTGAAATCCCAGTTTATGGAGCTTTTCTAAAAGTAAAGATCTTTGGGTAGTGTATAATTCACACTGCCAAATAACATGGTTGAGAGTTTCACTCTCAGAGTTACACACACACTTAGGATTGTCAATGATGTCAATACGGGCAAGAGAGCTAGCTAAATGATAGTGATTCGCTCTGCATCAATTTATGGAAACTGTGAATTGACGAGACAAATTTTTGCCTTTGAACCAAGGAATACGATTATTCTTAAAGTAATGTGCAAAATAATATTTGCCTTTATACAACCCTTGTTTTCTAATTAACAATGAAGTATTGATGAACATGTTTTTCATAAAAGATTCGTACAGATCAGTATAGGGAACTCTCAATATGTTTGTAGAAAGGAAAGTAGTAGCACTTTTGGCCAGACTGTCAGCTACCTCATTACCCCAGACACCAGAATGGGCCGGAACCCCTACTGACGAAAGTATTGCGCAGAGTTTCTCGTTGTTTCCTCTGGACCTCTTCGGTTTACCGCTGTTATCACAGGCAGAGCTGTACAGGGTGTCCCGAAAATATCAGAGAACCTTGACAAGGGTTGTTAAGGTGGTTCCAAGTATTTTTTCCTTTGCGAAAATAGTCTCCGCGGCTTATGGCTCGGAGGCCGGTCCCATTGAGGGTGACGTTGCCAGACTCCGTCCATTGTGCTCTGAGTGGTCCGCGGATTTCGTTATTAGCTACTTAATAAAGTTACGCAGAACATTTTCGCAAAGGAAAAAGTTACTTCGAATGACATTTGTTTTCTCTTTTAACAATGTTATTCAGTTGAAAACAATACGACTGTACTTTCGAATTATTTAAACGTTTTCACTGAAATGCATGAAATCCAGTTATCAGTGTTCGTGGAATTCCGTAACAATACGTTCACCGACCAGCGTGCAACAAAGTGTTACAAAATCTTAAGTTTACGGTCGGTGTCCAGGATAGAAAACTGACTTCTGTCCTGCGCAATCGGAGACGCGACACTCTGCGCCAGGGTTTCCCGTTCCCGTTTCGGTTTTTTTCTCGGCCGTGCTCGCGCAAAGCTCCAAGTTTTCCCTGGCGCGCAATTCTCCCCGGTCGGGACCGGTTACCGACGCTAACTTTCCGATTGTTTCACCGTGATTCACATCGGTCGTCGACCAACGGAGGACCGTTGAATTGTAAAACTTGGATAGAAATTTTGAACGGTGTGTGCCCGGCGAAAATTACAGCCCGTTGCATTATATCACTGCGGCAACTCGGAATTCTTGGCCGAAAGTTTTCGCCGCGTTTCACGGAAGATTGCGTAAAGCCGCGAGAAGTTCGCCACGATGTCGCATAATTCCCTGCGCCCCGCGGACATTTCCGTGGCAAAAGAAACGGGGTTTGTTCGAGGGGGGAGAAACGGCGAGAGCAGTGAGGGAGAAAGAGAGAGAAATCGAAGCGTTAAACACACGCGTGAACAGCCGGGGAGGGAAACAATTAAATACGACAAAAGTCGCGGAAAAAACTAATTGGTTAATAACCGTCGCCGAAAAACGAACGGAGCTCGCGCTGCCGTGCGAATATTGAATTCCACGCCGCGTTAATCCGATTGCCAATTAACTGTTTCGCGTTTAGTGGCTTCGCATCGAGCGGGATAAAAAGCTGTACCCCACTTCGCCGGATGAATTTCGACGGCACTCTCTTTTTTTTTTGCCGATCACGATCGCCCGTCAAGTCCGACTGAATCGTTCTCGTCGAATTGAATTAATAAATAAAGGCGGCTTTATAATACGAGGGTCGTTCGATATGCAAAGAGACAAACGGCTCTTGTTTTCACACCCGAAGCACCGAGCAGTCGGACCCATTCATTCGTAATCCTTTACCTCGCAAGGCGGTATATCGATGATTAGATTGTCGGTAGATTCGGAATCTATACAAATTTATATTTCCACATAAATTTTGCGGTGGTGCAGTAAAACAGAATTGCATTTTATTCGTTACCGTATGAGGGATAGGGTAGTCGAGAGCTGGCTACTTTGTTCGGGTTTCTCCGGCGAACATCGGGAATATGGCGGGCCGTTTGAAACTTCCTCGTTTTTCGTAAAGTTTATAATAGGACTTGATTGAATAGTGCTTGATTTTAATTCCGCACTCTGTGGGGGATTTTTAAAACTAAATTCCGCAGTTGCGAGGTTAAATTTATTGTTCGTATTTACAAAATAGAATGTGCAACTAGAATCGACCAGTTTTGTTTAATACTGAATAATTCGTAGAACCTTAGTATCCAGATTTATAATTGCATAATTCGGTCGACAGTTGAAACGACCTTGTTAATCGAAACGGAGAAACGGGGAAAGGTTGAACGGTTCGAGATGAACGTTTCGGTCTAGTCCAAGCAGCGGTTCTTCGAGGAGGACAACCTCTGACGATTCGTATTTAGGCTGGCCGATGCTAAATTTAAATCAGTCCATGGCAGGGCCACCGAACGCGAAGCTTCGCCGTGAGAGCTTCGCATCGATTCGGATTCGGTCTCTACCGGCGCGGCGTCCCCGTGGTTCCAGAAGATTCTTTCCGAAATCCGATCGCGCTCTATTTTTCTAGTTTTCACGTCGTGTCGGCCCGAGACCGTCGAAAATGCTGGGATAAGGGAGCCGCGCGGCTGCCCGCCAACCAATCGTTATCTGTAACAAGGTGAGCTTTCGAATCGAGTAACGACGAGGTGCAGCGTTTCATCTAAGAGAAAAGTACAATAAAACGGACGTTCCTTGGCTCTTGCCGTTTTATTGCGAGGTTAAAACCCCGTCAACGGCGGAGGTTCTTACTGACTAACACAAGAAGATACTCGCGTCGTGCTGGGTTCCTAGAAAGCATTTATTTATTTATAAATTTAAATCTCCGCAGTTAACCCTTGCACGACGGACGCTTTTCACGATTTCGCAACAGCTACAACTAGATTTGTTCAAACGTTTAGCCAGCAATCTTCTAAAAGTCTTCTGATTTCTTCAGTTTTAAATTGTGCTTACTCATTGGTTTCATGAATGCATCAAATCCAGAGTCTAAGCATCACGTAAAAATTAATGTTTAGTTCACGCGTGTCAATAATGCACCTTGCCGAATGCACATTGAGAGAAAACGGATACAGATTATTACTGATATATCTAGAACACGCAAACCATACGTAATTCGATACATATCGATATCGCAGTTAAAACAAGCCAGTGTTAGAAATCATACTGATTTGATTTGCGAACCGATGTTGCGGGCTGACGTAAACCGACTTATTACTGTTACACAACTCAATAAACACCTAATGTTTGGAAATGGCTGATAAATAATTAGAATTTCAGTGGAGCGTTGTATGGAACGAATAGTTATCATTAGACTGCAGATCTTTATGCAATTATGGCAAAAATGAATCGGTACAATTTAAAATATAGAGATTAAAAGAATTTAGTAACATGAATTTACTATTTTCAACGTGCTAAAATTCTGAAAGGATGAAAGAATTTTTTATCTGGCTCCTTCTTACAATTAATGCACAAAACTTTTATTTCGCATAAAGATTCACAGTCTAGTTATCGTATTCTACGGAACGCAACGCGTCCTCTTATAAAACGTGGACAAAAATACCGTCACAGAGAAATAATAAATTCTTCGAATATAGTGATGTGCGTTATATGTATAATAATTTCAAATAAGGATATGCGTAAAATTAATTCGATTTTCTTCATGCGAAATACAAAATGGTGATAATATGATAAAAATGTTCGCTTCAGTTCAAATATACGCTCGTTTATACCATATAATTTTCATGTTAACATATTTCTCGTACGTACGATACTTCACAAAATAATAGTGCGTTTATAGTTAAAGCGCATTTAATCCGACAATCGAGTTTGAAGAATCATTATCGACGAATCCTGGAAATATAAGTGTTTCACGATGGTTTCGTTGTATAAATTCCGAGTTTGAAGTAGCATAGCGCAGCGAAATTTTATCGGACTGCGAATATAGAGAGCAGGATTTTACTGGGGAAAATAGTGAAATAGTAGATAATTCGCTATGCGAAATTTATACTCGTAAAACGCGAAGCAACACGCCGGAAACAATTCCCGTTATCTAACAAAATTTTGGCTTCTGGAGTTCATGGATCAATTTAAATTAATAATAACGTTTACAAGTTATTGCGAATCCCAAAATCGTTTCTACGCAGCTATTAATGGTTGAACTAATAATATTATATCACATTCGTTCGTGAACATTAATACCGTGGCGGATTCACGTTCGTTCACGCTGAATCTGGATCTATCGAATCCCACGTTCATCAAGGTTTCCATTCAGGAGTGCTCTTCAATCGTTTTTCCTTGTTCGTCCCGTGAATATCTACGATTTTCGAAAGCTCTGGAAACACGTACAACAATTAAAAAAGAGAATTCTTGTTTTCGGAACAACAAAATACCCAACTGCTGAAAAAACCGGCGAGATTGATCGAAAGGCGGCAGGATACCACGCGTGACGTTGACTTTGCGTTTTCCGCCAGTCGATACCGGTCGACACTATTTCTACAACAATTCTGCTTTTTAACGGCCACGATCTACGCGGTGTGCTGGGAATCATTCTATCGCGTGTACAGTTGCACACGTGTCTGCCCGATATTTTGTTTACGACTATACTCTCAGCATATTCGTTTCTATCACGATTAACTCTGATCACAATCGGTCAGATGGCCATTTCAGCATTTTTTATATTACAATTATTGATGATACAACTGGTGCACGTACCCTTATCAAAATTGTGAGAATTGTGAGAAACCCAAATAAATTCTCACTAATCTTTAACTCTGCACATCGAATTTGGTCCAACTTTGTTCCAAGAACTCCATATACGGGGTGTTCCAAAACTCCTACAAACCCCGGAAATAGGCGTTTCCTGAGGTCATTTGAAGCGACATTTTTCTCTGCAAAAGTGGCCGCCGCTTTGTTTATGAGTTATTAATGAAAAACACACACCAATCAGAGCGCGGGTACAGCGAATTGATTTGGGCTCGGTCAACGGCGATACCACGCTTTGATTGATCCGTGTTTTTCGTTAAAACGAAGCTGCAACGGCCATTTTTGCAAAGGAAAATGCCGCTTCAAATGATCTCAGGAACCTCCTATTTCCGGGGTTTGCAGGTATTTTGGGACACCCTGGAGGTTCTTAGTACTATACATATTTAAAATGTACTTCAAAAGACAGTTTTTCGATTAATTATATACAAAAAGTTAATATTGTATAAAATATAATGCATATTTCAACTGGAAATTTAAAACTGTCGGTTTACACTGGACATATATGCACCCTCACTCTTTCCCCCTTTATTTCTATTCCGAAACGAGCGACATTTTAAAAATCCGCGCACTGCATACATCATATACTACTTTTATGTAAAATTTCTATTCGATTGAGCATACATACGCACGCAAATAGGTACTGCAAAACAAGTTTTTCGACCGTATAATGCGAACATTCTAGAAAGACACAAACGTTTTCGCGTTCGCTGTAGGGAAACCGATTCGCCGTGAATCGCCACGTCATCAATCACATCCGCGTCGGAACTTGCGAATCGTATTACATTGCACGGTACATTACTTCAGACAGTGTATAGCCGATCTAACGTTTTGCTCGGTGTACATGTGATGCGTACAGACAACGCTTAATCATGCTTTCTGCAGCATTGAATGCCGGGCCGATCCTCGACGCACTTGTGGGTGTCTTTTGGTCTGTAGCGTTTTTCGACATTTTCAAAATTTGCATGTAAATAATTTAATTTGCAAAATGTAAATAAATGCCGCGCCGGAACAAGCTGACGTTGCCACGGAGCGTGCAGAAATACGAAAAATTAAATACAATATTAGTGATAGTTTTTTGCGAATGGCTCATAACATGTATAGGAAAAAGTTGTTCAAAATGATGACCTTGACAACATATTTCAAGGTAATCAAAATCAATAAGGAAGTCCCTAAAGTAAATAATTACCGAACGATATGTTATCTAACATTCAAGGTCATTCAAGGTCGTTGAAGGTCAACTGCAATGGGAAATACTTTTAAACCAGAAGACACCCTTGAGAGAGATCGGGAACGCCGGGAGCTCGTGAACCAGATTGGAAAACGCGAAAATGGTCGATCCCGAGACAATATTCGGCGAATTAACCCCCACTATCATCGAGCCACGAGCTTACACAGGAACGGTTAAATTTTTCCGCGCGATAGAGACTGGGATCCGCTACGTTTCCACTCGGCTCGCTAATTATTTTCAATTCCGTAGCCGTTGAAAACTAGTTTCGTACATGGCACGCGCACACTGCGCCCCGGCTAATTGGGTAAACATTCACTTCCCCGTTTCCTTGTTCTCGTCTGCGCTGACATCGCTAATTCCAATTTCCGCGGGCGCAACAATTTACTCGCCATAACCACGATAAACAGTAAGAAACGCGGCCAGAAAGTCGCTGGTTGTTCTCGCGGAACAACCGGCGCGGCACGATGCTCGATTCTCCTCGAAAATTAGACGAAAATCGATGCTGCTGTTGCCTTGCTACGGCATCCGACATAATTTTTCCGAGGCTGTCCAAAAATCTTCGTACAACATTTAAAACCTTTGTAAAATTAACCCTTAGCACTCGAGTGGCATTATTTAATATATCGTTTAAATTATTAGAAATGTTGGTACGTAAGCAATATTATTAAATATGTAAATATTGTACGAGGTTAAAAAATCATTGAGGATGGAAATATTCTAGGTCGGAAGAAATGTTTAATTTTTAAGTGAAAATAGCTCCGAGTGCAAAGGGTTAATTCATACGAGTTATGTGTATGAATATTTGCATAGTTACATCCAATAAAATCGGACTTGATTAATTTAGAGAATTGTTTAGTCCCATTTTTTCTCACTTTTGGGAAAAATTGTCCTTAATGCTTCCGCGCACCGTTGCGCGCTTCCTATTCGAGGAGAGCTTCTTTCAAAAGCAACTTGAGACCGCGTACACGTTCCGCGTTCCACGACCGTTATTTTTTCCCAATTTTTGCCGCAACGAGGAATCATGATATTCATAATCTGGCCGGGTCTAACCCCATCCTACTCGCTTCCACGAGAGCGGCGATGTCGGACTTGAAATTCCATGGAGCCTCCGGTTCGTCCGACGGTCTCGCACCGATATTCAATTTCTATACGAGCCGCGAGTGGTTAGACTGCCGTTTTCCTCGAATCGAGACCAATGGCCGGTACGTAAGCGAGCTTCCTTCTCGTGTTTGAATCGAATCCAATCCGATTCGAGAATTTTCTTGTATGCGTGCTAGTCCATGAAGAAGATGGAGAGAAAGAAAGAGAGAACTGGCCAGAGCGGTGCAGAAAGAGTCAAGTTTATGTTCTGACGAGCATCGGCCACCTGTTTTTAACTGAGAATTCCTACAACCCCTATATTTCCTTCACTTCGCGGTTTCTCCCTCATTTTTAACCACTTACGCCGAGTTAACGTACGTAGAGTGTCGGCTGTTGACTGCCACAAGTGTTGACACAACGTACAATGCCGTACAACGTGTTGGGTCGCCGGATAGAACGTGCCATTTACGATTATTGTACATATATTTTGCGTCGTATGGCTCCTTTCAAACTTTTCCTCTTCTCGACGAGCAGAAGGTGTCGATTCTAAAGAAAACGTTTAACAACAATTCTCATTGTTATAAATACACTGCGAATATTTATGCAATTATGACTTCTGACAATTTTCAGAAAATAGTAGGATATGAGATAAAACGGAATTTAGTACGATTTGAATTTGTATCTTATTTAAAAAGGCTACTACCACGGAATATGGAATTTTGCGTGATTCCAATTTCTTAAAATTTCCCTAGAAATATTGAAATTTCCATAAACATCCGCAGTCTAGGGCATTATAAATGATCCAAAATATCAGTGCGGTTATGAGTCTTAGGATATTGACCACGTGTTATGGCAGTGTCCCACATTTTATGAACGTAGGTCGGAGTTTATCAGGCAATTACAGAAACTGCATCTTTTTCTTCCACTCTCATGCAATGTTCTACTCTCCACACCTACGGTGGAAATATGTAAGCTGACTTACTCTTTTCTAGAAGCCTTTGAGTTAAAAATTTAAAAGAAAAAAGTATGTATTTTTAAAACTGCTCGTGTTATAATCTACGATTACATACATGTAATTTGTACTGTATTAGATAAAGTATAATAATGTATTAAAAAAATAATGTACGGCAGAATAATCTCGAACTTGAGATTCTAATTGCATAAATAAAAAGGAAGGTCCGCAGTCTTGTTTGTAACAATTTCCATTTGGATGACCATTACGCTTTATAAATACCCTGTATTTATTGATTCAGAAATATTTCATAAAAAATCAAAAAAAGAATGTGCACCTCTCTTAATTTAAACTTAGTGCACATGCAGTTTTATAAAAATGCGTTCGCAAATAGGGGAGTCGATGCTTTCGCGGCAGGTGTGGCAATATTTTTTATCGTCGGACGAGTGTATTCACAATGACACTTTCGCCGACGTTAATAACGCGAATGAAACGCTGGGAGTACATGCAGGTTTTACACGAAATGTTCACAAATGCGTGACGGTTTTAACCGACGCACCGGCCGTCTTTTTCTCTATGAACTCGATTTTGTATTCTTTTTCGTCGCGATTCTTTGAGGGCACTGCTCGCGACATTTTTCCTCGAGCGTGTGCTACGCCAAATTCAGACGCTGTTGCTTGAATGTTTCGCGAACCTTCCAGCTATTCGCTGTGCAACCAATACTCGACATTACCCATTGTTTCTGAAGCGAGCGCCTCACGCGGACAATGCTGTCTGGCCATAAGGTGCGGAATTTACGATATTAAAAGTTGTAAAGCAACTTCGGCGCGATGATGGTCGTTTGACCGAGGATACCTTTTGTCTTTCCCGCGTCTTGCTCCTACGTATCTTTCTCTCCGCGATCTCAAAAAATCAATGTTGCCTCTAACTTTCTCTCTGCGTACTATCATTCTAATGCTTACTTTTGGATAAAATGAAAAAAACAATTTGTCGACGGAACTATCTCTGAAATTGTATTGATTTTCAAAAGACAAATATAGAATACTTAACCCATTGTACTCGGAGCTATTTTAACTGGAAAATAAAACGTTCCTTCCGATCTAGAATGTTCCCATTCCATATGATTTTTGAAATTTTATGAATTTAAAAATGTAATTAATTAAATACCAATACATTTAATAATGCAAACAATATTTTGAATAATGGTACAGCAATTTTGAGTGGTGCCTTTCTCAGAGAAGACGACCGAGTGCAAAGGGTTGAAAGATCTGAAACATATCACAGAAAGCATTTCTAGTAAATATTTACACGCAGGGGAGGTTAAGAAAATGTGTAACAAGAACACAGTTGCATAAATAACTTTACCTTAACCTACTATCTGTAGCCACTGAGTCTCCTGTTCGAGAAAACGATCGATTCTGTGTAAAACTGTTGGATCAAGCAACTGTAAGGATACACTCAAAGAGACCCTCCGTCTCACATGTAGAGATCGTTTTCTCTTTGAAGTTGCTCGCAAGGGTTTTAATTAACCCTTCTGATAAATACACACATACACTTCAAGCCAAAAAATGAAGAAAACATCCTCTAGATGAAGTGTCAATTTGCATCGCGTATTTTTTTTGCAAATCACGTACTACACACTTCGTTTCACCAGTTTCTTCCATGATTTATCTATTTACGCCTGATATTTATCCAGTATACTGGAAAATGTGAAGCTTTGAGGATCAATCCGCTATGTACTTTCGTACGATGTTGCTTTTTTTTAAACTTTTTACGTCGGTTTTATAGTACTGAGATACATGTTGCATCATTTATAGCTGGGCGCGATCGAACATCAAAGCTTTCGGGAATCAGTACAAAGCAACCCGGGAGGCACGTGGCCCCATATAGGACGTCAATTTTTACAACTTTCTAGTCACCTGTGTACCATTTCTCGCCGATTGTTACGTGACAGGATACACAGCGCTAGGGAATTGCAAAAATAGTCCTTTGATATCCGCCCGGGTCATAGCGAGTTCGCTGCATTTTCTGCTTTTTAAAAACGACATGCTCCGTGTATCCCTTTGCGCACGGAGGCTCTTCATCTGTATGGAATTATATACCAGCGAGGAGAGCGCGTTTGCTAGAATATCGATGGAAATTTTTAGCGATAACATTGCTACGATTGCATCCCTATTATTCCCTGATCCTCCAAATCCTATTTCGTTAGCTTCTCAAACGTCAAAAGCTGGGGTAGATACTTCTGCGATAGAAAAGCTGAGGCTAACTGGAAATTTCGAATAATTTAATTTCTTTAATTTATTTTCATTTTAACTCGTGCAAGGTAAACTAATCTGTAAAACACTTCACAATTTCAACCGGCCAAAGGGAATCTGATATTCTAAGAATATTCTTTCGAATCAGATAACTCTGTGATTAGATCACTACTCCTGAAGAAGTGTCGGGAGACCAACAATACGTTTTATCCTTTTTCTTTGATTCATTTTCCTAGGATCCTACGTAGATGTGGAACACACGATTTTATAAGCCATGGAACTGTTTTCTTCGAATAAACCTTCCTTTGATAAAATCCGATTTCTTATCTGTAAAATTGTATTCTTAAGGAATTAAGTGGAACCCGTGTTTCAATGAAATTGGTAACTTGTTCGTTGGAGATGTTCTGTAAGTCTTCCGCCGTTTCAAAATCTTTCATTAAATCGTTTTTTTACAAATTTACGTTGCTTTCCAAATAATGAATATAACATATGTCACTATCAACAAGTAACAGAAACATCGTTTAAATCAATCATAGGATCAAACAAAGAATAGATAAACATATTTTAAAATATTGCTGTACTTTATTAAAGTAAAATTGGTTTCTTTATTAAATATTAGACCCGCGGAATAGAAAATGTCGCCTGATTGCAAACCGTTCAGCAATCTCCGTGACGGCGCGACTAGTTCCTCGATAATAAATAGAACGCTATCGACGTGCGACTATATCGGCCGTAGTTTGTGGTAGATCATAGTCATGTGCAAACCGCGGGCGTACAAAAAAACCCGCGTTGAAAATGGTCAGAAAATTTGGCCGCTCTCCACACGGACATGAAAGCTCTCGATCGCTAATTCATAAAAACCTGAATTGGACCATGAGCTGAAGGCACACATAGGACTTCTTTTTTACCAAACTCTCTGGTTGCGAACAATTTGTTTCCTGTTTTTAATGTAGAAACAGCGCTCGGATTCCTTTTTTTCTCGTTCGACTGTGCACGCTATCGGAGAGCGAACATCAAATCGGGATTTCCGGAAATTCTCATCTTCGAAATTCGAAAATCATACATCGCGTAACAAATGCCCCGTCGAAAGTTTTCCCCGTTTGAGCTCCCGTGCTCTTTTTCTCGTTGCTTTTGCGTAAACTGCGTAGCTGGCTCTGTTCATCCTTTCGTTCGCTCGCATGATCTATAGTCGAAATCGTCGTTTAAACGCGCGGGAAGAAAAGTTTTCGGTCCCTTTATGGAACTCGTTTCACCCTCGCCTTCGCGGTAAGGGCTCTTTTATGTCGCAATAAACAGAATTGAACCGGGAGTTCCGAGATACTCGATCATCCCGTTGAGGAGAAGAAACACGAAAGGTATTAAATTCGCGCGAGCATTGCGAAACGCTTCGCGCAAGCGGTCAGTTGAATATCGGAAGACGTTGCTCCTATCGTGCAAGGAGATCGCTTGTGTTCGATACGCTTATGGTATTTGCTATTGCATAGTTTACGATCGGAATGCTTGTGTGGTCGATACGCCGCTTACGATTCGCCAAATACCCGCTGATGATTTAATATTGCCAGTGCTCATGGGAAATATGTGATCCGACGGACTGAATCAATTTAGACTGCGCTCACTCGCGAAAGTATTCGAACGCTCGCACAGATCTAAAAATAATATTATAATTATGTACGTATTGGGTTGGCAAGAAAGTAATTTTTTGGTACTTTAAGGTGAAATAAAACCGAATTTCTTTATTCAAGCGATGAACTTTAATCAATAAATTATTTATTCTTTTTGGCAAAAGATCATAGAACAAAAGGGAAAATATTTTATTCGTTAAAGTTCATTGTTTGAATAAAAAAATTGAACTCTGTTTCACCTTAAAAAGCCGAAACATTTCTTTCTTGCTAATCCAATAAAATTTCATTTGTTGGAAAATATATCAATTTTTAAGATTATAAAATGTGGTTCGAAATGCAAATACAAATATTCCATATGTTCCATTAATTTAAGGAAAATATTATTCTTTTTTATAAAATGTTTAAATTGGATTTAATGCATTTTGATTTCATCATCGTTTCTGTCAGATTATCGACGGAAAGACATTTTCGTTCAATTTAATCTCTTCGAACTCTTAATCTCTCCGATTTATACATTCACATAAATTTTAGCTGTTCCTTATATACACCAAGAATTGATGATCAATCTCCAACATTCTTAAGTTTCTTTAGAAAAGTACATGAAACTTGTAGACTTTCAATTTCACATTTCACACCATTAAATTTTGATATGAGATATTGAATCGTTTGTAGTATCATTGAATTTATTTCGCAATTTAATGCATTCGGAAATTCTTGGAAACAATATACTGTGGAGAATGATTTAACACATTTACTTATTCGTGATCCATATGTAGGTCGAGATGATTTCAACGGAACAGGCTGTAAATCACATATGTTTAGGAACAATAGAGTAGTGCATGCATGATGAATCTTACTATATGTGAGCATTAATTTCACACACTCTATGAAAAAATATGCGAAAGACAGGTTCTAGTGCTGTTAAAATTCCATTATCTTATGAATTTCACAGCTTTGAACAGTATGCCAGAATATTGATGCAAAAACCATAACCGTAATACATCAGCAAATCAATTGTTAATTCTACACGAACGAATGAATTCTTCAATAATTTCCCAAAAATTGATGTACCACAATTTTCGGTCGATTTATTGAGCTCTCAATGGAAGCTGCAGTGCTGACTTTACAATACTTGTTTCAATTAAAATAAACTAATTCGATTTCCCTATTAATCAGACCTATAGAACTAAAAGGGAAATGGAAACCTCGTTGTAAAATACATGTCGCTCGCGTCTCTCGTAACGACAGAACGCAGAACGAAGCAATTACGATGTCTATCTCGAAGAAAGGCGAAATAATTAAATTGTGCCAACAATGCCGTTCGAGTGGCCCCGGCACTGGAATTGAGAATCATTCAGACTACGTTCGAATTTTAACAAGGAGAACAAGCAAAGTGCACAGACGTTCTCCGGGCGAATAACATTGCAATTAAATTCGAGCTCTCGAATATGTCGGCGAGGCACGAAGAATGTGTTAAGCACGATGGTGAAGGGAAAACGGTTAGCCGCCAATTTAAACTTCTGAAGGACTCGCTAGATCGCCATGAGCCAGAACTTCGAAATTCGAAAGGGAGGAAAAATCCCGAAGCTCTAAAAAGGGAACCGCGGACTGCACCAGAAACGAACGGAAGGTAAAACCGAGGGAGAAACCCAGCTAGAAACTCCATACTTTAATAAATGTAATAAATACCGTGAAAAAACGATTTCATTCGACGACCTTCTGCGAGCCGGTCATTATTATTTCCCAGGTGTAACGTTTCGCTCTTGTATCGATAGTTTCGAACGGCAGATGGTAATCGTAATTATCGGCAAACATCGAGTTATGCCTATTATCATACAGATAAACGGATGAAGAATTCTATACATTAATTGGTTATTGCCGGAGCCGAAATTACCACGAATATCTGGTTTCGCGAATATCGAAATGAATGGAATTAATTCATGCCGGTCGAATACGCAGGTTCTTCTCCATTATTTCAACAATCAGATTGTATTATGTTGTTTTTTCCCGCAGCTGAATCAATATTTTCCAGATTTTAATAATTGAGTAACACCACACCGCCCGGGGGCAGCGTGAAACATTTTTGAGCAAAATTGCGAATTAATCGTATAATGTGCAACAATTTTCCTCTTATAATTCGTAATTTTGATTAATCACCCGTAATTACGCTCTCTTTATATTTTTCATTTTGTAGCGTTTCAGCACCGACCACTTTTATAAGGTCTCGTTAAAATGAATACGGAAACCATTTTTTTTCAACTCTGCACAGTCGTCAGAGATTTGTGAAATTTCAAAAAAAAACGCACCTTGATATGATTTCTTTCATGCTTCAACTCTAATTGCATTATAGCTTTGGAAATGTTCATTCATTTTCTCCTTTCAAGTTTCATTACCATTGCTTTCATTGGGAAACCATAAATCTAAGATGAATCCATAAAATTTTGTCTTTGCATACTACGAAGGACTTTTAATAGCCACGATAAGGCAAAGCATCGAAGCGGAAGGGAAGTTGCTTTAAATGAAGTAGAATCAATCAAGTCTGGCTCCATACACCATTAAAGATATAATAACTTTTAGAACCACTCGGAAGGATTAGTTTACTCCTATAACAAAATTGTTAGAAACATTCTAATTGGTAGAAGGCAATAGTAAATATTGATTTTATAATTTTCTTAGTTATGCACATTTACAGTGAAATCAAGTATGCAAAAAAGATAAAATTACCTATGTTTAGAAATAAAATGTGTGATAAAAATAATGTGAAAATGAATGACTGAAAATTACGAATTAAAGAGTACATTATTTTATGTAGGGGAATGAATTCGATGAAATTCAGAAAATTGTTCGTATATCTGTTGACGTAATTAATATGGCCGTCGGCAACACGATGACCTGAGGAAGGAAGAGACTGGAAAGCAAAGGCCGAAAGAATCAATTGAATTAATTTCGTCGGTTGCGGATCATTATCGTGTTTAATGAACGTTGACACAGATTTTAACGAGTCGGAGGATGACCAAGGGTGTTTTTGTATCCGATAAAGATCACACCACGCCTTTGGGACGCTTGTCGAGGTTCCTTCGTCATGACCTTCTTTCCCGAAGACGAATCAATCCGCCGCGCCAGTATTTCCCATCAAACTCTGTACGAAACTTTGGAATGGTCGACTTTTCCGTTAAATAAACGTTCGTCCAGCTGTTTCGTTGATGAAACCAAAAAAGTTCGTCTCCCCGCGTACCTGTTTTCGTTGGACAACTATTTCACCTGGGAACTTGGCCATTAAGTGTTATTTCGATCCTGTCCGTAGCTCCTTTCCGCAAAATAAAGTACGAACAAGAACGAAGAAACTTCTCTTCTTCCATTGCAAAGAATTCTTTAACACACTCCTGCGTACTGGTGATGAACTAATACTGGAAATGGTACTCGGCCTACTCTGCACGTTAATGGGAGTAAAATTTTGGAAAATGCAAGGAAACTTCTTGATAGATTCTATTTAACACGTTACAGTGATTAAAACGTCTTCATGCACAAAAATGTTGTTGCTACATTTATTTTAATGCTTAAATGTAGAGTACAAATAAATCAAATTTTATTTCACCTAAAATGAGACGCGTAACATTCATATTTGTTAGATTTTGTTGAAACCCTTCATCACGAGTCTGGCCCGTTAATTCGGCTGTTGAATTCTAGCTGAAACAGAGTAATAATAGTTAGTAACAACACATAATTGGTTAGTTTAATTGCCACAAATTGAGTACTTAAATGCCAATTTGGATGTTCTCGGTCAAAATAGACTCACAAGGGGAAGCCACGGTTGATGGGTCACGGATTTTTCTGAAACTTGCAGTATTTGAGAGGAGTATCAATTTCTAAAAAAAAGAAATATCGACAGCGGGACTCGAAAACAGCAACCTAACGATTACTAGTAATCCTCGCTACGCCCTCGAGTATTCATCTCCTTGTTGACCTCTTAACGCGAACTGCTATGAACGTGTAAACCGATTTTCAAATGCAATTTTCTCGAAAAATATTGAGAAGTGCGCGCAAATGCTTTGTCAAATTACATTACGAGAAGACATCTTGAAATACTGCAAGTTTCAGAAAAATCCGTGACCCATCAACCGTGGCTTCCCCTTGTCAGTCACAACTGTCGGAGGATTAATAATGGAAGGGTAATATAGAAGGTGACTCAAAGGTGAACACAGAAAGTGTTGAAGAATTGTTGGCACTCCTTTAAAAAGTAGCCAATCTTAAGGTTGTAGGTGTAGCAACTATAGCTACTTTCAGTCTTGTGAACTTTCTCACTATTGTGAAGTTGCTTGTAACAACTGTAGCTACCTTCAGACATGTGAACTTTCTCACTATTGTGAAGTTGCTTTTTAAATTATTTTGTTTTAAAAAACAAATGTTTGAAAAAGTTTTTTAAAATGTTTTCATTGGAGAAGGGTCGTAGTGTTAAGATTTAAAATTGTTACTTTAAAATAATTTATTTTAATGTTATATGTTACAAATAAAATTAAATAGTTAATTTCAGTCTTATAAATTTATTTGAGGATCCAATTCAATAATCCCTAGTTATCCTCTAAATAGGCAAGTATTAAAGGACCCTTGGTCAAGCATGAATTGGATGAGGGTGGGCCACGGTACCTCTGCATGACCTCTGGAGAACCGCTGGCAAGTTCCTGGTCAGTCCATGATCATCTGGTACCGGAGCCCGACCGCTCTGGCTGGAATCCGCAGCCCGACTGATTGAGCGACTGAGCTCGTTGGCCGAGCAGAGGTGCGCACGTGCGCAGCGATGCGCAACTCTCTCCACCTCAACTAATTTCGGCTGATTTCAATCAGCGTCATAGTAATTGCTGAAAAATTTATTATTTCTGCTGTTTACTGTCTGTAACAATTCTTTTCGACGACGATGTCGACGAGCATTCCCTTGACCATCTGACCATATAATTTTTTTATCAAATTTGGATAATAGTTCTCGAGATATAGGATTACTTTTAAACCATGTATATTCGCATGCATTAATTTATCAAATACAATTCACTGATCTATTTCTTATTTCGAGCTGGGGAGAACGCCGATGTCACTTACATTTTCCTTTTAATTATTGTGAAGTTGCAAGGATAATTCCATTAGAAATGATTAAATGAATTTCTTCGTTCGAGCACGCATTGTTATAAAAATTACAAGAAATTTAAATAGATTAAGTGTTGATATTTTCGTAAAACAATGTGTGGCAGTCGAATTTTGTGCTCGGTACGGTTAGCGTTAAAAATATATTGATTTATTTTCAGTCGGAATGCGCATCGATCAATCACGCGCCATCGGTGTTAACGATTTATGATTCTCCCGACGAGCTACAAGATACGAAGTTTACTCGAAGGAAATAAAACGCTGAAGTAGTTGGTTCGTTTAACTTTTAACACAAAACTCTTATCTCGCGAACTTCTAATAATCGAAAGGGGAAACTTCGATGTTTCCCTCATACCGTAATTTCTCGTTTGGTTTCACGCACAGGGAACGCGCCGCGAAGTATCACATCAAACTTTCCTCTATCTCTGTCCAAGAAATTGAGAATTTCTTCTCGATCTGTTCTCAAAGGAATTTCGAAAAAGTTCTAGTTGCTTCGATTACCCGACGGGACCTTCATCATGTTGCTTATTGTGCCCTTTAAGCCCTTCGAACTCGATGGGATTCGAACTTTCGTTCGTAATCCGTTCGATCCCCTTCGTTCCGTTTCACTTTAAAAGGAATCAAATTTCTTTCTGTTTGCTTTCCATTTATGAGATGGCACAGTTTTTATTTTATATCGATTGCGAACTTAGTATCCGTGAAACTTACAGTCCCAAACGGAATAAAAGATTATAAGACCGCTGTATCTTGCTCTTCGATTTTCGTGTTGCTTCCCTTCCTCGGTGGATAGGTTCTCATGAAAATGTGATGTGCCGATGAAGAAGCAGTTTAATGATCGCTCCTCTTTTATTAAACTGGTTTACGACTCTGTTTACATCCGAAGTTTTCACTGTTGTTACGGGCGTCGCGGCATTAGGTGGTCTAGAAAACACTCAATTCTCCAATTCCTTATCACGATCGATTTCATTGCGGTCTGTAATTGACCTCCGCGGTCGTGTGATACAAACTACGTATGTAATACTCTCACCGTTGATATCTGTAATAAATTTAACTCGTTCTTTCAGTTCATCACCGTCAGAATTTCTCCAATCTATAATCAAATAATCGAGAACGTGGTTCGAATATTATAAATCCTTGAAAGGAATTGCGAAATGTAGTGAAATCCTAATTTTCAATTTTAATTTACAGACGCTACGAATATTCGTTCCAATCCAATATTTAAAAAAAAATAAATTTTAAGTCAAGCATTTTTTAAATTAATCTTATTTCAAATAACAATTTCTGCCTCACTCTATATATACAAATACATACGCATATACAATTCCGCGTACTATTTATAATCGAAAACACACAGTCTATAGAAATTTCAATAATTAAAACTGGTCGTACAATCAATGTAACGCTCGCGATTTCATTCAATTCGATCTCAATTGCGCGTTTTGTGCGTCACAATATGGTCCAACGGGAATCTATTGTTATGTTAAATAATGTACAGAGAATCGAGTTCGAAATGAGATCGATTTTCCTTTTAGAAAGAGATCAATCGTTCGCCGAGTCCTGATACCATCCTGGATCCTGAGAGAGTCCTGATTTCTATCGGTTCGAAGCAGAATGGCCAGAATACTGATATCGCTCATAAAATCTCACTGTGATTGCGAAGAATGCTCAGAACACTTTATACACTCGAAAATCAGAAAATTCATAGTGTTGAACAGTCACGTACCGTTTCTAATACCATGTCCACTTTTCCTTCTATGCGAACTAATTTCAACCAATGCGCCGATGCAAATTGGAGAGACCGACATTCAACTGATATTTCTCCAACTACATATTGCAAAGCATATGCATGACATTTTTGCCAACCAATTACATAACTTTGAAACACGAAATTACTTTCCGAACGACCCAACAGGTCCGAAGAAATGTATTCGTTCGTGTTTTATTTTCAAATCGTACACGAGTTTTTGCAACGATTTAATACCGGTATTTAATTTTAAAATTCTTCTTGAATTCGATCAAAGTAGAGGTATCAGGCTTGGAAATGAGTTCATAAATTCGTCACAAATCTAGATAATTTCTGAAGAATGCGAGATTTAATGTTCAAATACATTTCGGATCGATTTTCTATGAAATTTGAATCCCTTGAAGCGCGCCCCGAATATTTAATACGGTTGCATTACTCTGTACAGGGGTAATAAATTCGGAACTCACGAAGCAAAAAACTATCAGCGGTGGTAAACAACATGGAAAAATAGAAACGAACGGGTAGCAAGCCTTCGAAATCACCGTCGAGTGTACGGGGGAAAAAACATTTTGTGGCTTTCAATTTTATCTTTGATAGCCGGCGCGTTGCAGAGGCAGAGACACGGGGGTTGCAGTAAAAACAGGGAACAGTTATTGATTCGGTGCTCGTTGCACGCCAGGGAATTGCGATCAGAGCAACATTAAGCATCGAAACATTGCGGGAACGGTTTCCGGATATCAATTCCCTTTGCGAAATTTCGAGCATTCGCGTCACGACGTTCTCGCGAGTACAGTTCCGTCGGCATTGCGTAACCGGGCGACTTCGCGCCAAACAAACCATAACTTTCAGACAACTCTCGTCGGCTATCTATTGTATATCTACGGAACACGCACTTCTCCAACCGCAAACGCTTTATATGGTGGTTACTGTTCCTTCTTCGCTGCGAACATTTACGACGAATTTATTACTACTCGTTGCACTGTATTGCTGAAGAATACGACTCTTTGCGTTTTTATACAGGGTGATCCACGAACTATGACCAGTAGTGATTACTCTGTTATTAGCAGTCAGATCGAAAATGTTTTTATTTTCAAATTTTTTGTCAACTCTTCCTTTTCATTTTTGAAGATCAATTTTTTGCAAATTGTACTCCTATAATTTTTTAAGTCTCTCTGTTAGAGGATTGCGGGGCGAATTGGGTAATGATTCCTTTACTCTTTTTAAAAATTTGCTACAACACGTGAAAGCTCTTTTAAAACCATGCTACATGTGGTAAACATATTCTCGATCGAATTGCTAATAACTGGGCTGCCAATGTTTATACAATTCGCAATTTTTGTAGACAAATTTTACGAAACTCAAATCAAATAGAACCGTATTTTCCGTGGTAGTAGCCTTTTCAGGTCTGAAATACATTAAAATCGTATGAAATTGTGTCGTATTTCATATCCTAGTATTTTTTGAAAATTTGCGAAAGCCATAATTGCAAAAATCCGCATCTACGTGATAACAGAGCAATCTCTACTGGTCACGATATAATGTCTTTGTTGGTATGAAGGATACACAAAAGTTCCAAAAGTGAAATGAATCTGTTCAAAGGATTTCCAAGAATTTTTCAGAATATTTGACAAATGTGTGGATATCTGAGTCACACAGATTACTCTTTTAAAGCGAAAACAATAAAAATTACATGAGTTATATATTTTTTGATCGACGTGAAATTTCTTTTTCAGGTCACTCGAAACATCCCAAAATGGACCGAAATTTGTTCGCCGTTTTTGTTATCTTTGGTTTATCGTTAACCTTGCCCGGAAACGATGCAGCATCGCGACCAATAAAAATTGGTAAGTACAAATTGATACACAAAAATATATCGGTAATCAAATTACAAAATCAAAATAAATTCTCGAACAGAGAATCAATAAACGGCAAGCCAATCGAACTGATAATAGAAAATACTGTAACTGTACGGTCGGAGAAAAACAAATTATAAACATTTGCACGGAACTCCGAATTCCAATGAGGCCAATTTACTTCGGGCATGCGAACAACAAACTTCCCTTCGTTACGGCGGCGCATTGTGCAGAAATTTACTTTTTCGATTGCGAATAAAAAACAATGTAATTCAGTTTTCATGACAACTCGTTGAAATGCTAACGTACTGGATACGTAAACAGTTTCAAATTACACGTTCCTTTCTACCTACATGAATGGTAGATAAGGTTTTTAATTTAATAATACGAGTGCAGCTCATTTCACCATATTTTTATATATTTTTCTGTCGTATTTGTACTCGTGTTAATGATGAGATTTCAGTGTAAGGAATAATGTCATTTTTACAAATGATATAAGAAAAACTCAACAAGAAATGATAGAGCGATGTGAAAAATGATTCAACCAACTAGGCCATTAAGAGGTTTTCTGAAATATCTTCAAAGTGAAATGAACGAATAACGTGCCTAAGTAAATCAATATTTCTTCCCGCGAATATTTCTTTTCCTGTTACTTTCCCACGATCATAAAAGTAATCTTTATTCGCTTCCTTCCCATTAATTTTTTTGGGAGGATGGAGTAGCCGGTGGAGCTGTGACAGGCAGCCATAACAATAAAATTCGTTTGATTTACATTTCGACGAGCAAAATCCTGTTTTCTTACGTTCATTAATAATCCTTAATAGATCGCGCGTATTTTCGTTGGAATCTCCAAGAACGCCTGGAGAAATAAAATTCTAAGATATCAAATACTTATAAAAGCATCATGCTCATAGTCCACAAGAAAATAAAGAAGATTGAGGTTCTACCTGTTTTAGTATCTTTTTCGACCAATTGTAAAACTTCTACCAAAACAAAAATCTTTCTCTAGAGCCACAAAATTAGTCGAAGTGGATTATATTAGTGAACGATGTGTCACGTGAAAATTTTTTTTATACGAACCAATTTGCAATAGATTCCCAATAGTAAAGTGTTAATAAACTGTTCGGACGTGCAATGCATCTTTCTTGTCATTCCGATCATATTTTTCGGAGGAACTATTCCGGTTAACAGAATAGAAACGAGTGTTCGCAATACGTTTCAACAGGATAAAGTATTTTTCCTTTCGTTCCGTCGACTGGAGGTAATTCGTCAGAAGAAATAGTGGATCGGATAGCGGCCCCACGTAAATTGCGTGTACCTCGGGGGGCCGGCTACACGGGAGCACCAGCTACCGGGGCACTGACAATGTTTGCACTTTATAGGCATATTACAGGACTGCTCTCACGAAGTCACGTACGTAGCCCGTGGGTTACCGAAGAAGTACGCGTTTGCCATAGCCCAGGCTTAGTAGAAACTCCCCTTATGAAAATGCCCAAATATTTAGAGAAGAACGGATGGGTTTCATAAAAGGTCTGTTCTAGCGTATGCAGTAGCTGCATTTACCATGATATGTACACACCGGCTGCGCACATTCCACCGTATTCCCCCGACGTTGAATGCGACACAGACCAGACATTTCGTTGAGTAGCCCTGCCGGGAATCTCGCGAGATAGACAGTGTTCCTAAAACGATTGTCTCAAGCATTCGATCTTGAACGCTAAGCGCCAGCGATCTTACCTCTAAAGCGCCATCCACGACTGTAACAGGGCTAATGTAGGTCAGTATAGTACTCGTAGACGAGACTAGACTCGTTGAAGGGCTCTGCTACTCCATTCGGTTGACAAATGCTCCCGGAGAAAAATTCCTTGCCGCTAGACGCGCTGCATGAAATATAAATTAGCTGCTGGACCCAATCAGCATCTATGTAGTTATCGTGTGCTAAGACTGTTGCTAGCTCTTGATGGCTCTTCAATACGGAATAAGTTACACTCGTTTCTTATGCGAAATATTACCAGGATAACGCTGGTTTAAATAAAAATTAGCTGCCGCTGCTAAAAGCAGAACTACACGCGAATATTAGACCCAATGGGCCAGTATCTACGTAGCCATCATCCATCATGTGGTCATTGTGTTGTCAGCTCTTGGTGGCAATCCGATATGGAATAAGTTATACTTGTATTTTTTGCGAAGTTTCACAAGGATTACGCTGGTTTAAATAAAAATTAGCTGTAGCTGCTAGGAGGAGTGCTACACGCGATTATTGCACCCAATCTCAGCTTCTATGTAGCCATCGTGTGCCAATTGTGTTGCTAGCACTCCGATACGGAATAAATTACACTAGTATATGATGCAAAATTTCACAAGGATTACGCTGGTTTAATTGAAAATTAGCTATAGCTGCCAGGAGAAGAGCTACACGCGATTATTGAACCGTATGGATCCAGAATCCATGTAGCCATCGTATGCTAATTGTGTTGCTAACTCTTTCTAACACTTGCGAACACTTTGCAGTATAAAATACTGCATATAATTCGTTTAATTTTAATTGGTACGGATGATTTATTGTTTGTAGTAGACAAAGTTTACAGCGTATAAACTTCATGTCGACGTTGTAACGTAAAATTTATAGTTCTAAGATTTTAATGTTTTAGTAGCCAAGCTTTTGGATTGTAATGAACGTGTCAAACATAATTGCACTTTGAAAAATGCTTGGAGATGCAAGATAATGAAACGTAACGCAACGATTTATCACTGTCTGTTTAAAATTGCGACAGCGCCTCGAAGGTATCTGATATTCCGTCTTCTTGAATTATCATTTCCATCTTGATTCCGGCGTTATGGTAATTAATTTGAACATTTTTCAACTATTTAGCCGTAATGTTACGCTGAATATAAATAAATCGTGGCCGTGTCACGTCTCGAACAACTGACTTTAACCAATCCTTCCGTGCGACTGAGCATGCGTGGACTATACTACTACTCGAAATCGTGTTTCTTCCAAATCGTTTCACAGTCAATTTTTTATTGCGAAATTGTCAGATGTTTTGATGACAATGAAAAATGGGATATCAAAGAACGGAGTAGGTACCTCATTTTTCATTTTTAATTGAAATTTAATTATTAAACATTTGTTTAACCCAATACCTAGACTAGCAAATTGTAAAATTTGTTTATTATTGCTTCGTTGTAACACATGTGAAAATCCTTCGCAAAATAACGTGATTGTAAAAGTGACTAACGATAGCGAACTTTGACGCCTCGCGTTCAAAATATGATCGAAACATGCAAAATCATGACTTAAACCTACCTCCCCTCGAATTTACATCATATTTCATTTTCATCAAAATGTCCGGTGTTACATACAAAAAGTGACACATTTGTCGTGACTCGTTCATCAATAGCCCGTCACCGAATGACTTATAAATAATCAATACCCGTAGTAGCAATTTATTTTGCGATACCGACAAGCAGACATATGTTACAGCGATATGAAATCAATTCACAATATCGGTCCACATATTTTGCATTTAGGGGTCAATTATTGCGGTCGTAGTGTGTTATTTATGCTCTACATTTACATACTATTGAAACAAAACACGGGAAAATAGGTGAGCATACATTACACGCAACTGAAAAAAACTAATTGAAATTCTTAGTCTCCAAAATGCATAAATCATAGATAAAAATAGGTTGAATGATCAGAACATATCATCAATTAAATAATAAAATTATTACTCGATTACTTTTATTACTAAAAAATCACACAATTTTTAAGGTCTGGTACAAAGAAAGGTGATTGTACAAAAATTCCAAAACATTGCAGTGCTTCTACTGAACTTACAATTGAACTTTTTGAGGTTCATATTACAATTTATTTAATCTTTTACCACGAAAGCATCATTATAATTTCAATAATTGTGAAATGAAAAATTTAGAAACGTTTTTCCTATTGAATTCTATGAACTGACATTTACAGCCTACGTTTGTCAGCAGTATTTCATAGGCTCCAAACGCCCATAAAATGATCAATCACTTATCAAATAGCATCGAAATAATCTCGACATCCGGACAACACGGCCCATAAACAATGTGAAACTAGAAGCGAATGGGTAGCATAAACGTTCATACGAGACCTATTCCCGCGATTTTATGGTCTCCAGTCGAGCAGTACGCGACTGCTCGCCCTTTTCGCTAAAGCCGTTGTTGTTCACGAGATTCTCGGCCATTCGAAGGGTTTAAGCAACCCTCCCAGGCGATCTGCTAAAATTTCCGACATAGCGGCGCGACGCGACTGTAAATAAGGATCATATTCACATACGTGTCACACGTATAAAATTATACATATACGACCGCGTCCGGCGTTCTATCAGGCAGTTTTACTGGCCAAGCCATAATCTCTGTCGAACGTAACAAACAAGCGCCTCGCCGGGAAACCTGTCGATAACGTTTAAGAAGCTTAATCGTTTCGTTCTTGGAAAATCCAGTGAGTTACAAAGACATGATAGCGAACGTTGTACCCCGCCATGTTACACGGTCGAGGATTTTCTAACAAAAGAAAGAACCAACTTTCCCATAAAACACAGTCTTTTCTGCCTCGGAATTTTGCTTCCAGTTCTGCGAACGAGTACAATAAATATTAGGCTGTGTCATCGATTCCTTTTACTTCGATTCTCTTTACAATTTGTTATTTGACAATTTTTCGACTCTCGAATTACCGTGCTACGCCGAAGAACACATGGAAATCCTCTTTCGAATAATGAGGAATCTATTTTTTGCCAGATAGAAGTTAATTCTTCGAGCCTTTGTGCGGCGCGTCCCCCACTCTATCTTCCCCTCCTACGACTACGTTTGCTTACGCTACGTCACGAGACTATTCGCTACTGGAAAAGAGAGGGTAAAACTTTTCTCCCTCGATGTTTATCGATACAAAACGCTATCTTGCTCAAACGGAGAAGGTTTTCGACTCAAAGGAATCCTCGCGCGACAATGGACGACCCCGAACCGGGTTAATGGAGAGGTCACGACGCAGCTCGAGTCGAGCATTTGAAAGATCGTCGATTTCCTACGCTCGAACAGCTTCGCAGCTCCCTTCGAACCGGAAGGGAGAAGCATCGAGAACGGATAGCGGCTTCTTCTCGCGCAGAGATCCAGCTACTCTCTCTTTTTAGTTTTCCTATTTTTTTTTACTTCTCTTCTCCCAAGTGAGGCACGCCATCGCGAAAATGCCCTCCTCTTAGTAAGTGATTACTTCCCTTTCAGATGCGTAACCGGATCGGGTATGCGTGTGCTCCCATTGAATCGGAGCGGAACCGGGAGACGCCTTTTCATTGACGTTTCCCGTGGAAAACCACCTTTTCCCTCTTCCCAACGAACCCCTCTGATAACGTTATTAGATGTTGTTCGATCGATCTCCTTCCGTGGACCGATCCTTTTTTTCGACATCTTTACACTTTACAGCTTTCTCGACTCTCTCCGACAGCTTTTCGGATTTATTATAGTTTCACTTGCCGCGCGAGTACGTCGTGCATGTGGTGGACAGAGTGATGGAGAGGAGGGCGTGAAACTTTAAAGGACCGTTCTATTTTATCGAGTCGAAAAGTTGAATTTTTTATGTTTTCTTAACGTGCGAAGTTTTCGGCGGCATTTTCCAGGTAATTCGTAGCGTGCACTTTGCAGGACAGAAAAGGAAAAATTAGTGGCATGTATTTCAATCAACAATTCGCTATATTATTTATATAATATATTGGTTTTTTTTGTGAAAGTGTGTATGGTATAAAGCGTTCGTTTCATCTGTAATAGAACTTTGTCGATGGATCTGAAATTACACCGATGAAGGCGACTACCTACACCTGCCAACAACGAGAACGAAAACGAGAAAAGGAAAAATTAATGGCATATGTTTCATTCAAAACCACAATATTGTGTGCAGTATTGATTTGTAAATGTTTTTTGTGGAAGTGTAATATGGTGTAAAGCGTTCGTTTCTTCTGTAATTGAACTTTTTCGATGGATCTGAAATTACACCGATGAAGGCGACTACCTAAACCTGCCAACAACGAGAACGAAAACGAGAAAAGGAAAAATTAATGACATATGTTTCATTCAAAACCACAATATTGTGTGCAGTATTGATTTGTAAATGTTTTTTTGTGGAAGTGTAATATGGTGTAAAGCGTTCGTTTCTTCTGTAATTGAACTTTTTCGATGGATCTGAAATTACACCGATGAAGGTGACTACCAACTGCTGCCAACAACGAGAAAGAAAAAGAGGCACCGATGAACCAGTGAGATAAAAAGCTGGAGCGAGTCGGCAACCAAACAAACGATCACGGAATTGTGTTTGCTTTCCCCCATGGTCACGTTGTCCGCAGAGATTACCTACTGTTCAAAGTGGTGCTTCTATAAGAAGGACATACTTCGCTGTGTAGTTTAAATACACTCGACCATCTTCAAAAAATTAGATTTTCAAAATGTATTTGTAGAATTTGTTACCAAAAATGTATTTATATCAATTGAAATGGCACTTCTAGAAATTGTAGAATTTGCATAGAATCCACATTCGTTAGAAACTGATGAATCAATTAAAAAATTCTTACATAGAATACCTTATTTCCTGTTTGGAATGAAAAATACATAATAATCAATTTAAAAACTGTTAATTTAATCTTCCCGTCAATGGTTTTCTGACAATGTCAATCGCAAATTGGAGAAACTTTCTGTTCGCAGATGAGGAAAAGTTGACTATAGCTGTTGACTATTAGCATTCAGGCACAATCAGCAGTTTAATTAAAAATCTCACTGTTAGTCTCTGTTGCTTCAACTAAGTGCAGATAGAAAGTGCTAGCATTTTGCATATCTATAATCTAAACAGTTTCCTAGAAAAGTTTCTTAGCAGTCACGATGTCTCGAAGATCGATGCGAGCGTAAACTCGAAATGAAGTAACACTGACAGCTTTAAACGAAAACAATTTTCACAACAGTACAAAGTGGAAAATGATCGTTGCATTGTTGTGAAGGTGGATGAAAATGTTGATATTCCAAATATATGTCGAAGAAGAAGAGCAATTTTACAAACTTTTCAATCCGTTATTCGATTTTAAGGTGGAGTGACAGTTAGCGAAACCAATTCAGTGGATATCGATATAAAAAAAGTTAATTTTTCGCGAAATGTCACTGTGTCCTTCGATCCGGAACACCGTGCGTCGGCACAGTTAACGAATCATTTATTGAGCTGTCCCTCGTGGTCCGTTATTTTTCAAACTTGCAAACGACGGATACAACATGTCTGCGTGGACTATTACCAGAAAATCCGCTGTTGAAAACTCGCCTGTAGAGATGCCCGCAAAGTAACCACTAGGGAGGGTGTACTTAACGAACCCATTGACTGTTGTGCCTCTTCTTGAGGTTGATGAGCCACACCCATCGCTATTACATATGCAAACCAAGAAATTTTTGTGAAAAACCTTTTAAAAACGTGAATTTTATCTTCACACAATTTTTGTTTTCATAAAATCTAGTAATTATCTTAAACTGTTCACCTTGTAATTATTTTCGTGACCACAGTCTCAACAGTTATTGGTAGACTGTGGAACTTGAGGCGAAATAAAAATTTTCGAAATCAATTTTATAAACTTTCAGAACCTCGATTGTTTTTTTTTAGACTTTTACTGTTTTTGTAAGCGTGCGAAGATTTATATTGTCTAGTTATCTTTTACACGATCAAAGCTAGCGATGAGAGATCAAGGATTAGCGTCGAAGCATTATCGTACTTTCTAAATTGAATGTAAAGTATTCGACTATCTCGTCACCGTGAGGAAGAAGTTTAGACAATCTTGCTGTTTGTTATAGCAAATATTTAGTCGATATTCATAGCGTCCGGGACGCGCTTTGTAAGCAGACACCTCTCCCGTATGAAATTTCTGTAAGCGACTTTTTTGTCAAAACACGATAACTTCCGCATGCGCCTAATACTTTGGGAAATAAAGTTATCCGAAGCCGAGAGGATAGGGAAAGAGAGTCGGAGGACCGATGGAAAAAGAGAGAAGGAACGCTCGATCGATATTCAGTGGTAGATAAAGGCGTGATGTATCGTTGCGGTGAATGTGGGAATGGCGGGGATGTTGCTGGCATCGTTGACGGATGCTGCTGTTGCTGGGAATGATCTGTGGTCCAAGGTGAAGAAAATACTGGCTACGAAAAGTAGTCGTACCCGGGCGAACTCCGTTTCCAGAGCGGTGTTTTAAATTCTCAGCTGAAAACAATTTACTTTTCCGGGCACGGTTATTCCCTCGACTTAGTAAAACATGGCTTGCGGATTAAAAAATTCAACAGGAAGGAAAAATTTCGCTTGACTTCGGCCCCTCACGATATGTGAACGAAATTTGCATATTTATGAAAATTTTTAGCTGCATAACATTTGCCTGTATCTCGAGATTTTCGGACCCCCCTCCCGTATCCGATGTCTGGCTTCTAAATTAATTCCGCTAGGCTTCGATATATTGTAATTTGCATTCCACAATGCACCAGTTGACGTTTTAATGAAGTTCAATTGGGAAGACTAATTGTAAGGAGAAACTCTGGCGAAGTGTTGATTAAGCGAAAAGTTTATCAATAGTTATTTCACTACCATATAAGGTCATATTATATGTAAAATATTTCGTGAAATAGGAGAAATTCTAATTTTCACTGGATTGCAGATTTTCACTTTTTCAATAATAGGAAAATTTGGAAATACTGTTTGTACATACATAATTTAAGATGCATATGTTTGTGATTCACGTCGGAGCTTTTGCTCGACGTAAGTTTCCTCGCGATTCGCGATTTTTATTGTTAAAATTAATGAGACGATACAATCATTTGACAGTGACAAGGCCGTCATATTAACAATAAGATACACTCAAAAGTATTCGATTGCGGAGCAGGTTAACCTATAGAGACCAAAGTTCCTAATAGCAGTTCAGTGCAGCTCCGTCATCCTTGGGAATTGTAATTACTCCATGGAATAATTTACAGGTATCGCAAATACTCCGACGACGGGGGTTCATCACAGTACTCCTAATGAAGGATAATAATTAGTCCAATCACGGCCTATTCATACTAGTCTCTGCTATCAGAAACTGCACACAATAATGAATTGTATTTTCTGTACCAATCAATCAAAAATTGCAAATTTTATGGCACACTGTATTCAGGACAATATTCCAGTGTCCACGTTATAAATTAGGATGAAAAATGATGGACAACGTAATTGCCGTTCGAAAGACTTCGTTCAAAGTGGAATGACCGTTGGATAAATCGAGCAACTAGGCCTGGTTTTGTTTCGTTTCGTTACGGCAACGTTTTGTAGGTGATAATAACGGGTGTATAGAACTCCCTAATTACGCGTGTACAAACATTACACGCGAGTCACCTTTTTAAAGGTGGCAGAGTCAAAGCTTTAATAACGAAGCACACGGGAAATTAATTGCAGCTGCTTTGAATAGATCAAACAGAGTTTCCATTTAATCTTGACGAGGCACGCGCGCGCGCGAAAAAATTGTGCAACGTCGAAAGTAATATTGTTACACACGGCTCTGTGTCGTATCTCTTGTTTTTTCTTTTTTTCTTCGTAGCTTTTCCATTATAATTCCTTCGCCGATGTTATCGTAGAATGAGATACGAAAGTTGCCCCGTTTCGTCTTATACTCTTGCCGCTCTTTCCTCCCTTTGCGTCACTCTATTGCCGGGACCCGATAATAGCGTGGCTAAGCTCGACTTTGTGGATAATAGTTATAAGTTTAATTAAACCAGTTCTTCATCGCGCAATCCTCCATTCTTCTTTCGGGATATCGCGGTGCGCGGATGATTCCCGTATCAAAGAAGAAAAATTACTAGCAGCTGATGCGTCCACTTTGTTCGCAAAAGTTTACAAAAATTCAAACATTCGTCGTATCGAGTTGCTGCAATAATAATTACGGTTTGCGTGTCTTGAATTTTCAAGTTATACAGTGTCCGAGAAATGTCGGAAAACATTATAGGGGGTGGTTCTTGAATTCATTTCAAGTCACTTTTAGCGTTATGAAAATAATCTCCGCGGCTTTGTTACGGAGTTATTCACGAAAAACACGAACCAATCTGAGCGCGGCTACTGCGGAAGAAGTGTTTTTCGTTGATAACTCCTTAACGAAGCCGCGAAGAATATTTTCGCAACGGTTGCTTCGAATAACCTGAAGAATCGACTTTTCCAAAGTTTTCCGACATTCTTGGGAGGTCAATGTGTTTTCTTGATTTATGTTTTATCCTTCTACTGTTTCATTTTTTACAAAATCTAATGATCACATTTTAGTTGTTTCGCTATCGCTTTTTGATTTTCTGCTTCGATTGTTTCCATGTTAGGAAATTATGAGGAGGCTCTCGAAATTTCAGCATTAGAAACACATCGATGTTATTCACTGCCAATGTTGAAGGTTACTTCTCTTGAAAGCATCTCTCATATGAATTTGTAGCCAGACAGCCGTGACAGCCATCATGCCCTTATTGCTTAGCGCACGCTTCCCTTTTGAAATGTTTTGAACGCTTCACTCGAGTCTGGCTCCACTCAGACTTACGTCTTCCAATACTTTTTCAACATCAGTCTTGAATTTTCCATATTCGTGTTCTCTTTTGGTTACAATGACTGAAACGAATTATATAGACAGCTTCTTCAAAACTGTTTCCCAATTTCTTCGCAGCACTCTATAGGAAATACTGTACTTTACAAAACCTTTACAAACCTTCAAAAAAAGTAGTATCACAAACGAGTCCCTGTTTGCACGTTCCTTGCACACTTCGCTGATTCCACAGAGCGACAATTTTTTAATAGTTCACAGTTAAATTAGCTCGTGGCAACTAGAAAACAGCGGACGGTTAGTTCTCGTTACATATTCATGACAATTAGAATGCTATTCGTGTTTTTCATTCGGACTACGAAGCAACAGTGAGCAAAATCGTCTGCGCAATATTTGCTCTGCAGTGCGAAAGATTATAACGCGCCTTTTACGAATCGCAATTATACCATGTACGTGTAAACCTTCATTGAAATTAATTTATGTCGAGGAAACACCATATTGATGGAATATAAAATAGATGGTTAAATTATGATGATTATTATAAGACGAGTTACGCGAATGTTTAGCAAGGAGACAAGGAAATATTTTTCGTAATATGCTTCGGTGCTTATGCTATTACGCGACTTCCCCAGCGTCCGACAAAATGGTCGCGGCAACAGAGCGAAGAATTGAAATCTCACAACTGTTGAGTCTTTCCGATTACTGAAGTTAAATGAGTCCGGCGAAAAACTCGTTTGGGGAGCTCTGTTTTTTTAAGCGAGTTCAAAATGCACCGCTAAAAGACAAGTTTTTGCTGGGAACGTAACGTTAAAATCCGACGTAGACACGCGAAAAAACCATAGTCATGTTGCTACTTTCCCCAGGGGTTAAGTAACCGTGCGGCCATTTGTGAAAACGTTAAGCCCTCTGTCCATGATGCATCACGTTAGAAACGCGTACTCGTACTTCTTTTATTCACGAAAGCGTACGGTAATGTTCATTACGCATCATTACGAGAATGTTGAGTGAAGATTAGGACGTGCTAATTCTATATAATTATATTCGAAACAGAAGAAAATTCTAGGTGGACCCCTTACACAGAGAAATATTGAAACACGATAGCATTTGACAAATGTACTACATTACATCTCTCCATCTGCCTCCAGTGCCGAGTTATAAGCCTCTAAAAAACGGCTCATTTGTTTCGTGTGAAAGGAGGAAGTGCGAGAACTAGGCTAGTGGAGAACTACCGTGGGCTGAACTTTAGAAACCCCCCCCCTTCCTTTCGACATGTGACATACGTCATTCTATTCGTTTTGACATGCTGAACACAAAATTTATGTGTCATTTTTGGCTGAAATGAATAGTTTTCGAGATATTCGTGAAAAACTGCAGTTACTACACATTGAATTTTGTGTATACGTGCATGTCCGTGCTGTGCGTGTGCGTCACCACGATTCGACCGCTGGTCAAATGTTTCTACAGATATATCACTACGATCGTCGAACGATCTATATACCGCGTGAACTTTCCTAGATTAGATTCTTCAAGAAACGTCGTTGCAGAAATGGCAGGAATTAAATAACGACAGAAATTAAATGATCTGGTGTGAATATAATTATAAAAAATCACGTCCTCCTTGTCACTCGAAATCTCTGTTTGCTTTTCGTAACTGATGTGAAGATTGCTTTTGCAACGTACGCTAATCATAATGACGGCAGCATCTGGCGACGATTACGCGACAATGACGCTTCGTGGACTGACGTCAATTATTTTACATTGGTCGCAGCACTGAATCGTACAGCAATCGATATTTTGTCGCGTACGCGTCTATGACGCGACGCTCCGTGGACGGAGCGCCTTCACGTTGGAAAATTCCTTTTGTTATGATTTACCGTCGCGGAAGTGCTTGATGAATGTTCCAACAACCTGAACAATGAATGAGGATTTAGACGGCCATTTCAAAGTATTTCAGAGCATTTATAAAGCGTCCCATTTTCTGGAAAATATCTCAGACTTCGCCGTATTATTGTATGCTAGGATTCAACACTAGGTTTTGGGGGACACGTCAAAATTTTACTCAGATCGTAAATTCATAAAAAATTATTCATCAAATTTACTTTTTTGAAAGAATCGCTGAACATTTGGATAGACGTATTCTTGTTAGTTTTATAAACGAATGTAAAATAATCAATTTTGGTGCTCCGTGAACCTAGAATTAATGACACCGAACTACTCATTTCACTGAGCGGATTCCTTTTAAGCGGATTATCAATGGACAACTTGCCCGAACATTATTTCAGAAACTTCGACATCGCGAATAGCAAAAAGTAACCAACAAGTAACTAATAAGTAAATAACAACTAAGTAATCGACAAACATTAGTGGTGGTTTTTGTATGGTAACCAACGCATTTAGTACTGTATAATTCGCCAGAAAATATTTTACAAAAACATGTCATCACTTTAAACGACTAAAGGCTTGACAAACGAGAAAACCATTAGAAAATTGAATATTTAAAGTCTTAGATGGTAAAGTGTTTCGGATTAATTGTAATAACCCGGAAGAGAAAAAGGTAACTTCCTCCTAACTACAAGCAATGTTCTTAATGAATCCATAAGCAATTTTATCTTTGTTCCACCTTGTTATCTTGGGGATTAAGTAGCTTTTAGCAGAAAATTCATTAACATTGCGTTGGTAGCAGAATAATTCCACTCCCATGGTCAAGTATAGTCTCGGATAAAACAATAAAGCAATTTTTTCATTCTACTTGAGAATTAAAACAAATTAATCCGATTCGAGACCAAAGATGGTCAATTATAACGATATCGAATAATATTTAGATGGGTTAATAATGCTCCGCACGAAGAACTATTTCAGAAACAAAGTATTCGCGTTTCTTCAATCGAGTTAATGAAAAGATGTCTCCACTGGTCACTTTAAGGTTATGAGCCAAGGAAGAATTACTTCAGAATCTTTACCCGGATATTACTTTCAACTCTCCGGCAGAAATCGTAGAGAAATTACTTGAAGACCTTTGATCTACCACGAAGAAAACAACAAAGTGAGGAAATTAATCGGAGTTTCAGAGTGAAACGGGTATAATCGTCCCTTTACGTCTCTGCCGAAGAATACAGCTCTCCGAGATGTTAATGACATTCTTGTAATCGAGGACCGTGAAAAACAAACGATCGAAACTTTCTTTCAAACGTTAGATCGCAAAGATAAGAAATAAACTTTTCGCAGGGTTTTTTCGTTGAATAATCTTATTATAATTAAATATACAGGACGTCTCAAAATTGTTGTGAATCCTTGAAGCGATTCTTGAATTGATTTGAAACAATTTTTTCCTTTGCGAAAATCTTCTCCGCGGCTTCGTTAAGGAGTTATTATCAAAAAACACGAATCAATCAGAGCGCGGACCAATACAATGCTCCGCCTACTGTTCTTTATTTTTCCACGTTTTTCGTTAATAACTCCTTAACGAAGCCGCGAAGAACATTTTAGCAAAGGAAAAAGTTGCTTCAAATCAACTCAAGAATCATCCCTCTTCGCAAAAGCTTTTGCAATGGTCCAATAATTTCATTTTCAATAACAATTGATAACGCAACACTTCTTTCCCACGTTCAATATCGATAACACTGTTTCATGTGAAAACTACCCTCGCCACTTAAACAGATTCTTGTCCTCCAATGATTAGCATGTTCTCTCTCTCCCTCTCCATCTCCTTCTCTCTCTCTCTCTAATTCCATACTCCCTACTAACTCGTTGTAACTTGAAGTTAGCAAGTACCCAGATCAAAGTTGTGCAATTTTTATAGAATCATTTTCTTCCTTTAGCTGCTGTAATCATGAACAAGAGGGTGGCGGAACTCCGCGAAGTACGACCCGAACTACTTTGCAAATGCAATAATAATCGAGATTATGGCAGCTTTAAAAGTTTATGCCTAATGTAACGCCGGTCGGACGCTCTTTCCCGTTGCCGATCTTACTACTTCCCGGTTTTAATGTTCTATTGTTCACAGGCATTCCGTTAATGAAGTGCTAGCCAAGATTACGACATTACTGCAATTTTTCTTCATCCCCCGGGAGGAAGACGTCGACTGTTTCGTTGCGCGCGTTTTGAACTCGCAGTCCTTGTGTCCCGGAAGTTTCCATTTTACGGGGAAAGAAAGCTCCCTTTAAAAAAGGTCGCTGTAAAAATTCACGAGGGATTTTCGCAAACGGACAAGCGCGCTCCGGTTTCTTTCCCCCCACCCCCAGTCTTCTCTCCCACTCGTCTCTTCTCTTCTTCGTTAAAGATTGAACATGGACATGGACAAACTGTATTAGATTACTGGGCCAGGCTCTACAGTCATTCGAAATTGATGCGCTTATAAATAAAATTCCCATCGAGAAGAATTATCGCAAGTAAAAGCAAACGCTAAACGACTATTTCAGATAATTACAGCATTATATAATGTACAGCATTGTAATATCGCTGTAATTGATGAAACGTCGCAATGGACGGTATGGTTGCGGCGAATTATATTATTCCCAGCTTTTCGACGCTGTTACATCACTGAAGCGACCCTCTGATGGCTTTTCATTACATACAAATTGTATTTCTCGAAATGAGTATTTAAAACGGTCTTCGTACTGAAAATTCCCAATACAGTTTCCTCGGGAATTGTTAACGCTTGGTTTACGGGGCCCGTCGAAACAGCGAATATTTTATAATTTATCATTTTACCATTTTTATTTACATTTTTGAAAAATACAAAAAAATTTTTGAAAAACTTGCGCTTTTATTCCTAACACGGGTACTTATTGATCCACCTTCGTAAATCTATTGCTTTAGGTATACAGTTCGGCTGTTACAGTTCGTATAATACTTTTTCGACCACAAAAAACTAATAACAGCAGTATGTATGTCTTATAGTTTTGTCGTGGGGTGTATGTCGCTTGAAGTCCGTGACTGAAGAGGACAATACTGTCAAATCGACGACATTTCAATACTACATGAAGACATCTCTGCATTTAATCTGCGCGACTAGCCGAGCGAATTCAATCTACGAAATGACTGTACCCTGTACAGTATCCATCGTGTTATACAAGCCAATGCTCTCAGGTACCTCCTTTTCATTCATGAACAGCGCGAAAGGTTCCACTCGATTGCGTGCTATTGATTCGGCGATCGGAGCCTCGACGACGCGAGGCAACGCGAGGAGGGATTATTTTGTTTTTCATTCGCGGCCCGGGAATTCCCTGAAAGGCGAGTTTAACACCGGCAAGACCTTAAAGCGGCCCTTTGGTGACGCAACGTCGGCTTAATGCACCCCAACACTTTGGGCTAGTTCCACCCGGTTGCCTCGTTCAACCCTTCCTCTCGGACCATCCCAGTCCAATGTCCCGCATCATTAACAGTCTCATGCAAATTTTACTCGCCGCCCACCGACAATACAGCGATTATACACACACGCAAGCACACATCGCCGCTCGAAAATATTCTGCACTTGTTTGGTAATCAAGAAATTCGCAGTTTTGTTATCAACCCTCGTAATACGACGGAACGATCCAAGCGCTGTGGTCAATTTTCCTACAACGGTGAATGCAGTTCACATCTTTGTTAGCTACAGTGAGTCTCACAATTAACGACACACGCTTTATATCAAAACAACTTTTTTATAAAGGGACACACACGACCGAAAATATACAGTCACTTATTTGGTAATCAAGAAATTCGCAGTTTTGTTATCAACCCTCGTAATACGACGGAACGATCCATGCGCTGTGGTCAATTTTCCTACAACGGTGAATGCAGTTCACATCTTTGTTAGCTACAGTGAGTCTCACAATTAACGACACTCGCTTTATATCAGAACAACTTTTTTATAAAGGGACTGACACGACCGAAAATATACGGTCACTTATTTGGTAATCAAGAAATTCGCAGTTTTGTTATCAACCCTCGTAATACGACGGAACGATCCCGCTGTGGTCAATTTTCCTACAACGGTGAATGCAGTTCACTTCTTTGTTAGCTACAGTGAGTCTCACAATTAACGGCACACGCTTTATATCAGAACAACTTTTTTATAAATGGACAAACACCACTTCAGTTTTTTACCATTTTCTGCTAACACCTAAGGATTTTCGCAATTTTTAACCGTTTGTTAAACTCGTAAACAATTCACATCAAAAAGTTCTGAAAAGCATAAACAATGAACACTGTGTGTCAATTGCTTCAAAAAAGAATAACAGATACCAATTGATTATTTTTGCAAGAACACGGAACATGCATGCATGTTCACAGCTATTATTCATATTTCGGAGTACCTAGTTTTTTATTGCACCAACTGTCAGCTTCGTATTTTACATCTAAAAGATAAATGTTACCTTGTTCAATAGAGTGGTTTTTATTTATTCTTCTGCACAGAAAAACAACAATATAACAAGCAACATTGTGTTTCGAACCGTATCAGTCGCGTTCCTTTCTGTTTGTATGCTACCTGCCATAGACACAGAATGCCGTTTCACCCAAATAATATTTTTCCTACAACAGTAAACGGTTGACCAATTTTTATTAAGTGCTTTCTGTATGCAACAAGTGCCGAACCGCTTGTTATTGGAAATATATTTACCCGACGTTTCACATGAAACGATTCACTTTTCTCAAATTGAATTTCAATGGTCCCGTTCAATTAAAGTATAGTAAACAACGTGTGACAACACCCAATCGCAGTTGTTTCACTTTCACTAGTTATTAAAGCAATTCTTTACTGTTATGTCTCCGTAATCAAAATCTCAGAATATTGTTAGGCTGTTTTCAATGTAAAAAGTGAATTTTTATTTAACTCCTGCTTGAAAAGATTCCTATGAGAAAGTCAACGGAATCTATTCACTTGCCGTCACACTATCTACAAACTATTGATGAATTGAATTTGAATATATAGGATTTGATATGCATGATACCAATATTGGAACCAGAATATATGTTTATCGAAATGATAAAAGAACGAAATTATATCTCATGCCTAACAGTCTGTCTTGTTTATACATTAAAAGAATATTAAAGATAATTATTTCAGTGATGAAACTGTTCTCGGAAATTTGTTTTCAACTAAAATTTCAAACATTATTATTAAACATTGCATTATCTGATTTGAAATTCACATGTCCAAATTGAAATTACACTGATTCGCACGTGAAATTATGTTGCAACTATTGACACAATTAGGTAGACCATTCGCCCCACAAAGGATTCATGCAAATATCATATATGATATGCTAAAATTTAAAAATATTGGAAACACGTTAAGAATACGTATGAGAAACAAACTGTTTAATATTCTAGTAGCACGTAAACAACGCTGCAGAAAATTCGAAAAGCGATACGAAAATTAAATGCAACGTACAACTGCAGCTATTCGCTGTCAATAAAATACCCACTGTAATTTATTGACATTTAACAATATAATCAGTGCACCGTTCATACATCGTTTAAACAAACACGATAAACTACAGTGAAACTCAACACGTAATGAACTTATCCTTCAAATTTGTACTTGTTAGACCCATTACGAAATGCGCGTATTTTATTGTTAATGTTTTTACAATACCAAATCTTGATCAAAAAAGTAGTTCCGACCAATTTCTATTCTTCCAAAATATTTTTCGTCATATAGTAAATTAATTGTTCTAACACAAAAAAACAAATTCAAGTTGTGTAGTCTGATATTAAAACGTTATGGTTCTTTAAAAATTATGTCGATACGTTTTTACCCACTGTAAAAGATATAAAAAATACTACTTTTTAGACTACTAGTCTAAAATGGCTGACTATTCAGACGGCTACTCTACTGAAACGTGACGTTCTCTTGTCACTGAAAAAATCCGCTCATCGCTGATTAATTCTTTGTTTATTGAAGCTCTTTAGACCCTTAAATGGGTCCATTTTGCTTTAAAATTTATTATTACAATAATACAATTTGGTGTTATAACTTACAAACAATGAAATAATAGCGAATACAAAATACAAGCCGTAATATTAGGTTCCGCTGTAAACATATCGATCATCACTGATTAATTCGTGTAGTATCACCTACTGGAAGATTGGAGAAGTGGCTATGAAAGTTGACGAAAATTAGACAGGACACGAGAAGACCTAATAGGAGTACGTTTAACCTAACAGTTCCAGTTACTCTATGCCACGTTCCCTCTTATCTATCGGTTGCTTCGTCTGGGCACCGTCGAACGTTTCAGAGGGAACGTCGGCTCGATCTTCGGGATCGATCCTGCCTGATCTCTCTAACTTGCTTTAGTTTCGATTAGGTTCTCTCTCGCCTGGTGGATACGTCGACTTGGGAACTTGGTAATCTGCGCCCGGATACGGACTTAGCGAAACAGAGGTTGAGGGGTCAAAGGGGATGGCACACGAAAAAGCGAATGCCTCCATACTCCATAGAAACGCAAAACGAATCGACCAGGCTTGCATGCACGGCCGTCATGACACAGCAACTATTATCCGCCGCGGATCTAATTAGACGTCCCATTATTTCGGCTGCTTGTGAAATAAACGGGACGCCCGGTTTAATCGTCCTCGGTTCGATCAGAGCTCTGTACCTGCCGCCCCGGAAAACTCATTATAGCACGAGATGAAAGAGGGCGAACCGTTTTTGCATGTGGACCTTAATTGCGGTGAATTTATATTCTCGTTGGTACCGACGCGACGACGGTATGAAGCTGACGTACGGTGTTAATCTTTCGCCATATGAAAATCGGTTTAAACATCATGTGTTTACAATTAACTTGATTCACATTTACGATAAAATAACAAAAATTGGGTTAAACTTCATACAAGGAAAGCAAAAAATTTTAACCTTTTTTACACAATCCTGTGGATTTTGACGAGAAAGTGCCGAGAAATCCAAGTTTTAATGTTAAGAATTCACTAGATCCAAAGTTATGCGTCTTTAAACTTTCTACTATCATGTTTCCGCCATGTTTCTACTCGGGTCACTAGCAGAAGTAAAGGCTCCGCTGGATCCGATAAATAATTCTCGGGTACTTTCAATAATTTGTGATTTTGTGGGTTTATGGGCGCATTAAATTGGAACCGTATCGTTTTCCGAGCAGAGAGAGTTAAAGGTAGCTTTTACGACATCCGAGTGTTTCTTTGAGCTGTACATAAGGTCCCTCGGTGACAGCACGAACTAAACAGAAGTTCCTAGGAAAATTGTCTCACGTTCCTTACAAGTGACCGTTTTTCGTCGGTGCCGGCGGCGGTCGAAGAAATTGAAAACAACCGAGTGTTTTATCGACGCTATTGGGGTTGATTTATAGCGTGCTGGCTCGTTGACAAATGCTGTTGTCGCTTCCTACGGTATTGTCAATTTCAAATTAATTCAACTGCATTAAGGCAGTCTCATATGTTCGATTGGTACAAAAATAATTGAATTTTTTAATCAAGAATTTCATTAAAGTCAATTCAATTCCTCCGAAAATTTTATTTCTGAAACAAATTATTTTGACTATAATGTACAAGTCAATGTACAAGGTAGGTAGTTTATGCAAAGTTACAAAGTTTAATTAAATTGAGAGAATTAAACTAAAGTTTACCACACGAAAGTTAAATACTAGAAATTTGAATAGGACACAGGGAGAATCTAAAATAGAGGAACTGTAATTTTACAGAATTAAAATCGCTAAGTCCCGTTAGAAGAGGACTTTCAATTAAACATAATATTTATATTTTAATTATTTTAGAGACAAATATTTTTGAGTACTTGTTCGAAGTGAATTGTACTTCAGCTACCTTTGACAAACACATTAACCATATTTACGTCTAGTAAATGGTGGAAAATCCTTGTCGTTACATCAAAGGGAAATGTCCGTTCACATTTGTCTATATCCTCATGATATAAATGGAGTCATTGAATATTCAAACATTCAAACACTAGTCCTAGACTGATTGCATGCACTCGTTCCTGTTTGTCCGTTTGCATTTGTGATTACTAGAATGCTGTATAATTAATTTAGACACTGTTGCTATTTGCACTTTTACTAATAAACGTAATATATTAAATTTCGAAATTTAATTGTGAATTTGTATATATTCTATCTATAACATGCATTGACTCTACAATTATAATTTTCCAAAAAAATAAACTTACGTGAACATGTACCTAATGATATTTGTTTCATCAATTTATAGTTCTATTAATATAATTAAATTATACGATTTCGCAGTCGAGTAATTAACTTTATGTGTTACGAATAATAAATGCTGCACTACATACCATGCTATATGGTTAATATTTCTAATTTATATATTGCATTAACACGTGCCATTAAATTATAATGGCTTCTGTAGCGAATGCATGATAATAACGATAACAATTTTGTACGATTTCGGAAAGAATCATTTTTCAAATACGCACTGTTACGTTTTGATAAAAATGTTATTTTGAATCAAAATGAGATGCTGCTAAAACCATGAGACTCTCCAATAAAATACTACAATTGAAAAGTGGAAGCATTCGGGTCTTCATGCATGAGTCTTGGTGTAATTCTGATCGGACATGGTGGTGAGGTTTGCTTAGTTGAACCCGACGGAATTGCAGGAAAGTTAGTTTCCACGGGACACCAGTTAAACTGCACACAGGTTTGTACGTAACCAATGGTACTTTTGGCTGGATGGAAAATCAGCCAAACAGCAGAACCTTAGACGTAGATATTACCCTACCACAAGTATTTCTTTCACATATATTTACACACACAAACCTACATGCATCTACTTCCATTCACCCTTTACAGCTGCTTTGCAATTGTTTTCTGAACTTATGACAATTTACCATCGCCTGCTAAATAAGTTCGGTTCTCCAATCTCAAAAACGCAAAAATTATACAAAACATTAAAACCTGCGCGTGAAAACTATCATACAGGCAATTAATATTCTTTTAGATATATTGCAGTTACACGCGAATGTGCTACATAATATGTAAAAAAATAATATTGTTGTTTTCAGGGTAATCAGAATTCGCGAGAATCGATAGAAACAATGAAAACGTGCAGGGTAGACAAACAGCAAATACTTTTGTGCGTTAGTCCAATCGATTTAACGACGCCTGTTATACGATGGCGCATTTTCTTCGTAGGATCGCGTACATGCGTGATCTCTGTTGCGTTAAGTCCAATTTCCATAAGGGAGACGGTGAATCACGTTGTAGGTGTATTGAGTATTCGATTTTTCGAGAAGCGGAATGTGCCTCGATTCCCGACGGAATAATATTGTCTCGCGGATAAAGAAATAGCCGAACCTGTGTCAACTATGACACCAAAAATTCCCTGAAAGCTACGTTTACACAACGTATCAACGAGGATACAGCGGGATGGAAAAAGTGTGAGATTCAATTTCACGGTTCAATGTCCTCCGATGACTCCGCTATCTATTTACTGTGCAGCCGTGCTCGGCTTTTGCTATTCCAAACGAATATCTCGCTTAATTAACGCGAACCGAGCATGAGCGTCCCGAGAACAGGAGAGATACGCGAAAAAATGAAAAATATCCACGGAACGTTTAATTACTCGACAACATTTTAATGAAGTCCCTCGACTCTGGCAAAACAGAATCTTAATCATTCATCCGCGTGTCCGACTTAAAAGAAATCACCGTGTCAAGTGCGACTGGAACCGAGACGACCCGATATTTTATGTTTTCCTTGCGACTATCTAGTTATGCGGGGTATTAAAAAGGAGATGACAGTAAGAGAAATGCAAAACATTTAAACAGTTGCGTACTTTTACCGGTCGAAGAATAAAAGGAATTCAACCATTTCTTTCATATACAGAATTATGTTGCTTGAAATACTTGAGACTTTAAGAAATTCAACTTACATTACGAATTCCGTAATGCTTTTATTCCAGTATGACGCATTAATAAAATTCAAGATGACATTCAAAATTCCGGAAATAAAAGAATTAACAAAAAATTGTACTATAGTCGTCTCAAGCATTCCCTGCAGATCGAGTCCAAACGTGAATTCCCATTAATCGACGGCAAAATAGTGAATTAGATCAATTTCGAGATCACCATCGACTTCCTAGTTAATTAGTAATAGAACCTGCGCCGTTAATCACCGTGTGACTTGATGGTTCCATAAAACGGTGCAGCGTAATGAAATGAACGACACCGAAGATTTAAGTACGGTGTTTACTTATAGTTTTTAATAAGTTGAACGTAAAGCTGGTTGATAACAGGAACGGGACATTTAATCTACCGTAAAAATGTCCTTCTAAATGAAAAGACCAAGGACTCCTTCCCAATCGCTGATCGATCCTTTAAATTTCTCGGCCGATGGCTTTAATCTCGAAGAAGCGAAATTAAAGCGGAGGTGCCGGTGCAAGGTATCGCAAGACCTGTTGAACACGTCGCCGAAGTGCAGGGCAGGTGCACTCGTCCGGATTCGTCGTCGATTTCCCAGCCGAATATACGTGTCACGTTCACAGCATCGATTTTCCATATCGTTCGGCGATCTATCGAACGTTTTTTCACGCTATGGGAAATGAAAGTTTAGCGGGGCGAAGACAAAGCGGACAGATCGATCACTCCCGGCTCGGCTCGCGACGCTTTCGATCACGCTGACCTGTAAACGGTGTCCTCGCGAATGCAAAAGTTACGCCCGCGAATTCTTCGGCCGCTTTCCCGACCGTCCAACTTGGACAACGACCGGAAGAAACCCTGTGTGCCATGATCAGCGTTTAGTTTAAGCACGTTCAACACTTTTACCAAACACTCGAGAGCCGGCAAACACACGGCAGCTCGACAACTTTCTAGCTTCTTTAACCCTTTGAAATTTACTTCGAAGGACAGTTCCTTGACTGCTACGTATTTTAAACAATTTTGTTCACTAATCATATCAAATACAGCCTTCAAACTTTGTTGTAATTCATTTTTGTGGAACTTCTATTTGTTAAAACAACGAAAAAATGCAGATTTCTCGAAGGTACGAGAACGTGCTATTCTACTGTTTAATTCCCTGATAAAGTAAAACGTGTTCTCATTTCTTTTCAGATTTTTGTTGCGGATGATCATTTTTAAAAACAATACAAACCGAAGTTTTTCAACGTTTCTGCTGTGAGGAGGAAAGATCCACTTGTAGGGTTTTGTTCATTTTTTACGAGCGCGATCTGCAACCAAAAAAATACGAAAGAACTCTGTAAAATGCACCTTAGGATCCAAAATATGTCACATTTTTTTCAAAATTTGAGAACGCATCGGAGACGGGAAAATGCGCGGAAAACCGCAAAATCTAACTTACCCTGTAACTACCCTCGCGGGCAAGCTAGAGAACTGAAATTTTATTCGGAAGGGTTTCTCTTGGTCAGCTTTCGAATCAATGTCACTGAAAAATCTGTAAGGGCATTTTTGGCCATCTTAATCGGCTAGGCCCTTTGAATTATCAGACAAAAAGGAAATAAAATCTGAAAATGGCGATACCACAGAAAGAAGCTATTATTCGAGTATCATTGATAAAAGAGAAATCACTGCAGTTAAGTAAACGCAATTAGCAGCACCGCGGTGTCCTATTTCCATTGGGAAGGGAGATCCCTTTTGTTAGGTGTAACCGACCTTCCACGGTTGCTAAAGTACTCCTGGGGACCATCGGGGTCTACGAAGGCCTCGCAATGTCTACCAAATAATATGAAGAGCCATCTAGAGCATTGAAGAGCCACTAGAAGTTTAACTTGAAGACTTGAAACCCTTGCTGTTGGTTGTCACGGTCCTTTTAGGATCGTCATGAGCTACAACGGGCGGTCGGGAGTAGAGAGGTCTTCTTGCTTGACTCCGACGACGAATCGCTGTTTTAGAAAAACAGCCCACAATCGTAGAATCGAAAGAGAAAAGAGCTGAGCATGATTTTAAGATGATCGAGCATATTCGAGAGCAAGTAGATATCAAGGTCGATGTGGATAAAAAATGTAAACTTGGAAACTCATGAAACAAAATTTTACCTCAAATCTTTATTTAGAATTTCAATTTTTACGCAACGGTGTCACATTGTTGAATATTTTGAGCGTTCTAAACTGAATTTAGAGACATTTCTCGGTTAAAAAAGAATCATTCATATGCATTTGATTATGCAAATTTTCACGCCGCGCATCCACACATACGATAAATGTATACTATCTGAAAAATTTCGTATTCAATATTCACTGTTTACTCTGCGGTGGTAGTGGCCTAATATCTGAATACTTTTCCATAAATGTAATTATTACCCGTTTCCCGGACACATACTTTTTTCGAGCCAGCCATTTGAATTGTAAACTAATTCACGTGTCGCGACTATTTCGATACGCGGGATCGTTAGTCGGCCAGCTGTCGATATTAATCGTTGCCGGAGCGTTTCGAAATTCTAATCCATCGTAATGGGATTAAAGCGAGCTGGAGGAGCTGAAAGAATGAAGGAAAAAGGTGAATGATCGATCGCCAAACGAAACGTTCGTTCAAGTGGTATCCGGAGCATCGAGTACGCGTAGAATTTAACGGGAATCCGTAAAAAATGGTTCCTCGTCGAAGTACCATTTTTCTGCTAGGATAGACTTCGTCGAAATTCAATTTACTATCAAACATCGGCCACCGTAAATCATTTAAAATTATTTTCAAAAGTGCCGCGCGGTTTTATTGGCTTGGACACTGAAAGCCGGCACACAGAAACGTTTCTGAACGATGAAAGAACCGAGTGACTACCGAATATAATGAAGCCGGAAAAATAAAAGGTTTCTTTCTCATTTTTTTCCACGTACTCATAGATTTTTTATTTTCCACGGAGCTTCGTGATAATTTATTCATGCAAATTTGTAATTGATTAATCCGGCATTCATTTCGAAATCGGAAGTACCGTAAAAATTAATTAATTCTCTGTAAATTGAATTTTTATGGGAACCCTTTTCGTCGATCACGATTAATTGATTCAGTGATTCGGATTTTATTATTGTGAAATTAATCTTCTAAATAATTTGATCAATACGAAATACTATCATGCGTACGCGATGCAGAATATTCGAACTATTCCTCTTACTTCTAATATTGAATAATATAAACTTAAAATTCATTATATCGCACATGATTGAATTCTTTTAAACGAATTAAAATATCATGTTACTATGTACGAAGCAAAGACACAGTGAAAAATTTGACGACCGAGCCTCGCGATGCCGAACCTGATTAGTTGCAAAACGAGGTGCCCTACGGTGTTCGAATCATGTGTCCAAAAAATGGCCTCGTCGCGTAGACAGTTTCAGATTTACGAAAATCTGGATTTATCGAGCGCGCACTCCTTTTCTCCACGCAATGTAAACGACAGTCAGATTTATCCTGATTACGCTAACCAACTGGGACATCGTGATGAAGTACGAGGTACCGAGTTGTCGTCGCAGTCTTCCTATTGCGTGGTCTGCGTCGAGGGTTGTTTAATATTGCCGCTGGTTCAAAAAGCAATCAACGCTCCGGGTTCGTTAACAATAGATTTCCAGGCTCAGAAGACTTCTGGAACTTTTTAATAAGCTATATTGAATTTTAATACGTGTGGAACGTTTCTCTGTTTTTCAAGTTCTCGTATTAATATTAGTTTCGATGAAAACAGGTAAAGTATTCTTGAAAAGAAACATTTTGATTTAAATGAACCTGATAAAAGGTTCAAGGCTTTTGTATAAATTAGATAACATTTTTTAATTAGTCTACGATTAGTTCACTGATTAAATTATTTGATCGACTGCATCGCTTGATCATGTTCGATCACCTTGGCCCTGGTTTGCGTTGCCTCTTAGGTTAACCGAGACTGATTGCATCTCTGCGATTTTGATTCGTCCCTCCTCTAATCTCCATGAAAATTAGCCAGCGCTAACCGTCCAGCGGTCGTCTCCGTGGCATTTCAGTGCCCATCGAGGGAAAAATCCTATGCATGTTAAGTACACGTAAGAAGCACAGTCGAAGGCAGGTTGATGATCGTTAGAAAATCGTGGAATTGCCCCAGCCATCCTCGTTAAAGGGTGTCCATTCGGCAAGATTAAATATCTGGAAAAATTCATTTCACCAATTTAAAAATGAAACAGGAAAAAACGTACAATTACTTTATTGCAAAGGCAAATGGCAAATTTTTAATAAAATCGTTTATTTCAAGCTTCTCTTTGACGTTTGGCAGCCGATATAAATTTCATAAAATTCCCAATATAAAATGAAAATTAAAATATACCTGATATATGTATGTTGGATCTGTGCTGGTGACATAAATGACATGACAGTTTTCTAAAATGTAAAATTTTTCAACGTTTATATTACCCGAAGCTCGCGTACTAAACTGGATTTTTTAGAATGAAAATATATGACTCTTCGCGGCACAAGCGAAATGTAACTGTTGTTTTAAGCATAATTATCGTGTTGGCAAGAAAATAATTTCGGTATTTCAAGGTGAAATAGAGAGTGAGTTCAAATTTTTTATTCAAGCAATAAACTTTAATGAATTAAGATATTGTCCCTTTTGTTCGATGATCTTTTGGCAAAAAGAATAAACAAGAAAATATCTTACTGATTAAATTTTATCGCTTGAATAAAGAATAAACAAATAATTTTTCAAAAATATCCAAGCAGGTCGGATAATTTCAAGATAATTGATAGGATCTTATTTCTTCTGTTGAAAGAAAGCTTCACGGACGAGTCCAGCAACGTCAGGTTGATAAACTAAGACTGTGGACGAAACAGTTGCTGCAGCATCCGCAGACTATTATTGATTTCGCAGTCGGTAGCCATTATTGTCACCGTAATCCCGCCGTAGGCGTCGAATCACGACAGTTGACGGAGGATTACGGCCCAGTGTCTAAGTATCGATATGAAATACGATATGGAGTAGCCTGCCAGTCAGTCAAGTTTGACCACTGGCTGATGGGATGATCAGCCAAGTCCGGTGGCTGCCGCCTGAATGATTGAAATTATCTTCATGACTGACAATCCTGATCATGTTTGCCAGCATGCCAGCTGGTGTTATGCAAACGCATCGTGGCCCGCGCGCACGCGTTCCTGCGCCTAACGCATGATTAGTATGCCAAAATAATTCATTAAACATCTCCTTTAATTATTCATGGTGTCACCGTTGCGCTCCGACGCGCACCCGTCGACAGTTTTGACAGTTTCGATCGAACTGACAAAACGTCACGCGATAGTCCATGATTCCAAAATGGGGCAGAAATAGGAACAACGCTTATCTCAATATCTCTTATTTTTTCGATTTTAACACATTACCGATTGGTGATTATTGCACAATTTTGAAAAATCTATGATACATGGCTAAACACTTCTTAATGGAACATTCAATAGCAATTTTCATTGTAAAATAAAGTATAATTATGATATCGGCGCCAGGTTCGATCATTTTTAGAAACAACAAATGTGCGAATTAAATATTTAAATTTCTCAATGTTTCGATCCCAATGTGGATCATTATCAAGAGACAAAATTTTTGAACATTTGTTGTTTCTAAAAATGATCGAACCTGGCGCCGATATCATAATTATATTTTATATTTCAATTTTCGATCGATAAGAATTTTTCCTTTTTCATTGTAAACTATCAAATCACGTAAAACAGTGTAAAACAATGTAAAAGAAAATGTCTGTTTTTTTGGTACAGCACAACTATTGAAAGTCCTATTAATAGGCTTCCGATAGGTGAAGGGTTAGCGTTATTGATTTTTAAAAAATTCCATCGATTCGACGGACTTACAAAAAATGTATTGAATAAACGGTGGCGACGCACGGCGATGGTATTAATGAAGAAATATTGGAACATATAACTCGCGCAGTACACGTTTCAAATTAAAATTGTTCACCAGTGAAACTTGCTGCGTGGACGAACGCGTGCTGCTTCCTGTTTCATTGCAAAAAATAAATAAGGTTTCTGATGTTATTAACGCGACGCTGATTGGGAACCTTTTAATCAAAAGGTGGATTAATTTATCAAATGAATGTATTCCGCGCGTGAATGTTTCGAACTGTCGCTGCAAATACATTCGCAACGTATTTATTAAGTGGGAGCCTCGGACAATCGTTATTGAAATGTGTTTGTAACGACGTTTCTTAATAGTAAACGGGGAGACAAAGAGAGTTATGGTATAATTGATTTCAGAGTGGTTAAATTGAAAGCTATTCCTGATTTTTAGAGGTGGTCACTCAGAAAGTTGTTTAACCTTTTTCATTCAACTTTTTCAAATCTTAACACTAAAACTACCACTACCGATCAAATGACCGATCTTACATTTTTTAATTGATTCGATAAATGTCTTTACCCAAACCCATATTGCAATAAAAATTGCAGGAAATTTAATAAATCGAGCCTTGTCATTTTCATCAGCTGAAATATTTGAATCGCTTTGTAGTAATAGTTAGTAGCTCTTGCAGGCTTCCCACCCCAGTATCACCCTCAGATGAAGGGGTAGAGATCAGAAAATTTTTACAGAACAGTATTTTAGAGGAAGAATATTGTTTAGCAGCTAAGAAAATAAAAAATTACCAATGCTTATCCTGCTGGACCTTTCCTGTTAACTCTATAAGTACGAGATTATAGCGGGGCGGCAGCATTATCGACCAGACGGCCGATTGGCTAAGATCGCGACGAGCCGAAGGTGGTTCAAGCGAAATTGTCCAATTTTCTCGGCTGCGAAATCGGTTTCTTCCGTCGAGAATCCACCGACGCGTGTGTAAACGGCTCGTGGGATCGGCAATAACGGGGATGTTTGAATGCATCGTGTCCAGTGACTCGACGAGGCTGCCAGACATATACGAAAAGCTCGAGATAATTCGCATTAAATCGTTTCTCGCCGTTCGATTCGTCCCATACCGGCGCGGTGACTTCCTTTTCTACGACCACGGTATCGGACGGCGAAATGCCTCGCACCAACGACGGCCGTTGTCACCGGAAATGGAAACGTTGCTGCGCAAATAATATCCCCTTCATGATAGTTCCCGTTCAATACAAAAAGTGGCGCTGCCAGCGAAACGATTTGACCGATCTCGGATGATTCGCTTCTTTATGAGTTCGATGGGCACCGTTGAATCCCTAGCGATTTATACGAGCACTCGTAAAATGTTTTCAATTTGAATCACGCAGAGGGAATGTCGCGAAAACAGCATTACAAATAGTTGGAAATATTGTTGTCACTGTGTGAAGCAGCATCGGGAAAAACGTGTCGAGGAGGGAAAAACATAAAGTTCAGATTGCTGTACTTCGATTGCCGAACAAACACATATAGTTGATGTAACGAATTCTATAATATTCTGTAACATAGAATGGATTCAAAAAGTATTTCAACGTTAAATTTCCGAATCAGGAAAAATTTTCTGCGCCCATTGTGTTTCCATCTAATATTTGTTTCAGAACTGCAACAGAATGAAGAGTGAGATAATCATTTTAATTATCTACTCTTGAAATGGTGAAATAGATCAGAATTAAAGCGGCTTTAGTACATTGCAATAGTGGAATCATTATGTAGGACTCGCTGCGCATCTTAAACAGCACAATCCTTTATTAATTGTCAGTAAACAAAATTCACGAGGATTATTATATTTTATGAACAAGCTACACTCGTAAGTAAGTTCTCTGACATATTTTCAAGCGGATTATCCCGGGATGAAACATTTGTTTGTAACCCGTTCGTTACACGAGTCCAAGTTACGTTCTCGTTAATTGCTTACGCATCGATCTTGCACTCCCCTCGTGTAACAATCAGCGTGATTGTTCTTCGATTTGCATTGATCATTCCAACACGCGACGATTGCCTTACCTTTGATTAGTCCAATTCCCATGGCCAGCTTGGCTGTTTCGGCACTTTGTGCCAATTCTGCATATGGTATGCAGTTACAATAAGGGAGCGCGGAATATTGGTAGCGGTGAACTAAAAAATTGGAATGTACAAAAGCGCATCAAAGACAAATTTACTTACTTTAATTAACCCCTTGCGGTATTTTAACCAGTCACGCTCGCGATGAACATTTTAAATAAAATCTACCAAACGTGAATGTTACGCCTTTCTTTTGGAATGAAATAAAATTTGATGGTTTGTAATTAACAGGCTCCGGATTTTATGCATTTATAACAAAAATCAGCAAGCGTAATTTAAAACAGTGAAATCATTACCAGACTTTAGGAGTATGAATATGTTATTTTCACCACAAAAAATGTAAATCTATATTTAGCTTCTGTGTCTTGCAATTGATGTATAAACTTTTTCTTTTGCGTGAACGTCCGGAGTCTAGTAATCAATATTGAAGCATTAAAATCTCATAGAAAAAGTATACATTTTCTCTTCTCTTCTACGACATTTTTATCTTACAGTGTTAATGAAAAGTGCACTGTACACTTCGTAGCCCAATCAGAAACTGCACGGAATCTAATCGCAACAATCACTCAGCGTGTTCCTTCATTAGCCAACTATTCAAAGCGTATTCATCGATTGCAACTAGTTTGTAAGAAGCCACCGGGCCGGAAATTAAAAATCACAACGCCGAGCGCGTTCGCAGGGAAAGTTTCTGCTCCACTTCTGCGGTAACTTGGAAATATCTTTGACGCGGCCAGCGAATAATATATCACGTTTCTCATTGTTGTCAGGCGCAATCTTCCACGATGGCGACGAGGAGCACAAGGCAGCATTTATAAAAGCGGTGTACGAGACGAGATTCGAGTACGGTGCACCCGCATTCGAATTACAGTCCATCATAAAGCAGGTAGAGGTTAATACCGACAGCTTCAAGACCGCCGCCGCGGGTTCGTATAAATTCTCAATACAGCTTATGAGTAATTTAACGTTGGCAAAGAACGAATGGAGAGGTAGAAGAAGCAAAATCAGCCGCGGCACGCGATTAAAACAACTAATGAACCAATTAATGGCCGTATAGACGAGCCATCCGACTGGTAAAGTACGGGCGTCCTGTCTTGATTAATTGTACGAGCATCGAGAGGGAAGTCTCGGTGTCAATTACCAGCAAAATGTATCGCTGGAAAATAACTATCAGGCTGTTGCAAATGAAATGTTCGATTTTAGAATGCAACTCTTGTAAAACGTTTATAAAACTATAAGTTTATTACGTGTATAAAACTTTGAGGTACGAAGCTGATAGTACACTAAACGTACCACGACCGGTGAAATGACCGGTTCTAGACTTTTTAATTTTGAAATTAATGAAATTATAAAGATACTTTTATAAGAAATGATTTAATAAATATCTTGATTAGAACACATATTATAATAAGAACTTCGCAAAGTCTAAATAAATTAATTCTTGTCATTATTATAAGTCATTTTATATTTTTATAACCACGTGCCCGTCGCTTTCTTAGTTTTATATTTATTGTATAATTTTACTTTCAAAAAAAGTTTATTTCTCCGTCAACCGTCGTGTGGTCCACTTATATATCTGGAAAAATAACTTGGTCACCATACCATTATGTGATTTTTCGTGAAAATGTGTTAATGAATGAACGTGCTAGTCGTTGATGGTAATAAGAACTGCAAAATCAAGATTACAATCTTGTAAATGAAAAATGTGAATGACCATAATATCTTATTTTTACCGTAATACAATCAAGAAACTTGACATTTCTACATAGTATACATTAGGTGCAAATTGCATTTGTTTAATGTCACTGCTAAAAATTGGACATTTCATATACAACAACATAATGTCCCGTTTCTTTGTTCGTTTCGTTTCGTTTCCTCGCTGTTTTTGTTCTCCGTCGACTCCTCGGCTCCCGCCACGCCCCGATATCGCGATAAATTTCGCGTTAACTCCTTCCCAGAGATGATGGAACCGATAATAAGTGTCGAGCGGCCGGATCAAACCCCCCCCTCCCGCATTTACCACCCCAATAAAGTTTGATATTTAAAAGACTCCCCGCGCCGTGTTCTCTCGGACCAATAATCACAGCGCTTTTCTTTTCCTGATTGGAAGACGCCTTCTTCCATCGTTCCTTTTTGTGCCGATAAGTCGATTCCGGCAATGTACTCGACTTTTAATATTTACCCCTGATTCTCCCGTGCCTTCGCTTTGTTACAAGACGAGCGACCTGAAAGGCTGATTTTCCCTCGTAGAGTACACTTTTGTTGGTCTGGATAATACCGGGGCGATATTAAAATGGAAATCTTCTCGGAAATCTGGAATACGGTTAATAATATTCATTATCTTAGCAATGATATAATAATATAATTTTATTTTTTAATAAAATATAGATTAGCTGTTCTACTTATTAGGTCGTTGCACCTGAAATGACCGTTTTTCACATTTGAAACTTCCCGCCTGTGTAGTTTAGATTTGCCACGACAAACGTTGAAGTTATGGAATTTGAAAAGTACATACCTCGTACATAAATTTGCGAGTACAAGATTATTGATATTGTAGAGTGTACATGATTGAAATCGATTTTCGTTCACCATGGAAAAAAAGGAATTCGTATAATTTACTTGTACGAGTTCAAACTTCAACATACTGCGTCTGAAGTAGCGAAAAACATAAATGCTGCTTTTGGTGAAGATAGAGCAAGTGATCGAACCATAAGGCGTTGGTTTGAAAAATTTCGTTTCGGAGATACAACTGTGGAAAATGAGTCTCGTGGTCATAAGCAAACAGCTATTAAAGATTCAGATTTACAAGATACAATTGAAAGGGGTTCGCGTCTAACTGTTCGGGAAATGGCGAAGAGAACCAATATACACTATTCAACTGTCTTGCGACATCTGAAGGCTTTGGGAAAAGTAAAGAAGTTAGATAAATGGGTCCCATATGAGCTCACTGAAAGAACTTCATTACTTTTCCGACAGAATAATGGAGGCATATTAAGCAGGATAATTACCTGTGATGAAAACTAGATTCTCTACGACAATCGACGACGTTCTGCACAGTGGCTAGACGCAGATGAAACTTTAAAACATATGCCCAAACCGAAAGCTTCATCCGCGTAAAATATTGATGTCTTTATGGTGGTCAACAAAGGGTATTGTACATTATTCATTTTTAAAAACGATGAAACCACAAATGCTGATAAATACTGTCAGGAAATTGATATAACGTACGAAATACTGGGTATTCAACAGCCGGCATTAGTCAATAGACGTGGTATAATTTTACTTCACGATAATGCTCGACCACATATTGCGAAAAAAACACTAAAAAAATTAGCAGAGTTGAAATGTGAGGTTCTTCCTCGCCCTCCTTATTCGCCTGACCTGTTACCTACTGATTACCATTTTTCAAGCACCTAGATGGCTTTTTGAATGAAAAAAATATTCACAGAAGTGCTTTAAAATCTGCATTTGATAACTTTATTGCCTCACGTTTATTAAATTTCTACCAGAAAGGCATTCAGGCACTTGTATCACTGAATAAATCACTTGAATAAAGCTCGTGAAATTGAAGTTTATGTTAAAGATTCGAATCGCCCATTTCATTTGCAACAACCTAATATTTCACAATATTTTGAGTTACTCCGTGACAGTTCCAAATTCAGCTGCGATGTATTTATCGATCCGAGCTTGTATGTTCGGTTTATTATTTTCAGTTTATTACTGCAGATATTGTCAGAATCACTTCTCTATCCATTCAACGTGAAAGTAACTTTATTTTTCTTCCGGCATGAACAACGGTGCAAACACTACAAAAGCTGCGTCCAATCCATTCAGTACCATTCTTTTCCTCTACATCATTATTGCAGCTTTTCCTGCAAGATCTACAGAACGAATCTTCTTTACATTTTTCATTTCGCGAATGTATTGTCTTTTTGTGACAAAAGATAATAATAGTCTCTTACCTGTTATACGAATAAGATATGTGTACCAGTAAATCACATGAAGAGCCAAGATTTTCAAAATTTTATTATGAAAACTTATTCTTCGAGGTTGTTACGCTAATGAATCCATAACAGACTCTCGCAACTACTGCGAAAGAAATGAAAACGTTTTATTCCAAAATGCTGGGGTTATCTCGCAGTTAAATTAAAGCAGAAAATTTAGCATACATAACGAGAGGATTCCTGGAACTCTTGTGAAAACAAAGCAAAAGTAATGTTTCAGTTTCTAATTATTCACGGCGGTGCGTTTTTACAGCAAATCGCGTTGAACGGGAGGAATCTTGATTTCCGTATACATAGCTATCTCGGTTTACTCGTAACCGCTTACGTGGCAGCCCCTTCTCAGCCAATCTCGAGGGCGCTTCATTTACGCAGTTAATGCGATGTAACTTGCGGAACGGGCAATGCGGAGGGCACGTTTAACGTTGCAGCTTGCGAACTCATCGAAGAAGGTGTGGCAGCAATCTTCGGCCCTTCCAGCCACCATACACACGGGATCGTGGCGAGCATCGCGGCACGTTTCGATGTCCCGCACATCGATTATTTCTGGCGACAAAACGAGGAACTGCAGGCTGACCAGGAGGAGAACAATCGAACGCCGATGACCGTTAACGTGTTCCCCGATAGCGATATGGTCGGCAAGGTAAGCGGAAGTTGTAGCGATAGTGTCAGATAAATTAACTCTTCGATGCGGGGCAATCAGGAACATCCTAAGATCCTGCACCTTAACCCTCTGCTTCCTTAGATGGTGCGGTGATATCCATTTCAATAATAACTATTTAATCAGTAATTAGCACAGAGAACAATTATTACGCCCAATGAATGTTGGAATTGATTTAATGAATTGTAAAGATACAACATTTTTACATCACACCATACAAAACACTGCTTAAGAAGTTCAATAAGTCATGGGTTTCTATTGAATCTACATTAGCTGTCACTCTAGACTACACATTTCTACTTGACGAATTTGCTAAGGTCATAAAAAAGGGTAAAACTGTAGTAGATATTTTCAACCCAAAAAAGAATGTTAATATTAAAGAAAAAACATTCAAGGGGCATTGGGACACCTGCTAAGGTCGTGCACCTTAATTTTCTGCTTTTACAACTGATACGGTGATATTCATTTCAATAATAACTAATTAATCAGATAACAGTATTTAGCACAGAGCATATTACGTCAATTTAATGTTGGAATTATTTTAGTGAATTGTGAAGAAAGAACCTCTTCGTTTTACGCCACGCTGTTTTCAAACTACAATTTGAACCATTCAGTAATTAAAATTCTTTGCGCAAGATGACGCAAGAGAAGAATAAATATGAAATAAATTTTTTCAGTTATATTCTGGACATCACCCTTAATTCTCAGTTTTTTATATGACATTTTCAAATTCAAGGATAGATGACAAAACGCTAGAAAATTATTGTATCAAGCTCCAGGTTAAATAATCTTTGTGTCATAGATTAGCAATTTCGTAGATGCAGCCCACTTGAGACGGAAAACTGTCCACCTATATTAAAAACAGCTCGCTCTATTAATCTCGACGCGGCCCCGCGTCGCGACGCTCGCGTCTGACACTTTATGCGTAATATTTCAAAGCTCGTCGAAATGTGACGAACGCGGAGGAACACGCGACAGTATGGCGACATGGTGCACGACACGGTGCGACGCGGCAGCGTTCCGATGCATTTTAAATTACGCGTCAAACGAGGCAGATCGAGCGAGCTTGAAGTAGCTAGCACATTAAACCAGTAAGCCGAAGCTAATGAGCACGATCAAAGGCTGTACTTGAGTTGACGACTTTACAGCTGCTTTCCATGCTCTTCGCTTCTCGGCAAAAAATGATCGACGACCGCGACGATGTCGATGAATTATACAAGTTAATCTCAAATTATCCGGAAACGTCGGACTACCGTCTTCTACCGCTTCGTTCGAAAATTTCCCACACGTCTACGAAGCATACATTTGTTATACTTCAAAGGTTCCACGAGTTCGCGTACTTTTGTCTTTCCGAAATCCTTACTTGCGAGTTTCCGATCCCAACAACATCTTATAAAGAAATTTCTGTATGGTAGGTTCGATATAGAAATACATACTTCGATACCGTTATACCTTCTTTCCTATTTCTATACGTCGTGCTACCTCGAATCCTCTCCTGCAGTATGTTTCCTTCCTCACTGAGCCAAGAAACGCGTAACTTCTCCTTTCCAGATTTTTACCTCCACGAAATAGCTTGTTATAAATATAATAGATTCGACTTGAGCTCTTAAATTTGTCGTATTTATCACATCGTGCTAGCTTTTTGATGCTATGGAGCTTTTCGCGAAGAGAACCCACGTAAAAATTTCTATACGACCGCTACTTGCACTTCTCTGCTACCTCCTTCACTTCAATATTCGTTGACAACACCTTTTTCAAATGTAAATATGATATGTATTATTCGATGAAATTTACAAATTACTAGAAATAATATGTACATAAAAATCCCAGGCCATTTATAGCAATCAGTTCGAAATGCAACGAGGAAATGTCACATTTATTTCTGCGGGATCAGCGAGTTATTCCACCTACACTACGATTTATTAACCAATTATGTGATGATATTCTGTGTTGTGACTCTCGCGAGAGGATTATTTACGCTCACGGGATCATAATTCGAAATGTGCATTACAAACTAATTAACACGGACACTTTTCGCGTCTGTTTAGCAAAGACCCTTATAAAAAAACATTAAAATCGATAACTAGACACCGGATTTTATACATTTATGATAAAAACGACTAAATGCAATTTAAAACAGTTAAAAGATTCAGAGACTTTAAGAGTATGTATTAACATTTTATTTTGACTATGTTAAAATCATTAGTGAAAAATATAAATTTATATATACCTTCTGTTTCTTCCAATTGATGTACAAATTTTTTGTTTTGCATGAAGATCCGGAGTCTATCAATAACGTTAGATAATCGAAATCGAATCCCATTTGCAGATGATTGCCGACGTGGTGGAGTCTATGAAATGGGGTACATTTGCGGCTATATACCAAAACAACGACGGTCTTTCACGAATCAGACAGGCTTTGACACTCAAACGAAGCAAGGACACTGTGGTCACGATAAGAAGGATCGGCGAAGGGCCGGATTTTCGAGCTGTCCTAAAGGACATTCGTAATCTGTCCATCAGCAACGTGATCGTCGACGTCGAGCCACATAACATCATGGACGTGCTCTACCAAGCGAAGGAGGTCAAACTGCTCGCAGACTACAGCAATTTCTTCATTACATATCTGGTATCGTTCACTTTGAACGTTTAATCTTAATTAATAGCAACTCTTCTCTGGTTTTAGCAATTACAGAAATACTTAAAGAAGTTTCGTACGAAACGAGACTTAAAGTTTCCACGAAGACATTACAAATTAATCAAAAATTTGAAATACGGTTGATCTGAATATTTCATAGTTTCATCTTCCCCTTTGCCGAGGTTCACTTCAATATTTAGTCGGGAGTGGATTGCAGTTAATCGGATTATTCGTTTATAGTGGCTACCGTTGGTCTCCAATGAGCTATGGCGCAGAACGAAGTAATTCATCAGATATCAAATGAATATCGCCTCGCTTTCAGCGCAACATTTGTGTTTTATTATTAAAAACAGCTGTTATAAACTCGTCCAGGGAGTAATAGCCGGGTCGCGAATTCCCAAACATAATGGAAAATCGTTGTAAACGATACAAAGTGAGAGAATATTTATTCTGGCGCAATTACATGCAACCATTCTTGAACAGACAATTAAAAATATGAGAAATTATCAAAAACATAAAACGAGTATTAATATACTGCCATTTTCATTTACATTTCACCAAGAGTAATGACTTCCGCGTGTTCCGGAATATAATATCAGTTAGCATTCCATCGAATTTAGGTTTCGCCGAAATTAATCTATAAACTGATATATGAAACGCGAGAACGCTTCAGACGGCGAAGTATTAATAAAACAGACAGCGTTACGCCCTCGCCATTTTGTTCGCCAACAGTTTGTTGCCGTGGCGCAACTCAAAGTAGATTTTCCGCGTTTCGCGGACCCGGTTTTCCATAACAGGCGGCTTATTTCGGGAAATTTACTCGCCTCCGTTTAATGCAAATCCCATGTTGAAAGCAACAACATTCAGGGAACGCTAGATTATTTATGAGATTGATGCCAAGGAACGTTTCACGAGCTACCCCTTACGTCGCAAGAATGCGAATTTCACGGAGTGCATTCATTTTTCAGCGCTATTTTAAGAATGTTGTTATTATTCCAGGAAACGTTAACCGAAATTTTAGCAACAAGTTGCGCACGGTTGGTTTCGGTAGTTCTGTTTGTTGAATATCTTCAAGTAGGAAGATAGAAAGTGCTTCAAGACATAAATTTAAAATTTAAAATTTTTTCTAAATTTAAATTTTCAAAATTAAAAATTTTTAATACTTTCTGAATTTTAAATTAAAGAGGGGTTTAATTATCAATTGAAATACATAACTCGAATTTTGAAGCTTCCTAACGAGAATTGCTTTATTAACAAGGTGCTTTAATATTTGATACAAAGCATTTGGAGAGAGAGTCATTTAAATATTCGAGTAATTGTATTCGTTCGAACATTTCCAAGATTTGATCATTAATAAAACAGTGGTCGAGAGCGCATCGGCGAAGCAACTCCATTAGCCGTTGGAATCGTCCGGGCTTTTTACTAAACGGTCCTATAAATTATGGCAAGTAATTGTTTTCAACGATACGCGGGCGAACGTTGTGTGGTCCGATGTTCGGACTCTGAACACAGCTTCGTCCACCTACGCTCCCGGAATCCGCTTTTTATGACGCATTACTGGCGAACACGTAACAATGCCTCCATAAATAACAACGCTCTCGGTGCACCGACGGTCTTCACGCGAGGTGAATAATGTTATCCTTTAAAAAAAAAGAAAAAAGTACGAACGAAACAATAGGTATACGACGTGGAAGAATCCAAGGCAATGCTAGTTAAAAATGTCGACTCGTCTAGTAACACCTTGCCTTATAATATCGTGGCTGACTTGTGATGAAAACTCTGAACAGATTCTGATAAAAATGTATGTTAATAATTTCCTTCAAACCGAAATAAAACTCTGTTTGGTTTTATTAACACTAAACGTACCGACCATCAAAAGTGACTGTATAGTACTATAAAAATAACAAGATTCAATTTATTTATATTTTGTGCGATTTAAAAAATATATTCCCAATAAATTACCATGAAAAATTAGAATTTCCATTAGAATTTCAGTAATTGTCTAATAAAGAATCTGAAATGGGTGATTTGATCCCTCGTGGTAGGTTTACTATTAATTCACAGCAATTGGAGGACATACAGCCATATAATTTATATCAATATTCTCCTTTTTTTAGAACATTACGATCCACAAAAGAAGTTCTAATCACTGAAACCGTAAAATAAATCGTAAGGCAGGGGGTTAACATTTAAACGACGAGGGTCAAGGTCAATTTCAACTAATCATACAAAATCGAACATTTTATACGTAGAGAAATAATCATAAAACTTGGTTTTGAAATGTCATGCGATACACGGCCTCGGTCTCTTCCTCTCGTTCCGTTCGTTTCTGCACGGTTTAAACATCCACGTCGAAAAAAGCGAGGAAAATAGTTCGTACGGTTTCCCGTAGGTCGTACAGTTTCCTAAATCTGTTTCCCCTCTTTTAAAAACTGTCACGTTGTAACGGCCGGTTGAGGAAGCTCTTTGATAGCCGCGCACCAGTCCGGATGAAGTTGTTTGAACGTTCCTCTGCTGCTTCGCAAATAACGAAATTTGTCGGTGTACCGGGCGTCGCGTCGTTGACGGGAAGGGGTGGGGGATGAGGAGGAGGTGTACCTGAAGAATCCGTGAGAAATTTCACGATGCATCTATATTTGTCCCGGCTGTCGAGAATTTCGAGGAAGGCACCTCGTTGAACGCTGCCAATCGGCTCACGAGTCAAGGTAAGACATGGGGCGGACCCACGTCAACGTCAATGTTCACGGCGACCTGATGCCGCGATTTCGATAACCTTAAACCGCCTCTCGCTCGGCAATCGACTTTTACACACGGCAAACACGTTTTAATTGCCCTCGATCTACACGGAGTTCAATTCAAGCACGAAAAGATACTTCTGTACATCGGTGTGAACCACTATTGATCCGATTACACAAATTCTCTAGTTTTCCTTATTTTTGTATGACCTTCGCCAACTTATTTGTGAAATTTTTCTTATTAAACGGGTAGGGTAGCTGCACCAGTGAATGAACATTTAAGAAATTGTTCAGGAAAATATTTTATTTCAAAAAAAACTATGTGAATTAAAGGAATCTCATATATGCCAAATAGCTCCCTATACTTCATTTGTCAAAAATAAATGAACACAAATACAATGAAATTATTATTATTCTTCTTTATTAAACGTTAAATCAAAAATATGAAAAATACCAGTCAATGAACACTACATTCTAGTAATTGAATAATGCTAGTCCAATCAATGAACAAAATTACTAAACAATATTCTCCTATTTATTTAACTCTTTAATCACAATTTTATCGCTAGTATGCCGTCCGGGTTAAAATTTGTTGAAATATACAAAAGTGTTTATTTACTGGTGCCCGTTCATTCACTGGTGCAGTTACCCTAGAGTCTTTTCTCCATTGAAAAACCTGTAAGGGCAGTGATGATTTGACTATTTTAATCGGCCAGGCTCATTATCGACAAAGGCAGGAGATCGCGTTCGAAAGAGAGACAAGAGCGTTCGCAGACGCTTAATAGCAAGGATCATGGAAGTAATTTGTGACACGTGAATCCAACGAGGAATGTATTTCACAGAGAAACCTCCGACAAGCAAGTTTGTTGTTCGTGACGTGCGGAGGCTGTAGTTCCAAGAAAATTGCAAGCTCACGATGAAAACAAAAGCGGAAAAGCGACGGTCGCGCGCGGAGTTTCCCGATAGTTCGAAGAACGAAATACTTCCCGGGCGGAGAACGAACAAAGAAAAACGTTTGCTCGGCCAACGGCGCGCGCGGCACAGGCAAAGTTCCGTGATACGTCTCGTTTCCATTTGCAAATGTGTTTCTTATCGTTACCTTCTGTTCGCCGAGGTTGCGCGTAGTTCCGAACTTATTCTCCGGTTGTTGCAGCGAAACAACAGGAAACGCCGTTTCAAACGCTCGTCCGCCTTTTTCGCATTCCGGTTCGTGTGTAGAATGCATCCGTGTCGGCCCCTTTGGACGCATATAAAGTGACGGATCGCTTTTCTGGGGATCACTCTAGATTCGAGGAACCAACGGACCGAAACAGATGACTGCTCTCCGCCGATCCCACTGACTTTCGATCATTTTTTCACCTTCAGCCATTTCTCGTATTATTTCGACACATTTTTGCGACTTTTACTTTTTAAACGTGAAATATACACGAGTGCGTTGTCCATAATATTTTCTAATATAATGCACTTGGTTTTCACAAACTATTCTCTCAATTGTGGTGGCACACGTCGATATTTACATTTCATTTTTAAGATCCTTGACTATATTTTACGTGTGTATCTGTAAAAAAATAACATATTTTTCGTTTTATCCACAGGACTCCACCAAATTGCCGTTGTCAGATGTCCGGAATCGTGCTAACCTCACGGGTCTCAGTCTAAGAGAAAACGACGTGGACGGAATTAATTGGGTAATTAAAACGTGATTTAATCGGTCGTGTTTTTTCCAGGATATGAATACAAACGAATTCAAGAATTAATTATTCGTGGAACGGAAGCCGCGTGGATTATCCCGCTCTTTTTGTTTCGTTTAACTGTTTACAAACTTCGGTGGTCCGAGAATATTCATTGTCGAGGAAATCTTTTTTATCGATGCCAAATCATTTTTCGAATCGAAAATTATTGCTCCAGAAGTAAGAGCTCGACCAAGAAATTTCGAAAGCAGTCCGATTCATCCGTGAATGTTCTGATTGAAACCAAACAGAGAATTTATCTTCGTTCGGCGTGCGACAAGCAAGAACGTACAGACGCATAAAAATAGCTTTTTAATAAACTCACACCACCAGCCGTCTCCAAAGGGATTGCCATTGGAAAAGCTCAATGAATTGGTATAAGTGCAGAGACCTTGGGCTGGTAGCTTTTCAGGGAAGCCATGAAATGGAAGAATATCAGGAAGACACAGCTTAAACGATTCCTGGTCGCTCGCGTTCGGCTGACAACCACCCCTATCCCTGAAATACTCTTTTTCCCATCGCCCTCGACCAATTTCACCGCGTTTCAAGCGACATTGTCGGTGTTTCCGCATTGGTGTGTTTTAATCATGACTTTTTCACCGTATGCATAATAAAGTCGTTTACGGCGTCAGTCGCGAAAGAATTGTCTAAATGCGCGCCGCTTCAGCCGTTCGGGGTAATTTCTTCATTAACTCCGCGGCATAATGGAGCACCGCGGCCTGTGTTTTCCGAGGATGCAACGAGTAACCGCCCAACCCTTTTGCTGGGGAATCCACCCACGACACAGTACTTATGAGCAGCTGACGGGCTGCCTTAATTTTCGTTTCATTAGCCTCCGCCGATTCCCTTTGTACCAGGAACACACGCGCTGAACGGAGACGCAGACACACCCCTGGACCTACCCGCCCTTTCTTCGCCTATATGCAAACGCAACCCTCCCCGGAAGTAAAATAATTAAGCCTGTTGTTTTATAATTTTGCAAGATTGGACCAGCTTAATGTTCCATTTCTCAGTGCAACCTTGCTCGTGCCGAGGAAAAGCTGCCCTTGTAGGACCGGAGAGCTCGCTTCCTTTTCTGTGATTTCTTCCGAGTGTTTCGCGTACAGTTGAATTGCAAATTTTCATTCAACTCATTAGCTGCGCGCTCAGTTTTCGAATGTGTAATAATCCGAGTACAGTGTATTGTATTTTGAAATAAAATTTTGACAGAATATCCCAAAAGGATCGAGTATCCAAACGTACTCTTTCTAAAAATGCTAACGAATATAATTTGATTTGTGTGATCTAGTGTTCAGGTTTTAAATTCATCAAATTTTATGGACTCAGGTGGAATCGGCAGTACTCTACGATTCAGTGTTCCTGTTTTACACCGCACTGGAGACCTTGAACGCGAGAAATAAGGATTGCGAGGAACCTGTAACTATTGACCCAGTACCGCTCTCTTGTGAAGATACAGAGAAATACAACGCAGGTCCCAACATTACCAACCTTATACGCGAGGTAAAGCTCCATTGACTTTTCCCGGACTTGGAAAGCACGAGCTTAACATCTCTCTAAGCTGTATCGTGACGAAAGTTACCGACTACATGCAATACAAAATAGAATCTTGTAGAAAATCAAAAGTTCGGCACACCAATGCACTCAGAATACTTGAGATTATATTCTATTCGACGTATTATGATCTTTGCAGATTTTTATGCGAAACGAAGTAATTAATAATTGTTTTATTCACCCCCAATAATTTTTAATTTCTCCTAGAATTATTTAACTGTGACACATGGTACACTAAAATGATCTACTCCATAAATTGCACATTACTGGGCTGACGAAAAAATGTTCTTGTCACCTTTTCCATTTTTGACGTTCATATTAAGTTAGCGGGGAGAACCTCTCTTCGATATTTTAGTGTGCGGAAACTTTCATTTAAAAATTGAGAACTTTTTCAAGAATAGAATAATGAAGCTAAAAGTGGCAGGAAGTTGCTGAACAAAATGAGCATCGCATGGTTGCTGAAAATTGTAATACAATAAAGCGAAACTTGTAACAGTTTCTTAAAAAATTCCAGAAAACTTTTCGACGTGTTAAGGAAGAGATATCGTAGTCGAGTAAAAATAATCATTCGTGATTTCTGCAGTTATCGCGACAAGGTAAAATAACTGGACCGATGAAGTTTGACGAGAACGGATGTCGTCAAGATTTTAATGTTGCCATAATAGACGTGAGGGAGGATGGGAATGCTCAAATCGGATATTGGGATCCAGAGGGACTGCATCCGATCGGCAGCGAAGAGGAACGGGAAACTGGCTTGTACAAAGATATTCAACAAAAAGAGTTCATAGTTTCTACCAAAGTGGTATGTAGCCTGGATCACGCTAAATTGTATATTAACTATACATATATTTTACGATGTTTCGTCAACTATCGGAAATTCTGCGATAATGTTACACGGTAAATTACTTTTACAATATTCACCAGGGTCCACCTTATGTAATGGAAGTTAAGGACAGCGCAAGTCGAGGCATCGTGATCGGTCAAGGCCGCTACGAGGGCTTCTGTATCGATCTGATCGATGAGATTGCCAAGCTGTTGAATTTTAAATACCAATTTGAATTGGTACCTGACGGGAACTACGGCACATACAATAAGGACACGAAGCAGTGGAACGGTCTTATCAGACGTCTGCTGGATCGCGTACGTAACAGTATGAAAGCAAAGAAGATTTAATTAATCGAACGAATTACAACGTAACAACCGCTGAGTTTTAGCGAACGTATTAACCCTCATACATAAAATGTTTCTTTTAAATTTAAATAATTAATCGAGCGAATTTACACTAACAGCCGCTAACTCTTGACGAAAGTACTAACCCTGATACGTAAAATGTTTCTTTAACCCTTAGCGCTCGAGTGGTGACTCTGAGGCACCACTAAAAATTGCTGTACCATTATCAAAATATTGTTTACATTATTAAATATGTTGGTATCTAATCAGTTACTAAATATTTAAGTACTGTATGAGTTATCACATCAATTTCATACCTATGAAATTAAAAAAATCATGGAGAATAGAAATATTGTAAGTCGAAGGAATGTTTAATTTTCGAGTTTAAACAGCTCCGACTGCAAAGGGTTAAAATGTGATGCTGCAAATGCAACGTAATTCGTTGATTTCAAACATAGAAGATTACACTAGGATCTTTCATGCGACTATTTCCGAGGAACGTACGAGGCGTGAAGGATAATTCGATGTAATATCGAATGCAAATTTCGGTTTTAGGAAGCTGACCTTGCGATCTGCGATTTAACGATCACCTACGAGCGTGAAAGCGCGGTCGATTTCACAATGCCGTTTATGAACCTAGGTACGGCGCTCTTCCATACGTTGATACGTCGAATTTTTCCGGCGTGTTACGCTTTAGACGATGCTATCTGACCCGTTGTGTCCGCGCCAGGTATCAGCATTTTATTCGGCAAGCCTGAAGAGAAGGAGCCCGATCTCTTCTCGTTCCTGTCTCCGTTGTCGACCGACGTCTGGATTTACATGGCGACTGCTTTCTTAGCAGTTTCGGTAATGCTGTTCCTTCAAGCTAGGTAAGACGGTAAGAAAAATAATAGGTAAGCTGAAACTTCCTGTCCAGGCGGAGCTTTTCCGTCCGAGCTAGTTAAACACTTGATCCTGGCGAATCAGGAAGTTACGATAACGCGATCGCTCTCGGCTATACTTTAACGTATAAAACGACGGCGACGTCGACGACGTTTATGCTGTCCGATAACTTTAACAAATGAGCGACATCATATTTTTACATCATTATTAGACTGCGGATCTATATGCGAAATAAAAATGTTTTCCATCGATTCTGTAAAGCAGAAATAATGTAACGATTGATTTCATCCTGAAACCACTTTGTTACATTAAAATCAACATTACAAGATTCTTGAATATTTTTAGAACTTTTTCCGTTTTTTTAAATTTCATCCAACTAATTTCTTCGTAAAGATCCGTAGTCTAATTATTATATAAATATTTATTGTATTATTCATTTTCCAACACTCATTTTATAAACTTGTGATTTTCCGAACTGTCTAAGTTCGCTTAGAACTGCATTATGGGTTGATTGTCTCAACACATTTTCGTGATCGACTCCCCACATAATAATGCCGTAAACTTTACCAATAAATTTCCTACCATTTTCAACAAAGAACATTTATCCTGTGGCATAAGCTCTGGAGAATAAACGCGACGTAAGCTGGAAAAGTTGAAAAATTGTATTACCTCCTGTTCCCGGGGCTATAACATTCTTGTATCGAATACATCAAGCATTAAATTGTTTAAGTCCTCTTCCATTAAAAGTGTCGTCAGTTTCAGTTTATTAGCAAAGTTTTCAAGCCTCTTTCATTATTGCCCATCTGAAATTGAACGACTGTTAATATATCCATTGGGTCGACAGTTTACAAGCACAGACATATCGGAGACTGCATTACACTATAGACTTCGCACATTTACTTGCAGAATGGCTCCAGGCGAATGGAGCAATCCTCACCCGTGCAATCCGGATCCGGAGGAATTGGAAAACAATTTTACGTTAAATAACTCGATGTGGCTCACGGTCGGCTCTGTCATGCAACAGGGATCCGATATACTTCCCGCGTAAGTTTTGAGCGTACCCAACGGCGTCCCTGCATCACCGCAACTCGCCTTACGCGCGTGCAAAGCCCCATGAGGGACGGAAACCACAACGCAACTGCGACTCTGCAATCTACCATTGCCTATGGAATCGCAATCCCTAAACCGAGCGTTTAACCGCTTCCAGTTAAACCAAATTCCCTTAAACTTTGCTAGAAAACTATTAACCAGTTTCCACGAATTATTATTAAAAAAGCCCTCTTTCAAAGAAAATCTGGAGAGCAAGGGAATACCTAAAAGCACGCCATAGAAATTTCAACACTTTACCTACCACAAGCCTATTAACAGGATTTTTTCTATGCGATTTTTATAGAAAATCTAGCTAAATTCCTATAGCTTTTCACAAATTCACGAAATGATCACAACCAAATTTATTGAAATTTGGACAGAACAACGTCTGTCAGATCAGCTAGTCTATATAATAAAAATGAAATGCTGTTCGTTGGTCACGACATCACGTGAGAACGGCTGGACCGATTTGGCTAATCTTTTTTTTAAATGTTCGTTGTAGTCCGAACCAGGTTTTTATAATACAAAAAATTGGAAAAGTTGCCCGGAAACATGAAAATTCGGGAAAAACTAGAAGTCGCAGCTTTTAATCAATATTTAAATAGGAATTTACATTATCCACGTCTGTTTGCTATAATGATCACTGCGAAATACGTTTTTTTCTCATTTTTACTTTGTTCATATATATATATATCCTATAGCTTTTCACAATTTCACAAAATGATCTCAACCAAATTTATTGAAATTTGGACAGAACAACGTCTGTCAGATCAGCTAGTTTACAATAAAAATTGCTGATGCTATTAGAAGTTCCATTAAAAAGTGTTTAAACATGTACCGTAGATTTTTCAAAATGATGCGGTAATTACCGGTTATCAATTCAAATTGAAAAATAATAAAGTTTAAAAAAGATTGCACTGCTATGAATAGAAATTATTTCTGGGAAAATTTGTGGGATCTATGAAAATACTGTGGAAAGTGTGATAAAAATATCAAGAAGTCAAATCGTAAATTGTGGAATTTATCAAACCACTGCGAAACCTATAAAAATGGACCCGCGAGATATTGTAACATCTCTGAAAACAGGATTAATCCAAACCAAATTCGTACAGTTTGACACGGACAGTGGTTGAAAATAAAACAAGATCCTCCGAACTGAACGCCGAAACAGTGGCGCAAGCTCGATTCGGACTACACATGTATCTGTTAAAACATCGAATCGCTGGCAGCCATAAAGCAACCATGAAAATAGACTTCAATGGATTTTGCACGGCGATGTTGACACAGTCGACGCAGCGCAGCGGACCATCTGAAGAATATTTCGATGGTGACTATGCAGCAATCGGCCGTCGAGTTCTAACGGACACAGCAAGAATCCAGTTTCATAGGCTTGCGGGTTTCTTTGGAAGATGGCGGTCGAGAATGGAAAAGAATAAAAATCATCCCCGATCTCATTATTCTACTTAACAGTAAATTTATGGGACCCGTCGAGACGACAAATTCTAAACGTTTAATACATAATTATTAAGATTGCAAAGATGCATCCATGATGAATTCAACAAATTTATTTCTTTCGGTATACGTTATAAAAAGGGTGACTATCATTTGGATAAATGTATTCCTGTTATTTTTATAAAGTCACGTGAAATAGTCCATTTTCAACAGATTTCAATTTATGCATTAATCGAGCCTTATATGTAGTGTGGGATTTACGTATTTACCAGAGAAAAAGTCATGAAAATAAGTTCGGAAAGCTCCAAAAAATAATGCAATTTAAGAGGATGGATTCTCGTTTCCACGATTGCAGAGTGCCGGATGCGCCTTGTTCTTTCTCGATAATGCAAAGGTGGGGTTCTTTGGTACTCAAAAGCACTAGATAAAACTAGATATTTACGCCTTTACGAAGCGTAATTTGTATTACATATTCAGAAGTATAAAGCAGGGTATGTAGTTAATTGCATAAAGCTGCGCAGCTACATACTGCCGAATAATGCAAATTATCCCTTATAAACGAAGAAATAGGACTTCTGAGGGCGACCGCTGCCTAGGTCGATCTTTTATCTAGCGTTTTTGACTATTGAAAAACCTCATCTTTGTATTATTGATAAATGAGAACGCTCGTTCTGCACCCTTGCAACCCTGGAAAAAACGAGTCTATCCCCTTAAGGGAAAGAAATATCGCTCGGAGCATTTGTAGAAAAGCCTACAGAGACGGTGCCAAAAGCAGACGAGGCGGTTTTTTTCTTTCTGCCGAGTGCCGTTCGCGGTGTTCCCCGGACGATCTTCTTTTTTTCACAACAATTAAGCTTAACGAGCCGCTGTTTGCCGGACATATTTGAGGCGGCTTCCCACTTATTAGCGCCGGCACGGCGCTAACTCTCCGCTCGTAACGTCGCGCGTGTTTGCTCGCTACATACTGACGAAGAACCGACTAAAGACGACAACGACAACGACGAGGAGGATGAGGAGATGAAGGAGGAGCTGGAGGTGGAGGAGGACAAACAGCTTCCTCTACCCGCTTGTTTATGCTACCCGGACGTACCGTAGATTGCCGTGATTTGCATGCATGTAATATTTGGATACCTTCCACGCTCTATTCAATGTAACACCGCGAAATTGGTATCATTGTTAATTTCCTGCGAACCGGTGGCTGATTATCCCGAGGTAGACAACCTGTCTTCCACACACGACCGCCGGGGTGAAGTGGCGACAGGGTAATTATTCCGACATCAGCGAGTGCATAAAGTTTTCTGAACGTATCCGAGGTATTAAGTCTCTCGCGAGTAATTGCCATTAGCAGGCGCGGTTGCGTGAAACTCTCGAAATTAAATTGCCGTGAATGGGGGGAGGAAATATTTGTTATATTCCATCTGGAAGAAGGGGCACTAATCGAGGGGAAAATGTTACCCCCTTCTCTGACAGTACCGGATTAGCCTCGTTCGTCGCGAAAAAATATCCTTTGTTTCTCTTTACAGGGTCTTCTTTGCGCTCCTACGCGAAATACAAGGCGGAGATCCGTGTGCGCGCAACTATACTCGGCAAACAACCGTCATTTGCATATGCGGCCCTTTAGCTTCTGCTTAATTAGGAAAACGCGATGTGTGCTTCTCGGGACGCGGCGTTTCTGCCGGCTGTTGCATTCGAGAATCCTGATAAATTACTCGATCCGCTAATATTTGAATGCAAAAATCTAGTGTCTTGTTTATAACAGTCGGAAATCTTGGAAATCCTCTTCGGAATTAGCTTGTTTTTCATATTGTTACTATTCTTCTTTTGCAAAGGGCACCGTCGATTCGAATGGTGGCTGGCATGTGGTGGTTCTTCACACTGATCATGGTTTCTTCGTACACCGCCAACTTGGCTGCATTCCTCACAGTAGACAAGATGGAAACTCCTATCAAAGGTGTGGAAGATTTGGCGAAACAGACTAAAATAAAGTACGGATCTGTTGATGGTGGATCCACGTCTAGTTTCTTCAGGGTATGGTTGGCGACAGTTCTTCAATGAAGACTAATAACTTTAATAGAAACAGTTTAGCTTTATTTCGAATGCAGGATTCAAATTATTCAACGTATCAGCGTATGTATGCAGCGATGATGGAGGCAAGACCAAGCGTTTTCACGAAAACCAACGACGAAGGTGTCGAGCGGGTGCTTAAAAAACGCGATTATGCGTTCCTTATGGAATCCACCACGATCGAGTACAGAATGGAACGGAACTGCGACCTAGACAAAGTCGGAGGATTGATAGATAACAAAGGATACGGAATCGCTCTACCGCGAAGTAAGTTTAAAGGATTATCAATTTCGATCAATTCGATATATCGATACTCGGGACTAATACAATTCCAGTCCAGTAGAAATAATAATTACTTGTTGGAGCACGCGAAACCACGTTACAGTGCGTAACGAAATTATCGGCGGATATCAATTGCCGGTACAATAAATTAACAAACACCAATTAACGCTCGCCGTAACGTTTGCAATTGTGGTAACCCCGTATATTATTTGATGATCTAATGTATGTATAGCGCAAAGCTACGAGCTAATCGATAGCTCTTGCAACCTCGCGAAACAATAATAGCTGGAATCGGTTACAATTTGATATTACTATTCTGATTTACTAGTTCGATATTATTAGTAAAATAGGATAATGAGTAGGATAGTGAGGTATTGCAAAGTTCGTACAATTCACTGAAATCGAAGAAACGAAAAAGAATGAGAGATGTTCATTTGCCTAAATGTTTTTTATATTCCACAGTTTTCATTTTCAATTACCTGAATTTTTGGCACAACTTCACAGATTCAAAACATATAATTAAAAATTATCATTTTCCAGATTCTCCGTACAGGACACCCATAAGCGGAGCAATACTAGTGCTACAAGAAAAAGGAATACTTCAGGATTTAAAGAAAAAATGGTGGGTAGACCGAGGGGGTGGACAATGCGCAGCGGGTGAGGTTGAGACAGCAAGTTCAAGCGAGTTAGGTTTAGCCAACGTCGGTGGTGTATTCTTGGTTCTTCTATTCGGATGTTGTGGCTCGTTTGTCCTCGCCATTTTCGAATTCCTTTGGAACGTGCGAAAGGTCGCTGTAAGCGAAAAGGTGAGCTGCCACTACTTATTCCCACATAGAATCTTATCTCGCCTCGTGATCTTCCTGAATCGAATGATGAATGTTCGATCATCGTTTAGTCGTCGAAAGATCAAAGAACCATTCCTCCGTGCGCGGACAACGTTCAATTTTTTAACTAATACCATCAATATTATTCCAGTTTTCAATTATGCAATCACATCATTTGTAATTGTTGTAATTAAATTTCTATTGGCTACATACACTCGAAGATTCAACAGGTCTTCCAAAACAGTTATTTTTGATTAAATGAATTCCTATCTGGAAATAGACATTTCGGTTTAAAGAATTGTTAGAATGTCCTCCAACTAGCTTTTCATTTTTGACTTATTGAAACGATTAAAGGACGAAATAATTCTAATTCGCGTAAAAATGAAATCACTGAACGTGTCATTCTATTTCGTATGCACTGACCTAATCGCATTACAAGGTCGTATGTTTCGAATAATAAAGATGCCCGTGTATGCAGCCCATTAAATCCACGATTCGCATAAATCCGTGTTCGGGAGCAGTTTCGTTTTTTCCGCAAAAGAATTTAGTAGTACATGCGATTCCATGGAAGAGAGATTCGAGGGGGTGTAGCGATTCTTTCGAACGATAATGAAAAAGGAAGAAGTCGAAGGAAAGGTTCATTGTGACGTTGAAACGCGGCAGAATAAACGACGTTGATTTAATTAAGCGATGCCTGGACACGAAACCATTTTTCGTCGGCGTTCTTGCAGGTCACTCCATGGGAGGCGCTGGTAGCGGAATTGAAATTCGCCGTGAACATTTGGGCGGAGACGAAACCCGTTAAAATCTCGAAAAGCAGTGGCACGAGTTCGATGGAAGGCGGCATCGGCCGGACCGCGTCCACCGCTCGTTCTATAGTCGGCTCGTTCCTTCGACTGGACATGCTGGACAAATTCGACAAGGATAACAATACGAACGATCGTAGCAACGACCGCAAGGTCAATTAAAATTACTTTCAACGCCGAGCAATCGCATGGGTGGAGCGAGGAGTCGATCGATCGGATTCGACTCTTGCCGGGAACCGAACCGAGTTTGTCCATTACATTGCATACCATTTTAGTTTGCGCATTTAGTCTACTTACTTGATCAAAATTAATTAATAGACTGCGGATTTTATGCATTCATGATAAAAATGGGTAGTTCTAATTTCGGACTGTAAAGGAATTTGAAGAATTTAAATATACCACTGTATTGTTGTCAACCTACGAAACGTATTCAACAAGAAATTAAATATTTATTTCACCCCACTTTGTTGAAATTTAGGTAGAAAGATTTTATTTTGCATAAAGACCCGCAATCTATTAATCAAAGTAATCCCAAAAGGTTCTGTTATGCTTTAACACTGAACCTACCGAGCTTTAACAGTAGTCAGTACATATTGCCTTATAAAAGTAACAAGATTAAATTTATTTGAACTTTGTGCGGTTCATATAACAATATTTACCAAGCATCTTCATAATTTCAATAATTGCGCAATAGAAAATCTAGAGCCGGCCATTTAACCAGTGGTGGCAGGATTAGTGTTAACAATAAAAGACTTGTTAAAGAGATACAACATAATATTGATATTTGCAGTACACTTTCAATGAACTTAACGTGAAAAATTTTAGTATTCTGTGTCGCGCACACAATATGTATCGATCGACATTAACCAATGACAGACGACCAGGGTCGAATGGTGCAAAATGACAGACGACCAGTATTCAAAGAAACCGATGGAAAAAATGCAGCACCGCCATATGCCTCCGTCTATAAAGTCGTCATCCCCAAGAATAGTTCCACAATGACGACGTCATGGAAGGTAGAAATCTCCCCTGTAGGTCCGTAAAGGAATCCAACAATATTTGGACTCGGCCACAATGGCGCTAACGAACCGTGCCCTTGGTTTAGAAGATTTTCGTCCCGAGAAATCACATGGAGGTCCCTCGATACCGGAACCCCCTCCTCGACAAATACGCCGGCATCTTTGTGTCATTATTACCGAGGGGCATTTCTTCGAGTCCATCGATCGTCCACAAAAAGAGACTTTCCACTTTACCGACGGCACTTGCGTCACAGAAATGTCTCCGGTAACCGAACTTTTTGACGTTCCGACATGAACGTAAATCAGAAAGAAACTTTCTATCGGAATAAGTGTTTTGTTAGATAAGAAAATTATGAAGTGTTGTTCTTTATTTTTTTGAAATAAAAATCACTGTCTTTCGTGACCAGTATACGAGTACCTTCTCTTTCTACGACGATATTCCCCTACTCTAAGTCACAATGTCACGTGACTAAGCCGGTACTGACAGAGAGAGGGTAACTTCCCCTGATCTGACGACTCTGTTCAGGAATGGTGGTACTTTCAATTAATTACTCGGAATCACGGCGGTTAGATCTGTGGTTGTCAAAAAGAACACCGCATGTCACATACTTCCACACTTTCGATGCGTCTATAATGCGAGCGGTGGGGGTTTACAGCAGTCTAAAAGCGCTGGATAAAAGATCGATCTAGGTCGCGACTCCTCTCAAAAGTCCTACTTTTTTAAACAAGCGCGGAACCTGTAGCAAATGCTACGAAGAGGCCCTATGTTTTGTATGATCATAAAATGAAACACAACTTTCACAAACAAAATGGGACCCCAGAAACGTTGGGCCCGTAGCATTTCTACTTCTGCTATATGGCTAATCCGGCCCTGTTCTTAACAGGTGTTCCGCGAGCTTTTTGCAAGTGTTCCGTGAAATATATTAAATATATTTAATAGTATATTTATTTCTATATAACGTATATATAATATTATGTCTATATACAACAAATTTTCATATAATCAAAAGTGATCCCAGACTTCAAAAAGGTTAAGAACCACAGCTCTGGACTCTCCAATTTCTAAATATTCAAATTACGCATCGTAAACGTAAATAGGACTTTTGATGGCGATCGCGACCTAGATTGATTTTTCATCTAGTGCTTTTAACTGCTGAAAAATCCCATCTTTGCATTATCGAGAAAAACATGGCAAAGCCCATACCCTTGCAATCTTGGAAATGAAAGTCACCCCCTTAAAATGCATTAGTTTTTGAAGCCTCCCGAATTTACAATATATTCGGGACTCCTTTTCCGGTAAATACCTAAATCAAACATTTTTTTAAAATTGTGACATGCGGCGTTTTTGCTGGCGACCACAGATATGTGTCCGGAACGTTATCAGAGATTTCGCAGATGGTCCAGCAATTACAGGTAAATTCTTTCTGGTGCGTGGTTATTGCGCGTTGCGGGAAACACGCGGAAATCGATTCGATTCCCGAAGGCGGCGAGGTGTCCACAAAGCGGAACACGTACGCCGCGGTTAATTTCCACCGCGCCGCACCGGCGCGAATCAAAGGGGTCTTCAAAGTATGAAGTCGTCGTATCGCCGTGCCTACCAGCAGTTTGGTGATAAAGGTGTAAGGACATCAATTAATACTCGTTTTCATTGCGGCCGTAAAAGCGCGTAACACGATTACGGGCAACATTTACGGCCGGCGAACGAGCTGTTAACTGTACGGTATTTTTCGCAAAGGGACGTTCATAATCGCGGGTGTGTTTCATGAAACGAAATATTTCTCGTTCCCCCCTTTTTCTTTTTTGTTTCTCTGTCCGTCTTTCTCTTTTTTCGGCTTTTTTGCGGTCACGCTGACTTGTCTTTTATGAGCCAACGCGTTTAGAGCTTGACGCACCGCACGGCAGTATATTATTCAGCGAAATGTCGCGCGTTACACTTGCTTGGACACGTCGCCCCGACATTTACCGATTCAGATCGCCGAGAAGACGCGTCTCTTCGCGGTCGGCTGCTTTCCTCGGATTTATAGCGAATTGTTTACACAGAGAGATATTAAACGGTCGTACGAATGTTTGCGCAGATACGGAAATTAATTGAACACAGCACAATAGTATTCTTCGCTATCATTTTTTATTGGCAGTGAACTGATAATGATTTATAGCGAATTGTTTATACAGAAAGATATTAAACCATTGTACGAGTGTTCGCACAAATACGGAGAAGAATGGAAACCAGAACACTAGTATTCATTGCTACCATTTTTTATCGGTGGTACAATCATGATAAAGTACTACAATAATTAATGTATGAATTGCAGTTATTCGAACATCATAAAATCATCAGAAGCAGGAAGTTCGCAGCGGCAGGCTCGCATAAATGATGTTCAATTTGCAATCGATAAATAACTGATAAATACGGACCGGATCTTTATGTACTTATCAATTTTTACGGACCGAGCCATAAAGTCTGAAATCGAACAGAATTTGTTTTTTTCTTTGATGTTCCGGTAAGATTCTACGTGAAATAAGCATGGCAATAAAGTTTATGAAACTTTTTAATATATGACGTTGTAAACGCATAAAACTTACAGTCTATTAATGAGATTCTCGGAATCACGATCTGCGCTTCCGAAACAGAAAATCTCATAATAGCATGATATGCGACTGCGTCGTTCGATAACTTAAATATCTAAAAGCCAGGCATCATCATAAAACCGTAAAATTAATAGATTTATCATTGGGAATAAGAAAAACGAGTTTGAATGGTGTAAATAAAAATGCCGATGATTTTTTGTTGCATCGAGAGATGCGAAATAATGAAATTATTTTAAGAGTCGATCAAATCTTATTAAATCTATAATAATACACAATTTGTCTAATAAGAAGAAAGTCGGAGAAGAATTTTAATTTTCTCTTTCTGTTTCACATAAATATGTAGCATGAAATTCATTCGACGAGAGAACGCGCCTACACACAATTCTTTCATCCCACCGGTGCGGCGTCCTTCTACGACTGTTCGATGAGTACCATTTACGTTCTGTCGAACAAGGATAAGGGGGACTCGTAGCCTGGACCAGCCATTACTAATTAAAAATACCACATTATCCTTAACGATCGCCTATTCGGATTCCGAATATCGGAGAAAATCGTTCAAAGATACCGAAAGGGCAATAATAACGCGCCATGTCCGCTTTAACGACGCCCCGGACCAATAAAGTGTCGCTTTCAGAAAAGAGTACCGAGCGGAATCCATTCCGGGCAAACGTGACTAGTAAAACTCGAGTCCGATGTAATTCAAATGACCGAGGATTTAAACGCCTAGCGGATTCAGATTATCGGAGGAATCCCCCGTAATCGACGATGGAATAAATCGTCGTGCAAGGGGTTAATTAAGTTTTATGTTACGAGCGTCGTAGCGGTCGTTACGCAGGTGTATGGGCCGCGTTATCTACGATACATCTTCATCTTCGCGAGGCTGACTTGGCCAATTGAAGCCTCTCTTCTACCAATGGTAAGCACGTTCTCTCTCTTACTTTCTCTTTCTCTCCCTCATTCTCTTACTCGCTCGCTCGTGCACGCGCTCGCGATCTTATCGCGCCCCAGTGAAAACAACAGGTGCACGAAATCACGGCTGCTACCTCGAGATCTACCGTCCGCGCTCTCATGTCCTTTACGACCGCACCGAATTTCAAATAGGATCGTAAAGTTGTATCCTTGTATGTTCCCCGCCGGTCCTTCTTCCTGATGCAGCTCGCCGACCCTTCTGTATTCCGTCGAAGAAAACTGAGAAATAGGAGAATGTAATATTGATCTGAGTAAATAGCCTGCTGCCGTGCCTGACTTTGGATGATAAGTCTCGCTGCCGCCGCTGGCGTGTATCCTTCCGAGAGATCCCGTGCTGAACAGATGTTTCCGCTAGAGATAGACACAATATTTTGCAACTTCTATTACCAGAACTGATGGGACGGCTAGATACGAAAGTTTCCGACGAATTACGGCTGGTAGAAGAAGCAGTTCAATTAAACGAATGGAGCAGTTTAATTAAACTACAACATATTCGAACGAAATCCATTATGTGAATTCAACATCGAGTGAAACCAAGTTAGCAAAATTACGAATGGGTCGAGGAATAGAAAAATTGGAAAGTGTTTAAATTTTATCAATTAACACTGTCTACGTGTAATATAATATTGTCTACAAAAATAACTTTTCTGAAATGGGTAAAATTATTTTTATGCGATATTTGATTTTCATTGGTAGCATCACCGTAATTTCAACAATCTTGGCGGTGGCAATTTGCTGTTTGCCGTTCTTTTTCTGTAGAAGGCATGAAGCTCGCAATCGCCTTTTCCCTTGGCAAAAACGGGGGCACTGCAGGGGTGGTTTCGCAGTAGAAAAAAGTCTGGTAGATCGACATTCTCGTCCGGTCCACTCGAAAATCCTAACCGAGATACTCCCGACGGCATTTCGGAGTTAGGTATCACTGGATAAGCCGTGGCCGGAGCCATGGCAGCGCAGTATCAGCTGGCCGTTATCCTCGGACCTCTCCGTTTCCGAGTGACATTCGCGAAATCGTCGGCATACCTGAAGCTAGCAAGGGACGAACAGAGGGAAGATCGGTGAGTGAGGCCGTCCACATAAAATCCGAAGGTGTTAAGCAAGGGGAGCGTGCGTGGAAGCTCAAACGGAGTGGCTTCCCTCAAAGGGGGAACCGTGGGCCGGCGTTCGCTCGCCGACTCGTAGGAATTGAAATTGATTTCGGTCGACTTCCATTACTCAAAGAGGACCAGAGAAACGCGCACCGACAAAAGTCACAGACCGATCCTACGTGGATAAGAGGCTTGCCCCCGTAGCCAGGACCCGCTCGAACGAGACGAGAGGTCCCAGTCGGCCGTGGCCCAGGAATTCCTGGCGAGTTTCACCAGAGGGAGAGGGAGCCGGAACTCTTTTTCTCACTCTACACGACCCGCCCTTCTATCCTTCTATCTATCCATCCTTCCCCCGGACGACGGTGGTGTCGAATCAATTTTTGGGTGGCTAACGCTGCGGCTCGTTTCGGGGATGATCGCCAGGGGCTTGCGGACCGAGTGCGGAGAGATACTCGTGGGATCGTCGCCATCTTTTATCTGGGAATCGTGAAATGAAACCAGGTGACAGTTGCTCCAATGATTAACGTTTTTGTACCGGCGGAGAGATCTGACGGGTTTTCAAATAAAAACACCCCGTGGCTTTATCGCAGCGTCGAAATAAATTTCGTCTCTCGACCAATTCTGTTCGGGCTTCTACATTTTGTTTAATCCTCGTGTCAATACTCGAGTACCTTCGCTTCCAATTTGTTTTGAAAATCTATTCTTTCATGTTGGTTTATTTAACACTAATCCTACCACGAAGGGTCAAATGATCATTTTAGATCTTTTATTTGACAATTATTGGAATTTAAAGCTGTATTCATGGGAACTTATTGAATATATTTGTTGACTTCAGCATACATATTATATGTGTGGTTGCTGGAAGAACGCCCCATGTCACATACTTTCACTTTCGAGATATTGCCGTTTAAAGTTTTGATCACTAACGCTTTCCCATAGGACATCGGTTAAATTACATTATTGTTTTGAGACTTTCGAAATTGTTTTCATGACTTTTCTTCTATTGTGTGTGTATATGATATTTGGTCTCCTCAGGGTTTCAAATCTATTTACCAATCTCCCTTCTCTTTCCACTCTCTCTATCGCGAAATTTCAGCCTAATTTTCAACGGGATCTACTTTTTATTACGGTGGGTTCCGAACCACCTTGACTTTTTTTCTAGTAAATACGTAATTTCTATACTATAAAACTCAATCAATACGTGCACTCATATTTTTAGAAATTGTCACGTGTGGCGTTCTTCCTCGCAACCACAGATATATTGTAGTAAAAATCTCGTTATTTTTATAATACACATCAACCACTTTTGATGGTCGGTAGGTTTAACGTTAAGGTGGCATCAACATTTCGGGTTATTATCAACCGCGTTAGATTACATTACAGTACATTACGTTACATTGAGTATGATTAGAGGTACATTTATATACTACTCCTTAGGCTCATGTGAGTTACAAAGCGGATGACGTCATTAATTTTATTTTCACTACTTAGTCTTTCCCTAACTTTTCCTAGGATGTTAACTCTTTGCACTCGGAGCTATTTTAACTCGAAAACGAAACTTTCTTCAGACCAAGAATATTTCCATTCTCTACGATTTTTTAAAATTGTTAGATATGAAACTGATGTAATACCTCATACAATACTTAAATGTTTAGTAATTGGTTAGATACCAACATCTAATAATGTAAACAATTATTGAAATAATAGTACAACAATTTTTAGTGACGCCTCAGAGGCGCCACTCGGGTGGTAAGGTTAAATCTGCTACGTTCTACCTGTAGAGATGGGCACTCAATCAGGATGTGTTTAACTGAAGTGGGAACTTCGTAGTTGGGGGTTTCTGAAACTTTGCTGAACACTCTTGTCGACAGATCGAAACATTCGTCTAGATTGTTTATTTTTGGACAATTTCAGTTTGATTTATATTCGAAGCATGAAAATATTAAAAATGAAACTTTCACTTACAACAGCATCCTTCCGTAGTTTATCTACATTTAATGGATCATTTAAAAATCATTTTCTTCTTGGCCGGTAAATTGTTCTAATCTGTCACCCAGTTGCTTTCATGACTGACGGTAATCATCGGAGATGCGAGACCACCCGGTAGATACCACTGCAGAACTTCCGGAATCTTTCCGTGCTAGGACTTCCCGGGAAAGGGAGTTGGACTATACTTCCAGGAACCTAGACTCTGTTGGAAACGTCGGGGAATTTCAGAAATTTTCGCTCGAATTCGTAAATACGTGTGTATTACATTGGTACACGGACATTTCAACGAATCGATGAATGAATTGGGAAACGTACACCAGGCCTGACGAGGCGTGGACGAATGTTTGTCCACCACTTACTTCGGAGGAGGGGGTAGGCGGGTTGTTTGTCGACATCTGATGGAGGGATTGGCAAGAATCAATTTTTAGATTGATGAACTATGGAAGAATATGTTCGGAATTTCTTCGCCGTTCGAAGACCTCGAAGAGCTCCACGATTGAAATCTATTTGATTGCTTAATAGCATGCAATTGATTGCAATGGGTTCTTTATTCGAATCGTTAACGAGCAATTAGTCGGATCCTGCTGCTTGGTACAGCGCAGTTTTCAACGTCGGTTATTCCAGTAAGATATTTTTCAATTCTTTTAATCTTTCTATTACTCGAAGTTTCACCTACTCGTTTCCATCGTAAATGTATGAAATCCCATAGGTAGATAAATGAATCTTTAAGGTGCAAATAATATTTCATTTAATTAGAAAAATACTGAAATAGTAAAAAATTCATTTATTAAAAGTTTTAACGATGTGCATCATTCGATTCAACGTACCGTGGTGCGAATGAATTTTGTAATCAATAGTTGCCGTGACGGAAGAACAAGCAAGCTGTATTGATTCGCAAGATTTATTTCCTGCCAAGTCTAAAACACTCCAGAGATGCTTTGGACGCCCCCGAATATAGGCTATTCCATCGCGTGTACACAGAACAAAAGAGGTCGCACATAGTTTACGTATATCGCAGGAATTTCAGTATAGTACGCGCCAAAATGTCGGCACGGTGCAGTTTATTAGTATGCAAAGTGGAGCGAGAATACGAAATGTGCCGAAACTTTGCTTTAGAATATCAAAGGAAGACTATTAAACCAGATGCTTCGCCGGGATGGATCTACGAGGATAAGTCACATTGGCCCTGGTTCAAAATTGAGTCTAATTTCTCAATCTTCGTGTTAATAGACTCGGCAGCAATTTTCCAGAAATCATATAACAAATGTTTTTATCGGCCCTGTTGATATTTAGTCGAAAGTAATAAAAAAATTGATCCTCCGTGATCACTACGTGCTTATCTATATCCTCCTATCATTAGACTTCGTGTTTTAGGTCATTATAGGATTCGTAACCTCATGTAATGATCTGTTAATGGACACATTAGATTCTAGTAACCGCTACCGGGGTCCATTAAGCCGTGTTCCATAATTAGTTAAGTACACACGTACTCCACTGAATTTCGACGCTATCCTCTTTGAAAACTCTGCACCAAAGATACTACAATGTCCTCTCATTTTTATCAGAAACGTTACACGGCTCCAGCACCGACGAGTTTCAATCTATGGAATTTTTCATTTTCTTTACATATTTTTTCACGAATATAATTGAATTCTCGGCTTGCAGCTCCTCGCGCATTACTGCGGCAGAATTCAATTTTATTCTATCGTATTCTCGAAATTAAATACGACAATTTTTCTAGTCGTTCCTTAATCAAATTATTCCTACATAAGGACATTCTAAAATGTCTTCCAATCTTGCTGCTTTCGAAAATTTGAAAATTGTGAAAGTGGTAACCTTACTCGAGTGAACCACTTACGGTTGTACAATATACTTATTGATATACTTATTTATACTGCTGCAAAATTCAATTTTATTCTACCGTATTCTCGAAATTAAATACGACAATTTTTCTAGTCGTTCCTTAATCAAATTATTCCTAAATAAGGACATTCTAAAATGTCTTCCAATCTTGCTGCTTTCGAAAATTTGAAAATTGTGAAAGTGGTAACCTTACTCGAGTAAACCACTTACGGTTGTACAATATACTTATTGATATACTTATTTATACTGCTGCAAAATTCAATTTTATTCTACCGTATTCTCGAAAAAAATACGACAATTTTTCTAGTCGTTCCTTAATCAAATTATTCCTACATAAGGACATTCTAAAATGTCTTCCAATCTTGCTGTTTTCGAAAATTTGAAAATTGTGAAAGTGGTAACCTTACTCGAGTAAACCACTTACGGTTGTACAATATACGTATTTATACTGCTGCAAAATTCAATTTTATTCTACCGTATTCTCGAAATTAAATACGACAATTTTTCTAATCGTTTCTTAATCAAATTATTCCTAAATAAGGACATTCTAAAATGTTTTCCAATCTTGCTGTTTTCAAAAATTTGAAAATTGTGAAAGTGGTTACCTTACTCGAATGAACCACTTACAGTTGTACAATATACTTATTGACACGCTGTTTTGGGGGAGTCGTGTAGGAGCGTAGTGAAAAGATAAAATGAAAATGTCGTGAAAAATAGACATTTCGCTGGGAAAAACGAATTTTTAGAGAATCGATGGCGTCGGAATTCAAGCGTGGGCGGCGTCCCGACGCGGCGCGGCGCGGCTCGGCGGCACTGCACAGCGGTATGCAAAGCTGGAGTCCCGGGGAACCAAGCTCCACGATGATGGTATCGGCGCTTGTTAAGGGGACTCCAGACTATCGCAGCGGGGTGCTTCCCTCATCGGCGAGGCTTCAAGAGAGCGCGAGGCCTCCTCGCCAGCCCACGGAAACACCGCGCGCCTCCAGACGGATCGTTAAAAAGTAAGAGAAGTAATGGCCCTATGCCGAAAGTGGCGTCATGGGTTCACCGCGCGGCACGGTGATTCGCCCCCTTCGCCAACGGCGAGAGTACCGATTTCGAGGCGGGTAGGAGGAAAAGGCAACGAAGGGGGAGGACGCTCGTCGAACCTCTTATTTATCTCGATCGTTTCGCTAAAGTTATACCGGCAATAATGCGGTATTGACTAGGCCGAGGGTGTTCATGCAAATTCGGCATTTTAGAAATTAATGTGTGGAACCTTGATTGTATGAACTGCCGTGACGGCTTGATGCACATACAGCCAGTCTCGTAGTTGATGGTACACACTTTAACCCTTGCGTGGTCAACCACAATGTATAGATTATTTAAAAACGTTTGCATTAAACATATTTGCACAAATTCTCATTTTAAGTTTCTCGTTTGAATGGACATTCAGAGAAACTCTGCCAAGCTAGATGGATTAGTTTACTGGACCATATATGACTGTATCATTTTTTACAACTCATTACAGGCGAACATCAAAAATTTAAAAATCGTGACCTTTACTTTTCAAGAAATTAAAATAAATAAAAATCTATTCTAATAAAAATGCCAAGCAATAGAGCGGGGTTCAAATCCCCGTTGGGTAAGAAAGATTTTTTCTCCGTTAATCAATTTTTCGTTACATTCGACTTCCGTAACGCTACTTACGTAATGCTAGAAAATTGTAGCCCACTCAGCAAACAAGTTTCATTTCAAAAACTCTAGTAAAAAAACTGAAGGTGTTGGGTTCAATTTTGAAAAGGTGATTCGTTCTTAAAAGGTGTACGAAGACTTTGTACACCCACTGTAGTTAAAAAAAATGTGGGGGCGCGTAAGTGTTAAGCCCGAAACATTGAAACAGAGTGGATTATAAGAAACATTAAGCGTATTTTAATAACGATAAACAAGATAGCCGGCGATAAGCGAGGTTGCTGGCTCGTGTAGACTTATGTGGGTGACCGGCCTCCATCCGTGCAAACAAGTAGCTCGTGTTGGTTCGTGTAAGCTGCTCTCCAACAAACCACCTTGTCTTGGCTTCCTTTGTAGTTACCGCCTCTAGGGCGAGCACAGTAGACACGTTTTCGCTCCCTAATAAACACAACTGATATATAATATATGCCTAGTGGGCCTGCTTATGGTGTACCTTAAGCGGACGTCCGAAAAAGAAATGAACACGGAGCCTGATATATGATGCATCGTGAATTATCATAAAACGATATTTCACTTTTTTTCCTATGAAGACGCGGATCTTCGAAACCGGCTGACTAAAGCGGCATTAAAAACCGGAGAGAAACGAAAATAATCGAGCCGTGCCGAGCTGTAAAGCCCACAACGTTGAAGGGTTGCTAATTGGGGGTTGGCGTAATTCTTCTGCACAGTAGCTCCACTAAACTTGTCCTACTAATTCACCTACGACCAAACTAATTCATTCCCGACTAAACCGGAGTTTGTTTAAACGTTATGTCAATCTTCAATGTACTATAAGTCGATTAAAATTAATAATCATTATATAAAGTTACTAGAAAGTACAGGTATATGATTTTGAATCTTTATAGGAATATGTAAAAATATCATATACGTGATATAGTGAACGTGTACCAACTCCGTAACTTTTACTACTTCCTCGAAGCGTTCGCTCGCGTTTGATAACAACTTTGTTTTCTAATAGTGAAATTATTTACAATGCTTCCTGATTACAATCACATAAAGAATCTGACGGAGGGGTAAAAGATTCATTTGTCGCAGAGGCATTCGGTCGGCTCGAGGAACCTTGCGGTCGTGCAATGCATCTTGCCGTGCAAAAACCGGGCAGGCGTGTGCAAAGCATCGAGAGATAATCACTGCCACGTGGCTGCCGCCACGCTGACCCGTTTTTGCGAGCATTACGTATCCCTAATCCGGACCAACGGCAGCCATAATTGTTTCGCTTCTGTTCAACCGTTCGTCACCGTGACTGTAATCCGGTGAACTTGCTTCGGCCATTTTCAAGATACACTCGCTTTACTTGAATTGTATTTTTTGCTCGCTATATCATCATTATTATCATCATCATTATTACGATCACCGGTTCTATAAATCAATTTATGTATATCAGTTAGGGAACTCTTTATGAAAAATTAAAAATTTTCTATCCGAATCACAACATTTTCTTTCCTAATGTGTTTAATGTATCGAAAATAAATTGTTCGAATGTTTGTTACTATTAATATCTTAGTATCGATCGTAAATAGGTTTTAAACAAAATTTTTAATGGTATCAGCGCACTGGTTCGATCAAAAACTACTTCTACGCTATTTGCAAAATATCACAAAATCAAAATTTCGACGTTTCGATCTATATTTAGATCATTTTGTTACTATTATGAATTACACCCATCGATATTTTTATCATAAACGAATTACATTACATTTACCTTTGTCGGAAGCCGCGGCGAATAAGAAATTCTATTATCCTCCGATTCTATTAAGAAATTTTAATAATTCCCGTCACGTAACCTTTTGGATATTCTTCAACGGCTTTTGAAATCGGTCTCGTTTTTGTTTTGGAATAGCGAACGGATCGGCGTAGCCGGGACTATCGTCTGATCTCGGTCTTTAAATCTCCTTCATTTATAAGCGCCTCTTAACGATTTCTTCTCAGCAGGATCCGCCGATTTAGTGCACGCGAATGCAAATGCCTTCGGACGAATTTGTCGGCTGGATCTGACGAACCGACAAATACCGATCACGGCGACGCGGACGTTTCCTTATCATAATGGCTTCTTAGAACGAGCCCTTATCATTTTTACAAACCGGTTTGATAATCTTTATTAATTGGATGCTACTCGCGGCTCATTTTACTTTCCCTTCGTTATTACGCTGACTTACAGGCGACAACCATGCGCCATTACTTTCGTCCAATCCTTTCACGTTACCCTCAGATTCCCGAACGAGAAACAAATTCCACTCCGCACGTTTATTAACCTTCCGTTCGGCGCAGCGATTCTAGGTGAATCAATCACTATTTTGCTATATATTTATATGAATTTTTATATGAGAATTCTATGTATAATGATAGAAACAAATTTTTAGAGCGAGGCAGTTTATACTAATCTATGTACATCTATTTAATCTAAAACGTTACTAAATTCATTTTTAGATAATTAATTGTTCATTGGAAAGCTGAAATCTGTTGACTGATCTGCCGAATCTGTGCATATATGTGTAATAAGTAGACTGCGGATTTTATGCATTTATAACAAACATCACTTTAGGAATATTATAAAATAACTCACCATTCCTCTATAATAACGAAACAGAATCAATGTTTAAATATAAAATTAAATATAGACAGATAAACATGAATTTTCTTTTTTCGCGAAGCCACCGACCAAGACAAAGAAGTTCAAATCATAGTACAAGCTGCGAAGACAATACGACAAGCAGATAAAAGAAGAATTCTCATTGATTTTCAAAATTGTTATCTAAGCACTCGTGAGGATATTTAGCGTAGACATGTTTCAAGTGAAATTTTCTATTCTTCAGAATACTGTTAGACGACCCATTTTTCCAGGTGTTTAAACAAGTTACACGTATTCCATGCTCGCATACATTTACCCTAGTAAAATCCCGGTTCGACGAAGGAACAACCGGCCGAGAAGACCAGAAACGGAAGCGAGTGATACAAGTATATTTTCCCGTGGCAAAAAGACCATAAAAAACCAACCACCGATAGAATAATCCAGACCCTGATCAAAGCACGGTTTCGAGGAGCCGACGATGCCGACGGCTAATTAAGCGCCGGCGGATTTCTCGATGCGGCTTCGGACTCGCGAAAACATTACATGATCGGTCGTCGTATACGATTACGTCGTTTTTATCCGTAAAAAAAGGCACGCAGGCCGCGTGGATATGCCGTATTCGTGCCTGTTTCCATATCACGTCCGTAACCATGCCGGTACATCAGAGGGAACTTCCGATCTTTTGAATATTCCCACTCGCGAGAGAGCGCGCACACGCCGTGCCGGAAGGGACATCTCCTTATAAGCTCACCGACTTGACGCTTTTTAACTGTCGGCCTCTGTTCGACAAGCCGACCGGGCGACTGATTTTTAATTAGATTTTTGCTCCCCGCCGAGACCACCCAAAGAATGCTTTTCAAACCGGACGGAAAGGTTTCTTTTCGCTGGACGAGTTAGAATCGAACCAGACACTGTTGTAACCGATCTCTACACTTTTTGCGCTCCTACCGCTGTAGAAAATGTTAGACGATCGCGACGGTTCTTGCTCGATTTCAACATAAGACACGACATTTTCAAATAACTGTTTTATCAATCGATTGTCAGATTGTTTACGCAAGCACAAATGTTTCTTGCCATTAGGAAACAATTTATAATCGTTTATAATCCATTGGTTTATAATCAAAACACAGTGCACGAAAGAAAAAAAATCGTGTGCTGTTTGAGGAGAGGATGTACCATCGAATTACTATTTTTTCGTTTCCGTTTCAACATTTCTATTTAATAAAATCGTAAAATGTCATGTAACTCAATTTTTTTATCAAGAGAAGACAGAAATTCCACGAGCATGGGATTTTTAAGATGCCTATAAGAAAATGTCATAAAACTTATTTTAAATGGTAAAACATTGGCTTTTATTTTCCCTTGAGCGAACGAAACGACTTAAGTTTCCGAACGACCTAGATATTTCTAAATACTCTTATAAAAGCTTATTGTATCAGATAAAATGTATTATTTTCAAAGTTATATGAATACTTGTGGGAGAATTTAAATATGGTTTGTATTAAGCAATAGATAAATCATAAACATTTTATTATGAACAGAATTATATAGAAGGAACATAACGATAATATACACGTCTGAACTAAACGAAGTATGTTAAAAGAGTGTGAGAAACATCAAGTCTAATAAATCAATGTATTCATGTCGCGAAGGAACGATTCCTTTTTTTTAAACAAACAATATTTTCTATATATTGGGTGATTAAACTCAAATAGAGTAAATTATCCACAATGCTCAAAAATAAATATTATGATTGGCTATTTAAAATACTGTTTCTTCTGTACGGGAAGGGACAAATGCAGTTTCACGACACAGCGTCCTGCAGTATTGTCGCCGAGTGTATTTATTTAGCCAATTTGTCGGTATCGCGACGGGGAGTCGGTATCCGGGCAGGATCCTCGGGAGCGTGGTCCTCGCCGTAGAGTTCCTCGTGCAGGAATAACCTGTCTCAAGGCTCGGTTTCCTCGAGCATTGAGCGAACATAACCGATTGGATTCGAAATCGAGCATACGAGGTGCTCATTGGCCGTGACAGCGCGCAGGGTGAACAGTGAGGGGATGTTTAGTGGCGAGAGGCTAGAAGAAAGAGACCGGGCGGCACAGTTCAAAGAGATGGTGACATGTGACCGGCATTGTGAGCCGGTGAGCCTCTCTATGCCGTGTGGTTACGCGCTTTTCTATTGCGACGAAACGGTCTGGTTCTGGTCTCTCTCTCTCTCTCTCTCGCTCTCTTCGCTTGCTTTGACGGCCGCCTCGCCGACGTCTACTCCTCAGGCAACCCTGAAAACCGATTCGCATCCCTTAAGCTCCTTCTGGCACGGTACGCCACCATGTTCACGACACCACGGCTATAAACGTGGTTACTTTTGCGGTACCTCAAAGTATGCCGCGTCGAACCATTTTGAAACGGCACTCTGTATTAGCCGGAGCTTTGTAGTCTTGGCCTTAGCTGCTTTCGGCTTCACGATCACCGATCACCGATAGTGCGTGTTACAAAGCTGCGATCGACAGTGATCACTTTCAGAAACCTTACATTAAGGGGTTAGGACACAGTAACAAGTGGAGAAAATATAAGATTTTTAATCAACAGTACAGAAATAACTGAATGTTTGATTAATATAAGATTTTGTAATTATGATACGAATTCTTATGCATTTCATCGTCTTTGTTTGGAATATCTTTTCTTCCAGATGACCAACTGGTGTACGGGATTCCTACAAATCGAATTATCTATATAAAAAATTCCAAAAATATTATAAACTATGATATATTCTCTGGGCATTGACGATCCTACATTTCAATTTTTGTGAAAATTAGTAGAATGAGCGAAGGACTGAATTTAGAATCGATAAAATCGAAAAAATCGATCGCCAATGCCTAATAGTTATTCTAATGAAGATAACTGTAAAATTTTAATGTAATTGCTAAAATAGAACTCGAGATATCTTGTACACCGTTTTGAAAAACGTGTTTAAAGTTTACAAATGTAATTTTTCTATCAAAAAAATTTTTAATTTTTTCAAAATATGACTGTGTTCTAATCCCTTAAACATTCTACTCACCATTCTTTGGCAAATTACCTTTGGAAATGTGTGAAATATTTGAATCGTTGAAAAGTAAGAGAATTTCAAAATTTCTACAATCCTTTCCACATTGGACCATCAAAAAGATGCTATAAATCCATCAGCCTAATTAATTTTGAAATCGAGACACAGAAAATATTGTTATTGCGTGTTTGCTATGCATACATACTCTCATATTTCATTGGCGTGGATTACATTTTCCGATTAAAAGAAATTGAAGTGACTGAAAGTACTGAAAGAACTTTCCAAAGGAACCTCAACGTTTTCCAAAGCCAATTTTTCTGTATAAATGATATGTTACCTTCAATTTTCCCAACATTATTAAGAAGTCATTCATTATCGTTTATAAATGGAAATGAAAAAGCAAATTAAAATTTTCAACACGACAATGCAGTTGCTCATGTCAGTCGGAGTATTTTAGCGTCGCTGTAGCATTATAACATTAATTTGGTGAAAGCGTTGTTTCCACACCAACATCTGATACGAAATCACTGTACGAAAAATGTGTACTCAGTGTGCTGACAACAAATAATGCCAGAACATTAATTAATTACAAATTGTAGTCGAAACAAATTGAAAAGAGATACAGGTATATCGTATCCCAAATATAATTGCATGCCTGTAAATTCGAATAATTAAATTCATTAAACGTAGAGGGTGGCTTGCGCACTGTATTCCTAATTCGTTTTAATTATAATATACTGTATTATAATTCTGATTCCATAATTATGAGACAATGAAAGATTTGATTTTTGTTGAAGATGTGTCTTTATCATAATCGTTATAAAAATATTTTCCCGAATTGGCTAATAAAAGCAACCTCAGAAAATTACAAGCTCAAAAAGGAGTTTGATGAATGCTCGCAATGTAAGAACGTGAAAAGGTCAGGCAACATGGCGGCCGTCGGGCTACCGGAGGATCGTGCGGTATTGAAATGGGTTTGCATTTCAAATTAACACGGTCCGCGGATCAAAATGAAGCATAATGACGCACTTTATACTTCGACATAAGCTGCTGCGCATTTCGTGCTTCAACATAAACTGTAGTAACGCGTTTGGACATCAAAGCGAAGCCGCAATACCTCACTTGGTGTTTTAAAGGGGGCCTGCGTTTTGTAACTATTCTGAATCTGACTTTTATTCACGGATGCAAACAAAACAACGGCTGTTTATGTGTGCTTGTCTTTTGAAACCATTGCGAATAGTTTCATTTCGCAACTTGTGTAACACGAAAAGACGTAAAAATAATTTCGTGGCAATTTGTAACGAATGCGAGTTGAAATGAACGAACACAAATTATACTTTCGGCACATTTTATTGTTCCTTCTGTTATATTACTGCATCTTAGACATATTATACCTGTTCAAGAGCCAAACGTAATGAAACGATACTGACGCAGGTGACAATTACAGAATTTTGAAGACTGAACAGTTAGTGAGCATACTCTTACCCGGGACTGTATGTCGAAACTTTTGCAGAAAATAATTAACGTCGAAATTAACAACCATGTATTTATGAACACTCCCGATGGGTTCGCAGATCTATAATTAAATGGAGTAGAAGCTATCCAATTTCCTGTTATAAATTGCTACCGTGAAGGAGATGCACGAATATGGGTTATGCCTATGGTGATCACGTCCTCTATTTAAGAGGACAGTCCATTAAATACATTTTTCTTTTCTTGAAGTGGCTTAAATATAGTTTATTAACGTATATGATCAATTTCTTCGTTTTTGTAGGTAAATTTTTTCGAGTAAAAGAGCCAGCTAAACCGTAATGCCCTTATCATATACAATTTATGATGACTGCAAAATCTCTAGAGAAGTCGTCAAATGAATACATATATTTATCGTCGTCATTATAAAAATACTGTCAACATTGCTACCATTTAACACGGCTTAGTCATATAACAAGGTACATCGTATGCAGTTCAGCTCCTTTTTACGCAGCTCATTAATGTCGATGAAATGAATTTTCAAAATATACTCCATTAGAGTTAAATAAAAGAATATTGCTGTTCACGTTAGACTCGAATATCGTATTAAATATTCACATTTTCTGCTTTTTTGCTAAAAAAGAACTTTGGTCTTCTGAGACCCGAGTGTGAGGTACACGTCTCAAAAATAAGTGTTATGTTATAGGGTTAAAAAAGTTGTCGTTTCTTTTTCGAACGTTCGAATATTAATTCGAATCGCTGTACCTAATACTAACGCGTGAAAATTAGGAATAGAATGGCGACCTTTCGACCGAGGTTCGACGAAAGAACATCGCCGTTTCCTGCGGATACCTAGAACACACCGCAACCAGTCGCTCGAGCAAAAGATCTTCGATCGTGGCCGGCCACGCGGTCCAATTCGTGGAACACAGAAGACACGTATCGCGGCGATCTAAAGACGAGGCAACGATATTACGGTGGGGCCACGAAAAGGACACGTGTTCCGGACACGTGTGTCCTCCTCTTGCAGTTATCTAGCGGCCTATCTAACCGCATTGTGTCCTGGCCCATTGTAGGTACCGGGGCCGGCTTCCTATGCGTTGTCGGCCACACCACCGTACTGCTCCCCCTATAAATTCAGATGGAGGTTAATGAAGCATGTTGGATTCAGTTTCAAAATTTTCCGATCGGCAACACGTGCCTTCGATGGAAATCGGCGTCGTTTTACGCGGCTCCTTGCTTCCTGTCTTTACGAACCATCCCTAACGACACCCGCCGACTCGGCGACCTCAGAAAATCTCAAAAATTCGGCAAATTCGAATATAGACTACGGATTTTATACACTCGTGACTAAAGATAGTAGAAGCAACACAAGCAGAAAAGAGATTAGGGAAATTTAAACACTGCTGTTACATTTTTTCAAATTGTCAAGCGTACACATTCTGCAACAGTTTGTTGTAACTGAGATGTACCATTTTTATTTTGCATGAAGTTCCGCAGTCTAGTCGTCACACATTCTGTATCTTGCAATGAACGTAGACGATTTTAATTTGGCATAAAAATCCGCAGAATAATTATAACCATCATACATAATATAACTTCGGTAAGACGTTTTATTTAGGTATCATTTTTTTATAAAAAAAGAAAATGGTTCACTGCAAAAAACAAGATTGAAAACAGTCTCTCGTGGCCGGGATCAGATGTACGATTAATTATTTAAGGAAACATAGTTTCTTCGCTATCATTACGTTATCGGTCGACCGGAGTCTCTGAATTCAAAGAAGGAATTAATTAAATGTAGACGCAGCTTCCAATATTTGTGGGCGAGTCTTCCAAAGTTCGAAATTTTGCAGAGCATAGCGTTCGAACGTTCTCCGTTGAGGTGTCCCGAAAGTTTTACTAATAATAATCTCATGAGACTCGCCCAGCAATCCGCGATCAGGGAATTACAAGTTCCCAGACTTCCAGGATTATCGCGTTACTTATCGTTAGTGGCTTCACGAAACCACCCGCAACCGTTGCGAATTGCAAGTTATTTGGTTTATAGTGCCCACTACCGGCCAGCGGGTTCTGCGAACCGGTGATTGAAAATGAAACCGTAGACGGTCCCCCGAATATGTAGAACTTTGAAAATCACTGGAGGTATTTGCACAACCGGGACGATCCGGCGGAAACGCTTCACCGTAATGTCGAATACTTATTACTTTCTGCTGAATTCAATTTCTCTGCGAATCTACTTCAAACGGTATTCTTTAAGACGCGGAATCCGTGAATCCGATTAAGTGAATTTTGCTTCTTGCGAAATGTAGAAAACTTCGGATTTTAGACGATTTAAAGAATCTCAATGAAGCGATTCCTCGGAAGAAATAGTACTTCCATGAAACTCTACATAACTTTTATACATTTTTTAATACTCAGTGTCAATAAAACTGTTAGTTTAAAAAGTAACCTGTGTATAATTTATACTAAATCGTAAGTTGATTTACTTGAGAAATGGTTCTTTTAGCCTCGTTTTACCTACTTTATTACACAATGCACAATTCCAGCATTGTCCCCATCTTTCGAACCTTTTTTTTAGTTTCTTTCACGGGCGTATATCAAAGAGGGGTAGCACGCAGGGGTAGAAAACATACTTGCTGGTGTACACGATCGGCTCGCAAGTTACAGCCATCAGCACGCATTACATTAATTTATCGAGTGCTGGGCGACCACGGGGAGAGCACTGGCGTCGAGTACATCGTAATAACAATAAAGTAAAGGCTTATGGGACCCGGTCGGGATCGTTTCCGCGAAAAGGCATCGAAATGGCATTATCGATATTTATTTAACCGCTACCGCTGTAATATTCAGAACGATTGCCGAGCATTTAAGCCCCGTTCGACGCCACTGTCGGTCTCCGCCCATCCGATCAACAAAATGTCCACGCGTACACACGCGCGCGAATGTAACAGTAGTGGGCTCCAACAATAATTAGAGGATTCATCCGCGCCGGTGGTCGCTGTTGAACTATAACTCCTCCGCTGTCTCTCCCTTTTCCTTTTCGGACCCCTAAAAAATGCTTTATCGCTACACTCGAAAACCTCAACAGAAGTAACTGCTTTATCGCTCTTGTTCATAACCGAAAAGTTCCACGCTTATTTAACCCTTCACCCCTTTATGGACACGAAATTGATATAATACCTCATACATTGCTTAAATGTTTAGGAATTGATTAGATAGCAACATATTTACTAATGTAAATAATATTATGAATACTGTTACAATAATGTTAGTCGAGTGCTAAGGGTTACAATCCTTCGCCTAATTCATTGCGAGCGAGATAGGAACAGGAAACAAGTAATTAACACTGCATAAAATAATTATTCTGTGTAAGATTAGACGTAAAACCACTTCCGGAAAAATTCATGGAAATTGATAAATTTTCAGAGGTAATACCGAAAGGGTGTAGCGCGATAATTCATGCTAATATCGTAAATTTGCGAACTTGGAAGAGTTTTTCAAACTGAAAGCAAGGTCACTGAACCCCCGGAAATCAAGAGTGCTCTACCTCGGCGTTTACATAATAATGTTGATTCACCGTTACTCCGAACCCACTCTTTTAGTCTCTAATCCTGACGATTCTCATCAGGACGAATTTCCTGCATATTTCGCGACGAGTTTTCCTCTTTTGCTGACTTTCATTTCAATGTTCAAGAGTTCTCGTGTTTACACTTCCGCGTTTGCTCGATTTTTCCTTGTCGGCAAACTTGCAAGTAGATCTTGGCCGTGATTATTCTTCCTTCGTAACCTATTTCAAGGAACTGCGAAAAGAAAATGAAGGAAGAATCTTTAGTATGACTATATATTTCCGAGGAGCAACAGAACCATCACCACGAATACCTCGTATAACCGTCTTAAAATATTATCAGTACATTACGGAATTTTATGCAAAATAAAAATTGTCTGCATCGATTGCAAGAAATAGAAACTAAATTGAATCTTATTACTTCCTTTAATGATTTTAATAGAGGAGAAGTCATATATTGACATCTTCAATTTTGAATTTCATCTTCTCAATTTTGCTATAAATGCATTTCCACAGTCCAATCACCAGTCTAGAAAGATTACTTTTTAACCCCTAGCCATATATTAACGAGCCAGACTCGCGATGAAGATTTCTAACAAAGAATAACAGATATTAATGTCAAGTGTTTCATTTTAGATGAAATAAAATTTGATTCGTAAGTAATCAATATTTAACACTAAACTTACCATCACTGGACAATATAACCGGTTCCAGATCTTTTATTTTACAACTATTGATATAATAAAAATAATTTCATAAGAATTGATTGTATAGATATCTTTAGTGGAGCATATACTACAATAGGAACTGCACAAAGTCTAAATAAAATCAATCTTGTCATTTTTATAAGGGTGCATGTACCAGTTACTTTTCAGACTCGGTAGATTTAGTGTTAAGCATACAAATAAATGTAGCGATGCAAAAAGTATACATTTTCTTTCCCCTTCTACGACATTTTTGTGCATAAAGAAGATTTAATCGCTGTAACTGTAAAGAAAATGGTATGACAAGGGGTTAATAGAACGCAGGTCTCACTGATATCTACAACCCCAAATCTACCCCCAATGTTCCCGCGGCAATGCCTGTTAACCTTTTGTGCCCTTGCTCAGCCTTTCACCCCTTCAATTGTCACACTTTACTCCTTTTCTTTCCACTTAATTCCTACTTCCGACTGGTCTAACCCCCTTCCTCCTCGGCTGCAGTCCTGACGAGGCGTCTCGGTTTATCGTTCGCCTTTCGTCCTTCGTTCCTCGTCCGCGACACACGCATCCACCGTTCCTGTTGGCCGGCCGCGTGGTGAACATCAAACGTGCCGACAGCCAGGACGCGCACCTGCCTCCGTCACGCGTCCAGGTAAACGGCTCGTTCCGTCCTCCTCTCGCCCCTTTATAAGCATTCTCATTACTCCCACTCTGCGGTGCCAGGACCGTATCTGCTCGTTTAATCTTTCGATGCCGAGCAACAAATCCAGAAAGGCAAGTAACGTCACCCCACAGTATTTCACAAAATTCTACAGTTAGGAACATAACTGATCACACACACTTCAAATCGGAATAAATCTTTTCAGAATGGACCAGACGACTTGAATTCCTCTATAAGGCTAAAAGAATAGTTTAATAAATAGCGTCCAATAAATATGTTGGAAAAATGCATTTGGTCGGAATTGTGAAAAAACGATAGTAAGAAATTGATTTTTATTGTACAACTTTCGTAGCTGGCCCAATAAAGACAATTTCAAAGATGTGTTTTGTAAACTCGTGTAAATTATATACGTTCTGACAATTTGTTTGAAATTGGTTAATCGGTTTACGAATGGTAAACGATGAAAAATGGTAAAAATGGCAGTTACATACCGAAAATCGTGAAAAATTGCAATTGTAATCAATATTTAAGCATTGAAACAAACGTAGCCATACAAAAAATATAAATTTTCTTTTTTCTTCTACGACATTTTTCGGGATAAAGTCGTTTTAATCGCTGTAACTGCAAAGAAAATTGTATACGGCAAGAGGTTAAATATCTTGAAACAAGAAAGGTATGTCCTGGACCACTTTCATAATTCCAGGCACAATTGTCCCCTCATTCACGTGTACAGCTAGACGTAGACGTAGAGCACAATTAATAACGCAGTCGCTAATGGAGGCACGAAATTAGCCGAAGATTGTATGCGAAAATTAGCGACGCTAATATAATTCGTCAATTTGTAACGTTCGGGGCCATTTCTCTCGATCTCCGTCAACTCTCCATGTTTTTGAAATCTGCATACGGGCGGGTTCATAAGAAACGAAGTCGAAGTGTGTCAGACTTCACTAACGCGAAACCCGGCGTGAGTCGTTAGCGAGGCCTCGGAACCGGGGAGTTGTTCTTCTGTTGAGTCGGGGGGAAGAGTGGATGGAGCGTTGACTTCGCGGTACGTAGTAGAACACGTAACACGGTGATTTGACACTAACAGGAGCGGTATACGGGAATGGCGTCGTGACCAGGTGTAATCGAGAAAAGGGGAGTCGGCGGAGTAGGAGGTGGGGAGCATCTTAGAGGGCAGTCGGCGCCTTTCATCCCTTCCTCCTTGGCGGCGTCCTCTCGTTTATCTCTTTTTTTCTCGCTTATCCTCCCTCTCCGTCGCCGCTCCGTTCGGTAACGCTCTCTTCCTTGATGCTGTGCTCACGATGGCTGCCGGAGCCGAATCGTCGTCGTTTCGAAGAAACTGATATCTCTCCTCGCTGTCTCTTCGTTCGGTGAAGATGATTCGAGGAAAGGAGGAATTCATCGTGGAAAAGCCGGCCAAGGGAGACACGGACACCGACGCGCTGCCGCCGAGCCGTCCGGGTGTAGAGCGCAGCTCTACAAACAGCCCGGGGGCAGGCCGTTATTATCATTAATTCTCGCCGTTGTAGCTCACAGACCGTTCTGCCCGGTGAAAATTAATGATAATAACGCTTTTACAATCCCCCATTGTAAACGTTTCCCGCGAAACTTTAGCAGAAGACGACATGATAGCGGTCGTATAACCGACGTAGGTGGTCCACCCGACGGTCGCGACTTTTCAGTCCCCCTTTCGCGGCGGCACCCCCTCAAACTTGAATAATAACATGGAAAAAACATCGGCGTTCTACTAATTAAAAGCCCACGAGCCTCTCGTTATAGTTTCTAGCCGATCATAATGGGGCTCAATTGTGCCTCAGGATGCTCGCAACTCATGATTATTCTACTGAATTAATTATTCTACAGATTGAGGCGTAAATCATTCAGGAAGAATTACTGTCTTAAGATCTCTCCCGGTGCTGACAGAAGTTCGTAACGGGATCAATTAAATGGTTTCTATTGTAGTATATTGGGAGCGTTCACGTGTACGTTTGATGAATTGATTGTATATGAATTTGGACCGGCTTACTGCTATCTAGAATATAAATTTACTTTTCTTATGTTAGCGTAACTGAAATATGTACTTTACTAATGATAAGTTGATAACTATTACTACTAGATTTTTTTTTTGCTCGATATCATTTCGCACGTTTAACACCAGTGGCAAGAGATCGAGAAATAGTATCTGTACACGACACAAGATTTCACAATATCGAGACATTGCTGTATTGAGAAAAAGTAAATTTGCATAGATATTGGCAATTTAATTGTTACGGGACGAACGGGACGAAATTACCCTGAGAGTTTCGGTGCGAAGCTGCTCTTTTCTTTGATCCGAGCACCGGCGATCGTCGCTCCTCATCTCGCGATGCCATACTTGTTTCAATGTTCTTTATTCGCGCGGTATCAGATTTTAATCGCGGCTTCGTTTTTCTCCTCGATTATCATTTCAAAGTCCGCCAAAGACGGCGGCGCGGCGTAGCCTGACCAGCATCGACGGTCGAGTCGCTCAGGATCGTTTCGATTCCCGATCGGCCTCGATTGGTATCGACCGGTTCAGCGATGACTCACGGAATAAGATTCCTGATACGGTGGCACCGATCTTTTCCTTATCGTTAATTCGGCACGATAACATCCCGGCGACACGTTCTTCGTTAATAACGTCATTTCGGTCGCCCGGGATCGGTGAGTCCGCAAAGAATCGGGTATTTAAATCGGCGCCGCCTCAAACTTCTTCGTCGAAGAAAAAAATCTCCTCTCCCTTTCTCTCTCGACGGGATATCTGGACCAGGCACGAATATATCATGGAAATTTACTCACCGGATTACTTATTAGTTTTGCCGTGGTCCTTTGATTCTTTTCTTTTTTAATTCAATGCTTACGGATTCTATAGAACAATGGAGACACTCGAATCACTTTTGCCCTCTGAAATACTTTATGCTGAATATTATTTCATTTTTTTTTTTTGTTAATATATGAATACCGCGGAAAGTACATTTGGATCCCGTCCAAATTAAAAGCATTGGATCTCATCCAAATTGAAGACGAACGCGGTGTTTTAATTTAATTTTTACGCATCATGAAATTTAAGAAGCACATTACATCTTGTTAGGAGGAGTTGGCTGACCTTATACCTATTTTGACGGGAACTGCGTCGTTTGGGGTCCTGACCGACACATTTACATTTTTCTGTGTTTCTAATAAAGCTCATAGTGTGTCACATTAATTATTGAAATACGACATTCTTAAAATATAATCTATTTTAACTCCAGTGCTAACAGCGTCGATCTCGAGTACCAGTTAATGTTGACAATTGCAGAATTAAATCATACATTTGTGTAAATATTTTGCTTATGAACGAAAAAATTGACAAAAATATATAACATGAATAACGATGGACAACGTGCATTAAATAGATTTTGTACTCAAAATTTACACTTTTACAAGTGAAATTTTACCTTATGCGAATCAATTTCAACTATTAAGAATATTTAAAATTACTTACACTTTGCTTGCAAAAGGTTGAAATTGATTTGCAAAAGGAAGAAATTGATTTGTAAAAGGGTAAAATTGATTTGTAGAAAGACGAATTTGGACTATAATAAACCTGTAAACTTACAAAAAATATTTTCTTTTAAAATAAATTATTGTTTCCGGCAAAAGAACTGTCACTCTTGTGTGGCTGTGGCGGGAGCCAAGGTGTTTGAAGAGTAATCGCGATAAAAATTGTCTGTTTCTCGAGCTAAGGGTTGCACGAAGGAGTAAACGCTAGAATCTCGATTCGAGGATACGGGCACGGATTCTTGGAATCGACGCGAGTACGTCGGGTAGAACAAGCGGATATCAAAGAGAGTATCGTGCAGCCTTGCCGGCAGGCAGGCGGCTTCTAGCTGCTAATGATCGCGGTGTACCGTAACGTGCTACACGATTTCAACGATAAACTACAGCGCACCCGGCAGCACCCGCGGCACCGCAAACCCGTTTTTCGAGCAATAGACTTTTTTCTACCCGGTACACCTTCTCTGTTAGCTCGCTCCTTCTTCGAACAACCGCAACCCCCTTTCGACAAGAGCTGTCCTGTCCAACAACTACAAACTCTTATTACTAGACCGCGGATGTTTATACAGTTTTCAATTTTTGTAGACAAATTTGATGAAAGTGAAACCAAATCAAATCCAATTTCCATTGACAATAGCATTTGTAATGCAAAATTTGGTTAAACCGTAAATGGATCCGCAGTCTGCTTATTATGCATCGATTGCAACTCATAATTCGACAGGTTCCAAAAATCTGGGATCGACTACTGAAGATTTTGTAGACAAATTTGATGAACGTGGAACCAAATCAAATCCCACTTTCCATTGACAATAGCATTTGTAAAGCAAAATTTGGTTAAACCGTAAATAGATAAAGATCTGCAGTCTGCTTATTATGCATCGATTGCAACTCGTAATTCGACAGGTTCCAAAAATCTGGGATCGACTACTGAAGATTTTGTAGACAAATTTGATGAACGTGGAACCGAATCAAATCCAATTTCCATAGACAATAGCATTTGTAAAGTAAAATTTGGTTAAACCGTAAATGGATAAAGATCCGCAGTCTGCTTATTATGCATCGATTGCAACTCGTAATTCGACAGGTTCCAAAAATCTGGTATCGACTACTGAAGATTTATCTAGGGGTTATATTAAACATTCAAGAGTAATGTTTCTTTGATAAACGAACATATACGTTTTATTATTAATTAAAAAATTTTTTATTATTTATCAAAAATTTCATCAGTTTCGAACATCCGAAACATAATCAGAACTACCCTTCACATAGCCGAGACCTTTCGTCGCCCCACCCTCCACCATTCCTCTCTGACTCGGTGCGTGCCCCCGCCAGCCCTTCTCTCCGAAATTTTGTTGTCCGGTTACTTCGCGCGGTTTAACCTGGCCCGATTGTCAGTCAGTGGCAAGCTCTGATGCTGCAAGGAGCCTTGGTCACCCGGTCCCGATACTTCGTACACTAGCGTCACGAAAAGTTCCTCATAGTTCCTGAATAGTTCCTCATCGCTACGCCGCAACTTCATATTCGCGAAACCAAAAACAATTCTTCTGAACAAATATAACGAAAGTGAGTACAACACGTTGAGGGAAAGATTCGCCAGCGAGTGTGCAACTAGTATCAGCGGTGTGAGATAAATTTTCCTGGAAGAGGAGAGCCCAGAAAATCCGGTGTCGCGCAGAGGGTTATCAAAGGAGGCATCGCGAGTGGAGGAAAGTAGGATCCGAGGACTATCGTGAAACGGTTAGCGGTGTCGCCAGAGCTATCTCGCCGGTTGTCGATCAATCGGTTGGACAAACTGGCCAAGAGAAAGCAGCGGCGACGAGGGGGGAAAGAGAAGAAAGAGAGATTGGAAAGAACGTTCTCCCGCCCCTAGTGGGGTCTGCGTCAATTAATCTTCCCGGGGCTGTGCTCTTCCGGGTACGAAAAAGAGCGGCGCGGAGGCAGCCGTCAAAGAAAACACCCACAACAAACAAGCGGCAAAAGAGCAAGAAGAGGCCGGCGGCAACAAAGAGGCCGGTAGAAGGAAGAAGAGAAGAGAGGAGAGAGAGACGGAGAGAGAGCAAGCGAAGCGGCAAAGAGAAAGAAAGAGAGAGAGAGAAAGGGTGAAGCGCGAAGAAGAGGAGGTGTCGGTCGCTGTTCTTCGGCCGAGGCCGGCACGTGCGCGCACCGGCTCCTCGTGACTCGGAAGAAGGGTTCGCCTCGGCGGAAGGAACGAGGAGAAGAAGAAGGAGAAGAAGAGGAAGCGTGCGAAGCGGAAAGTGGCGGCAGTGTGCCGCGAACCGTCAACCGGGACGTGCGTCGAGCCCAGTCCAGCCTGGACTCGGTCCTCGTGCTTTTTCATGCGTCCAGACACCACGTGGCCTCCGCTCGCTCTTGCGCTTCAACCCTCTCCGAACATACTCCACGCATCGATCGTTTATCCGTACATCTCCACACTTCCTCGTTTCACGGAATAACAAGACTCGTTGGTGTGTCCCGGCCGTGAAAACCATCCGGTGGAAACGAGACGCTGAGCATGATGGAGGGGTGACCCGGACCGTACAGGATTTCCGGGGGATGTAACCGAGCTTACTGCTGCCGACATTAGAATTCAACTATTGCCAGCCAGACACCGTGCCGAGAAGATGAGGACGCAACTACAGGTGAGTTGCCGTGAGCTCCTCTTAGGGGTGAGTTTCCATTTGATGATGCCCGCCCGTGCCACAGTACCAAACTGTGAAATTTTCGTGTCTGCCCAGCTCCCCGGGAATTTGTTTTCACAGATCGTTGCATGCTCTGGCGAGTTCCGATGAGATCGAGTGGCGAAGATTGTTGGAAAATGTTTTTTTTTGTAGATACCTATCCAACAGATGAGCTTCTCATGCGTCGAGTAAAGCGTTTTGAAAATTATTTGTACGGATGTTTCTCCTGTATTGTCGATTTTAACACACCGTAATGTATCTACTTTCTCACCTTTAAAGGGTCTGACTGGCCGGTATAGCGACCAGGGATCATCTTGAAAATTTTGGATTTTCGTAAAGAAAATTCGAATTATTCCACGAAATATATTCAACGAAAGTTTTTGATTAGAGCGTAAAACAGGGTATGGTGAAAACCATGAAGGTTTCTTCGCATTTTTCAAAAGCGTTCGAGGGTTAATTGACGCGTTTTACGAAACTTAGTTCCGATGAGAGATCGAGAGGCGAATGTTGTTTCTAGATACCTATCCAACGAATGACTTGCTCGTGTGTTGAGTAAAACGCTTTAAAATTATTTGTACAGATGTCTCCACCATACTGCGGTTTTAAAACACCGTAATGTTTCTATTTTGGATTTTCGTAAAGAAAATTCTAGCTATTAGGTTGCTAAAGGTTAAATATTGGACCACTGTTACTCGGAAAGTTTTTGATTAGAGCATAAAACGAGGAATGATGAAAACCATAAAGGTTTGTTCGCATTTTTCGAAAGCGTTCAAGGGTTAATCCTACATCCTCCGAAGCTGCAGGACTATTGTATCCGAAAGCGGCGGGTCGAGAACGATAAATTGGCCATAGATCCTGGAGCAGTCGAAAGAATGCACATCACCGGGGAAAGTAGAATTCCATTGACGTTTATTTCGCTCGGATTGTGGTATGTGTACACGAGTATGCGCAGACACATCGTGGAACGGGTACCAGCAAGACAACCCGATCCTCGTTTAACACTCTTTGATCATTTCTTGGTTATCCTTCCACGGCCTCCTGTTATGTTTCTCCCCCGCACTCCGTTCTAGCCCAACCCCTTGGGTCAGATCCTTTGCTTACGTTTCGAGCTTGAACTTTCAAGTACGATTTAGCGAAAGCCTTTGAACCTGCTCTCTAAAAAATTCCGACCAACGGCATCTGAGGATCGTTTGACTTTTGCCAGTACATCCTCTGGATACTTCTTCATCCGTTTACTAGTTCACGATACTGATTCGTAAGAGGTATAGCGCAATCTATTAAATACAAGGACATTCAGAACCGTAAGAATTGTCTTGAATTGTGGCGTACTAAAATTATTCCTAATAAAAGAAGAATTCGTTCAGGAATTCTAGTTATAAAATAATTTAAAGAAAATTGGAACAGTACAAATTTAACTAATGAACCTCACAGGTCGAGTGTAAAAGATTGACCCTACAAAAGTATCCATTTCTTGGCCAAAGGAGTCATTAATTTAATTGTCTTGTAAAAGAAGAATTCTTTCATGAATTCTAAGATAATTTAAAGAAAATTGGAACAGTACAAATTTAACTAATGAACCTCACAGGTCGAGTGTAAAAGATTGACCCTACAAACGTATCCATATATTGGCCAAAGGAGTCATTAATTTAATTGTGTTGCAAAAGAAGAATTCCTTCAGGAATTCCAAGATAATTTAAAGAAAATTGGAACAGTACAAATTTAACTAATGAACCTCACAGGTCGAGTGCAAAAGATAGACCTTACAAACGTATCCATTTCTTGGCTAAAGGAACTAATTCATTTAATCGTCTTCTCTAAAATTATTCCTGGTCAAAGAAGCATTCGTCGAGGAATTGTAAGACAATTTAAAGAGAATTCGAACGGTACAAATTCAATTAATGAACTTCACAGACCCAGTCCGTGCACTGAAAGCTAAATCGTTTAAATTTCACCGGAATTTCACAGCTAATTCTACGGTAAAAAGTTCTGTAAACAAAAGTGGAAACTACGGTTGAATCGTTTGGGGGGAAGGATTCGAGTGTATCCATTGCGACTGGCTCTAAGTCGTTTAAGTTTCTTAAGTCCCAGTTCCAAACGAAGTCGCGGCAAGTTGGATGCGACACATGGCTTGAACGAGGACGCACGCGATCCTCGAACACATAATAAATCACAGCCGCGAATCTAGACACACGCGACAAACCGCGAGACCGGGCGACACGCCTAAATTTATCGTCGTTCTTTGCCGACAGCTCTCGGGGGGTGCCTTCTGCGTGGAGAGTACGTGGCGCCAAAACTCTCCTCCCCGTCCGCGATTAATTAAATTCGAATTCTTCGAAGCGTTCGAGGCGTCCGCGACGACCATGGAATTTTATTTTAATTTATCGAAGCACGAGGAACGCGAGCCGCCCTAAGAATTCCACTATTTTCGTGGACACTCCGGAGAAGAATGCCGGCGAACCTGCTGAATTTCGTTTTGTTTCCAGTTGGCACAGCTTCCGAGAGTTCGCCCTGTAGAATTTGAACTCCGAGCGGTTCATTTGCTTCGCTAATTTCGTGAATAAACTTCTGGATCTGTCTCGGATCTACAGAGCCAACAATTTTCCAAAAATTCTCGACGTTTTCGTTCTGCGTCGAAACTCTTTTTAAAATCATATAGAAATTTCATTTTATTTCTAACGTCAGTCTACCAAAAAATTAGTTCAACGTTACCGGTCAAAATCCGACATTGTCTGTGCCGTGGCTCGATAGATTCGATGTAACGCCATCGTTACTTCATTTATCCTTTTTAATAACTGCTATGTCACATGTTACGTAGCAGACACATAACTCGTCAATAAACGAGACTCATTTCGTAGAGTAACTTGTTACATAAAATAGTAAGCGTGGAGAAAGTTCGCAATTACTAGTTCTTCGCTTTTATATCGGATCAACTGTCGATGAAGATTAACTTAGCAGTTGTATAGAACTCTATACGGGTCACGAATAACTTCCGTGACTGACATTTAAAAATGAGATATTAATGAACTGTCAGTAGTTGCATTGCGTCAGGAACTTGACGAAGCCTATTCGATGCAAAGGCTACGCAAAAATGAAGAACGCAGTGCACACGACGAAGCATCTTCTTATTGCGCCTAAATACGGCATCGCCGAGTGTAGGCATCAATTCGTAGCATCTCGGAAGACTTCAAAGAGGTAATAATTATAGGCTCTAGCCGGAATCTACGCACTTTCGGTCGACAGCAGCGTTTGAAAATAAATGCTAGTAGAAAACAGCGGCGGCCGGTCTTGAAGGGTTAAACCCCGAAAAGCAACAGTGAAGGGGATCCACGATTGCGATCGTTTGTACTCGATAGAGAATTCCGTTCAGTGCTTTGAAGTCTAATCCCGCGATGCTGGACCGGTCTGTCCCTAAAAATACAGATTCCGATAAACAGCATCGGCAAAGGATTCCGGTAGTCAGCGTGTCTCCCGAAACGGGGAATCGGAAGCGGTCACGGGAAAAGGAAGAACAAAAGGAAAAGGAAGCCTCTCTCTCCTCCGCGGCACCTGCTAAAAGAGGCAAGGTTAATGGCACGCGATACTTGCTTCGGATATCCTTTGGCACCGTGTTCCAGCCCCGTTAATGAGTCTAAATTGATTTGGAGCAGCGCATGACCGACATCAAAGGGCAGAGGAGCAACAAGTATTCTGGCAAGAGAGCCGAAAGGCAGAGATCACAGTTTAAGCCTGTTTACGTCGGGATTCCGTCTGTGATCTCGCGCGCCGCGCATAGTCAACACATCGATTCGATCTCTTTGGCTCATCCGTCTCCTCCTTCTCTGTCTTTCCTCCCCGTCGTCGTTGCGGCCCCTCTATTTCTTATCATTCGCTTTTACCTTGCTGCGTATGCGACGACGGTGTCGGCCGTCTTCAGAAGTTTATTTTCGGAGAGATTCAGCGACCGAATCCTCCGAGATCGTTTCAATTGGGATTTACCGATTATCAGTTTCTAATAACGAGGTTGAGGAACCAAATTTTGGTAGCTCGAATCTTTTCCGAGTCACTGTTATTTTTAATTTATTTCAAATAACCTAAACATTTTTATTATTCCCAGAGTATGCTTGCAACTATAAAAGCTTGACTGTTTTTCATGTTCTCCACCGTTTCCAACAACTGATAATCTTGACTGGCAACTGTAAAAGCTTGACTGCTTTTCATGTTCTCCACTGTTTTTATTAATTGCATAATCTGTGCTAGGTCATTGTTAGTTTAAATCGATTAAAGATAACATACACATTTTAATTATAGCCAGAGTATGCTTGCAACTATAAAAACTTGACTGTTTTTCATGTTCTCCACCGTTTCCATCAATTGATAATCTTGACTGGCAACTATAAAAACTTGACTGTTTTTCATGTTCTCCACCGTTTCCATCAATTGATAATCTTGACTGGCAACTATAAAAACTTGACTGTTTTTCATGTTCTCCACCGTTTCCATCAATTGATAATCTTGACTGGCAACTATAAAAACTTGACTGTTTTTCATGTTCTCCACCGTTTCCATTAATTGTGCGTTGATTACTATCGATCCCGAATTTGGTACACTACGAAATATTTTGGTATGTTGACAGACACGATTTATCTTGCAAGGCATCTTTGGTATTCGCAACAAACATAACTTCTCGCGGCACCTTTCTACCAAGCTGAATGTCCTGAATACGAGTCATTGTCTCGTTGCGGCAGGAATTATGGCCTAAACATTTTTCCTGGCCAGGAGATTGTTGTAGCCGGATTGTAAACGTCAAAAATTGCAGGAGTGGCGTTACAGTGACTCGTAAAGAATCCTAACTGTACGTGGGACAGAAAATCCACCAGGCCGTATCCGCATGTCTGCTATTGCGTATCCAGAGTTCTGTGATAAGTGAAGTAGCCATAAACAAACAAATTAAGACAGTATGTTCTTGTAGCATTGTGCTTCGAAGATACTGAATAGAAAGGAACGAAGATACAATCTTCACTATTACAATATTATATGCGATTTACAATACAGTTAACCCTCATCCGTCCTTCATTTCAGGAACTAAATCTGTCCTTCGGTGTCAAATTGAGACAGTGATAAAAAAATTGATAAAATAACAAGGTGACCAGTTATTTTTTGATGTTTTTTTATTCAAATGAATGAGTTAACATTTACATCTTGGGTTTTTCGGCAGTTATGGGTTTGACAAATAACAAAACAGCATAACTTATTTCGGAAAATTGTTCCAAATTGACACGAGGGACAGATAAGGGTTCATATATTAAATAATTGCAAAAGTTCGTGTACAATTTTTAAATTCTCGTTATGGAAAGGAGAGAAAGAGAGAGCAGCAGCCAGAGGAGATGTTGAATCTTTCACTTGGAAAGCAACAAAACTTCCAAACAGAATCGTCGGTATTCCGAAACGGTGTTCGGCTGGCGCAGGAACGATCAATCACGATTTGAATGGCGTCGCGGCGTCGGCGTCCGTAACTCGGTCGTGTCAATTATTTACCGGCGATAAACCGTCGACGGTATATCTCGTACGTGTAAATCCGAGGGAGCCAGTTATCGCCGGACGAAGAAAAGAAAAAAGACATGGAGGAACGATGCAAAAGGAGAAGGTGAGAGACGAGGCCGAAAGTGGCTTTCCTAAATGCTGGCTGGCTGACGCGGGGCTATTTCTCGCGTGTGCTCACCAGGAACGTAACAAAGTCGCAATCTGCCGGTACAAGAAACCACTTCGAACCCCGGGAGTTGTAGAACGAGGCTACCGACGCACGTCCGACGAAATAGTCTAACTCGCATGAAGCTTCCAGCTAGGAATTAATACACCGACTTTGTCGAGTTAGACGTAGCAGGTTGTCTAGTTCGTTACACCTAAGAGGAGTCGCCGAGTGAAACGACTGACGTCGCGTCCACGTCGACGACGACGACGACGACGACGACGACGTGGACTCTGGCGTAGATGCAGGCGAGGATAACGATAACGATAACAATAACGACGACGACGAGGAAGACGACGACGAGGAAGACGACGACGAGGAAGACGACGATGACGACGACGACGACGACGACGACGACGATGCTTCTGCCGTGGGGCGGTGAGCAATTAGCGACACAGCGCGGCGAGATCAGAGGCTGAGGGCGGGGTGGGGAGCGGCGGCCTAATTACACACGGTACCGACCGACTTCAAAGGAGCCGACAGTTCCTCTCCTCCAAGCCATCCCCTCCGAATGCTGGGCCCAAGAACAACGCTCCTCTTCCTCGTATACCCCAGAGCCCAGCCAGCCGTCGGCGACGCTGACCTGACTAGCCCCCGATACTCCTTTTCCCTCTCCCTTTCTCTCGCCTTCTCCCTTCCCTCCCTTTTTTCCCCTCCCGGTTTCTTCTACGATCGCGCTTCTCTCATGGTCACGTGCAGGACCATCCTCGGACCCGTGTTATCGATTATCACTGCCGAGTTTTCGGACGGTTTCCGGGGCTTCTGGCTCACGCCGGCTCCACCGAGCCACACGTCCCTGGGCCTTGATGCAGTACGACCTGTTGATAGTTCTAGTGCGTGCGCCGCTCTATGCTGTACCTCGTGCTTCGACGGACACGTTGCGATATTTGCCGATCTGTTCATGACGGAATATTGGTCTTTTTTATTCTTGTCCTGTGATGGAAACTTGAGCTCCATTTTTGGATGTTTAGAGATCGTTTTTTAAGAGAAAGCAGGTAGCTTTTAGAAACGAGTCGCGTTGTTTTATTTCTATATCGGGAACGATTTTCTGCAATCTAATAAAAGTGAGTGCTACTCCGAGTTGTGATGCGATGAGTGATCTCGACGTTTTAACCCTCGGACCATTCTCAACCTAGAATTATTTATCATACTTAGAATCGTGAACTAGACTATAGATCACGAAAATGATTACTGATTGAAAATAGATTATTGGTGGTTCACCCTGTATACTGTATACCCTTTAATTGTCGCAGTCGCAAAATTTCGATAGACTGAACGGGACAATAGAGTTCTGGCTTAGAAAAGCAATGATCGTTCATCAAGAAAATGCGATCGATCAACGAGGGTAACGTGATCGTAGGAAGGAGACATCTGTAGCCAGGGAGCCGGGCAACTCGGGGAATCCCAAAACGGTGGACACGCGAGTAGGCACGCGTCTACCCACGAAATCGGTGTCCTCCGCTAGAACATCGGGATCGAGCGGTGCACGGTACGGACCACCTTCTTCAACTTATTTTCGCCGGCTGTCCGTCTTCCTTGGGTCTGTGTCGCTCTCTCTCTCTCTCTCTGTCTGTCTGTCCGTCTCTCTTACTCGCTCTCTCCTGCTTCTTCTTCTCGCGGTGATTCGCGGGGCCCAAGAGCGAACGGGCGAGAGAGCAGCGGCTCTCTGCGGAGTCGTCGTGGCCGCAAGTCATCAGTCAAGTCTTTGAGGTCGGCTTCAAGCTCTCTCGGGGCCCGCAGAAAAAGGCCTTTTGCCGATCTGGCTTGGCGGTGAGATCAAACACTTCTCTGTCGGTCCACCGTACGGTGAACCGACTGTGCGCCGGGACTCTGCTCTGCTCTCTGCTTCGGCCCGATATACACGGATGTACGAACAACGAACGGGGACGCGGCCACGAGCAAGGGGACCACGGGGGTGAGAGAGGGAGGAAGGCGGTGAACCCAATGGAGGACAAAGAAAGAACGCCTAGGGGGAGGAAGGAGGATCGGTAAATAGAAGATCGACGGTAGTCGAGAGGGAAACCGTGAGCAAAGGGTGAACGGGGTGAAAATGGTAAGATTTGTTCGGTAGGGGCGAAACAGAAACTGGAATTGATGTCGAGGAATCGCCCAGCAAAGAGAAACATATGGGGTAGAGCGCCGATGAAAGTGAAAAGTGGTCGGCTCGGGGGTGAGAAGCGAGTGGAACTTGATCCTGAGTGACGGACGATGTATTAACCCCTCGTCTTGTGATTTTTGTCAGAATTACCAGCACCGTGACCAGTCGATATTTCAGATTTTTCTCTTACGAATTATTAACCCCAGACAACCCACGTTAACCAACCACTTCTTATCGAGAAAAACAGGTAAACTTCAAAAAGAAAAACTTAATACAGATTCGGGTCAATGAAATGGTAAAACTTTTCTTTGGAACGTTCGTAGAAATTAATAATGAAAATCAGCTATGCAGATCTTTCAGTATCAATGCACCTAATCTAGCATAATTTCCATTCTGCGAAACAGTGCTGAAATACTCATCAACATCCCCGTTACTTCTAGCTTTATCGTGTTTATATCCCCAAAAACACTTTCCCCACATAATATTCTCTCACTCGGTGGAATAAAAGGAAATCGTCTGAAACGAGATGCGAGGAACAGGGCGGGGATGATCGAGGATTGTAACATTAAACCACGCCACGAACTCGTAAACGGTGAGGGAAGTGTGAAACGGGTTCATTGTCGTGGTGTAGAATCGAGTGGTTTCATTTACGTTACGGCGGCGTCGGCTAATAACAAGAGCGTGCTAAAACGGTATCTGGGCGCGATCCACAAGTTGGGCTCGTCGTGGAACTTCCAAAAAGTCACATTTATAAAAAAAATTTGTAAAAATTTGCTTAAAATGTCTCGCCACATTTTGTTCAAATGTACGTCGATTTCAGCTTTGTACACGTTACAAGTGACACTTCGGTCCCAAAGTTTCTGCATGTATCGAAACGTTATCGTACAACAATTAAGATAATCCGGCGGCTAAAGTATCGACTATTGGAATGTGGGTACATGTATAAACTACGCTCTTAGTGTGGAAGTAAAACTACAGGTTTATTCAAAAACGATACAGCCGAGGCACGCTGAGACACGTCTTTACGGTTCGAAAGAAAACGTCGCGAATAAGAAACGCTCAGGCCAAAAACAGAAGAGCAATGGTTGCAGAAAAATATGTATGTAGATATACAGGGTGTCCCAAAATTCCTTCAACATCCGGAAATGGGAGGTTCCTGAGATCATTTGAAGTTATATTTTCCTTTGCAAAAATAGTGTACGCAGCTTTGTTTAGGAGTTATTAACGAAAAACAAGGACCAATCACAGCGCGTTTACAGCGGACTGATTCTGGCTCGACCAACGGCAACACCGCGATAAGTGAGACCTGTCCTTAAGTCGAACTCTGTTCGCTGTAGTCGCGCTCTGATTGGTCCGTATTTTTCGTTAATAACTTCTAAACAAAACTGCGGACGACATTTTTGCAAAGAGAAATGTTTCTGCAAATGATCTAAGGAACCTTCCATTTCCGGATGCTGAAGGAATTTTGGGACACTCTGTATATAACAACAGTATGTAGACACAATGTATATACAGGTCAAGAGCCGATTCAATCGATCCTTCCTTCTGATGAACTAATAGATCGATTTTCTTTTTTATTTATGAAATCAAATCCAATATCGACAACTGGATTAGATGACTCTAAGCTAGGGTATGAAGGTATGGGCCCGTGGACCGCGAGGATGTTCGCGGCAGAAGTCTGTCGGAGCGAGCGTGTAATGTGTTCGCGAGTGTGGCGGTTGCACGGTGGTCGTAGCCGTCGGTTACGGTGGTAGAGACAGTGGTGGCATTGGTGGCGCTGGCTTGGCCGCTGCTAGTGGTGGCGATGGCAATGGTAGCGGTGGTCCATCGGAGTAAATATATTGGATGGTGGTAGGATTGGTGGCGGTGTCTTCCGCTCTCTACTTGAGCCGCGTGCCCGCTCGCTCGTTCACGCCCGAGGTGCGCCTTTGATGTGCCGCCTACACCGCGTTCTTGCTAACTCTCGCGCCGCGTCGACTCTCGCCGGATTGTGTTTTTCTTTCGCTGGGCAAGAACGATCCTTCTGTTTCTCTCCGCCACTTCTGTCCCTTCCTCCCTCCTCTCACACCCTCCCCTCTAGAATTCCCCCGTTTTTCTGTCGTTTACTCTACCATTCGCGACCGGTAATAAACGAGAGTCGGAAAAATCGTGACGAAAGCAAAGCCGCCACCGACCTGCTTGAAACGCCTGGCCTTGATTCGGAAGCGAAACGAGACGATGCGAAACGGAGGATCGATTATCGTCGGTCGTTGGAGGAATAGACTTGCAGCGGATATGACGTTTTTGCGACGTCCAACGACGAGACCGTTTCACCATTCTGCCGAACTCGCGAGAGAAATTTGCTTATTGTTAGAGTCCTTGGATCCTCCTCGGTCTCTGATTGCTTTCTCGAGCATTTAGAGAGTTCTCTAGCTGTGGTGGCAAACAGGCTTCCTCTTGTTTACCTGGATTTCCATCGAATGCATTAATCCAAAACGAAATTTCGGGACAACCTGATATTATTATATGAACGCGTTATTGTTTAGCCCTCGCCTTAACAGGATGATTTGCAAATATGAAACGCAGAACAGTATCATACATGGAACAAAGAGTTCTTCACAATCGCGAAACGATACATGGTAGCAGTGTATCAATCATTTTACGGGTGCTTATTTCGAAGATCCCACCTTGTACATCGTCCCCTTTCCACGCTCACGGACATTCTTCGCGCGTGCTCGGTCCAACATCCACACGATTTCCGGAAGCCCTCACGAACTTCGGCACACTTCAAAGGTTCTCTCCGCGTTGATCAACGCGCCGGCGTACAAATCGATAATGCGATTCATAGATGCTCCGTGACGGGGTTGAATGTTACCTTTTGTAACGCCGATGCTCGATACGTTGAACATTTTGCCATGGAAACCGCACTGAAATTTTGGTAGCTTATTGTTTGATCATTTCTTTTTTCTGTGTAATTTGATTTTGTATTAAAGTCGGAACTTTATAATTACTTCATGAAATCACAAGTTTAATTAAATATTTTATTCCGACGCGATAATGAAAGAAATCAAAAGAGTTTCTTTGCGTTCGACGTCAAAGATCCTTTTGAAAGTGTTAATTGGCTGGAAGAACTAGGAAATAAGAATTCCGTGGAAACAGAGAAGAAGAATATTTCTCCGTATAAGAAGTGACTAATTACGTTATATTAATGAGTTGTGAAACAGAGTCGGTAATGAATGTTAGACAACCGTATTTAGCATAAGAGTGTGTGTTTCGCCGGTGAATTCTGTGAGGAGAAAGGTAGAGAAGGCTTCTGATGTTTTCTGCGAACTTTTTTTATCTTGTCCTTCTCGGATGTTTGTTGCGAGATTTTGGTAATTTCAGCAATTTCCGAGGGCCGGAAATCGCGACTGCTGCGGTTTCACAGCACGGAAGAGCCGGCTTCGGGTCTCCGACTCGTACAAATTGCGGTTTTAAAGCGCACCGAGCGGTCATTGCGTACAAAATGGTCATCATCATCATCGTTCTTCCGTCGAAAAATACTTCGATCGCAGCTGGTAATTTCGCGCGATTTCTTTGGCACATTTTTCGGCTGCTCCCGGGACCATAGATTCTGCCTCTTCTTGCGAACCATCAACGTCTTCATCTTCTCGATGGCATCGCTCAGTGCGTTCACTGGAAGAATGCACTTCCCGATGCAACGAACTTTCATTTTATACTTCACATCATTTTCAGTGATTCATGAAGAATTATCGTCGCAAGAAAGTTACAACGAAACCTCTGAACGAAAATTTCGAAAATTGCCGATGTTTAGAACTAATCCTGAATATGAAACGAACACTGCAGGATCTGTTAAATTAATAGACATCACTCCAGAAAATGATTCTGCATATTTAAAGAGTACAATGAATCAGAAATTAATTAATTACATGTTAGCTATGAATTTTTTGTTTAAAGAGATTTAAGGGGAGTTACTAACATTTTATTAAATAATTAAGACATAAAGGAAAGATTCGTAATGCGATTTAATGCAGAGAAAAGATCTGAAAGTCCTATCGAGCGTGGTTGTTGAAAGATATCCCACGTTTCAAAGAGCGTTAACCATTTTAATCTGCAGATATTAAGTTTAATCCGAAGAACTGCATAATCGGAAGGTGCGAGTATGAAATCGCAGGTTGGAAGAGCAGAAAAACCAAAGCGCTGGACGAGGCTTTGGGGAATTGGGTTCCAGGGAAAAGTTTGCGAACTGTTTTCATGGTAATTCGCAGCTAAAGGGGTTTAACGCAGAATCTTCGTCTGAGAGAGAAGTGCGTTGATCTCGGGTCGCCTCGGTGAAGACCGACCGATAAATTAGTTGCCAGAAGATATCTCCTTCGCTTTTCCTTGGTTCGTTCGAAAGGCACACGGCGACCAAAGCCATGGCAGGCTAAAGCGAGGCAAGGTAGGGCAAGGCAGTCATATTTCAGCCCTTGTTAGGCCGAGGGGCCCCCGCCGAGACGGGATGGGGAGAAAATCTCTTTGACTCGCCGCTCCGCGCCTTAATCCACTGGCGTATACCCTATCTTGCCACCTGCTCCCTCTTCTTTCCTCTCTGCCCCTCTCTCTTTCTCCTCCTCTTCTTCTTCTTCATCTTTAAATTCACCCCTCTCCCTTTCTCTCGAACTATCGGTCTCTATCTTCCACTTTCTCTCTTCCTTCTTCGGTGCTTCTACTGTCTTTTGCGACCCGGTCCTCCTTCTCCCTTTCTCTCTCTCTCGCTCTCTCATCCTTGAGTTCTTCACCATAAATTATAGGGGATATTACAGCGCGCCTCTACCCCCTCTTTTCTATAGTTCCGGATACGAGCCAGGGTACGCGCGAGGGTACGTTTACCCTCGTTGCGCTGCAATTTTTGGCTACAGCTCGGCATTGTGTTTCGCAGGAAACCCATAAACATGGCGAAATATTCTTCGAAACTTATGAAAACATTCAGAAACTCTGGCCTGCAATTTTTTTAATATACTTGACAGGCAGAAATTCGAAAGAGGATGCCTTACAGCTGACACGATTTAAAAAGAAACGGTTCCAGCTGATCAGGGAGAGAAAGAGGATGATAAAATGAAATATGATGATTATATTTTAATTAAAGCAAACTGATGGACAATTTAGCTGTGATATTAGCAGGATTGCCAGGAATTCGTTTAGCCAGAAGGGTCGTTTGAAGGGAGGTTAGCCGAGATTTCGCGTGGAAGAGTATTAATTGCGCGCGCAATCAGAAAAATATTAAGAGAAGATGAAGAATAAGGATCTGGCAGTTGATGCGTTCTACGGGGAACGTTGAAGGCAAAGAAAGGCGGGTTCGTGGAGCGGAGAAAACACCTGCCGACCCACCTCCGACCGAGCGCGCGCGATATCCATGAAGAAACGGAAGCCGATCGGATTCATGGATCGTTCTCCCCAGCTGGAAGAAGAAGAAGAAGACCTCGGCCTATCGTTCTAAGTTTGCGTTACGAGAGGAGGATCGAGAGGGCTCGTAACAAGGCCATCGACATCTCGGGAGCTCGAAACTCATCGGCCTCAGCCGAAGCGGAGCAAGATCGACGCTTGAAAACGTATCTTCGCAACACGGAGGAGGACGGCGCGTTTGAGATCTTCCGCGCACGCTTCTCTTCTTCCTCCCGGGCCGCTTGTCGGCCTCTTTAGCTCTTTCCTCTGCTTCTTCTCCGCTTCTTCTCCGACCAGGAGATATGCGACTCTCGATCGCGGCCGGCTCCATCGATTGAGCTGTCGACGAGGATAGATGTCGGACGGACTAGAGCGAGTCGGAGATTTAGTAACGCTTTGCCAGTTGCGCGTTTCGTTCCCTTACGTTCCCTAGAATCTGCAAACTGCCTAGCAAATGTATTCATATTGACGCCCGCTCGCTTCTGAATATTTATCGACGACGAGGTCACGAGCTCTCCCAGATTTCATGCTGGTTTGCTGCAAGATGTTCCGGGGAACACTCCGAGTTAGGAGGAATTCTAACGGATCAGCAGCCGCCGCGGCATAACACTTTGACGAACCTGTGCCTGCTACAGTCAACCCTCTGTTTACCCTTCGTAGTCCCAGTAAAGTCGATGCAGGCATCATCCAGTTATTATTGATAAGATTAACCCTTTGCACTTGGCAATTCCCTTCATGGGGACGGCCTGATAGTCAGCAACTCGGCTGACCCATTTCAGAGCGATTAAAACGTTGCTAGCGATTACGGTACCTGCAAGATCTAAAATTTTTAATCAGTTTTGAAATTTTCTCTATACGAAGTATAAAAAATTGTGGAAAATAACCCTTAAATTTTTCTCCACTATTCTGACCAATCGCAATTTTTTCGTAGAATTCTAAAAAATTTTAAAAAGGATATCGAAGTATCACCTACTGCTACGATAACTGTTCACTCCATTCTAATCACTTGAGGTTCATACGACGCGGGCAACAGGAATAGGGTAGCCACCTATCATCATTGACGGTACCTCGGGTCCCGTCTTTTCAAGAACAGGCTATAATAGCTGTAAGGAATGTGTGAAACGACTAAAACAAGACTTCTGGTAGTGCTTCTTTTATTAATGAGGCCATCATGTTGTGCAGAGACTGATGGTCTATCATTCCATACATAATTTGCGGCGTCCATCAGCAATAATATGAAATTAATCTACTGGGGTTCGCCACGCCTCGTACGAGTAGTGCAGAGTCAATTGGATTTATTATAAATACTCTTTTACCCCGAATTTCTTTTAGCTTTCATTCTCTTTCTAAGGGATCTTTCGTGTCCTGCACAGGCCTCCTGTAAGTCATCGCTAAAGACTAAACTGAACGAGAATTGCTGTAGATCGAACTAAAAGCGAGAACTAAATAATCACGCGGAAGCAGTAATGTGATGCACATAGACAATAAACAATTAACTATTGAGAAGTAATGAACTGCAGGTAATGAAAACGAGGGAACTGCGAAATGACGTAAGACGGGAGGACGTAACTCAAGGTATATCCGCGTAAAAGTTAAAGGGTTGGATGCTAGTTAGGGCTCATAAGAGACATTGTCCCGATAACTACCGTAACGATCGTTCTCGACGGTAACCCTTTGGTGTCTGGACGGCTCGAAGCAGCAGTCACCTTCCGGCTGAGCCGGTGAAAACGCGACGGTCGCTCGTTAGCCATTTTTCTTTGTTCCCGTTGGTCCCATCCCCAAGGTATCCCGGCTGGCGGCCCCTTTTTCCAGAAGATCGATTCGTTTCGCGGGTGCTCCGGTAGCCGGTGGTGCGTGGCATTCCATCGAACGCACGCTTACGAGGCACCGGTGTGCCTCGGTACTCACGGTGGACGCGAAAACAAGTTAAAAATAGCCAGCGAGCGGATCGCGGTCGGCACCTTTGAGGCCGCGGCTCGGAACCCGCAACAGTCGTTGATCGTTCGCATCGTGTTTCGTCGTCCGGATGTTGATGATGATGGTGAGAGACCGTCTCGTTACCATTACGAGGGCCGCTCACGCAGCCGGCTAACACGCACCGCAAACCTCGCATTACCATAACCGCGTACACACAGAAACGTCGCCGCTTCTTCAGGGGGGCTTCCTCGCGCACGAGGAGCGACGGCCGACGTCGACAACGACGAAGACAACGACGCAACGCGGAACGCTTCTCTCCTTCTGCTGCTCGTGCACCTCTGTCGTTTGCTGTTGCTATCGCTGTTGCTGTTGCTCTGCCACGCTTTCGAGCTTACCGCGGCTTAACGATCTTACACCGCAACTCTCGGCGAACGCTTTTACCGCTCGGAGACCTGTTAGCTGGCTCTATACCGAGATTGACTGCAATTGTCAGCCGTCCTTAGCGCCCCTTCCGTCCTTGTCGTTGATGCAGCGTCGTCGTCGCCGCTGAACGCTACTCCGAGGGGAGCTTTAATGTCATTTGCTTGCGTTTCTATTAAGCCGTCACGATTTTCAGGCACCGCCGCGTGCTGCGTATCTAATTAAAGTCTCCGGGTGTGGAGGAGTTCGGGCTCGTCTCTGGGAAACGCGAGGACAAGCGAACATTATGGGATCAGTGGCGGTTCCCATATTCAGCTAGGAAAACCGGAACAAGTTGATACGTATCTCCGTTTTTCACTTCTCCAGTTTTTGTTTGAACGAATTGCGTAGCAAATGCATGCGAATTTGTAACAAACTCGTTTCGCATCGTAGAATTTTTTAAATTTGTTCCACACCGTAGAATTTTTTGAATATTTAAAATTTTGGATGAATAAATCCACTTCAATCTCTTGCTCCGGTTTATAACGAAAGAGGGCGTGAAAGTAGACAATTCATCCTTAAAATGAGAAGTGGTAGAGTATTTCAAAACCTTTCTCTAAAGGAAACGATGACGGTGAAATATCTATGCTTCTTCTCGAATAATCTAATCGTGCACAATAAATTTGTAAATATCCGTCCATTCTTCTTCTTGATTGTTCTTGCAACGACAGTTGCCAATCGTTTGCCACGACGGTTAACTGTAGCTTTCCCTTTCGCGGAAGTAATCCAGTGATAACAACGACAGTGATAACGGTCCGAAGTTCTTGCAGTGGAGAAGTAAGGGCTGTCACAGTCGAAATAAAGCGTTGGTTAAAGAAAACGGTAGAAAACTGAGAAATTGGAAGAACGAGAATTTCCGTGGCCGAAGCAGAGAGGCCGTTAAGCAGATATGTCGACTTTCGCGCTTTGATATTCGATGGCAACGAAAGGGGTCACTCGAATATCGACAGCTGTCCTTCGTTCAAACGAACCATCAACGCGACAATTATTAAATTCTCTCCAGTCAGATAGGAACATTTGGACACTGAATCCGCGAAAAGATTCTCGTTCTTTGAATTCGAAAGAGCGTTCACGAGCCGCGGAAATATTCGAAACAATTCTGTTAGTTAAGCTGTTTATAATTCATATACATATAGAAGCATTTTTATAATGTCTAGCGGGATAGGTAAGTTTAGTATTAAAAAATTGAATTCTACCTTCCATTTGTTTTCACAAACTACACCAGCTTACCAAGAGCACCAAAATATTCTCTGAACAATTTTCGATATTTAACCTGTTGAATTTGTTAAATTTCTCCCAGATGAGAAAATGAATGTTCCATTAGAAACTAAAAGAATCTACTAGAAGAATTTCGAAAATTTTCAAAACATGCCGGGGTATAAAGTACGACAGGATTCAGTACGATTTTAATATATTTCAGACCTAATAAAAGCTACCATCACGGAAAATAAATTTTATTTGATTCCACTTTCTGAAAATTCGTCTATAAAAATTGCAAGTTGCATAAACATCCGCAGTCTTCTTATGACGTGCTACCATAAACTGTCGTGTGCAATTTTCTTCGTTTTGTAGCGCTTTGAGTTAAAAGTATGCCGACGCGGCGCAATTAGAGTACTTCGAAGTATATGAGAGAAGCTTTACCTTCCATTTGCATTCGAAAGCTATTTCCTGGGTAAAAGTTGAACTCTGGACGATATCGAAGTAGCCGGGTCCAAGAAGAGGGTGGACTGGTTGCGTCGTGGTTGTTTATTTTGGTTCCGATTCATCCTTCGATTCGAATCCTCGGAACCTTCAAATGCTTTACCTGCTACCGGAATCTCTGCAGGCTGAATAGAGAGAGGGTAGTGGCCAGTAACAGCCGTCACTTTGTCGGCCTTTGTCACGGAGATTATGCGTCGGGTGGCAAATTATGACAGACACCTCCACGCCCAGGACACCTTCCACAGGACGAAACGAAAGCGGAAGAAAAGGTCAGCAGAGAGTTAGGGGTGGGTCAATGAACAGGGGTTGGAGGGACAGAGAACTGCTGCTTCCATAAGCACCGGGACAAGTTCTTTGGGAGGCACGTCCGAATTATACGCGGATCCGACCGGATTATAAATTTAAAGGGGATGAAAGTGGATTAGTGGACCAGAGCTACGGATTCCGCGTAGAAATTGATCTCGGGACGGCTCGTTGATCTCGCCGTTTCTGTGAAATCCCACTAATTATATGCCTCCCGATTTTCATCCCGTTTGATCGAAGGATAACCGGTATGTAACGCTAACAAATAACGTTTAATTTAATTTAACGGGGTAGACTCGTTCTTACAGGATTACAAGGGTGCGGTATGCGCCTCCTCATTGCTCGATAATGTATGCGATGGAGTTTTTCAGTAGTCCAAAGTGCTAGATAAAAGATCAATCTAGGCCGCGATCACCCTCAAAAGTCCTTTTTTTACACTTACGAGGCGAATTTCCATTATTCGGAAGCATATAATTGTCGCAGCTTTATGAAAATAGCTATATGCGCTGTTGTGTGCTTCCGAATAATGCATATTACCCTCCAAATAATGCGAATAACGCCTCGTAAGAGTAAAATTAAGACTTTCCGGCGATCGCGGCGTAAATTGATCTTTTATCTAGCGATTTTCACTACTGAAAAACCCCATCGCATGCATTATCAAAAAATTAGAAGGCGCATCCCGCACTCTTGCAATCCAGACAACGAGTCTGCCCTCTTGTTATTTCCTAAATACTTTATTACACTGGGACATGCGTTATTTCCTAAATATTTTATAATACAGGGACATGAGTTATCGCTCTCAGAGCACATTTATCCTAAACACCGTAGACACCTCTTCACCAACGATTCGCAATCCCTTGAAGAAGATGATCGCACGGGAGGAAACACCTCGCGCACTCGTTCGCAGTGTTTGTCGTCAAAGGGAACACGGTCCCGACAATTACCAGGAATTGCCCCGAACTCGCCGTTATCGCTCTGCAGAAGTCCGTTAATTATCTCCCAAGTGTTTCCACTCGGCGAAACAGAATCTCTAAGCCGGCCCCGTTAACTACGGCTAATCCGTGCAAAGTCGTCGTAGAATCCGGCCAGGGCAGTCGTAAATATCATTTACACGGAACTGCACGGGCCTGAGGATTCACCAGAAGGAAACGCTTTTCCGTTTCCCGCTCGGTTTGCACGGTCCGGCGGATCCCGGTGTGCTCGATCGTGGAAAAACTCGGGGCACAATCCTCCAACCTCCCCCTGAAACTCGAACAGGAAAATCGGTTCCGGGACCGGAACGCGACCGTCATTCGTCGCCGATTTTACGACGGGGTCGAGAGCCGCCGCGACGAATCCGAACTTTCCGGCAGATCGTAAATAAAATTCACGGCTTCGGGTCCTCCTACGCTTTACGTAACCGCTTTATTATACCGTAAATCAACCTGCCCCTGGTATTCGAACGCCCGTTACCCCGAGGGTGAGTTTCACGACAACTCTTGTCGATCATTCGTTGAGAATACCTTGTAAAAAAAACGCCTAACGGTGGCCGACAGAGATCGCTTAGGATTATTAGAGCACGCTAACCTTGAACGATAGCGACGCGCTAATCCATCCACCGTGTCGCTTTAATTTGTCGCCGCTGCAGCACCGCCTATTAATTTCCCACCGGTTTAGCACGCGTATCTTGGCCACGCTGCCAACGTGATCGGTTCGCTGTGCTTTAAAGCTTCAGTGTTTTCCTGCATAAGCAAAATTCCGCATTAGTTTGTCTTCTAATTTTCACCTGCCAATTTACTTTTTCGGGTTCAGACAATTTCCGTATGAGGCCGACGATACGTCGAGTTATGTCGAGGTTAATTTGACAAAATTTGCTAGACGAGAGTGTAGAAAGCGATAACGACACCGACGCGAGGCTCGACGAGTAGGTCGCGGGAATAATGGAGGAATCCTATGGAGGAATAATGGAGGTCCTATCGTGGCTCTACTCTCTCCTTCGCGTTCTCCTCTCCTGGTTCCTCTTTTTCACCGGTCCGTGCCGGTGTGTTTCGCCACCGCACAACACACAACCTTCCTTCAATCTTCCCCTACCCACTGATCTTCCCTCTCTTCGTTCGATTCTCCGGCTCTCTTTCCTTCGCAGCCACCTTTATTGCGACGCAGGCTACTTAGGATTAAATTCCAGCTTCCAGGACGGTAACCGGCGGCGGAAACACCTCGGAAACAGAAGCTCGTTCGGCCGGGCAACAAGATGAAAGGCTGCCGCCCAACTGTTGGACGTTGGAAAGGAGAAACGTTGTTGCGACGCAATTATGATCGGGCATAATGGCCCGCCAACATCGGATTGACTCGGGACTACGTCTCGAGTGACGCCAGCGGCGAGAAACTTATAAGGAATATCCGTCCGGCGCTTTGATGCCCGGTTTGATGGAACTACGTGTAGTTGTTAACGACCGATACGCGATCCGATCACATTTTTTACGGGTTTTTGCCCGTTCGATGGACGCAGATTTCGAGAAACATTCGCAACACCTTTCTTATCTGTACACATTTTTTTCATTCTCCGACCGGACTCGGAAATTTCAGCATTGCTTATGTAAGCGATATCACTGATTTCTTCATCTTAGGCATGCAATCATCGTAAATTTTCTTTTCTCCTCCACGAAATTGTCGAATACTAAGAATTTCTAAGGTGACTAGTGTTACACAGTATTTTCAAATTCTGATATTGCGCGGCTACCTAACAACTTATCGCTGAACTATTACCGTCAAATAGTTCAAATTGAAGTACCTAACAAGGCGAAGCTGGAAACCCGATTTTCATAAAAAGTGGACTTAGGCAGTTTTCATACGAGGCAATGTGTAAGAATTTCGGACCCGAAATGTCGCTTACATCGAGCAAAGAAATATAAATATTTTCTTTTATGTCTCTAACAGAAAAGTTCTTGTTTAATATTTTCGGCTATTCTACAAGGTAGCGAAGTTTCAAACGCTTGGCGAAGATTGCTTTGTCAGAAGTTCTCTTAATAACGTTAACATCGTGAAAGTTTCAACAATCAGTTACGGAACGGAGGATGGAAAGACAGCTTATCCTCCAGCAGATTTTCATGGATAGATTCCGCTGGAAAGTGCTTGATAGTTCGTTTATAACACGCCCGAGGGCCATTCAGTTTAACAGCATTACCCGGGCGATAAACAATATTCCCATCTCGGGATGTATTTATCCAACAAGTCGAGTAATAGCCCGGTCATTCTCGACCTACGCGGAGTATCAACGATGAAGAGCTTATCCTCCTTCACTTGCAATTTCTACCCATTCAGCCGCGGTATCTCGTCAGCTCATTATCATAGACTGTGCGATGATTAACGTTCCCAACCCATAGTTTCAATTTATAATTCGGGCCAACGGAGAACGGGAATCCAGACGTCGTTAATTCGATCTGGAGCGCCAGTCTGAAATTGGAATTTTTTCAAATTTCCAGAAGTTACGAGCCGCGATGCAACTTCCTGAATTATGTAAACATCCGTCGCGACCATCTGCCGCGAAATTTATGCCGCGTTCTCGTTCCCGTTACATTATGAGGCGATTTTAAAACCGATCCTCCTGTGGTAAACAATTAAGGATCATTGTAAAATATGCTTCCTACCACCAATTTCAATTTTGCTACTATAACATTTGCAGAGATTTGCGTACACCGTTTTAAACTTGGAGAATTAAATTTTTCATTTTACCAATCCAATTATTATAAATGGACGGTCTTCCACCCCCATCTGCCTCTCGTGTTAATTTCACACGATTTAATTCTTGCCAAACTAGTGAATAAAAATCAAGTTTCTTTGCAATATTAAAAATTGTAGGGGATGTCGAGTATTGTATAAGTGAATATTGCACGCTGTGTTCTTGCGGTACGAAAATAAGCAGTTCACGGAAATGCTATTTTCACTACGGTACTGTCTTATTGTAATAAATTGGCAGTAGTCCCACAACAACATAGTGGATGCGTTATGGTATTTGCAAAGTGGAACTGCTGCGACAGTGCAGCGATATTTTAATGATGAATTTCCTCTTGCGATCGTCTCGAAACTATCCTAATTACATTTTTTAATTTTCTTTCTCATGATGTCAATTTACTTCATATTTGAACAGCAGAGCGATTGAAGTTACTATATCCGTTCTACCAAACCTTTCAGAAATGATACTGGCGAGAGTACAGCGATATTTTGATGATGAATTTTTTCTTGCATTCGTCTCAAACCTATCCTAAATACATTTTAAAATTTTCTGTCTAATGACGTCAATTTACTTCATATTTGAACAGCAAAAGGCTTGAAGTTACTATATCCGTTCTACCAAGCCTATCAAGAACGAGAGTGGCGACAGTACAGCGGTATTTTGATGATGTATTTCCTCTTGCGATCGTCTCGAACCTATCCTAATTATATTTTTAAATTTTCTTTGTAATGACATCAATTTACTTGATATTTGTAAAACAGAAGAGTTAAAGTTGCTATATCCGTTCTACTAATCCTATCAAAAATGAGAGTAATGCAAAGATGTGGTTTTTCAGTAGTGAAAAGCGCTACATAAAAGATTAATCTAGGCCGCCATCGCCCTGAAAAGTCCTATTTTTACGTTTACGAGGCGTAATTTGCATTATTCTGCAGCATGTAGCTGTCGCAGCTACGTGAAAATTGATGCATGCGCAGCTTGATGCTTCCGAATCAAGGAAATTACGTAAGGACAGGATTTTTTAGGGCCATCACAGCCTAGATTGTTCTTTTATCTAGCGCGTTTAACTACTGAAAACCTGAATATAAGAAGGCACATCCCGCACCCTTGAATCCTGGAAAGGAGAAACTACCCCCTTAAGAACATTTAAAAAATTTTTGTCTAATGACATCGATTTACTTCATACATACGCATCAACCCTATAATATTTAGACAGCAGAAGGGTTGAAGTTGCTATTCTTCTAGAATATCGTTCGGGTCCGATGAAATACGCGATTCTTCGAGAGTAAGTCTGGCGTAAACGAGTATCGTGAACAAAGAAATTTTGTTCCGTAGATCTCAGTGTGGCTGATGGCTCTGATACTGACGATAACCGCGGAGGAGAAGCCGACGAACACTGTCTCGGTGTCTTCTGGTTCGCCGGCGATTCAGAGCAACACGATACAGAAACTGATCAAGATCCTGGAGAAGTACGGGCTGGAGGAGCAGAGAGGTCTGAAGAGAGTCAATCTGAGTAACAGGTCGATCACTTGCAACGATGGATCCCAGGCAGGATTTTACCTGCGAAAGTCGCACGGTTCGAAGAGGTGGATCATTTTCTTGGAAGGTGGCTGGTACTGTTACGATCACAAGAGCTGCAGGAACAGGTGGCTGCGGCTCAGGCATCTGATGACATCGACGCAGTGGCCTGAGACACGCGACGGTGAGTAACCTTTTCCGCTCGCGAGACTCCCGCGTTCACCAGCGCTCACACTTTCTAACGTTTCCCTGGAACACCGTGTTCCGCAATCCTTTTTTCCGGTTGCGGCACGCTGTAATGTTGCTCCCGCGACACGTGAAGGCACGTCGTTATTGTTCCGGTTCACGACGCTCAGCCTATTTCGGGGAATCCGCGTTGCCCCCGACTGATTCGGTACTGTGCAACGACAGTGTCGAGTCTTCGATTGGTGCAAAAATATTAGGTCGTTCAGAAACGCGGATTTTTGCCCTGTGCATCTTCCGACTCCCAAGTATGGTCACATATACTGTTAGTCGGTATATTGATGAGAAAAACGCGAACAATTTTCAATTCGTACATATATCAGTTAATACATGTTTAGATATTCTAATTCAATTGAAAGTGGCGAATTCTTAAAATCGAGGTTTCACCAAACTCCCAAGTTGAGATTATACAATAACAATAATAATTTCTCCGTTATTGTTTCTTGCAGTCGGAGGCCTGCTTTCTGCAAACCCGGAAGAGAATCCATTTTGGTGGAATGCGAATCACGTGTAGGTATTGTCCGTCTTGGAAAGCTCATTGGTTGTTGTTTTAGTATTTAAACGAAAAGAATCATTTCTGTAGGTTCGATGAAGCCATTGAATCTTTCAAATCGTTTGATTAACGCATTTGTGACGAAGCTTTTTTTGTTTTGTTTTCATTTTAGATTCGTCCCTTATTGTACGAGCGACAGTTGGAGCGGTACCAGGGCCACGCCGAACGACATGTTTTCGTTCATGGGGGCCGAGATCGTATTGCAAGTGGTGCGGGATCTTGTTCCACTTGGTCTTGAAAACGCTAGCTCCCTTCTTTTGGCAGGCAGCAGCGCGGGTGGAACCGGTGTCATGTTGAATTTGGATCACGTGCACAATTTGGTTCGCCATGAATTAGGTGAGACAGGTCCCCTTTGATCGTTCAACGACCCGTAAACTCATTCAGCATTTAAACAAGTATTGCCGGAACCGTTCAGCCTCACGTGCTATCACAATCCATTCTTATTCGTACAATATGCTGCTTAGTACTCACAGACTTCCATAAAACATACATTCAACTGATACAATTTTATTTGTTTAACGTTAGTTTCCATCAAGAATAAATAAAACACGAGATTCAAACATTTTTTTCTAAAATGCAGTCTAGATATTTGTATCGCAGAATTCGTAATAGCAGGAATTATATTATTTACGGATTTACACATCTGTAATTCCATAAAACATATATTCTACTATTAGAATTTCATTTGTTTAGCGTTAGCTTCCACCAGGCATAAAAAAACACGAAACGAGATTCAAACATTTTTTTCTAAAATGCAGTCTAGATATTTGTATCGCAGAATTCGTAATAGCAGGAATTATACTATTTACGGATTTACACATCTGTAATTCCATAAAATATGCATTCAACTGTTAAAATTTCATCTGTTCAATGCTTTTCCACCAGGGAAAAAAGCGCAGATTCAAACATTTTTTTTTATAAAATTCAGTCTAGATATTCGTATCGCAGAATCTGAAATAGCAGGGATTATATTTTTCACGAATTCACAGTGCGATTAGTAGGGAAATGAAAGAGAATGTTCTGTGATTGTCAGGTGCCAAGTTTCTAATGTTATTTCTCGGTTGTACAGGGTTAAAGCACATTGCGATACGAGGTGTGTCGGATTCAGGGTGGTTCTTGGATAGAGCACCCTATTCGCCGAATGGTTTGTCGCCCGTTGATGTGGTTCATAAAGGAATGGAGCTGTGGAAAGCTCGAATGCCACACAATTGTGTTGCGAAGCACCCAACCGAACCTTGGAGGTGTTACTTTGGATATAGGCTGTATCCAACTCTCACTGGTAAAAGACTTTTTAATTTCTTTTACATTTTACAATTATTTTACAACATTCAATACTATACGGCATTGGACAGAACCAAAGTCAAAATTTTCTGTATCAAAATTTTAAATGTTATCGGCGCATTGGTTCGATCAATTAAATTTTCTGTATCATCGAAGAAAGTGAAACAAGTAAAAACTAATGTACAGAATTACATTTAACGCAACTGATAAAAAGAAGCATTAAAATTGTAAGAGAATCATTCATGATACTTAGTGTAACGAGTACATTTCGGTTCAGTGAATCAATCCGGTTTTTTCCTAACACTAAACCTACCGAGACTTAAAAGGTGCTGGTACATGATCGCTTATGAAAATGACAATATTGATTTTATTTACACTTTGTGCAGCTCCTATTGTCATATATAAAGATATTTATACAATTATTTCTTATGAAATTATTTTTATTATATCAATAATCACAAAATAAAAAATCTGGAACTGGTCGTTTTCACCGGTGTTGGTAGGTTCAGTGTAAAAAATTATTTTTTGAATGAAGTCAAGGGTTGCGAATCGATTGAGCCGCGTGCTGCAGTTTTGCAATGCCCTGTGCGTTCGTGTAGCTCGATTAGATCCGCGAAAATGAAGCTACGACACCCTCTAACGGAAACATTTGCTTCCCGGAAAATCATAGCGCCCCTGTTCGTTTTTCAATGGCTGTTCGACGAGGCGCAGATGTCAGCGGACAACGTGGGTGCACCGGTGACGAAGCAGCAATGGGATTACATACATAAGATGGGTGACAGTCTGCGGCAGACCTTCGAAAACGTTACCGCGGTCTTTGCCCCGAGCTGCATTAGTCACAGCGTCCTGACGAAGAGGGATTGGCAGTTGGTTAAAATAGACGAAGTTTCCTTGGCACAGGCGTTGCATTGTTGGGAACAAATGCCAATCGGAAATCACCGTAACGAGTGAGTACCAGACACCGTGAAAGTGATTCCTTTGTCGTAGAAAGCAGATCGCTCGATCTTGTACCAATGAATTGCCCTTTGTGCTGCAGATTAGAATTCAGGATTTACCTTTCACCCTATTTTTCACGAAACAATGTGTAGGGCCACTGTTAGACTGCAAACCTGAACATCAAACAGCTATCTTATATTGTCTAGCAACGATTTTCGACTCATCAATATAAAATAGACGTTCTATCACTTCATCGTATCTTTTGACGCATAAGTTTATTATCTCTTATTCATAATTTAACCCCTCGCCGTAACATTTTCTGTACAGTTACAGTGATTGAAAACGTCTTTATCCTCAAAGTTTATATTTTTTGTGTGGCTTCGTTTATTTAAATATTGATTATAAACGAACCAAATTCAATTTTATCGAGAAAATTGGGCGTAAAACCTTCATCTCTGGAACCCACCTTAAAAACTATAGATCCCGTCGGAAAATAACCTTAACAAAAGAGTTGAGAGCGACGAAAAATAAATTAAGAAAAAAATCTTCATCACGAGTCTGACACGAGGGGTTAGTCAGTATGTAATTTTTCATATACGTCCGAAGGATTCAACCAACATATTCAAGATTTAGAACGAATATTTTCTGCTAGGTGGAACTGATATTTTGCTAACTTTTCTCGGGAAGAATTCGATAAATTTTCGTCTCCCATTTTTGTGCGTCTCACGGCCACGTCCGCGCTAATTTCAGCACTCATTCGCCAATTGAGACGAACCAGCCGTGCGCGAAGTCTCTGCGGAAACTGTTGCGTTCCGGGCTGACGAAGGGAAACGGAACTTCGCCTCAACTCGGAAGAGCCGGGAAAACTGATTCCGCATTGGAGCTGCACAAAGTCGCGTCTACGGTCATTACCAAGCCGGACGAGGTGAAATTGTCGGCCGTCTCGCTGCAGGAACGGGAAAACAAAAAGAGGAAGAGACGGAAGCACAAAGGCAGACGGAGGGACAGAAACAAGGAGCCGAGAACGAAGAAGGAGAGGCACGAACGGAGAAAGGCTGCAGGTACGGATCCGTGAGTAATTGTATTAAAAACAAATGGAGGTGCGATTAAGTGTGGAAATAAAGTCGAGCCGTTTCGCTGGGATTATTCCAGCCGTAGCCTCCGATCCTAATTAAAAGGGTGACATTTATCCTTATCGGCGGACCGAAGCGGAGGGAATGATATTGATGAGACAGAAGCAATTAGGTTCGCTAAGAAAAAAATAGATTGTTCTTGAGGCGGTCCCCTGGGATTTCATTTCCACTCTATTAGCATTTTTATCTTGAATTCGAGACGCTCCCAACAGTGTATCATCCACGGTTTCCGTAAATAAAAATAATAAAATTTCTTTATTCTGTAAAAAATATACAGAACGCGTTTGTAAAGTGCAATAATCTTTAGAACTGTGTATATTGCATAGGGTGAATCATTTAATTATACATATGTTACATTTAATTACACATATCTTATAATATTACAAGTATAATAGATATAACGTTACAAATGGTAATTGTTAGATACTGGATCTTTATGCAAAATAAAAACTTCCCACCTGATCGCAACAACTTGGAGTGAAATAGAAATTTATTGAAAATAATATAACAGCAACTCTAAATTTTTCTAATAGCAGTACTGTTTTAAATTATATCTACTAATTTTTGTCATAATTCCATAAAATGTAATGTTGCATCAGACTCATTAATTGGTTAACAATCTCCAGTAACATAACGTCCTGCTTTATATAACGTCGCGAAGTACTGCTCGTGCGTTCGACATCAACATAATCAATTTCTCTGTGCGAATGTGTTGATAGAATACATCTTCTCGATAATTTAGCATAATGTTGTGTACAATTGACGTTACACGCATGATCGTAATTGGTGAATTGTATCAAATTTGGCGGTCTGACAGGTCGCCGAAAGGGTAACAAGCAGAGCAACAACAACAACCACACGGGCATGTTCAACGGCACCAGGCCTCAGCGCTCGGTGATACCATCTGGCAAACGGAAGTGCGTCCAGGGCTGCCACTTCCGGCTAATCGAACGTTGCACTTGGCCGCAGTGTAATCACAGCTGCCCGAAACTCCACAACCCGTTCACCGGCGAGGAGATGGACTTCATCGAGCTGCTGAAGAGCTTCGGATTGGACATGAAGAGCGTGGCGAACGCTCTGGGCATCGACATACAAACGCTAAATAGCATGGACCACGACGAGCTGCTGAATCTCCTGACGCAACGGGCTAATTAACCTGTTCGGGCCGATTCTGCGGCCCTAGCCGAGCCTCAAAACAAAGAAACCCATGAATGCTTCGACGTCCTTCGACATTTTCTAATCTAACTTTCGAATTCGAAACAAGGACTCCAATTCTTCATGAATAAAATATCTTCAAGGTATCGATTGACACCGCGTCTCCTGCTTCGATGTTCTTCGACATTATCGAATCCAACTACTCCGATTCTTGGTTCTTCGATGGAAACGAACTCTACAGGTTTCCCGAAGAAACTGAGCACCAGCAGGACGAAGTGATCAGTGTTTCTGTTGTGTCTTCGGTTACGAGGCAGACTTTCAACGTTTCGGATAGAGATCCACCAAATCGAATGTACATAATTTATTAGTGTACGTGGTACTTGGGAGCTTTGTCAGAGGAACTGTGTCAACCCAATCGATCGTTCCAATCGAATTTCGTTCGATTCCGTTCTCCCTCCGAATGGACTATTATTGTCGCGTGAAGAACCTAACGAGCGAGAGCGCATACTCGACTGATCCGCGAATTTCGATTTGGTCGTGCCGATATGCGGAGACCTCTAACGCGCGTGAAATGTATATTCCGGTTTGCCCTCGCGAGTGGCCGGCTATGTTAATTTATTTGATAGCCCGTAGGCAAATTAAACGAGCATGTAATCATGTCGCTACGATTAGTCCATGCACGCGTTCGACGTCGATCGCTGATCAGCTACGAGGCTCGATTTCCAAACGTTTTAACCAAATCAATCTCTTCTATAGTTGTACCTGGCCGAATCCGCGAGCGTTTAGAGCGTCGCTTAGCTTCATTTAGTTTGCCGAGTATTTCTGAACGTTCGAATCACAATCGTCACAGCTTGGACAATCTGAAACTGCCAGCTCTGCGATGTTCCGAAATTCTCTGGAATCGCTTGTCGCGAAGATTAACGGGGTAGACTCTCATTTCCAAGTTTTTGAAGGTACGGAATGCGCCTTCTCAATTATCGATAATGCATGCGATGGGGTCATTCAATAATCAAAAGCGCTGGATAAAAGATCAATCGATGTCACGATCGGTCTCAAAAGTCCAATCTTTACGTAATTTGCATTATTCGGAAGCATAAAGCTGCGCGTGTAGCTATTTTCATAAAGCTGCCACAGCTGGATGCTTCCGAATAATGTAAATTTCGCAAAGATGGGACTTTTGAGGGCGATCGCGGCCTAGATTGATCTTTTATCTAGCGCTTTTGATTACTGAAAAGTCCTATCGTTGCATTATCGAGAAATAAGAACCCTTGCAACCTTAGAAACATGTCTACCCCCTTAAGTATTACAGCTACCGAATAAAGTAATATTCTGGAATGTTTGATCGATGCAAACGCGGATAACAAGCAACGAATCAATCGTGAACTCGAACGCTGCTTCGACATTCGATTAACATCAGTTAGGGTATGATACTTTAGCGGCTTTGACTTTAAACGTTCAGTATTAACACTAGCTGGTTCTCGAAATACTCGACTGTCCGCGAGCTTGAACGGGACGAATTGAGTGAAAACGTTCAGCCTGATTCAATAGAATGCCGGACCAGAGATTTGCGAATTGATGCAGCTAACAAGCAAACCGACCGATAAAGCAGCTTCATAGACTGATTAAATTATCTACCTCAACGAATCAAATCGTATTAACGTCCTTCTGTGTACTATAAACGTTGAATAGAGTAGTAACGCGGCAAGAGTAATTAATGTAGGGTTAAATGAGTGGCGGACGTCGACACGACCGTCTTTGTATATCTATGTATCGAAACAGTGTAATATAATGGGACTAATAATTATTTATTTAACGCGTTTGAAGGGAAGTTCACGCAACGGGCAACAGTCTTCAGAATAGGTTCCGAAGAATTTAATTTATTTTTTAAAATCAAACATTATATCGAGATCCCTTCGGCGCTACTCTCTCGCGCGCCGGGGACGAACATCGTTACTTTGTACACGCGTGAAACTGTAAATAAATTGTATATCTGTTGTATTAAACGAACTACGGCAGTCTACTACGTTTCTCGACTTCTCCAATAATTCTGTTCCTTAAGGCGCAATACTCTTAAAACACGTATTTAAAAGTCTTAGAATATATTATCTTATTTATTACGCGTTGCAGTTTTATGAATAAAAGTGACCGCTCTCCATGGCCGTTCCCGAACGATTTATAGTCTAGATTAAATGAAGGGTAAGTACACGATTTCCTAGAGGTCAGTCAATTAACGCTGACCCTGCTGTCGGAGCACTAAGCAATCCGAAAAGAAGATAGATTCATTATCAAGGTGCAATAACGTAGGATGGTACCGGAAGAACAATCGAAAGTCGCGAATGAATCCCCGTGGGTCGAGGCAGCCACGGTCAGGCGACGAAAGAACTTAGGTTCTCGGAACCGGCGGCCATCGATCATGATCGTCGAAGTCGTTGGGTAAACAGCATCGAGCGCGGCGTAACGATAAATCGCGTCGCCTCGTTGGCTGCACCTGTACGTAATCATCATCCTGTTAACTCTCACTCGAGCTCCCCGTCCCCCGTTGACCCACGAACGAGGGTGATAATTCAATGTAGAATCAGAATCCGTCCCCCAACCCCTGGTGATCACTTGGCCCTTCCTCCCTCTCTCCGTCTGTCTCTTTCCCGAGCCTGTCTCGCTCTCTCTCCGGCCGACGTCGTCGTTGTCTCGAAACTATATATTCCACGGCATACGCAGGAAATAGTGTTTAATGCCGACGGGTCAGGCCGGGTCTGACCCCCGGTGGTGGACGCAGTCTATAGGATGGACCGAAAGCCGGACGGAGAAAAACGCGCGCGTATGATCGGGGGCGGGAGAAGGACAGAATGGTGTGGTCCCCATCGAGCAATTGACGTGTCCGAGGAAGTGATGGAAGGATGATGGCACAATGTGCTTGAATGTCCCATAAGCGAGCGGGTTCTATATTAAACTGGTCCGGTTACGGGTCGTTCGGCTGTCCATCGTTCAGTCACTGGCTGGATCGGCTTGGCCAGGACAACGCGATCGATCCCCATCCGTCGTCGTCACCGTCGCGGTTTCTGACGCATCGCAAACGCGAGTCCGACTACACCGTTCTTCTCCTGCAACCGATTCACTAGACTGTCCCGCGGACACGAGCCATGTCCTCCGGACCGGACGGACGCCGATCGTCGTGAAGCCACACCACGATCGAGGAAGTGATAGAGGAAACGAGAAGCGCTGAACGCTTCTGTGAACCGGCAACCAAGCGGGACTGAATGCTCGATCGGCCGTCGACCAACGGGATCCAGGACTCGAAGGACTCCTGGCGATCGGCTGGCAGGATACGCACGCGAGCAACCACGCCGTCAGGCCGTCTGCTCGCTCGAATCCTCGAGTTCCCTGCGAATCAAGTGACGTTATTGCGGTTAGTAACGTTATTGTGGTTAAGGGGGTAGACTCGTTTTTCCAGGATTGCAAGGGTTTTAATAGTCGCAAGCGTTAGATAAAAGATTAATCTAGGCCTCGATCGTCCTGAAAAGTCTTATTTTCACGTTTGTGAGGCGTTATTTGAATTATTCGTCACGTTATTTCGCATGTAGTTATATTCATGAAGCTGCGACAGCTACATACTGCCGAATAATGCACATTACCGCGGTCTAGATAGATCTTTTTATCCAGCGCTTTCGACTACTGAGAACCAATCTCTGCATTATCGAGAGATGAGAAGGTGAATCCCGCACCCATGCAATCGTGAAAAAACGAGTCTATCTCTTAATAACGTGTCCAAATCTAATTTGATCAACGAGCAAATTTGCTAGATTTTTTTCTTTTAATACTGGACACTTCTGCTTGCGAACGTAGGTGTACATCAATTTGCGACGACGGATATCGGAGCCCTGCCCAAAGGAAACCCATTAAGTAATAGTCTCCGATGATGTTGAAGGGAACGACATTACTGTTTCTTTACCTGTTCTGTGACATCGGTGAGCGTATTTTTCTTTGGCGCACTCGTAGCCCAGCTTTTCAGCTTTCAAACTTTTCAACCGTTTTGTCATGAAGGGATTCAATGATTTCACTGTGGAAGTTTCTGGCCATTTGCTACTAGCTTCAGAGTAACTTAAATTATCGACTTCTTGGAAAATTTTTTATTTTCTGCAGTACTTTTTAGAAGATGCACGAGTATACGTGTTACCGGCGAGACAGTTAAATTGAAAATCTTTCTGTATAATCAAATTTATCTCTGATTTTCCAGCATTGGCAGCGCAATGCGGAAAAGTATGGCTGACAGTCTCCTCCTTGTGGAGACCGATCGCTGCCAGTGACAAAGTGGTGGACGCGGAGCTGGAAGTAAATTGGGATCTTGATTGTCCATCGTGTACAGGATACCCAGATACCATCAAGGTGTTCACTGCTGACCCAGCACATAGTAATAAGTTTTGTTTGCTTCTCTTGAACATCGTAATTCGGGGATTAAGATCCAGTTCTTATCGTATATCGAATTCGAATCGATTCGAACGCGTCATATTTTCCATCTCCCGTGAAATCTGGAATTTGTTCAATTTTACGCGAAACGCTTTCTAGATTTATTGATCGATTTGGGAAAAAAAAGATGTGCAACGGAATATCCGAGCGGACGTAAGCCATCAATTTATCCCCGTTTCCACCTTGGCTAGCGTTTTTCTTGAATTTACGTCTCGGGACCTGTCGAGGAACGAACTTTAGGGCTCGATCGTGCTGGGATTGGTCGATATCGGTCGACGCAACCATCGTCGTTGTGCTTTCAGATAAAACGATCAAGCCTAAGTTGACTTTGACTTCGCTGCAATACCCCCGAGGCTATTATCGAACCAACATCACGGTCGGACGACCGCCTCTTCCGGGTGGATGGGACACCAAAGGTGGCGCAACGCTTCCCGGAACCCATTGCATGAAATATCATGCTGTTCTTTATAAAAATGGGTCCTTCCTCACCAGTTCCTGCTTGCAGATCTGGCCGACGTGGATGTACGACTTAAGGTAACGATCTCGCTTTCTAATTCGCTTATTCTTCAACCCTAATATCTGTGGTTGTAAGGAAGAACGCCACGTATCGCATACTTTCACTTTCGAGATGTATTCCCGTTTGAAACTTTGATTACTAATTCTCTGACATAGGACATTGGTTAAATTGCATTATTTCATGAGCCTTTCGAATTTGTTTTTCTCTAAAACTAAATTAACGTACAAACTCCAAGTTTTTGAAATTGTGACATGCGGCGTTTATCCTTACATCCCCACAGATATAATTGACGATGCTTAGCACAGTTTCAATTATTAATTTTTCGAAATAGGACATTGGTTAAATTTCATTATTTCATGAGCCTTTCGAATTTGTTTTTCTCTAAAACTAAATTAACGTACAAACTCCAAGTTTTTGAAATTGTGACATGCGGCGTTTATCCTTACATCCCACAGATATAATTGACGATGCTTAGGACAGCTTTAATTATTAATTTTTCGAAATACATTTTTAAGGGTACTTCTTATGGACACGTTTGTCTTCGCGTTGTCCGTAATGCAACAGCTAATCCTTTATTTCAATTGGCAGAATTGGTTCAAGGTTACATTTGCCAGTGGAAAATCTAGTTGTATCTGGATGGAAATTCTAGTTGTAAAAGCGGTATTATTCGAAATATATTCTTGTCCCCCTTAGGAGGCAACTAGGAAGACTGCCAATAGGAAGCTTAATGATTCCCGGAACACACAATTCAGGCTGCTATAAGCACGGCGACCTAACACGAAGGGACGCCTTTCAACCATACTTGTTGACGCAGGATCGCGATGTGTGGACGCAATTAGTGCACGGTATAAGGTACCTGGACATCAGGGTGGGCTATTATCCGTCGATTCCGAACGGCACCGCCATCGAAGAAGGCAGTAACATAAGCAGATTTTGGATCAATCACGACGTAATTCGCATTACTCCCTTATCCTCGGTCATCAGAGATGTGAGGAACTTCTTGAACGTTGCAAGAGGAGAGGTCGTTATCATGGACTTTCATAGGTAACTTTACTAAACTCCTCTACCAGAATAATAATTGAGTAATATCGTTATCGGATCAATGGTAATCGTAACTTATCCATTATATTTCATCAAACGATTCGTGACCACCAGTAATTTTAATAATCGCGACATTTTGATCCAAAGGGATAAATTAGAGAACGATCAAATGGTGCAACTCAGAGTATCATGCGATAGAGATCGTCATATTATAACATTATGTCAATTTTTGAATCAATAACATGCTCGACAAGTTCGTTGAAATAATTGGGAACAATTTCAAACGGGTACTCGTCGGCAACTAAAGTAAATGGCGCGCTACGTATTGGATAATAATAAAATCGTTGGCTCCCGATTTTATGCCGTGATAAGATAATAGAGATTGATCGAAAATTCCGTCTAGCCAATGGATGTGTCAAGATACATTCCATTTAAGCGAGACGAAAGAAAGTGGATCTAAATTCATATGATTGCAACAGATATGGTTGTTATCTCTGGGACATGATATAATTTAATGATGCAATTCATTACGGGGTGACTTTGCACGCAGATTTCCGGTGGGATTCGAGGACAGATCGACCAGACATCGCCGATTGGCCATGATCCTCCGGCGAGAATTCGGAGGTCTGATTCTCAAGCCTGATAGGGGGGTCGAAGGTCTTGGTCCGACCTTGAACGATATTTGGACCGGAGGGAAACGCTTGATTATTTGTTACGGCGATAAGCACACCGTGGATGGTAAATTTATTACCTGCTACTATTCAATTTAATCCTTACGCGTCAATTCAATCCGCCGATAGATACACGCGTTACGTGTTTCGATTCTATTTTTACACTGGTGTAACCCGATACAGGGGAGGCGAAGTTAATTCTCCATTCACAGCGATCTTCCCAGTAATTTGTCGTCTTTCATCCTTTAATTAATTCGTTTTAATCAATTATATAGTCACTACTATTTTCTACAATCGCCTCGGAACATTTTACAATCTGTTCGAATTTTATTCGTAACTGACGAATGAAAATTGAATATTCGTCTAAATAAAATTATTCTAATATCTTTCATGAATTTTATCTTCCTAAATTGCAAAACTACTGCAATGTATAATCAGAACCTCCTGTTCGAATTTTATTCGTTACCAACAAATGAAAATACATTTTACAACCTGATTTCCTTTTTCGTAGAAGTTACATGTTTATTTTCAAAATAGCCCACGAGATAAATTGGGTACGAACTTTTGCAATCATCCATAAAATTAAATGTCTAAATAAAAACTGGAGACAGGACCTTAAACGCCAGCTTCGTACCTTAAAATTGTACATAATAAACCCGCAGACTATGATAGTATTTCTAGATTAAATTAGAAACTCTATAATATGCCAACGTGGTATGTTCAAACAATTGTGATCGATAAATTACTCGGTTAGTAGGTTAGTACTACAGACTTTGAAACTGACACAACTGCTATAGAAGGCCTCACAAGTCGCTAAAGTCCTTCCCATACTGTTTAAATTATTTCTTTCCTTTCTTTTCTAATTGGAACGTATTGCAAGCTGGTTTAATTTTGCGACAGAACACGATTGGCTGTGGCCGACGATGTCTCAAGCTTGGGGTAATCAGCAGACGGTGGAGGGTCTCTTCAAGTTTTTGGACGAGGCTATTATGGGGCCGAAGAGGTTCCGAAACAGTCAAAACCCATTATGGGCGGTGATGGCTGAGTTGACGCCCGATCCTCTAGACATAATCTTCAATCTATCCGGTGGACTGCGGCAAATGGCCGATGCCGTGAACAAAAATCTTACATTTAAGTTCCAGGAGGAATGGTGGAAAGAAACCAACGTAGTAGCGACCGATTTCTTCCTCGGAAATAATCTCATCGACGTCTCGATACAGGCAAACATCAAGAAGAGTAACATCGCCCAATGGCGTTTGTAACGCGAAAATAAATGACTATACTCTACGAAAATGTAATTTTAATTAGATGCTGCTTCGTCGATGAGTACAGGAATCGTGGCGAAAGAGTTGTCTAGTTGTTTAGCCTTGTATCCCCTTGCCGTTTACGTGTTGAGGGTCTGCGAAAATTCATTGTCGAGGTTGAAATTACTTCTTGACGAATTGGTAAACTTTCTAGTCTTTTGTCAATTTTCATCGCAGCTTTATTTCTCTTTATAGAGACCCTCTTTATGTAGTTGAAGGATCCTGCGAAAATCAAGTTTTAGCTTAATTAGAATTCGTAAGAGTAAGGTTGACGAAGGGATGAAGAGATAAAAGCTACGAAGATTTTTTCTTGAAACGAACTGCTAAATACCAATTATTTTGTGGATGTTAGGATAAGTTTGTAAAAGTCCAGACACATGCGCAAAAATGACAATGTACGACTGAAAAGACTCAATAAATCGGAGTATAAATAATGTATACGCTTTTCCTTTAACCCTTAGCACTTGAATGGTGAATTTGAAGCGCCATTAAAAATTGCTGTACCATTATTCAAAGTATTGTTTATGTTATTAAATATATGTCGGTGTCTAATCAATTACTAAATATTTAGGTATTGTATGAGCTACCATACCAATTTCATGTTCATAAAATTAAAGAAATCATAGGGATTGGAAATATTCTAGGTCGGAAGAAATATTTAATTTTCGAATTGAAATAGCACCGAGTGCAAAGGATTAAATAACTCGAAACAAGAAATAGGGTAACTGCACCAGTGAATGAACGGGCACCAGTAAATGAACGCTTTTGTATATTTCAACTTTTAACCCGGACGGCATACTAGCGATAAAATTGTGATTAAAGAGTTAAATAAATAGGAGAATATTGTTTAGTAATTTTGTTCATTGATTGGACTAGCATTATTCAATTACTAGAATGTAGTGTTCATTGACTGGTATTTTTCATATTTTTGATTTAACGTTTAATAAAGAAGAATAATAATAATTTCATTGTATTTGTGTTCTGTTGGAAATGAAGTATGCATATATTATGCTGGAGTGCGAGTGTCGATCACTAGAACGAATGGATGAGCGACGTCTGTGAGAGAGATCGATTTTGAATGTAGATCCTGCAGATACGTTGGCACGGACGCACGTGTTCAGAGAGAGATACTTTTGTTCAATTATATTAAATATATATTATTATTATATAGTGCATATACAGTGTTTTATGTTTAATATCAACATGTTCATTTATTTTTGACAAATGAAGTATAGGGAGCTATTTGGCATATATGAGATTCCTTTAATTCACATAGTTTTTTTTTAAATAAAATATTTTCCTGAACAATTTCTTAAATGTTCATTCACTGGTGCAGTTACCCTACGTAAACTCAGATCACTTGCGTGATTATGGGCAGATATGCAGTGAATATTTTTTCGTACAGCAAGTGGTTGAAATGTAATGTGCATCGCAATGTTAAGAAGTTTCAGAAGATGTTTCGGCGAAGATCTCCCATAATTCTTTCTAACACGTGCCCCGGATCGAACGAGAGCAGACGGGGGAGACAGTTTAAAACAAATGCCCCGACATTTCGAAAACGTGCTCCACCGCCCGGAGATCGGCGGCGCCGTGTTTCGGCCCGTGTCGATTTGACTTCCAAATGCAGGCCGACGCTGCCGGATCACGTTCAGGACACCGGTTTTTCGAGGTAGTCAGTCGTCTGCTAGCAGCCACCGGCAGTGAATCGATGCGACGAGAATTTTAACGCATCCCATCCACCCTATTCTTTTCGGCAACAACTTTTCACTCTGCCTTGCACACAACCACGCTCTCCCCGCGCGCAATTCCCTAATAACGCCAGATACCGTTCGATTTTCTGTTTTCCCTACCACCTCCCCTCATCGCACATTCTCGCTCTATCGAGACGTTGACAAACCTTTCGACTGTGTGACGAGAATCGAGGAATAATGCTCGCGTTGCCGTGAAAGGGATATTAAACGGAAAAGAGACGAGTCGAACGAAAGGCAATTCTTGACGTTCTTCTTCCCAATACTCCAAGAAAAGTCGGCAAGACAACGACCAAACAATGGAGGACAATTTCGCACGATACGCGAAAGAGCTGTGGGCTGTTTACGCCTGGTGGTCGTGCGTACTTGTTTTGAAGATGAACGCTTTGTCGTGGTTCACCGGTAGGATTCGAGTTAGCAGACAGGTAAATCTTCGTTGTTTCTTAATTGTTTTCTGTCCCCGACAAACTGTACTGGGTTAGTTGAAAATTTTTGATACAAAAGAAAAATAGAAATGACTCTGTACATCGCTGCAATTAATTTCAGAGCGTAATTCCTTTTTCATACGACATAGCAAAAGAACTCTGAACCCAAGCCAACAGGTAAATCTTGTATGGTGGAAACTGTACCTGGTTAGTTATAAATTTTCGGTACAGAAGAAAAGAAATGGCTCTGTGTATCGCTCCAATTAATTTCAAAGCGTACAACGATGAGCCCTTTCCCCTAGCATCGAGACTAGTTCGACGAAATTCCTTTTTTATACGACATAGGAAAGGAACTCTGAACCTCATCAACGCGACGAAACAATGTTAAGCCTCATCCCGGAAGCAATGTCTATTTTTCAGAAGAGACGAATCGGAAGCTGAAAGGATCTCGAACGGTTAATTAGATCGCTTCATTCCTATCGATTTTCCAGGTAATTCACAGCGAGGAGGATAGGATGTGGATGAAAGGTCCCAATATAATTTTATGTCCGTCCGGAGGCGGCCATCCAGACGTGGATCGCATCCGAAGCGCGCATCAACACGATCTTGGAACTGTGCTCCCTTATCTACTAATTACACCGATATGGTTGTGCACGTCACCGTCGTTTCCTGTAGCCAGAACGATTCTTCCTTGCTTCGCGATAGTTAGCGTACTGTACACCATGGTGCACATGGAGATCGGGAATCCTCACCGTTATTGCAAAACAATACTCTCCGCTGCTGAACTTTGCATCTTGATCTGCATGTTCGCCATGTCTGCGCTCCACTACATGGATGCACTCTGAATGTCGCGATAATTTCGAGCATGTGTATTTCTTATACACCGTTCTCGTTACGTAATCGTGGCCGCTCGATATGATAAGCGAGGTCAACGTAACACGTACCGCACTTGGAATTACAATGAATGGGAGTTAATGCTGCACCGAGAGAACATTTCTGCTTTGAATATTCGTGGACCGATCGAATTAGATAATTATTAAGCTGCACAGAATCGGATAAAGAATTTATTATCGTCAGTTACTATTGCTTATTAGTAGACCGCGGATCTTAATGCATTTATGAAGAAATTGAATACGTGAAGTATAAAACAGTAAAGGATTAGAAAAATTTCAGAATATCGTAATGTTGTTTTCAATGTAATGAAGTCATTATGTAAGAAGTAATTAAGGGATGAAATCAATTTTTATTCTCTTCTTGCTTCCCACAATCACTGCAGAACATTTTTATTTTGCATAAAGATCCGCGGTCTACTTATTAGGAAATATTTCAAATATTTGAATTATAGAAGAACGCAGCGAAATAAAGTGTTAACACACAGCTTGTCCACGAATCCGATTTTTGTCGATAACTTTTTTTAGCGATTGTCAGCAATGTCAATATTTTTTTAGCGTCATATGTATGTCATGAATATTCAACGTTAGATTAAAAGGGCCTATTCACGATCAAGCATACTGCGCAACAATTATTGGCAGCATGATGTCCATCCAAATCCACATTGTATTAATTTGTCAATCACTACCATTCACGGTCAATAATGTTGCGCAATATGCTTGACCGTGAAGGGTCCCTTTACGGAACACTGCAAGCCGCCACTTTACACTACTTTGTAAAAATAACAAGAATGTATTGAGATTTTCTTTGCTATTTTTGAAATAAATTTTACGTATTAAAATTCTAAACGTGCTTTTAGTAAATATTTATGACTTTAAAAAATAATGTTGTTTATTAAAGAACGAGCGTAAATCAGAACTATAAATCGTCGAATGTATAAAGACGTCGCGATCGCAAAGCGCATGTCGGCGTCGAAAATATGAAATTATAGAACGAAGTCGAAGAATGTTATCGCATCATATTGTAACGTGACCAGCAGCGAGCACGATCAGCATACTAATACTAATACCACATAGCTATATCAAACCGTGATTTGTTGATCAAGGTGTCTGTGTAGTATGCCATAGTGTCATAATGCGTAGAAGATTTTTTACACCATAAATTTTTTATTTCATAAATATTTTGGTCCATTAAATTAGAAATAGATTTGTTGAATAAGTTGCTGTCACGATAGGGATGCCACAAGATAACAACGTTCGTTCAAGAACTACCTCTCCATTATTATCAATGGTTATGTACAAGTGCGCCTTACATCCTTTTACAACTATCAATTTCATGTACTTGACTGATTGCAACCTTGTATCTTGCTTCCCGATATGTCCGTAAACAAATGATAAAACGTTGTCACTTTAGGAACTCAAAGATTCTACACTCATATCAAAATTGAGAGTATTCAATCTACTCGGTTGGCAAGAAAGTAATTTCGATTTTTCTATTCAAGCAATCCACTTTAATCAGTAAAATATTTTCCATTTTGTTCGATGATCTATTGCTACCTTTCTGGCATATAAAGCTTCACAAATCCACGCTCATAAAACTTAAAAATTTTACCAAACCAGGATTCGTTTTCGCCTTAAAATACCGAAATTACTTTCTTGTTCATGTAGGATTAAAATTGTTCTTACTGTTTGAAAGATCTATTAAAAAATCTTCGGTCAAAAAATGATTAACTAATCGCCGGAAGATGACGCATTAAGAAAGAGTCGGAGCGCGTGCGATTCATTCTGTCGGCTCACCGTATATATGCATACCCTCATGATTCCCAATTCATAATTAGACATGAAAGAAACCGCGAAAGAAATTAATTGTACTCGTTCTTTCGCAGACCGCACGTGCATACGCATTACTCCGGGTAGTAGCGTCGCCGATACTGCTTACTCGAGTGGCGACCACGTATCGGCAAACGTAAAAATGGTTCTTGCTCGAATACTCATCATCATTGTATTTAATCGATAAGTATACAGTGTCTATAGATTACAGTGTGTCCAGCGAGTTACGTGTATAAGGCCAATAAATAATCCGTCATTATTAAGTTTCACCGTTGCTTGAGGCATACTGACAGGATAAATGTCCTCAGTGGGTAACCAACCGGCGTGAAGGAAACTGATCTTTCTGTACATCTGTTTCACAGGAATCTTTGGTAAGTGATCATTACTAATTTTCCAAGACACATTGTATATAAGATTTAATATCGTCTTGATAACATTACCGCGATGATAAAACAGATTTCGATCGCGTTAAGACAATACTGGAGCCGGAGGAACCCGATGGCCAGTTTGGATGCTCCTTAAAAAATATTCCGAATTTATCCCAACAAATAAATTAAGGGTTCTTGTAATCTTTTCTCGTTATTCTTGTATTATTTCTCATCTTCGAGTGCACGAAGTTATTTCATTAATTTTTATAATTTCTTTGAGAAACTCCGTGACATTCAATGAACGCGCGACATTAGAATATTGCATCTGCAAGAACTTTGCTTACGATGCGCGTCTTTCCGGCAACGTATTTTTCCTCACGATAATGCATAAGATGATAATTCATTCGGAGTATCCCAGTGTCTCGTGAGTCAATGTTCACCACTTGAACTAAGGCTTGAGTATAAAAACTTGTTCGCCTTCCAGTGTAACTTTAAGACCTTGACACTCATTCTCTTCGGCGGTGCTGGTCACAAAGGTGCAAACGTAAGGAACGGAGCTCTGATAAAATCGGTAAAAGATTGTTTCTTAAAAAATATCAGAAGTTTCGTTGAGAGCGCTACGTCGGGTTTGTCGGTTGTTTTAATAATAGTGTGTAGGTTAGTAGGCGCGCAGACTGCGGAATGCATCTGCATATACGGGGTGATCTGTGCTCACCAACGAGAATACATTCTCATTGAATTGTACAAATTCATTCGGGGCAACATATTTATTTTTACGTGTTTCAATCTCATCGGAAAAGAATACCGCAGCAAAACGTACGTGCACCCGCAGTAACAGGTACTTGCAAAAAATGCATTTCCCGCTGCGATATTTGGTGGCGGCACTGCCTCTCACTACTCCATCTATTTACGATCACCCTGTATATATTTTAGTGTGACGCACCGTCTGATGCATTCGAGCGAGCGATAAGTGAAGCATCGAAATGGAAAGTGACAATCGCGTATTCGTCGAACTGAAACTTTGCAAGAGCTCTGTGAACCGGTTCGCCCAAATCGCGGTCATCTTCGACGATATGTTCGTCTTCGCTATCCTTTATCTATTCGTCTATCTAATCGGTCGTCAGATTTAGAGGTTAGGTATGACCCTTGTCCTTCCTTCGCTCCGTCGCGAAGCACAGTAACCAAGACCGAGAAACTGACAACACAAGCTGAATGACGCTCGTGGCGAAGGTACGCGTCATTTATTTGCGGTCCGAGCGACTCGTGGGTGAAATTGAAAATATGAAACGCAGAAGTACCACGTTCGTGTGATTCAATTTCAGTGTTTTCATTATGGAAATTGACGAGAGGGTCGTTCGCAGACGGAGCTTTCGAAGTTACCTGCAACGTATACCCCAACGAATTTCGGAATCAGTCGAACACCTATTTTACGGGTAAGTTACGAGATAATGTTGAGTTAACGTTCCCGCTTTTTTGAACCGTTCATTCCGAAAACGTTCCATCCACGTCGAACGTTTTTGTTTGAAATAATATTCGATACGCTTTTGTCAATATCGAAGGTCTCCCATTAGAAACTGATTCAGAGGAAAATGTAGGATAAATAAACCTGAAATATCTTTAAATTTAAGAAAGTTTAACTAAGTTGTTTCTCTTTTTGCCTAGACTGGGGCTAAAAATAGCACGCCGCCCACTGAAATGGCTCATCTCTAGTATTATGATAGTCTTAATTTCTCTTTCTGGTTTACATTGCTTCCACCAAGAGAAAAACCCCATGAAACTATGGATTCCACAAGATTCTGATTTCGTTCGAGACACAGATTGGATGATCGATCAATTTGGGCAAGGGTTGAGGATGGAAAGCATGATATTAACAGCCGATAATGTGTTAGAGCCAAGGATTCTTCTAACAGTATTTATTTCTCCTTCTTGGACATTAGTATACAGGGTGTTTTCTATGGTTGGAAATAAGATGAAAATCAAGTATAACGCTTTTGCATTGGAGGCTTTATTTTTGAGAAAATTCAATAAAAGTGTTACTCTAATTCAATAAAAACTCGTAATTCAACTTGTATTCAAAAGCAGTTATTTGCTAAGGATGCATATACTAGACTGATATTTACGTTAAACCAATTTATACCATGAATTATAAAACACCCTGTATGTAACACTAGCCATATTTGTTTAGTCGTACAGTGATAAACGAGGAGATAATTTAATTTGTTTCAGCTGAACGAAATAGTAAAGCAAGTTGTGGATCTCCAAACAGCTGACCATGTTGCATGGACAGATGTGTGCTTCAAGTAAGAATATATGCATACATATAATGCAGCTGATTGAAATGGTAATTAATATTTTTTTGTTCAACGCATAGAGTACCTGTTATATCAGGTATTAGAAGGAGAACGAAGCGTAGCGAGGAATACGATGATTTTTTTGACATGGAACCCGAGTCGCAAATCAATAATACTACATTTGAGCCTGCGGTTCACGCTGATCCTAAATTATATTGTGATATAGTCGATAATTTGCCAAAGGCTTGCCTTTTGAATAGTCTGGTGGATATATGGGACTACGACAGTAATATTATTCTACAAAAATCAAATAAAGAGATTATCAGAGATGTAAATAGAACAAAAATTAGCCCTACCCTAGGGCATCCTATGAACTTCACGAGTTTATTGGGTGGGATAACAAGAGACGAACAAGGTAAAATCATATCGGCAAGAGCTGTGAGAACACAATGGGCAGTACACATAAATTTTTCACACGTGGACATGGATAACTTTGGCAACGATGTCGGAACAGCTGATTGGGTAAGGTAAGTTCATTAAAAGGCCTGAATCATGATGTACATATATGAACTGATAAATTTAACCATTTACACTGCCATTTATTAACTTGCAGTGTGTATTGAGTGTTCCATGCAAATATTACAAAACAAAATCCTGAATTTTGTAGCAGTGCTTGCATGAAGCAACTTGTATAATCTAAAGAATTTGTTGTTTAAGTTTCATTTGATTTGGGCCTTTTTTAGTATTTCCAATGATTTTGTCAAGATCATTTTGCATATTCTTTTCAGCTAAAATATTGGTCAAAGTATTTGTAGTATGTGCCTGTTATACAAAACCGATCAGAATGTATTATATTTTCGATCTTAGACAGAATCAGTTCTTGTAGCATAAGTTGTTGTTATTACTGTTTATTTGTTTATATATGTTGAACTTTATACGAATAATAATAAACAATTTAATAAACCAAATCAGGGTGGCTTATTCAGTAACAAAATTCATGTCTAATGTATAGGCTACAGATGAAGTTTTCAAATGGGAATATTCTTACTTGAATCTATTACATAAAAATGCGAAACTGTTAAGCAATAAAAAAGATGTAAACCATAGCACAGCCATATGGTATGAAGCTGGCAGAAGTTTTGGGGATGTAACATACGTGACAATGTTTGGGCATATGGATATATTGTCTATAGGATTCATTTTGATGTTCTTCTACGTTCTAGTCATATTTTCCGATTACAATTGGGTAGGATGGCGAGTAAGTTTCCCAACAAATTAATTGGGGTAACTACGTGAAGTATTCTGAAAGTCAAAGTTGGTGCAAAACTAATCCTATTGAAATTATATGATCAATTCTTTTGAAAACTTCATGGTATTTCACCATATTATTATTAAGGACAAAAGTTTTCTATAGTAGAAAGTGTATATTGTATAAATAAAGTAAATGCTTTCAATGTATCGGTGTTAGGGGTGAGGTACCCAAGCCTCGAGTCGAGTCGGACAATGATCGAGTTGGGTTGGGTCGGGGTCCTGAAAATTTACAATGTTTGTACTCGAAGTTAAAGTTGGAGCGTTTACTACAAATCGAAATATTATTCCAACCGATGATTGGACATTTTAATATGCACAGATTTATTTATCGCTGATCTGATCGCAGACTTGCCCCAACTTCAAGTTCGAATACCAGAATATTGCAAACTTACCCGATTACCATTTCGGGTAGCCGAACTTCATAAACTTTCGGGATTCCGACCCGAACCCGAAATTTCGAGTACTCGCACAACCCTAATCGGTGTCGAAATTATTTGCTGATGTGCAATGTAAATTTGTTTGTGTTACGATGTAAGGAGGAAGAAGGATGAGAACTAATAAAATCTTTGGTCGAAGTTGTTCACAGTTTGTAAACTATTCATGACATTCAGGATACTGCGTATACATAGGGAGATCGGTCACTGTTTACGACGTATAATTATCTGTGTAGATTTACCTTACATGCGTTGGGCTTCTGTGCGTGGGTGGTGCATTCATAACTTCAATCAGTGTATGCTCGGTGCTTGGTATACCTTACGGACCAGTGCATACTTCATTACCATTTCTTTTATTGGCTCTTGGAATAGACGATAACTTTCTGATAATGGCGTCTTGGAAGGAAGTACACGCACACGAGTCGAACAGAAAGAAGCCATTGGAAGAAAGAATAGCTTTAATGTTAGGACACGCAGGGTCAGCTATTAGTATTACTTCTCTTACGGACGTTGTTGCATTTGTTATTGGCGCATCAACGGTAAGCTTATAAGACCTCACAGATTCGAAGGTGATTGTGCGCATTGAATTTAATAATTATACACGCATCTCCAGATATTACCATCCCTCCAGTCATTTTGTATATATGCAGCAGTTGGGGTGCTACTGACCTTTTTATTGCAAATCACATTTTACGTTGCCTTCTTCACTCTGGACGCTAAACGCATCGAGAGCAAAAGGAACTCGATATTCCCGTGGATCATACACGAAAACTTTACTCAGAAGTTTGTTAGTTCGCAAGAGGAACCGGCTTCCAAGTTCATCACGAAATTATATACAAACATGGTGTTAACGACACCTGGGAAAATACTAATAGTATTAGTAACCATTGTCGCTGCATCAGCAGGGGTTGTGGGTATATTACAGTTGCAACAGTGGTTCGATCCGGCCTGGTTCATACCGAATAGTTCATATCTAAGCAAGTATTACAGCGTACACCATCGTGAATATCCGAATCGTGGATACGAGGCAATCATTCTCATGGGAGAATTCAATTACACTGCCGAGTTTCCGAAATTACTAAATCTAACCGAGACATTCGCTAATTTATCAACGGTTCAGAGCATGAATCCGTGGCCGAACGATTTCGCAAAATTTGTTTCGAATTATTATGCAAAAGGTTGGCAATATTCATTATCACTAGATCTTTATGCAAATAGTTATGCAAAATAACAATTTTCATATTCTTGCTTGATATGTGACAATAGATAAGACTTTAATTTCTAGATTTGAAAACCACAACGCTGAACGATACCCAATTCAACGATTACCTATCGAAGTTCTTATTTAGTCAGAACGGTGGCAAGTACCAGAGGAACATCCGCTTTAAAAAGGACCTAAAATGTGGGGAAAAAGCACCGGCGATCAAAGCGAGCACCATAGATTTCGTGTTCAAACGATTCTTCACTCCTCACCAGTGGATACCAGCAATGGATCAAAGCGTACAGATGACTCGCGAAGCTGGAATCGATGGGTTCGTGACGGTTTGGAGCGAAGTGTTCAGCCTCTGGACCACTGATAAATTGATCTCTCAAGAAGTTCAACGCAACGTTTTATTAGCGTTGGTTTGCGTTATGGGAATGACAGGGTTATTGATCGCAGAGTTACAGACGTGTTTTTGGATCTTCTTGTGCGTTCTTCTTACGCTGTTGAACGTCTGTGGGTTCATGTACTTTTGGGGACTGACGATTGACATTGCGTCTTGCATCGGTGAGGAATATATTTTTCACATTCACCGTGTAAGATTGTTACCGTGTTTAACAGGTGATTTGTTTGTTCAGGTCTCGAGTTGGGTATCGGGTTGTGCGTTGATTACGCGGCTCACGTCGCTCATGCATTTGTGCATGCTGCAACGGAGACCGGCAGTGAAGATCGCACAAAGAGAGCGCATATTGCAGTGAGATACATAGGTGCGGCGGTTGCGTATGGTGCTGGATCCACGTTGCTGGCTCTCTCGATGATGGCGTTCTCGGAGAGCTACGTGTTCCACGCGTTTCTAAGGATTTTCGTCCTGGTGATACTGTTCGGTATATGGCACGGACTATTCTTGCTGCCAGTGATACTGAGCACAATTGGTCCACGGAGTCTACGTTCTTATAAATCGACGCCCTCATCGGAGAAACACGAAGAGGCGATGGAAGTAACCAGTCCGTTGAAGAAAGAAACAGAGAGTTGAAAGAACATACAACAGCCGACAGTCGATTCTTTATCAATAATATTTATTTTTGGTTCAATAAACATACAAAATTATTACACTATCCGTACTATTAATCACACATTTATACAAAAATAATAATAATAATAAAGATCGGATAACTTAAAAACGGCATTATTTATATATATATATATTTATATTTATCTAATATATTAAGATTAAAAAAAACAAGTACAAAATAATGTAGCAAGGTTGATATAGATTTTTTATTAATAATAATTATTGATCGGAAAGGAACATGACTATTATTAAACGTAACGTAAAATCGTGTTTGCTGGATGCGTTTATCTTTTTTTTGTTTCTTCTTCTTTATGTATAATCATAATTAATGTTTATGACGTAAAAACGAGCGGCGAGGGAGCGACCCCGGATTGATTGGCAAGCTCCCTCCGCTGCCTCTCTCAGTCTTGCACAGTCCACAGTCACTCATTCTCGGGTCTTCTTCGTTTGTCGGCCCCTTTTTTTCTTCGAACCCTTGTTATGTCTGTTTTCGTTTTTCCCGTCGTCGGGACGGTCGGGACGCGACACGATGCGACACGACGCGACGCGACGGGGCGGGACGGGACGGGCGAGAATCAAAGTGTAATTATCCGAGCGGATACAAAGCGGGACAAACGAGAAGACGCTAAGTATTCTCATGCGTACACGGTCACCCATCGACAGAGGCATCCGACAGAGGCGCACGTTCTCCGGAAACACGATCTCAGCACACACGGTAGAGTAAACTGCCGGGGGGCAGCAAGCCACGCACGAACGATACGGCGATACACATCTCCTTACTTAGTTGAATTTTACAAATTGGGATCGTACATTCCATAATTAATGAGGAACCATCGATACAATAATAATATTTACTTAGCAAAACGTGCCGATCGGTAGTGTGGCGAAGGACGCGTGATGTGTGAGCACAGTTAAACGCGTTACGAAGAAGGGGGAGGGGGGCAGTGGTTTTTTTTTATTCCGATGACGATGATGATAATAATGATGATATTCTGTGGTGGAAGGGGTGATAAGTTGGCGCAAGGAGGACGTTGGTAGAAGGGAGAGGAGCGTTCTCCTATTTCTTTTCGTTCCGTGATTTCGTTTAAGAGGGTAGTCTCTCGGTTTCAGGATTGCAAAGGTGCGGGATGCGTCTTCTCATTTCTCGATAATGCAAAGGTAGGGCTTTTCAGTAGTTAAAACCGTTAGATAAAAGATCAATGTAGGCCAAAATCACCCTTAAAAGTCCTATTTTTACGTTTACATTATTCGGCATCGTAATAAGTGGCAGCTCAAGTCGAGTCAAGACCCCAAGCGGTAAAAATTTTGGATGAAAGTAGTTTAGTCTTTAATATTACTACGTTTAACATTACTATAACGTTTGTGGTATTAGAAATAAGCATAATTCGCAATTAAAAATTAAGAAAGTTGTTTTAATTTTTTGTAAAAAAATGAATGTTGCGAATTTCGGGGCTCTATGGATTCCTTATTCGGAATCATACAGCTGCGTCTGTAGCTAATTGCATAAAGCTGCTTTTGAGGGCGATCGCGGCCTGGATTGATCTTTTGTCTAGTGCTGTTGACTACTGAAAAATCCCATCTTTGCATTATCGAGGAATGAGAAGTCGCATCCAGCACCATTGCAATCCAAGAAATGAGTCTACCTACTTAAGGGAGGGACGACGAATCCACTGTTTAGGCGAGGACACAAGGGGTGGTTGAACGATACGGGAACACGGGGAACGGGGAGGGAAATGCACGTCCGCTTGCCAGGAGTTCAAGGTACACGCACTTTATAGGGATACACCATGGGAAAGACACTCAGGGCAGACACTGACATAGAGACTAGGCTACCGACTATATGTATACCTATCTAAATGTGTAATTAGCGTACGCACCGCGTACACCCGGGTACGCCCGCATTTCGCCCGGCTCTCGGGTTTTGCTTTTTTCACATTATTTTCTTGTGTTTTTTTTTTAATCATATCAATCGAAGAAACGGGTGCGCGCACACGGCTCGCACACGCACTCCCATCCCCTCACTTTCTATACGTCTTTCACTATTTCTTTTCTTTTCCACTCTCTTGCCTTCCCACTGGTTCTTTTTTTCTTACCGTTACCATTTTCCTTCCCTCTTTCACATTTGTTTCCTCCCCTTTTCTTTCCTTTTCACTTTTTTTTTTAAATTATTATTATCATCGTTTTATTACAATCAGCGATCGCGTCGTAGTCGTGCTTTTATAGTAAACGCTATGTAGTCTTTATTACTCAAGCTTATGCCCAAAAATCTACCAGAGGCACTTTGGGTTTATTAGTACCATTTTGAAGTCGGCGTGCGCGGGGGAGGGTGCTGCGAGTCCTTTGCTCCTTTCTTATACGTTTTCACTTCTCTCTTTCTTTTTTTTTTATTCGTTTATTATATATACTTTTTTCTCTCGGGTAGTGATATAACGGTCGAACGATGTGAAATTCTGTCTAGTGTTTCTTTTTTTTTGTTCTGCTTTTAACCTCGTGACATGACGGAGTACCCTGTCTGCGATCCATTGTTCTTTTTTCGCCCGCACGCTCGTTCGCCGCCACGTTTACGCGTCCGTTTAAACCGTTTTTCATTTTTGTCCCCTCCCCCGTTCCTTTCCCGTAGCCTACCAACTCCGTATCTTTCCCTGCTGCCTTACCTTTCCACACACGGTCTTCCGATGTTTTTTGAGCAATAAATACTTTCTCCACTGACAACTGCACATTGAATTGACGCACGGGACACACTCACGCGTATACACAAACGGTTCTCTCGCATTCGCTACCAGGCCGTTCGCGTCGACAGCACCCTCGAAGGTAGCTCGTCAGGCAACGAGCTCCCTCGGCGATATGAATTCTTGTAACGGTCAGTGAATGATCGTTAAAACTAACCTACGCGGTTCTAAATACAGTGGCAGTCAATACGGCGAGAACTCTTTCCGCCAGAGTTCCGCTTCGGTGTGCGTTTACAAAGATGGTTTAGTTAGTTTAACGTAGAATGAGCTTGGAAGAGATACCACAGGTTCCCGAAAAATTCTTGGTGTATCAATTTCTTTTTTTCTGTTTCCTCATCTTCTTCTTCTTCTTCTTTTTTTTCTTTCGTTGATCCCTTTTTTTGTTATAGATACAATGAATACACGAGGGTGGTTAAACATTTGCGCGCAGGTAAAACGTTTCTAAGGAGAAACAGGGTTTTGTGTTTTTTTTCGGGTACTGTCAACCCGCGAACGGCTCTCGCATCCACTCTCATCTGCATCAGCGCTTTCTGAACGTTCTCCCACCCACACCAATTATGGCTACATCCACAGAGTTTAAATGTTACGCTTTTTTTCATTTTAATTAATGATTATCAATTCATATCAATTCAATATCAATGTATTACAATCAGACAATACTCAACAGTGATCGTTATTCATTATATATTACAATAATTAAGAGTGACAACAACATGACGACGGAGGCGTTGAAGCATTACAAGGGGGTAGTGTAGAAATAGAGAGAGGAATAGACAGAGGAAGAAAGAGAGAAAAGTGGCACAGTGTGTGTGTGTGTGTTTTTCTAGGATGATCAGATAGAGTTTAGAAGGAGGCGCCGATAGTGGACATATCTTTAACTACATTGAATACGATGAGAGGATGAATGACACAAGGATAATGGGGACATGGGGATAAGGAGCATCCGGATGATTATGAAACAGCGACAATGATAGGGCGAAGAATTATGTTGAGATGATGGTGATAATTATGCACGACAATGAGAATGAACGATTAATAATAAAATGGAACAATGAGCTGGAGACCAAGGAGGGGGAAGCACGCACACTCAACACAACCGTCACATCGAGCTGGCCTCGCGCACGGCCATAGTCTATAGATTAATACCTATCAACTAATACACAGTCTGTCTCCGATTCGCGGATGACTCCTTCCATTTTTATCCGTTTTGAATGCATGTAAGTATAAATAATACGCGTAATGCAATGCGTACGTACAGTATGGCGATACGTGCGCGATCGATTCAAGGAAAGAAGCTGACGATAGCGCGCGCGTTATGCGAATGGACTTGTTTAGGGTTTCTTCTCGTTTACATCGCGGTAGGACCCTTTCGACAAATGATTTTCATTCGTATCCGCGCCGATACTGTACGCGCGCTCGTTTCCCGGATACTGCATATACATACACACATACTTTTGCACCGGTATAAAGTGTATATATGTACACATATACAATACGACATACCATCCATGTATATATAATATACCCATAATGTTTAATTAATCATCGTTAATCGTTAATTATCTTATTTATTAAAATTCGTCAGTTCGTAATTCAAAAAATTTCAGCTAGTAGCGGTGGATGGAAATGTTTCTTCGTTAAAAATCGCCGATCCCCCGACGATGGCGCGCGGCATTTATCGATCGCTTCTTTTAAACACATTTACAAACAATCGGGATCGACCGGCCGATTCGTTCACTCTTCACTTATATCACTAATGTCTATTTTTTACTTTTTTTGCCGTTTGAAATGTTCTCGTTTCGTTTTTTTTAAACCCTATATGTCCACCGACCAATTCGCGGCGTTGATCGCGGCCGCGAAATATTGGCGATAGTCCCTGTTCGTTTCTTTGTTTTTCTTTCTTTCTTTTTCGGTTGTATATGGTTTGTTTGCTTGCTTGTTTGTTTGTAGCGTGTCTTGGCCGCCGGTCGGTGTGGCCGCCGCACATCGAATAATTCTATTACAATTAATCGTGATTTTGGTATCTTATGTACAGTTATGCGTGGTGTGCGCACTGATTAACGTCGCACACATCCCCGCCTGCCAGCGACCATTCAGAAGACTTTTTCTTCTTCGAATTCTCACACGTATTTCCAAACAACACTTAGTCTTTCCGTTGAACTTCCCCCGTGAAGCTTCTGGCTTAGCAGTCCGTTGTGCAGTTTCTTCTTTTGTATCTGTATACATGTACGTGTCTGTATGTGCATGTTCGTGTGTGTGAAGTGTGTACGTGTATTATGAGCACGTGTCTCTGTAATTGTGTATTCGATTCGCGTACTAAGCTGAGACAACTGGCTTGCACGGAAAACCTGAGACGATCGATTATAAGATAGGCCAGTCCTCTTGGTGCTTCCTCGAGAATACCTAACTGCGGTCGAAGTATTCAGCAGGGTAACTCTTGGCGGGCAGGCTTTGACATGTGCTTCATAGAGTTCATGGTACATCAGGGATTGTCCGCTGCCATTATATTATGCACCTGCTCGAGCTTGTATGCCAATCTTTGCTTCTGGGAGAATTCGTCCTCTTCCAGTGTCACTATCAGTTGTTCGTTGTATTTACCCGCGTACGTGTACAGCTCGTAGAGAGCACAATTCGTGTTGAACTCCGTTGTGTGCAACTGTGGAAATAAACACACATTTACAATAGGAACAAATTTCGTGTACATCATGACTAGACTGCGGATTTTATGTAGTTATTAGGGGGCTACTCTCTATCTCTCTCTCTGTCTCACGCTCTCTCCCTCCGTCTCTCACCGTTTCTCAATTTTCAGTTCCCCTACGAAAGGCAACCCGCTCGACAATTTTCTGCGCCCCTTCGGAAGGCAACCCGCTCGACAATTTTATGTACCCCTTCGGAAGGCAACCCGCTCGTCAATTTTCTGTGCCCCTTCGGAAGGCAACCCGCCCTACAATTTTCTGTACCCCTTCGAAAGGCAACCCGCTCGACAATTTAAAATAACCATTCAAAAGGCAATCCGCACGTCAATTTTCTGTGCCCCTTCGAAAGGCAACCCGCTCGTCAATTTTCTGTGCCCCTTCGGAAGGCAACCCGCTCGACAATTTAAAATACCCCTTCGAAGGCAACCCGCTCGACAATTTAAAATAACCATTCAAAAGGCAATCCGCTCGTCAATTTTCTGTGCCCCTTCGAAAGGCAACCCGCTCTACAATTTTCTAATACCCCTTCGGAAGGCAACCCGCTCGACAATTTTCTGTACCCCTTCGAAAGGCAACCCGCTCGACAATTTAAAATAACCATTCAAAAGGCAATCCGCACGTCAATTTTCTGTGCCCCTTCGAAAGGCAATCCGCTCGTCAATTTTCTGTGCCCCTTCGGAAAGCAACCCGCTCGACAATTTAAAATACCCCTTCGAAGGCAACCCGCTCGACAATTTAAAATAACCATTCAAAAGGCAATCCGCTCGTCAATTTTCTGTGCCCCTTCGAAAGGCAACCCGCTCTACAATTTTCTAATACCCCTTCGGAAGGCAACCCGCTCGACAATTTTCTGTACCCCTTCGGAAGGCAACCCGCCCTACAATTTTATGTACCCCTTCAAAAGGCAACCCGCTCGACAATTTAAAATAACCATTCAAAAGGCAATCCGCACGTCAATTTTCTGTGCCCCTTCGAAAGGCAACCCGCTCGTCAATTTTCTGTGCCCCTTCGAAAGGCAACCCGCTCGACAATTTAAAATAACCATTCAAAAGGCAATCCGCTCGTCAATTTTCTGTGCCCCTTCGAAAGGCAACCCGCTCGTCAATTTTCTAATACCCCTTCGGAAGGCAACCCGCTCGACAATTTTCTGTACCCCTTCGGAAGACAACCCGCCCATCAGTCTTCTGTACCCCTTCGGAAGGTAACCCGCTCGACAATTTTCTAATACCCCTTCGGAAGGCAATCCGCTCGACATTTTTCTAATACCCCTTCGGAAGGCAACCCGCTCTGCGTTTTGGCGTGACAGAACTATTTTATACAGGGTGTCCCACTGTATCGAGAACGGCAGGATATCTCGGAAGACGGTGTCGTTATCAAAAAAGTGTTCCTACAAAAGTTGTTTGGTATGACGGGCTAAGTTACGTGGTATTAATTGTTTTTTTGTGGGTGGAGTGGTGGAGGACATTTCAAGGTCAACTTGATTTTTTAAAATGGAATAGTATATTGTTATCTTTAGAAAATAATAGCGGGTAGTGAGACGAATCCAAAGATGTGCTACATGATATTATTCTGATTTTTATGAAGGTAAATTGTTAGCTTAGGTTTACATATTGCATCGGCCAACAGCCAACAGTCGCTGCTAATTGTAAGTGGCGTCGACCGATGCAGTATGTATAAAGCTAACAATTTACCTTCATAAAAATCAGAATAATATCATGTAGCACATCTTTGGATTCGTCTCACTACCCGCTATTATTTTCTAAAGAAAAAAATATACTATTCCATTTAAAAAAATCAAGTTGACCTTGAAATGTCCTCCACCACTCCACCCACAAAAAAACAATTAATACCACGGAACTTAGCCCGTCATACCAAACAACTTTTGTAGGAACACTTTTTTGATAACGACACCGTCTTCCGAGATATCCTGCCGTCTCGATACAGTGGGACACCCTGTATAATAGAAAGATAACAAAAATGAGTAGGTGCCATTTAAAACAGTGAGGAAGTTACAATGATCTAATAATGCTGATTTAGTGTTTTCAGCTTGATACAATTATTAATGTAAGAATTAAACGTCTATCTGGCTCCAGTCTCTTGCAAATGATGCAGGCAATTTTTATTTTGCATAAAAATCCGTGGTGTGGTCATGACTAAAGGTAGGATCTTTATGAAATATATATAGGTTTGATAGAAATGGGATACTTACCCTAGACTCTTCGGCAAGCATGGCGTTCATGTCTTGATCGGATATGGCTGGCATGACTTTGATATCTGAATAGTAACGTTCTACCCATTCTTTGTACACTGGAATGTCCTTTGCGTATAGTAGTTTAGAACTCGGCGAGTCCTTACCTGTAATACCGAATGGGATGAGATTAGCAATATCAGTAGCAGAGACAGATACCATACCATATAACGTAATATGCAGTATAGCATCTGAAATACCATGAGCTAATTACATCAGCAAGATCAGATCAGCAATACCAAGATTGAAACACTAAATACTCACCTAATCTATGATCCGAAGTGGAGCAGCTGTCCATAAACGTCTGCGCCACGACCGACAGACACGAGTCAACGATGTTCGACTTGTGTATGTCGAAAATGAAGTTCGGATTCTTAATGAGGTTAACCCAAAACCTAAGCGGAAGGGAGTTGCTCTTCCATGTGTGGACCACTTCAGGGTCGGATATGCCGTGGTGCAGAGCTTGGTCGTCCATGAAGTCGAACATGTACTTGATAGCGAGGGGAAGTGCCGAGCCTCGATGTGCGGTGCTGAAGATCGTTTCGAACAGGTCGTCTACGAATTTTTGGAGCGTACCCTTCGTTGCGAGTAACCTCGTCAAATAGATCTCCGAGACCATTTTGTTGCCACGATCGCCTTCTTTTCGCGCGTCGGAGTCGTGATGTTTGACGAGATGCCAGCATTTCAGTCCTCCGTCGTGGTTCTGATTCAACGGCGACGTGGCGCGTGAAAGAGGAGGACTTGCCGAGCTGAATTTGCTCAAATTCAGGGTCTCGTATTTGTGCGACTTGTCTGTCTTCTCCGAGAGAATCGACAAGTTGTAGATCGACGATTGCTTGGAAACTAAATTCAACGATGCTCCGTCGGGTACCCTGTAGTGGTTCAAAGTGTTTCGTTTCTTCCATTCACCTTCTGTCTTCGTTGTCGAGTCCTCGTCGTATAGGATCAATCTACCGGACGCTCCGGTTCGCCATTCTGCAATGAACGGAGACACGTGTTAGTTAGAATTTCCTTTATTATACTGCAATTCCTCTAAGAGGTCCTAGGTTTGGGAATTGAGAATCTTACCAAGATCAAGGTCGTCCTTCCTAGGCCTTTGGCTGTAGGGTGTGGCTCTGTAGATGGTATCCAATGCCTTCTCCTTCACTTGAGATATCGTGTCGCAGTCCAGGACCTTCACCGGAACGTTTTCCGTGTTCGGATCCATGCCACCGACAAAGACCGTTTGTTGAGATATGGATACGTAGACCGTCTAAAAAAATAGATGAAGAATTAGTACATCTAAGGGGACAAACGAGTGTACCTATTACATTTATGCTACGACGAAGACCTTACCATTGGTTTAAAGTCGATGGATTGTCTAATCAATTTCTCTTCCGACAAGGAGTATCTGGCTTCAGACGTGATGGCATCCACGGGACCCTTATCGACCTGTTGTTTCACCGCGCGAAACAGCACGTATAATGGTTCTCCGGCGCATTCTCGCATGAATTTGTACAACAGGAAAGTGAACCAAGCTGACAACATTTTTTCAGCGACGCTTTCCGTTCTGAAAAGTCATAGAAAATATTATTTGCACACAATCTGAAAATTCTAATTTATACAAATATTAGGTTGATTCGAAAGTTCCTTTCGCAATGCGTGCATTTAATATTGTTCCATTGTATTGTTACTGAAAAGTCCTTTTCCAGTCCGTTTCATTGCCAAGTAATGAAAAGTTAATATACAGATGATCACGTTGTTTGTAACACGCTTGTGTGATGTAACAATATTAAATGTACGCATTGCGAAAGAAACTTTTGGGACAACCAAATATAAAACGTACCGTCTAAGGAACAATTTAGGATGACTCTTGCCCTCGGTGCATTTTTCAATCAGCTCCGCGAGAAGAGTCTTCAGAATATCTGTGCAGTATTCCATCTTGCTCTGGAGCGTGACCATGATGAGGCTGGCCACGTTCACCCTATCTCTCATGGAAAAGTATCGATTGCTCTCGAGGGTCCGTACGAACAAAAGCAGAAAAGTTTTGTTCAGTATTAGTTGGCCGAACAGGCGCAGGCCTTTCTCCTTGCGCGCCAGTTCCGGTCGATCCCATTGTAATACGGGGCTATTGTCGTCGCTCGGGAACAGTATCATCATGGCGTAAGTGCGATAATCGAGGAACGGTATGCCGCCGCTGGTCAAATCACCCGTGAGATCGGTCATTTCGGTTTGTAATTCAGCGAATGCTTCCTTGCACTCAGCAGCGACACGTAGCTCTAGAATATCCATTTGCTCCTGCATGTTCTTCAGCACCCTGTTGCTCTCGGTCGATTTCCTTCGGTAAGCGATCAGGAAGACGATAAACACGAGTACCAGAATGACAATAACGGCGATCACGCCAATAAGAGCCGGCTTCGATAGAGGTCCATTAAGGCTGGTTGGCAGTGCGTAGCTCAGTTTCCCAATGTGATAGCGAAGCGTACCTCCGACGGTTACTATTACTTCAGGTAGTTCTTGTTTATTCGGCAGACCCTCGAAGTCCACAGCGGATGGCTGAGTCAAAGGTGGTCGGCAGGTGACCTGTTGCCTCGAGAGAGAAGTGACGTTGCAGAACCCGTTGCCAATTTGCACGGTCACGTCAGAGTCCTGGCAGGCACGATCAAGATATAGCCCGTTGATGGTCAAGTAGTCGCTCTTATAGTACTTGATTTCCTCGTCGAACTCCTTGTAGATCGGATTTGGATACAGAAGGAACTCACTGAATCCACGTTGAGTGAGATTCTGCACACCCGTCACGTTGTCCATGCGGAAACCGTAAACCAGCGGCGTAGGATTCTCCGCGTCCAGCACGGTGTCTTCGGACAGCTCGATGGTTGGCGACTTACAAATCATACTCTCGTGACTGTGGACCTCGCACTGTGAAACAAACATCTTCTCGTCGTAGTATACATACATCTGGGGGCTCTGTATGTATCCAAGATTTTTTCCAGTCACCGTCATCTTGATGCCACCGGCCGGAATGCCTTTAGGAATTTTCACCTGACTAGCAACCCCGCTCTCCACGTTCTCGATCGTTGGATCGTCTACGTATTCGAACGTCGTGCCATCGAAGATTCTAATGGCACCATCGAATTTCATCTGTACCACGCCACTTCTCTTCCTGTCGCTGGCGCTGGTCATACACAGAGCCTCGGTCGGCTCCGTGCTGATTATAGAGCATGATAGATTGCCGATGAACGCCTCGATCGTGCTGCCAGCGTTCATGTATCTTCCGGCGATCCTGACCGTGGTACCACCGCTGATCGGCCCGTACTTCGGCGATATGGATTCGATCTGCGGGTTCACGAATTCGAAGTTGTTCTTCGACTCGCCGCGGAAATCCTCGATCTCGACGATTACTGGCCCGTTCCTGGGCTCCTCTGTCCCCGGCCCATCTACGCGGCAGACGATCTGTTCTGTGCGCAAGTACAGCTCTTCGTACGGCTCGCAACTCATTCCGCCAACCACGACTCCGCGAAAGATGTCCTGGAATAAGAAAGTACAAATTAGGTTTTTTCGTATTGCAGGGGTGCACAATTGATCTGGGACACAGTTGACCCCTTCAAGGAGGAAGACTCGTTTTTCCTTCCCCTTCTCAATTCTCGATAATGCAAGGATGGGGGTTTTCAGTATTCAAAAGTGCTAAATAAACGGTAACCTATGCCGCAATAGCCCTCAAAAGTCCTATTTTAACGTACAGCTGTGCATCTAGCTTTTTCCATGAAGCTGTGACAGCCAAATGGTGCCGAACAATATAAATTACTTTTATTTAGCGCTTTCCCGCATCCTTGCAATCCTGGAAACGAGTCTACCTCATAACACGAGATCCTCTTACATTGAACGTTTTGCCGAGGTTGATGCCGCGTATCGTGACGTTCGTGTTGCCTTCCCAGGGTCCCATGACTGGCTCGAACGAGTGGATGACGGGATTCGGACAGGTCTGGTTTCTGTGCAGCCAGATGCGGGTACCCCAATCGCATTGGCTCTTCACTTCGCACTTGTCCGAGCTCTGGCACCAGCCGCACTCGTACTTTGGTGCGAGGGCCAGACACATGCCGCAATTGTTGGCCATGTCGCGGCAACGGTAGATCACCAGGTGGATGTTGTGTGGGTTGTCCAAGGGTTTCGAGCCACCCCAGATCACCGCGAAAGGCACGGTGATGTTCGGTGCTCGGGACGTGTACGAAAAGTCTGTCTCCTCGCAGTAGATCGTGTCACCTAACAGGCGCGCGTTCACGCTCGTTACTCGGCCCTCTATGTTGAACTGACAGACGAACCGGGTCTGCACGATGAATTGCTGGAAAAAGATGGCTAGGTTAGCGTCAATCATTCGACAGGGCTTCTACCCGCGACAATGATTCCCGTGAAAGGACCGCTAACGATATACAGCGGTGCCGGGAATTAATGTGACGGCATTAAGGAGTTAGACTCGTATCAAGGATGGGTTTTTTTCAATAGTCAAATGCACTGGATAAAAGATCAATCTAGGCGTAATTTACATTATTCTAAAATAGCTTCATGCGCAGCTTTATACTTCCAAATAATGCAAATTATGCTGCTAAATGACGGAAATTACGCCTCGTAAACCTAAAAATAGGAAAATTGAGGGCGATCGCGTGCCAGATTGATCTTTTATCTTGCAATTCTGGGAAAACGAGTCTACCTCCTTAAACGGTATTCAAGAATCGTTCAGAGATTGATGCGGGCAACATTCTTACCCCGATGATGTGCACTTTGACGCGGATGGCTTGCTTCACGCCGGACGACACCAGAATCTCTTGGGTATCGGTCGCGTTCATCGTCGGACAGAAAGCTGGACCGCTTCTGTAGCTTGGACCCATTCTCTGAAAAGCGAACGTCTGTGTTATTACATTCTGTATGACCTTTTCTTTAACACTAAGAACTTGATAGAGAGACGATAGAGAACACAGTAATTGCTCACGTTCACTCCGGTGACCAATATATCGTTCCGACAGTTCTCAGCCGTGTCGTGGGTGCATCTGTGCGCGTCCACGCACCAGTCGCAGGGGAAATTGGAGGAGACGCATTGTGTGCAGGAGCTGTAGGTGTTGCAGTCAAAGAAGGTGAAATTGGTGGCGACGAGGTCGGGTCCGTTGGTCATTCTCACGGATAATTTCGCTGTGAAATGATGTTGACCTTGCGGTATAGGGGGTAGAAGGTCGGTCCTTGGAGTGGTGCAGTTTACGCCGAAGGATTTCCTCGACGCGTTCGTGATCAGAGTCTTGTCCAAGGTCGAGAACGCGCAGAGGAATTGTCCAGGAAGCGTCGGCAGGTTCTCGATCACCAACTCCAGGGTTCGAGCAGTTGTTCGTTGCAGCTGATCCGGGCCTACGGATGTGATGGCCGTGCATCTACCACTTTTGTACGAGATCCAGTAAAGGGGATCCTTCGCGGCGTCTTGGCAGTCTCTTCGCAGGTTGCATTTGTTCTCCAACGAGCACCAGCCGCAATATGGATCCTTCGCGCCCAGACACTCCAGACAGGTCTTGTACACCGAGCATTCCTGCACTTTCACCTTGAACACCGTTTTATTCGTCATGACGTACAGATGCATAAGCTGCGAATCGAAGAGCAGATCAGCGTTCACCGGGGAACCTGGATCGATCTCCAGGTCGCCGTACTCCAACCCCATGGTCGAACTCTCCACCACCACCTGTAACAAAATATGACGCGCTGTTAAGTGTCTTTTCGTTCATAGCGTAACGCTGAAAAATAGCCGATCGTCAAAGAATTCTTGGAACACCGAGGAGAGGCCTGGCTGGTTCATGTTCAATCATCGAGGATGACAGTGAGTTCTCGTCACTCGCAGCCTTCCCCAATCACTTCTTGCATTTTCCATCATTGTAACCGCAAAGTGGTCATAAAGTATCACGGAACGTCAGTTTCCAATTTGCACGAAGGAAATTAAATATTTTAGACTTTTCCACCACGGTATGTACAGCTTTACCGAATGCAATAGAATGACACGATTTTAAAATCATGTGCTTTTTATGATTCGCGCGATCTCGTTCTAACTAAACCCCGTAAATAATGATTTTCAATTTGAATTTGCTCACTGTACAGGGTGTCACAAAATTATTCGTCGCAGACATCATAGCGCGACTCTGTATCCCCGTTATAGTCGAAAATCACATAAGGAACCGCCTAAAAGATAGACCTTGCTTTTTTAAGATTTAAGCTTTTTGAACTTAAAAAAATTTGTTGTTTTAACCTTGTTTGTCACGTTTAAGATGAATTTTGCGGGGGATTCTTTATCGTCATTTTCGACTAAAACAGGGGTGTAGAATCGCGCTGTGGTGTCCGCGACATACAATTTTGTGACACCACGTACAATCTAGCGTTATTCTTGGCCAGCCTCCGACTTTCCCCTAAACAAATCCCAGCAGTCTCGATTGAATGATCGCGCAAACCGCAAGATCGTTGGAATGAATCGTCGCTAACGAGGAACTGGACACACGTCAGTTTCTTCGGCGTGGGGTAGCGTATGGTTTATTCATCATAACGGTGGCGCGGAATATTGCGCGCTGTATGAAAAATTAAATATTCACGTCAGGTTCATAACCGAGTGGTGCGACGCGGTTCTCTCCGCGCTGGAAAGACAAACGCGCCCCTGTTCGTTTCACTGTTTATTACTTATTAACCGATAATCACCGTTCGTTAACGGAACCCCCGGATTTTTCCCCTGGCTCTTTTCGTTCGCGACGAAGCCAGGCCCGACGAGCATTGGAATTTGGCGGCAACGATTAATTCCAACATGCGGACAGATGGTAGCCGAGGTTGAAACGCGTTGCAAAGTAAAATTTACGGCCGTCATTCCGCGGCGTCCGCGACGCCGTTTTCGCCGGCCAGCTGCGTTCGTTCAGTGCATTCATTTCCTCGGACTTCACCGCGAACGAGGCTCGTTCGCGGTCCGCGGTTAAAGCCTCGCAAATTAAATCTCAGCCCGACGAGAGCCTTCACTCGCAACCGGCGCGCCGAGCAGCACGGCCAGCGATGACGGAAGGTCGCCCGCCCTTCGTAACTGGAATTACGTTCGCTTGTCTAATAAAAAGGCCCGCGGTCCTTTCCGTGGGATTCGCGCGGCGAATAACAGTAATCAACCGCGAGGATGATAAACTGGCCTCTTCTAAGAGGTTTTTGGTGGTGGCTCCTCGCCCCCAGCTTGAAGAAGCACCAGGTGTCTCGCTTATCATCGCCGTTTTAACTGGATAATGAAACGGAGACACGATGCGACAATGCGTCATTCGAACCGTCTTAACCCTTTGCACTCGAAGCTATTTTAACTCGAAAATTAAACGTTTCTTCCGACCTAGAATAATTGCGTCCTATACAGGGTGTTCGACTACAGGTGGGAGAAAATTTAAGGGTTGGTTCTTAACGATGGTATAAGACGAAAATGAAGAATAAAAAAATTGCAATTTCGGCTTCGTTATTTAGCTATTAACAACGCGACAGTCACGTATCGAGTGACAGATGCATGCATAACTTGGTTCTCATTTGGGGCTCCAGCGAGGTGAAAATGTTTAACAAATCGTTGGACAACATTGAACTCTTTGACGTACACAAAGTACACTTTTGTTAAACACGTTGTTGATTTTTAATTGTTAATAGCTAAATAACGAAGCCGAAATCGCAATTTTTTTATTCTTCATATTCGTCTTATATCATCGTAAAGAATCACCCCTTAAATTTTCTCCCACCTGTAGTCGAACACCCTGTATAATATTTGTTCACTTCATGGATATGAAATTGATTTGAAACACATACAATTTCCTAACAGTTTAGTAATTCATTAGATACCAACGTATTTAATAATTGTAATATTTTTTATTTACGCACGAAGGGGAAACATTAATATTATTTTTTAAAATGAAGCAATACTTAGTTTTTCATGCTGTTCTCATTAATTACTAAAAACTTTGTAGCTTCACCGTACTCATTATGTAAATTTTTCTACGAAGCGTAACTTCTGTTTTGACCGTAGTTTTGGAACGCATCCCTAAACGCATGCAATTCGATGCATGGCAGAACAAGCAAATGTTTGGAATAACAATATTCCCGAATTAATTATATTTGTATTAGCATACTGTACTGATACTTCTGAAGTAAATTCGCTAAAAATCGATAATCTCTGCTGTTGCGCGAGAACATCAAATGTAAAGTCCGGCTTATTATCGTAACTGCATCTTGGGATAACATGTAGGTTACATTACATCGTTGTAACAATATTTGCCGATAAGAATATTAATGGGCTTACTAGAAGCCAATGTTCTTCCGGATGATACGATAAAAAAAAGATGTTCAAAGGTTAAACGAGCCGAGGTTAAATAACTGAATCAAACTTGGTGAAGTTCCGTTCTTTCTGTTGGCAAGTCGTTTTTCTTTTTTTCATTCTTTTCCGATTCTTTTAACCGCACGATGGAAACTGACACGAAACTTGAATATTAGCTTCGAGGCGAAGCTAATAAACGCTCCTCAACGTTTATCGCTTAATCAGGCTCTTTTCCGGGCGCGAGAGATTCTGCGGAACTCGGAGCTTTTGAAGTAATATTAGCCCGTTGCGTTTAAAATAGAACGAGGCACCGGACGGGGAAGGTAAAAAGAAAGCACGCGTATAGAAAATCGAGCGGACACTCGAGGCAGAAGCGTGTACAAAGAGTAAGGACGTAACGAGTGGGAGATAACATATTTTAAACCCCTCACGCGATACAGGAAAAGCTTGGAAGCGGTTATTTTCTACGCGTGAAAAAAGATGAAGCGATACGAGCACAAGCGTTTCTTCATCTGCTGGAAAATCATAGGATAAAATTGAGAATGATCAGCGAAATACTAAAAGTGTCACATTTCATTTCAATAATTAAGAAGGTTATTTGAACGTGCCTCTCTAGTCTAATGGAAATTGGGAAACTCGCTGTATCTATTCTCGCGCAAAGCTGTTTCGAAGATAATCTTCATGATTCATGCTCGTTTATAATTCATTATTTTAAATGACGTACAGCGAACGGTGTATTTCTGCCGTTGTGAAAATTTAACACATTCAACGCCGCGGTGAAATTAAGTTATGTCACTTACGAAGTGGTTCTGCATTTTTAATGAGACATAAAGTATGTTCTAGAAGTCTTTAGCGACTTTTACGAACAGGTGCCGCACGTACATGTATGTAGATTCAGATGACAAAGATTTTACATAATAAACATTCTGTTTGGGTTTGTCTGACTCGATGACTAACTTGTTTCGTATATACTACTTGCTGACCAATCGCAACCCGTCGGAGTTTATGCATTAATGGTTTAGAAAAATTTTGACAGAATAAAATTTCACAGAATTCAGTACTACTTTGATTTACTTTGTACCTACAAATGTTATGGCCAATGAAAATATAATTATATTCGGTACCACTTTTTTAAAATTATTGTACAAAAATTGCAAATTGCATAAACATCCGCAGTTGTTTTTAACTAAGAAAAAATAAGAGAATTCAATTAATAAAGAAGTATCAAGTACACATTTATAAACTCGTTTTATTCACATTCTTCTTTCTCTAATGTCGAGTCACACTCGACAAAGGAGTGCAAAGGGTTAATGTTAATATTTCTGTTCAGCGATCTAAGAAGGATCGATACTTTTTCCTTCCGCGGATAGTCTCCCGCATGCGTGTGGATCGTTCATAAGGTTGGTGCATCACGGGCAGGATGGTTGTAGGGTTGGTCGGCTGCGGGGGTATAAAAATCACGTGTCTCGCGTTTTTGCTGGTCGAACCGGAGCAGCCGTACAATTAACATCACTACCACCAGTCCGACCGCGGTAGCCCGATAATTATTGTTATTATTTCTGCACGCCGGACATTGAGGGGCAAGGGTGGAGAGGAGGAGGCAGAGTATACGGTGCAACATAGTCGCGGCCATGATCGCTTGTCCCAGGCCAAGTCGATTCGTTATTCGGGCCAGAGGTCACGTGCCGGCCGTTCCCCGAGGACGTCGGGCAACTTCCTTCTACGAAACTGGCTCCTTCTCTCCACGGTCTTGAACTTCGTCTCGTTTCTATCGCCGCGGTTCATCGCGGACGATGCATGTGTGCCGTGCAATTAAACGGTTGGAAAATAAAGGGTTAAGGCTACCCGTTAGGCTTCTATGCGCGTCAAGATAACCACCGCAGCCACCCTCTATGGATCGTGGGTGGGATGAGACGTCGCACCCGATCGACGGATATCAAGAGTGTAATGCACCCGTCGCAGCTCGGCACACTCGCAGATCTTGCAGATGTAGATGATATTCAAAGTGTCGGAAAATCATTCAAATTGAAGATGTCGATATACGATTCCTCATCTATTAAAATCACCCTTAGCACTCTTTTTCTCAATTCACAATTTTTCTCAAAGAAAAATGTAAATAAAACGGGTTTATATGTAATCATTCGGTTCTTCTTTGTTTATTTAATTACCTTATTGTTTAGTTAAAAACAAATAGAAGCTCCACAGATATTAATTACAACCAAGTTTGAGGGCTATGTTTAAGAAACTGTCCTTTCAAGTAAATTTCAAATAAAACACTTAAAATTGTAGGGAGCTGTTGGCAACAAAATTGAGACATAATTCGGAGTGCAAAGGGTAAACCCTTAGACTCGAGGAGTGCCACAAAATACCCACTAAAATATGTTATACCATTATTCGCAATATTTTTCTTTGTTTTTCTATGAGGTATTATATCAATTTCTCATATCCATAAATTGAACAAAATCAGGTGTACTATGGAATTATCCTAGGTCGGAAGAAATACTTAATTTTCGAGTTAAAATAGCTCCGACTGCGAAGGATTAATTTGTAAAGGGTTTTAATTACAATTTAATCATTGAAGGGTTATTTTATTCGAATTGTATAAAATCGATGTCCTGAAGTCTAGCGAAGAGTGTACACGATAAAGTAACACGAGCTTAATACGTCAGCTTAAATTATTATTACGTTGCAGAATTAAAGATTCGTGAAAAATATCTGTCACTTTATGTACTGCGGACCTAACGAATTAATGATACCAGTATGCAAATAATTGAACTGCTACTGATAATGTAATGCAATTATGTATGCATGGGAAAGGAGAATACACTACATATATACATGTATACGTAGACTAAAGGGTGGTTCACAAAATGCGGGCAGAGGTTTTGAGGCGAAAACGATATGCAAATATTTCATAACAAACATTTGTATTGCTTTATCCTGGCTTTGGTAATTAGGGACTGTATAGTTCTCGCCAAATTTGTTCTTTACGCATTGGCCACGTTTTATTAAACTCACTGCACATATCGGTTCAACAATTGATATTCGTTGTTCTCTAAACTCGCTTCTCGATTCAACAAATATTTAGATGGATATGTATTTAAATATCGCTTGTGATTGAAAAAGAACAGCACAGGATTAATCAATTTGCTTCCTTCGATTGGTCTATAAAGAAATTAATTGCAGAAAGTTTTTGCAGATTGTTACGCATTGTCGTGGCAAATTGAGAGTTAACGGATTGACCGTTAAATCTTCGTTTTCACGACCCTCTGCTTCTGGAAACTCCGATTAGCCACGCGGGAAATAATTTATAATCGGCTGGAAACAGTTTCCCACGTTTGCGAAAGCAATCTTATTTAATGTACTATCATTAGAATATACTACTCGATTTATTCCACTTTACACCCCGATGTATATACCCGTAAAATATTTTACCTTAACCGCGATAAAAATTGCGGTGAAAATCGCCGCGGCCATTCCATCGCGACTCGTTCGAGATAAAAGATACACCGGTGTAATTGAGGCCTACCGATCTGCGGGATCCCGCGGAGCTCGTGTCGACGATAATTATATTATTACGTTTAACAAGCGGCGCAGATTAATCTTTCATTCACGACGCATCGACTTAATTGTGGGAAAGTGGGATAACGAATGGACGCGACCGGCTTTTCCGACGAGTTGACGTCCCGCTCTGGCCATCTTTGTTGCCGGTCTTCTCGGGTCGTCAAGCCGGAAGAAAACCAAGTCGATCCACCGAATAATTAAGATGTCCGCCCACTTCTCGGTAGCCTGCTAATTATAACAATTTTCTGCGCGTCTATCAATCAACCCCGAACCTCGTAAACTTCGCGGATTACTCTCCTTCGCCCGATTCCCAGCTACCTCGTGGTCCATCCGATCCCCCTTCCAACGCGGCGAAGAACATACAATATATTTTTTACGTCAACCTCAACCTTGGTGTATCGCACACGGTACTTACATTGGTGTGCTTCCTGAACGAGTACAATATCATGCATGGCATGGTGTACAACGATTGTACTATTCCTCACAATTGACTGCGAAGAAATGTTGCATTCATTGCAAAACACAGGAGCTACATAGAAATTTCTTTCTTCTTTTAACCCCAAACCTACTTACCACCGGTCAGATGACGGGTTTTACATTGTTTATTTTACAACTATTAAAATTATAATTGATCGAATACATTTGTTCATTCCAGTATTATATTGTGATTAGACTTCGGGTCTTTATGCATTTACGGTTTACGAACATTCTCAAAAAATGCTAGGATATAAAGTTCGACAGAATTTAGTACAATTTCGAATTGTTTTGGATCTACAAAGACCGTTCCCATTAAAATTAGGATTTTATTTCGTGCCACTATAATCTGTCTAGAAAAATTGAAAATCGCATAAACATCCGCAGTCTAATTATTATCATTAAAATCGCAAAAAATATAAATAAATCCATTCTTGTTATTTCTCTAATACAATATACGCATCAGACACTTTTGATGGTCGGTAGGTTTAGTGTCAATTATTAAATCGTTTTAATTCGTCCAGTCTTTAAATTGTACGCGCCCATTTCAGTCGTAAACGCATGAAGTCCGCAGTCTGCTCGTAAGATGAAAGCCGTTGCTTCCGAGTAGAAAAATGGGACTCCCCGTTGATGATCGCGCGCGCGCAGCGTCGAAAGAACTAGTCCGCGGAATCAATAAAAGGCGAGGCGAACGTAAAGAGAAATAAACGATCCGTCTTTTTAGTCTCGCGATTCGGCCGCCGCTGATGGCCAGACACAAAAAAGAGAAGAGAACTAATAACGTCCGACACAAAGCTACCGAGAAGTTAGCGGACGTCTTAATTACTTGCCGGGTCCGGTCCTCGTTCCCCGGTTTTACCCGCTCGGCGTGCTAGCCACGCGAGCGTTCGCCCGCTCGTGTGCGCGTACCTACGTGTTGTACGCGAAAACGTGGGCAACGCCGATATCGGTGTTCGACAGCACGCCACGAGAGGAACAGAAGAGAGAAAGAGAGAGAGAGAGAAAAAAGGCGAATCGAGCGTCGACATTCCTGAATCGATTCTGAGCCGGAGCGTGTTCGTGCGTCCCACGTAACGTGCTCGCACGTTCGCGAGCATTAATGGCCGCTCGAAATCCGGCTTAAGCGCGTTGTACGCTCGGTGTTCCGGCAATTAGCTCGCCCTCGCCTCGACGCTCGCGGCAGAAACCGAGAAAGTCCAGCAATGATTTCTCAAAGTTTTACAGGGCCGTCTAGGTCCGATATTTTTCGCTCCTCGACGCGAGGAATTATCGAGTCGCATAGTCACTAGACATATTCCTGATCTTGTGCTTTTTGAGATCGGAACTAATATCGAAATAATTTTCCTTCTTCACATTCTCATAGTGGGTACGAACAAAAGTTCGTAGCTATTCTAAATTAACCCTTTCCACTCGGAGCTATTTTAACTCGAAACTCAAACATTTCTTCTGATCAAGAATATTTCCATTTTCTATGATTTTTTAATTTTGGTAAATATGAAATTGATTTAATAGCTCATACAATACTTAAATGTTTAGTAATTGGTTAGAGACCGACACGTTTAATAACGTAAACAGTATTTTAAATAATAGTACAGCAATTTTCAGTGACTTTAGAAAGTTAAAATTCAGATATTTATTCATAGATTTATTAAATAGCATATTCTCCATTCGGTTCTATTACTGTTTATCATTTTCGATGTAACTTCTCGCGTTTTTTGAATAAACATATGAATAAATACCTTGATTTTATCTTCGATTCTTAATTTGAAAACATTACGAACTTTTCAACTCAATATGTGTACATGGTGGGCTGGAAATCGTAGTACAGTCGGGCATGGGGTAATTCTATATAAAAGAGTAAGAAAACATTTTGGTATAACATTGTTTTATCCGAAGCTTCATTTTCGAGGAAATCGAGTTTGAAAATGCAGCGAGCGCGTGCTGTTGTATAGGAATTGTCTAACGCGTCTGACCATGATCAACCAATTCTACTTCCTGCATATACTAAAGCACGCGAACCTGGCAGAATTTTAAACTCGATTTTCTCGAAAACGAGCTGTCGAACGAAAAAATGTTCTTCCTTTTTGTTCGATTTATTTTTACATGTAGAATCATCTTCCACCGAGTTATACTATAATTTCCGGCCCACCAAGTATATACTCCCGTCCGTAAATCACCGGACACTTGCTTATGTTTAAGAAAATGGCAATTAAAGAATACGAGCCTCGATTCTATTGTTTTATTTTGATTATATTTACTATTTGAATAAATGTTGGAAAAAAGAGATTGAGAAATTGTGGGATGATTATGGACAGCTCTAGAAACCAACTTGGAAAACAGTTAGCCCACTTATTTTAAAAAATTAGAGAATATAAGAATAATAATTAAAAGTTAGAAAATACACGATATTTTGGTCAGTTTTAATTTACATGTTCTCTGCATTAGGAAAAATTAGGTAATTATTATTTGTTTTTCATAATATAGATCCTTTAATGTTAAAATATCGTCTAAATCGAAATTTTAATAAGTGTCCGGTGACTAATGGACAGGAGTGTATTTTAATCAAACTTACTAGATTGGTAGGAAAGCAAGGCAAGTTTCCAGCCGTGCGAAAATAAATGTCTCCAATGATTCACACATCCGTCTACAAAAATTCGCCTAAGAAGCTTACAAATCGACCGACACACAATAAAACAAGAACACTACAGCACTCGATTTATAGTAGGATTTCACTTATGCGATTCTACTGGAGGGCTGATTCTCTGAGTCCTCTACGTTGCTGCAAATCTTCGTGCAGCAAGATCGTAAAATCGGGTCTTGATAATAATAGGTCAACAATATGTTCGGTATATAATCCGGTCCGCCTCGTGACAAAATTAATTCAGATAAACTGAGTTCTACTATATTTGTGTTGTATCTAAAAAACGAGAATTACTTTTCCACCAATCCAATAAAGTAAAACTCCGATAATCCGGCATCCAATGATTCTGTACAACCGATAATCCGGCACACAGTGCCCCGCCCACGCTGCGCCATACGAACGTCGATTTAAAATACAGTACATAAGTAATTTAATTACCTGCCTGTAATTAGCGGGAATCCAATGTAACAGAAGATAGTGTCACTGTAATATAGGTGTATAACGTATAATTTGTTTTAATTATATGTATATAATGTACCTATTATTTTTACGAGTTACAATACTGCATCGGAATGACCGGAGAACCATTTTTAAATGTATTTGCCTCGTTTTCATAGCATTACAAACGTAGTCCAATAAGCCGGCATATCGGAGGATTCGATATTACCGAACTCTCAAGCACGTGGGATTATTGGAATTCTACTATAGGTCTGTATAAAAATTATATTTATTTGATTATATGTTCACTAAAAATCATCTCATACTTCTTTCTGGAATTTTTATATTTTTAAAAGGATTTCTTTATTGTTGTACATAGTACATAGTAGAAATACACGTATATACATATGGTATATATGTTATGTGTATTCTACAGTTTTAGAGAAAAATCTCATGAGAAATACCTTCACTGTTTATTTAGTTAATATGTTTTTTTAACGTTCCCATCTTCTACACCATCCTCCTTCATTAAACACGAAAGAAAAGTACACGCTAAACTCGGCTTGTAATTGTCCCACAACGAGATCTAACTTAACTAGCGAATGCAGTGAGTTGAATTAATATTCGGTCGATTGTTTAAATTTTCAATATAGACCCATATACATGAAAAAGTTGTAAAATGCAACTCTTAGTGTTTTTTCTACAATTCTGATCGATTGCAATTTTGGAAAATTATTATTCAGATCCTGTAGTAAACTAGTTGAAGATTAAAAGTTAAAAAAGTTGTCGTCTTATTTTAAAGCGTCCGAATATGCAATTTAACGTGATTAATCAAAAATAGCGCACGGCCTAAAAGCTTTTCCGTCTCAGACAAGATTAAATTAACTTAGACAATGCGGGAAGTTCGGCGCGGTGTATTCCTGGGTCTGCGAGCTGATCGCGTGGTCTCGAATCAAATTCTCGAGAGCATACAATATTAATGTTCCTTTCCCGGGGAGAAGTGAATTTTTCGATTTTCCCTCGGTCGCATTCGAGAGGAAAAATCACGAGGAGCTGGAATTCCATGCGGACCGTGTCCGAGAGCGCGCTCGAAAATTCCAAAGGAATTCCACGCCGTTGTATCTCGCGCACGTGTGCGGCCGGGATTCATTCGTATGCAAGCGTAATGCGAGTGTCGTGTTTAGATAAAAGAAGAGCGAAGAAGCGAGCGCAATTAATTCCTGATCGCTCTATTTCCCCGAGCAGCATTATTCACCCGCGTATCTTCGACTCAATTTATTCGTGACGTTATAATTTATCGTTCAGGACGCGCGCGCGCACTCGCAATCACGCTTTCTAGAATTTACAATCATCAGGAAATTCAATGAACAACTTCTCCGCTGCGATATTTGTCACTTTCCAGGTAATTATGTTCGCGTTATGTACCGTCGCGCCAATACCAATCCCCATTGACGACTAATAAATAAATTACTGTTTCAGAATGCAACGCAACAGATATTTGTTTGCCCCCATCCCCCGGAATATAAAGCAATCGAGGGCGAATATTATAGTATAAAATGACCGGATATGACTGCAGTTTCCTTGATAAATCCATGCCGTAATTTTCTGTCTTCAATGGAAAATTCAATTTACCGTTCCAACGTTGTCAAATTCGCATCTGATTAATACGGGATCTGCGAATATACGATTATAATTAAATAAATGTATATTGCGCCGTTCGAAATTGACGCGAACCTCTCCACCAGATATAAGACAATTCGGTGCTTTTTCTAATTATCAAATATTGGGACAGGAATACAAGTTTTTTTACAGTTAGTAGCTAAAAGGCAACGTGACAGGGGATTTGATCGCACAATAATATTACTACAGTTTTCAAACCACCGACATAAAGGATACAGTTTCGCGAATAAACCATTTTTGAAAATAGCATTTAATTCCTTATACCTTGTACCACAATAAATAATTACTGGAATTTTATATTCATCAGAGTTTCAAATTTTCACCAGGACGATACAAACATTTTAAGACTCGTAACGGTTAAACTTCCCCCGAGGGAACGAAAAATTTTAATCTTCTAAAAATGTAATCCCGTAGATTTTGGCAAGAACGTGCCGAAAATTCAAGTTTCAGTGTTAGGACCCCACTGGTTCCAAAATTATGCGTGTTTAAAGTTCAACGATTTAATTGTCGTATCGATGACGAAGAATTATAACTTTCATTGGTTGTAAAATGAGTAATCGAATTCGCGTCACGGCTGTCGTCGAAGTATCGTACAAGAGTTGGCAGGAAGGCACGGTGGCAAAAAGTCAATGGAAAATAGATTTGAAGAGTTGAATTGTCGAACCTATCGGATAGATCGGCGCGTCGTTCTCACGACACCCATTCAGAAAACAAAGGCCTAAGAATATCGAAGAAATTTCCTCGCGCGTCCCTTCCTGGTCCGTGTGCTCGCATATTGATACGACTGGGCCCGAGGTGAGCTAGCGCAGCGCCAACTACACCGCGGATCCACGGTTTTAATCTTGTGCCCCCCTCGCATCGGTTCCGTCAGAACGTCCGAGACGTCTTGACAGAATGCAAGAAGCTGCCACGAGCCTGGACGAAGGAGTATAGCTCAAACGTTAAGCCTCTTTCACACCTGCCTTGCGACGTCCGCTTACGAGCCTCCAAAAGAACACCAACGTGTTGAACATAGTCATCAGTATATTAATTAGTACAGCAACACAAAAATTCTCGTCTCTCTCATTATATTTCCTCGAAACTTTTAACAATGGCATGGACCCCGTAATGAACATAATTTTCTCTAGACTGGTAAAAAGATAAACCCACGTGCCATTAGAAATTCATTTCGGTAATTAAACTGAACTCGCGACTATAATTCGTCACCGTAGATTAAAATGCACGTTTCGTAAACTTGATTGATCCGTCCATTTTGCAGAGTGGATTTTAAAAGCAGCTATTTTTAGTTTTTATTCTTCGATATTATTATTACTTTTATTATTATCGTTCCGCTGCGGAGAGGAAGGAAATAGTTTCCTCCGGAATTCGTTGCACGATCTGTCGAACGGAAAGGAATTTTCCTTCCCGTTTCCAAAATTTGATTTCCCTCTGAACACGTTCCCGCATCGATCGACACTCGGTTTCAATTCATTTTGCGCGAGCGTTGCATTTCAGCGCGCGTCAACGAGCGCGGCGAATAATTCTTGTATGAAAATTGACGCGCGGCCACGTCACAAGATTGAAGAGAGCGCTCCGCGTTGATATTCCGCGAAACACGAGCTTAAAAGTGTACACGCGATTCCATGGAATTTCAAATTACATTACAATTCGCATTCTCGAGCTACTCCCCGCGAATATTTGGCGAAATAAACAAACCACGAAACAGTGGACCGAGTAATGTCAATCAGAAGTGGGAAGAATTAAATAATTCTTTTCTACTTCATTCTTTAAATATTCGTTTCTCGATCAAACGCCGCTAATAAAGATTGTAGATACGTACAAGTTGAACTTAATGGACTTCTTTTTATGCAATCCTGTAGATTTTCCAAGTTTCAATGTTGGGAATTCACTGGTTCGAATGTGAACTATTTAGTCCAGTCAACGAAAACTTGTAGAAGGAAATGGAAAGAACACAATTTTTGACTTTGGGACTTTGTTTGGACTAGTTAGGAGGTAAACATACTAAAAGTCCCCACTCCTAGGAGGTGAGCGGAGTGCAGGGGGGCACGTGGAAGGTCCCTTTTTTTGGTTTTTCGCTTATATCTCGGAAACTATGCGTCCTAGCGATAAGACCATTCTATACAAAATTAATGCTAACACAATATCCTGCAAGATTGTTTCTATTGAGTTTTTCGGTATCTCGCACAGTATTCGAGATATCCGCGCCCATAGTTCACTAATTTTGGAAAAGAAGATTTAGTCAAATAAGACAAAAAACAAGAGGCAAGCATTTTCTTTCTCAAAATTAGTGAACTATGGGCGTGGATATCTCGAATACTGTGCGAGATACCGAAAAACTGAATAGAAACAATTTTGTAGTATATTGTGTTAGCATTAATTTTGTATAGAATGGTCTTATCGCTAGGACGCATAGTTTCCGAGATATAAGCGAAAAACCAAAAAAAGGGACCTTCCACGTGCCCCCCTGAACCCGGCTCATCTCCTAGGAGTGGGGACTTTTAGTATGTTTACCTCCTAACTAGTCTAAACAAAGTCCCAAAGTCAAAAATTGTGTTCTTTCCATTTCCCTCTATACCCCCCTTTTAAGCATTAATTGACTGGACTAATTATAGACGTGTTATAAACGCAAGCACATGAAATAAATGAATAATATCGGCGGTAGATTACCCAGAAGCGAGCGCAAAGTTTAAAAATCCTTTCTACGTAGCTCGGTCATGGTGAACAGTCCTGACAGACGGGAAAGTACCTGCACTCTGTCGAAGGGAAAAAAGCCAAAGGAAATCATCGGGAGCAAACTTTAAAAGAGCTTCACGTTTTCTTCTTTACGAATTTCCTCTCGCTACTTTTCTTCACCTCCCCGATCGGCCGGTGCGGTGGAAAGAAAATAGACTTCCAAACGTAAGCGATATTCCTCCCGCCGCGCCGCTATGCCACCTCCGTCGACTTTTCCGAACTTTTAAAAATCGAACTCCCTGCCGCCGATCGGCATTATTGAGGCGGGGAAAAAAGACGGCCGATAATACTCTTTTGCTTTTCTTGCGCAGTTTCGCGAGAGCTCCCTCGCCGGAAGCGAGATAACGCCCGCGGATTCCCCGGCGTCGAGCTCCTGTCGCGCCCGATGAAACTTCCCGGGCTGTTTGCTCCCGTGTGTTTCTTTATCGGCTGCGTCCAATCGAGATTAATTGCCGTCCAATGAACGGGGACCCAGTCACTATTGAAACGCGACAGAAGAGAATTCCGACGGAGAGAAAAACCGAAGATGTCCCCGGCGAGATACAATTAGAGCCTTTGAGGATTTCACCGGGGAAAGAAGCTGATACGCGCGCGCTTCGGGATCACTTTGTCAAGCCCGAGTGATGGATTACGACGGCAGAAGTGCAATCATTTTCGAAATGGAGTTCGCTACTCGTTTGAATCCTCAGAAACTGTGCGCACTGTTACTTGATTCTTACCACGAGGGCTTTGCAGGACCGAACGATCCCCGTTTTTGTTCCAGAAAACAGTGACAACAAATCGTATATCGATTTTTGAGACGTCGTTGTAAAGAGGAGACTTCGATCTTCAAATTTGTGGTAGATTCATCGACGGGAAAAATTTTTCGTTATTTTTACAGGAGGTTCAATTCATATGATTTTTGAGGAAACGTGGGTACTCGGTTTTTCATCTGCTACATCATGTCAAAATGTCTTAAAGGAAAATTAACAACGCTGTGCGAAAGTAGAATATTCAAGCTTTAAATTTGGGCCAAGTTCATTGTTGTACCATTGTTTTTAACGAAATTATTGGGTTGTTGCTTATGAATAATTTTTATCAAGAAATACTATTACAGCTGACAGGTTCATTGTACGTCACTTTGAGGTAAAAAGCTCATGATCCTATGTTCAATTTTTAACAATCAGTGCGATTATCGCGTGCTCTTTTTGTATGTGCGGAAAAACAACATATCAACGATTGCCTAGTAATATTTGACAACAAATGAGTGGGTGCAATTTAAAACGGCAAAAATGTTACAGTGATTTGAGAACGCTAATCTATGTATTTTTCTCATCTTTTTAAAATGATTAAAGTAGCTTCCAGTCACTTGCAATTAACAACGCACTATTAGTTGTTACATTATAGTAACGATCTTGTAAATGAAGCACATGCGTGACCAAAAAAATCAATGTCTACCATAATACAATCAAGAAACGCGTGATTCTTTGATCAATAAGAAAGAGTTGCGGTTGTTTAACGTTACTGTTCGGACACTTCACACGCAACGACGTAATACAATAAATTAAACGTCGGTGGTGTCTCGAGAATTCCTTATTCGAATTTGTCGAGTACTCGAGAGGCGGACTCGGATTCAAATGATTTTCAAAGGGATCAGATTAATGTAGCCAACATATTTTCGTCAAAAATCGATCGGACCTTAAGAAAAGAATTATAGTGAGCCCGGTCGAGTGAAGGGACTCGAAGGTCGGTGGGGTTAATCGGATTTTTCCCATAAAATCGTAGCTTCTGACGGGGCTCGCCTCGCTTCCTTCGATTTTCTCCGATTCTAACGACCTTACAATAGCTTCTGGAAAAGCCGTGGCTCTACAGCTCGAATATGTTGCCACCAGACCGGACGAACTACCGCCGGTAAATCCGATAGAAGCAAAACTTTCCCGAAGATAACGATTTTTCCGATCCCGTAACTGCACGGAACGAGCTATCTCGTCGTTTATAATAAACACTGCCGGAGGAAAAGTTCCTCACTTCTGCGCAATAACGTTCCCTCCCTGTCCACGGGAATCATTAACGACTTTCCCATCGAGTTTCCTCGTTTTTGAGTCCCGCTGTCTCGCGTGCTGGCGAACGCTCAATTCGATGATATTTAACTGCACTGTCTGTCCGATTCGTTCCAGACGATCGGAATTATTCTCGACGAAAATAGGTCGCCCAACGAATTTCAATCTTAAAAGTTAGATGAAGTCCTGACACGTCTAAGGAATCGATTACGAGCATTGCTTTCGTCATCAGTTCACCTGCTTTTTGGATCCACTATATATGTAACATGATATTTTTTAAAAATGCATCTTAATCACTTGCCGAGTCTAATAAATATGTACTTATGTTATTAATTTCCTTTAAAACGAGATGAAATTCTATTTTGGTTTCGTTGATGTATAGTTATCGGAGAAAATGTAGGCATACAATAGATATAAATTTCCTGCTTTTGTAGGAAATTACGAACTACAAAGAAAGTTCTAATCACTGAAACCGTATGATAGATCATAGGGAAACGGGTCAGTACAGTAAAAAAGAAAATGGACGAATCCTCGTCTTGAGGAACATAAGACAATTCCTATTTTTACTATTTTAATTTTTTGATCCATCTTGTAGCATCATACATTTAAAAAAATACATCTAGTTACAGTAAAACATGAAATGGGTGAATTTTCAACTCGATGAACACAACACAATTTCTATTTTTACTATGCAGAGAATTACCGGAAGGGAGTAACCAGATAATTGGAAAATTTGAAGTATCGACCGATCGATTATCCGGTCCAATAACTTTAAAGTACTCCGCGGAATATTTTTCACGCGGGTCGATTAGTTTTTCGAAATCGAGCGGGCTAACGAAGCGCGGCTTGATGCGATGATGTACTGTAAGAGCCTGCTAGGAGTTAACGAACTTGGAAAGGGAAGAGAAATAGCTCAGCCTCGTATTTCCCGTGTAATATATCGCTCTTCACGGGTGGCGCGCATGAAGTCGGCAATTACCTATCGAACGACGTAATAGCGTAACCTTATTTATATTCCGGATTTCCAATAATGCAATTCATTAGCCTAGGCGCTGGTCCAGCCGTAAGAAACAATGCCCTTTCCCTCCGGAGCAACGGATTATCCGAATACTCGCCTCAGTTCCTCATTTTCTGCCTCGGTGCTCTTTTTCATTTTCATCTGTGTGTACCGAGCGTTCACTGATTTCGTTTCGAATATATATATATCTCTCTCATAAGCACGTTATAGAGTGAGATGAGTTAAGTAGACTGAAGAAATAAGAAGAGAAAAACGAGAAAGGGAGAAGAGAGACGGCGAACATGCGAGCAGAGAGAACGTAAATCGAGGAAAGAGAGGATAACGTAGGTTATACGAGTACTTGTAAGAGCAGAATAAGTTATATGTAAGGATTTCAAGGAAGTTCGTGCAGCCCACACGGAAACATTAAATATATCCATCTATATTTCCTCTCCGTGAGCTTTATGACATAAAAATGGATTTTTATCCTCCTTCGGAGAAAATTAATTTACACCTTTAATTATGAAAACAGATTTTGCTTCGAAAGAGTGAAAATAATCGTTTTTAATATCTACTAAACAATATTGAATAAGGTAGTGCCAATATGAAGAGAAGTCGAGAATAATTTCATTCTACTAAATATATCAGGTTGCCCCAAAAGTTTCTTTCGAAATGTTGGTTTTCGATTCGTGCACGTAGTGCAAATTTATGTTAGGAGGTACTAAAATATTAGCATAAAGATTTTCGCATTGTTTGTATCTATTTAACAACGTTCAAGAAACACTTTCCGAAAGAAACTTCTGGGACTACCTAATATTTTGGTAATTCTTAACACTAAAACCACCGATCGAAATGACCGGTCCCAGATTTGTTGTTTCACGATTATTGAAATTATAAAAATGATTTCATAAGAAACGGTTGCATAGATATCTTTAGTAGAGCAAAGTCTAAATGAAAGTAATCTTGTTGTTTTTATAAGGGAAAATGTATCAGTTACTTTTAAGGCTCGGTAGGTTTATCGTTAAATATTACAATTCCTCCGCGAAACCATGATTTTGCACGAGGAAGTTGCATTATCAGTTCATTGCAATCAAAGGAAAGTTTATCGCAGTCCAAATTTAATTTGAAGTAGCGAAGCACGGTGGCAAAGCGCGGCCATTAAGCCGGCGTTCCGTATAAAAACGAATCGCGCTGAGAAAAGATGAATTATGTTTAACAAGCTTCTAGCCAATTTATGTGCATTCCATTCTGCTTTAATCGTCCCTGGAAAGCCAGAGTTATTTATTCATCGAGTGCAACGCGTTTCTGCGTGTCCCTTTATCCCCGAGAATTTTTCCTTGATGTGACCAGTGCATACCATAAGTTTCCGTCCGCATTCCTCCCATTCCCAAAAAACCGTACCCACTACGTGCAACGACACACTAATTCTCGTCTGTCCGCCTGCTCTCTTTCTTCTCTCCTTCCTCTCCTTCGTCGTTATCATCCCCGTTTCCTGTGTGGGGCCCGTGATTTTTCCTGTCCCCTTCATTTTCTTTTCCAACCAGCTTATTTTCTTATTGCCGGCTTGGTATCTTCTTTACAGTCCGACATCTATCTCCATCTTTGTGGCCGCTTTTCTCATCGAGAGACCACGCGATGCAGTGGCCTAAGACTTCTTCATTCGCCACGCCGCGGGAAAACTTTCCTTTCTTTTCCCTTTTTCCGCCGTTTCTACTCCCCTGTCTTCCGCTACCTTTTATTTATATTACTCTTATCTCCGCGCTAGGCCGCCCACGCCATTTTTATTTTCACCTTCCACCATCGCCTTCCTCGAGATCGCTATTCACCCCGATTCACGAGTTCCCCATTTCTTCTTAATTTAGAATGTTTTATTTAAATCCTAGAGTATCTTCAGCCACGAAAAATGGCTTTTCCGTTTTCCTACACTCCCGACTTCTGCCATTCCAATCTTATCGTAGATCTGATTATTTTATCACGGTAAAGTTTAACCGAACTCCGATATTCGTGGACGGTGAGTTTTATTTTCGGATGGATTGTTCAGATGCATTTCTATCCTCGAAGATATATCTGCCTATATTTATGAAAGTGATCTAAGTGAAAATTTTTTAAAATGAGTTCAATCAGTTATTTCACGTCACATCATTCTAAACTATAATTTTTCGATGTAAATTTTACGATATTGTCAAAAATTAACCGATCGACAGTGCTCGTTATTTCAACATTTATACGGAGTGTATGATATATTTGAACACTTTATATTCTCGAGAAATTGTTGATATTGTAATATTGATCATTTTGGTAAAAGATATAGTGCAACGATATGATTGATTTTAAGTTCAGTCTTTGATACAGCCACTGAAATTCATTATTTTACTATTATTTGTTCAACAAAATGTGATCATAGTTCGAACACTTTTTGAAACGAATATCTTCCATGATTTTACTAGCATGGAGCCACATCGATTTATAATTAAGTTCTTTGCAGTATTTGGGTCCTATCGATTTCTGCTAATTATATAAAAATGACAAGCGGATCGCGCTCACCTCGGCTAAAGAAAATGGAGGGATGAAATCGATATGCAATTTCGAAGTGGTAATTACGGATTTCGTAAATTATTTTCGTGCGACAGACTCCCCGTTTTTCAGAGCCATGCAGCGCATATGAATTCATACATCCCCGTATTAAATCATAATCTCCATGAATTTCAAAATATAGATAAATTCAAAAAGGAAAATGATTTCAGTCAATGTAAAATTTTTCCCTCCACGTTCAGAATGATATTGTTTCTCATTTTTACTTCACGATTATTCGGCTAAAATATGAGAAATACACATATTGGAAATATTTATTAATTAAATTACAATTCAATTAAAAAAACGTAAAAAACACAATAACAATGTAATTAAAAGTATAATTAAAGCTGTAATTACGATAATTGTATCAGACGATATTAGAAATATCGTAAATAATTAGAAGTATCGTAAATAACGACGTAATAAATTATTTTAATATTTATGATACCTTTTAATAATAATGTGTGAATTATAACTAGACTGCAGATCTTTATGCAAAATAAAAATTGTCTGCATCGATTGCAAGAAATTGAAACTAAATTCAATGTTATTTCTTCTTGTAATGATTCAATTCTAAAAAATTTTGCAACGATTTCGAATTTCACGCACTCGATTTTCCTATAAATGCAGAAAGATCCGCAATCTAATTGTAACTGTGTGATATAAAATGCAGAGATCAAAAATGTGAATTTAATTCAGGAACCATCTTGTGTTGCAAGGCGCGATACTATTTTCTGCGAGATGCCATCCAGCAGCCGTCCGGCATTTATTCTGTCCTCGTCTCTTCCGAATCATATTTCGTGTCGGGCCGGGATTATGTTTAAATCTGTCGACCGTTCATCCATTCATTTCGCTTCTCCCCGCGTGTCATTCTCCCTGGTCGTATACTTCTTTCCACCCCCTTCGCACCCTTATTGTCCATTACCGTCCGCCATTGCTGAGTCGCTACGACAAGGACCGGAGAACGCTCAAGGCGCTGATGGCCCGGTGACGCAGGTATCCATTGTTTACGAGGCTACGAAATAATTTTATGTGTACGACCCGCAACTTTTATTACGTTTTTATACATTTCCTTGAACGTGCGTGGGTGGCTCGTGAACCCTTGAACAGGCAGCGCGGAAATGGACGGCCGACGGATTAGAAGAATAAAACGTAACTCGAAGGCATAATATTCGTAACCTCGAGTGATTTATTTCCTTCGAAAAGCTTTCTGTTGAATAAACATTATTTCGTTTCAGAAATTAATTGCACTTATATCGGACGATTAAACGCCCAGTAAACATTTCGAAAAAGATATTTCATATGTTTCATTAGAAAGTCCTTCGACTCGATAAGAATGACCAACCCATTGACAAAATTCTTCTGATTTGTATTGTGCTGTAGTTATCAGACTGCGGGTTTTTATGCAGTTTTCAATTTTTGTAGGCATGTTTCAAGAAAGTGGAATAAGTGCATAAAAATCGGTCGTCTAGTAATTATTAGACTGTGGATCTTTATGCAAATTAAAAATTGTATGCATTAATCGCATGACATAGAAACAAACTAGGAATTTATTTCTCTGTTTAGCGATTTTACTAGATTGTAAGAAGTGCATTAATACTCTTACATTTTTGTAATCTCTTTATTGTTTGAAATTACACCCACCCATTTTTGTCATAAATGCATCAAGTCCGCAGCTCAGTAATTATATTAGAAATTTAAATATGTATATGTATACAGAAATAGGTTTGTGACATTTTTCTGATAAAGTTTTCAAGCCTTTTATGTTTTATTAAAATGATGAGTAGATGAACAAAGGTTTGCATTTGACCATTGAATTTGTTTGTAGCACGACGGTATTTAATTATCAGCCTTGGGCGAATGTCCTACCACTGTAAACGCTCTTGGAGTTAATCTGTTTTGGACAAGGGGAGCTGGGTCAGCTCTTCATTCTCCTCTTTCATTTACTAGACAAGAGAAACTTACGACAGAAAATTCTTTGGAAAGTAATGGAAGGGAGTTCCATCTACAAGAACGTGTATCCGCTTGGAAAAATTCTGTCCACTAGAATTCTACCGCTAACTGGTTTTCCCGCCCTTAAGACCGACGTCGGTGTCGTCTCTTTTTCTTCGGGGCGACGACGACGCGACGTCGTAACACTATTCGCCCACGAAGGATTCTCTTCGGATTCAGCACACGGCCAGCAATAATGCGCGACCTGGAACCCCGAGTACTTTGTCACCTTCGGACTTGCGCCACGTATCGTATAAACCTTCTGACCACCTACGCCATTCGCTGTTTACCATTTCCTTCTATGACCGTTCGTTTATTTATTGGGAAAAATATCTAGTCCAATTATTGCTTGTTACCATCTACACAACACAGACGTTTTAGTTGAAATTGTTTCATTTACTTTTGGACTTGATCATTTCCCGAAAGATTTTACATTTGTAATATTAATCCTTTGCACTTGGAGCTATTATTTTAAATGGAAAATTAAACATTCTTTCCGACCTAAAATATTTCCGTTCTTTACGATCCTTTATATTTAGTGGATATGGAATTGATACAATACTTATGTGTTTAGTAATTGATTAGATACCGACATGTCTAATAATGTAAATCATATTTTAACCCTTTGCACTCGGAATTATTTTTACTGGAAAATTGAACATTTCTGGCGAGCTAGAATATTTCCACTCACTATGACTATTGAAATTTTATGGATATGAAATTGAAAGAAGTTTTGTACTGTAATTCTTTTCGTCCGACAAACTTTATAAACCATTTTTCGTAATCTTCAAAGGAATAATAATTTTAATTCACAGAATCGTACATATTGGAGAATATTGAAGGATATTAAACAGGATATTAAATATTGAAGGATACTAAACAGCATGATTGTCCTTTAAGTGTTCACTTTTTAAAGTATGGACAGAGACGTGTTATGAAAAATTAGTGTCGGCATTCGGACAGAAAACGAGACATAATTGAACACCGATTACACACTTAAAGGGAACAAGTCCCGGGTACAGTGGATGAATGGTATTTAATCGACTGAAACGATGTCAAATGACTTCTGTTCCCTGTAGGACAATTTAGACCCGAGGCGAGGCGAGACGATACAAGGAAAAGAAAATAAACAATCGTTCTTGGTCTCTCTCCGCAATTTCCCTCTGCTCGAGCGCCGGTGTCCATTGTGTGGAAAGCCGAGGCGCTGCTTCGAGATAGAGCAGACAAGCTTTAGGTATTTGCAGCTAGAGCGTGGCAACGCGCGATTATCGGGGCGCACGACGCTGTGTGAAGTGGTCAAGACCGTGGCCGGGTGAAAGTGAAAATCGGTTCAGCTAAAAATACATTGGTTTAACACGCCAAGCTACCGTCGCGTCGCTCTGCGACGATCGGCACACGGTGCAAACGGAAAACGAGCCGAGCACGCGCGTACTATCGATCTCTACGAAGATTTACGATTAAAACAACGATTTACGCACGCCTTGCGTCATTCGCGGTGAACGCGATCTTCCATCCCGTAAAGGACGCTCCAGTCGTTCGGATTTTACGACATCGACGATGCTTCGCCATTTTTCCAACGTACGTACACCCATGGAATACCGAATCAGTAGAAGAAAAATTGTTTATCACTGCTAGACCTTTCCTCTCTGTATATACATAACTTACTTATACATTTACCACTTTTACTGCCAACCCAACTGTTTAGAAAATTCCAGAAAATCGAAGTAGAATAAGCGCCCGTTTACTGTCCAACAGCCGTGGTTTGCACGGACAGTGATCGTACCCGGACACTATTTTTGATTCATGACTGCGTCTACCGCGCCGAGCAAGATTTCAATAGAGAGTCCAACATAGAGAAGGACAGAATGAAATACGGATGGCGTTGGCAGACAGTGGAGTGGGTAGGCACTGAACAGTGATCGTGCCCACGGAGGGTAAGCAAAAAAGGGGCGTTTGCTGTAATTTGTTTAATCTCTTAACTAAACGCGCATCGTTGATGATTTTCATGTAAAACATTGGAACAATATAATATGGATAAATGTTTGAACATTAAATAAGAATAAAAATTCTCTTCGACGAAACGTTAAAAGTACGAGAGGAAAACATCTCTTTCCTTTAAAAGATTATTGTATCCTTGTACAAATTTTTTGTTTCACCGTTGAACATCGGAATTTATGTTCATCTCGTAATTGTATGCCAGCATTTCCACGCTATCGAGTTATGAGCGCCTGAAAAAAAGAGCTAAAACGAGGAAATTTTATATTTCCAGTTGTTCCGCGAGCATGAAACATCCCGCGCGTTAATAAATCACGTCGCCCCTTGCAATTTAAATGACTTTTTATTTGTCTCGCGTCCTATTATAACCGGTGGCGGATTACCTCTTCTTAAATATGTATAACCCGCATCAGGATTATATTTGCAAAATAAATATTTCACCAAGAGAAAATGTACACCCTACCCACGAAACTCTGCGATTCCGTTGCAAATACGACGAAGCAGTAAAAGAAAATGAAAAAAATAAAGATCGACATCTCGAATTTCTACAAAAGTATTAATACCTTATAAAAGAGCAAACGAACATTTCGTTACGCATTTCCTAAATTCCATACTACATACAATTATCGATATTCCCGTGTACCTTTGTAAAAGTTTCACAAGGTACACGGTGCAACTTTGATGAAGTACAATTACGATGGAAATGTTTACATCGTGGAAAATGAAATTCCACGGAAACACGAATCAATGTTCAATTAGAAGAATAACAGAAAACGACAGATTTTTTATCGCATGCAATGCCTGCAACTTTCTGTTACTGACAGCGTCTCCCTAACTGCAATAGTTACCACCATTTCAATCGTCTTCTTTCTACATTGATCTACCAAGGTCAGACAGCTTTTGGTAGCATTTTTAATTGACTACTTTTCTGAACTCTGTCACATACTTTCGATCTACATAATAAATCTTGTGGATTGTATCATCGATTGAATAGTGTCGCTCATTAGAGGGTTGTTTTCACGTCTACAATACGTGCGACTTATTGGATTTTTCAGAAAAACCAGTTTCCACCGAAGTAGTATGAAAATCGTCAGCCCGATACGACACTCGACACGTTAAATAACCATTCGAAAGCCCAAACAGGGGGTGCACCAATTTATTCAAGGCGGTTCGATCACCGTTTAGATGGCGAATGGATTCAAAAGATACACAGGACTTTTCCCGAAGGTGTTTCAACCGGCGAATCTTTGATTCCAGGTCGAACCGGATCGGCGGAGTTCCTCGGGGCGAACACAGGGAACGCAAACGACGAAGGGAGAAACAATTCGGTGTAAATGTAGCTGTGGTGGTCGTCGTCGTCGCGGCGGTCGTCGTCCTCGTCGCTGACAACCCCGGAGGGCTGCCTGGCTCTCGAGGGCCAGAAAGTTTGGCAGGCTTGGCTTTTTATCCCTAGACCAGACGTAAAGGGGCGTACTTACACACTCCACACCCCCCGTTTTCCGAGTCTACTTCGCTCTAGCCCCACCCTCTCAACTCTCTTCTCCTGAACCCCCATCGGTTTGCTGGAGTCCTCGGAACCGATATAGATATATCCGGCCACGGTTTCCTTTCGTCTCGTCGAGACATTAAAAATCCCTCCCTTTCGAGGCCCTCGAAAAGGGCGCGGTTCCTATACACAGCCACCCCCTACTCGCTTCCTCGCTGAACCAACCCCCGTTTCGTCTCGGGGCATGCCACTTATCGAATAAACCTTGACAAAAGTCGTGGCGAAATAGGCTGTCTTCCTCCAAAGAGGAGAGTCTCTTTAACGAACAGTTTTCCTAACGGGCGAAAGCTTTTCGCGCCGATTAGGGAAACCGTGATTTTCACCCTGGAGCACCAACACGGTCGCCACGCTCTTGCGGAGGGTTGTTACCGATCTAGGCGTTACACTGGAACAACTCGGCTGATCCAAATGACCGATATTTGCGAGTATGTAATTTTTATTAATCGATTCCGGTTGTATCTGTTACGATAACTTCAGTGGTACACAATGTCCTATAAAAATCATGAATTTTTCGATTTTAATAAAATTTAATTTTCCAGCGAAATTTAACAAAATTCAATTGAAACTGCGTCACACAAGAATGTCCAGGATTCATTTCATCGTGACCAATTCGATACCGACGAAATTATTAAACGCGAATTGGACGAATGTTATAATGAAATTTTAATTTGAAATAAAAACCTACATTTTACTGTGCTATCGAATTGTCGAACCGGTCGACGGTTTTATTCGATTAGTTTGTGAAATAATAATTCCGAACGGAATTATATATTTTTGTTGAATTTAATTCATCGCCCACGGACGAAAGCGGAAATTGACGTCGCAATCGATTAATTTATTATTAGAAGGTTGGGCACAAAGTAATCATAATGGGGGATGAATTTTTTAATCGAATCGAAATAACGAACGGTATATCTATCACACGATGATTACATTTTCATTTTATGCATTCATTATAAATGTACGTGTTCGTAAAAGGGCGTCGCGTCGCTGCACTTTTGAAACTCGAATAATTGCATCCTTCAGTACAACATTAATTCCGATATCATATTAAATCCATACTTTTCTCTGGCGAGTTTACGTTGAAACGCACACGGAATGTTTTAATCGAATTTTTTAATTTTTACTTTTTTAAAATTTATAGAATCAGCTGGTACATTGATATTTTACATTTCCATCAATTTATAAGTTCACTGAACTATTTAAACATTTCTACCGACGTACTAATTGAAGTAATCCTGTATTTAAGGGAACAAATTAATTGACAGGATTGTGTAAGTTCTAAATTAAATACATCAAATTTTAACATGGATAACATAATTAGCAAGGATACTGTTGCGGACAATAAATATGTATTATATGTCTTTCAGTTTTAATTTATAGTATTCATTTGGTTATAGAATGAGGGTTGGAAACTACTTTAACCCACCGACGGCTGTGCCCTGGGTCAATTTCGACCCGGAACATCAATTTAGGTAGTTCAGTTAAGAAATTGGCTAAATGGTTACGGTAGACATTTATGTGAGCTGGGGAACAAGCAGTTCGTATCATGTAAATTATTAACCATTTCAGTAGATTTATTAGCGAGAATGATCCAAGTACTTGCGAAGCGTTCTAAATAAGTTGGGAAATAGGTCTACCGAAATAAAAGAAAAAGACACTCGTGAAAATCTACTTTAAATTACAATTGCAATGATAAACAGAAGATATAATACATTATATGTCTACGAAGAGTATTTAATTGTAGAGATTTATTATTACAATGTATTTGTTAAACAGTTCCCGCATATAAACCGCAAAAAGTTATTCAGAATTCCGCAAGGACAAGATGCACCCAGAGGCTGCATTGAAACACGACTGAGAGGTTGTTTTAGAAATTTAAGTATCGGAGATGAAAGAATTTATAACAACAAAGGACTCGGCAATTTTGTAAAGACGATATTGAAGAGCTACCAAGAAGAACGTCCCGTGGCTTCTTTTTCAGTTTAAACATCAAAGATGAAAGAATTTATAATAATAAAGCATCGAGCGATTTTACCGAGTCGGCCGGGAAGATGACAATGGCCCACAAATAACAAGGACAATTTTATACCTAGCATAAGTTAGTTATGAAGCAGTCAAACTCATTTTTATATAAATTATATATATGTATAATTCGCAATTCGCAAATTCGTAGAATATGTGGAATGTTTTACACAAATGTTTTACACTAAAATCTTTTTAAAAATGTGTTGAAAAGAGCTGTGATTTCTCAAGTACGTGATTCGTTCAACCTCGCTCGACCGATTAATTAATAGCAACGACGCGTGTGAAACAAAGCAGTCGAGTAACGATGATTTCGCTAATAGATTTCTGATATAGGAATCAGACGATGTATTTTCCCAGCTGATCGAGTAGTCGCGATTCTTGCGTCAATCATCCGATTCCAGCAGTCTCGTTAAATGATCGTGGGATCCAGCGCGAAATAAGGAGACGCTGGCCGACTTCTTCGAGACTGACTTCCTATTGTTCGGCTCCGACAAAGGTTCTTCTATCTCTGGGTATTAACGCAATTAACGGATGTATCCGTACAATGTGCCCTTTAGAGTCGGCACCCGAACGCTAATGTAATGTCGTCGGGAGCAAAGATATCCTTCGCCACGTCATCCCTCACCGTCGAACGGTATTGTAATTAGTGTATAAAAGCGACGCGGCATGTAATTAACTAGCTGACAAGCGTCAATCTTCGGACTCGGCCCATTTGTCCTCTTGAATTAATGAGATTTACGACGATATTTCGTGCTGAGTTATCTCGCTGATATCGCCGTTCAGGTGAAAAATTCTGACCCTGTATCACCTTAGAAGTCAACGTGTTACACATACGTCTTGGCATTGAGAAACACATAGCGTTCGATTAACCTTCGGACAACGGACGATTATTATAGGTATATACATATAAATACGTATAATTGGCAATGCTTAGGACCGATCATCGCTCTAATCAATAATTTTTAAAAATTTACTTTTGATGATATCTCGTGTAGATGCATTATTCATTCCGATATCCTCAATGATACATCTATTCAGTTAGTTGAGTACTTAAATTGAGTACCACAAATTGAGTACTTAAATGACAATTTGGATGCTCCCGGCACATTACTCGGAAAGTTAAAGAAAAACTGAAGGTCACCTTCGAGAAATATTATAAATATAATAAATTAATATATTCCAATTGTTTTGAGATTCTTACTGTTTACGATTAGTACACATATACAGATGGTGTACAAAGTATTCATACACCTTTGAAAAACGCATAAACTCCACGGACACAGATAGAAAGTTAAAATAATCGTGACATTTACTATTTCCTTCGCAGTTGTGACCAATAACAATTTAAGAAAAAAATTATTTACACATTAGTTGGTAAACTAGTCCTTCTAACGTCTGAAAAAAACTCAAGCCGTTGAGTCGAATTATGAAAAGGTTATTTGTTTTTGAAAGGTGTACGAAGTGTTTCTGCAGCCACTGTAAGAAATAAAAAGGTTCATAGAGATCAGGGTAATCGATGAACTCCGAAGAAACCTGACACGCCCTGGAGCTAATTGTTGGCGGACCGTGCAGAACAATCGACCTTCGACATTCACGAATCCTTCGATACGCAACGTTGAGCTGCATTTCGCTCGCAGCTGGGTCGCTTCGGATCCTGAGAACCGTGGAATCGGGATCGAGCTTGATCGGCAACGGGGCCAACAGGGTTCGCGGTAACCGGGTAGTCGCGCTTTGATCTGGTTGATCGATCGATAAGACATCATAAAGAACCGGAAAAACGGGATATACCCGCGTAACACGCCCTCCGTTCGCGCCGCATCGCGCTGGAACGTTTCGTTCGTGATGCACAGCAGAAGAAGTTTCGTGAGCGGAACGCAAATTCGTGTTTCGCAGCCACGGCACCGTTAAAAAATCGCCGACGAGCGTTGCGTTCTCTCGCACAAAGCTATCACAGGGGCGTTCGACACACCCGTACTTTATGCTGGAAACGTTCCGCGTTTCGGTACAGGGGGAATCGAATCCGCGGAACGGAAACTCGCTCCTTTCTCTCCCGGAACAGAATAAGCGCGGGGCCGAAGTGTGTTCGAAGTGTCGGCGCAACAAAGGCACAACGAAATAGTGCACCAGCTGCGAAAAACTCCAGGCCGAGGGCAGCGTTTAATGCCAGGGAAATTCTATTCATTGAACATTGAACATTGTCCGTTGCATATCAAACGGCTAGCTTCTCTGCTTTCTATTTAGGCTCTCCTTTTACCTTGTCGACGAGTTTGCCGGCTGTTATACTTTCTCTAGCTGAAAGGATTTCAGCGAACAAATCAAACGTTTCTGCTCGTTATTATTCGGAAATCGAACGAGTGAGCGAAGTAGACACGGAAAGTTCGGGGACGCCTCGCGTGAAACACGATGGAATTTGTTATATTTATCAGAGGTTCGATCTTGAATAGTGAATAGATTTGTTGATAAAAGGAAGCGCCACTTTAATCAGCGTATTATGCCAATGAATTTCGAATTTCTGATTGTATTACGGCAGAATTGAGCTCCTTGGCAAGATCTATCGAAACGATTGGTTTTTCGGGATGGATAAACTCTCTAGGGCACTGGCGGAATCAGTGAAAATATTATAAAGTTGGGATCTTGAGCAAATACAATATATTGAACAGCCTGTAATATAGCATAGGCTTCACAGAAGAAAACAGAGCAGAAGTTATGGAGTTTGAAAAGCTTTTGACAATCAAGATTGTTCTTCTTGGCAAGTTTGTATATCCCATATAAGGAAAGTCCTCGTTGGAAGCGGCAACAGCGTTGATTCCCAGGCCAAGTAGATATAGGAGCACGGCCGTCGATCGAATGACCGATGAAAGATGACCGTGGGCAATATCGGAGTGCATATTTCACGAAGAATCGCGAACACGTTTGCCGAGATGTACCGAGAAGCGGATCCCCTTAAGGATCCCCCTCAAGGTGCTTGTCATTTTCCGCGGGGGTTAAATCGTTCCATGGCGGAACGCGATCCATCGCGAGGTCCCGGCCTATCGATCGTGTCCTGTTCGCTCTCGGAGGTTCGAGGCACGCGAGGAGCCCCGGAACGGATGCACGATTAGCCGAGGAACGCGAAACGTTGCGCAAGATGATCCCGCGGTTTCTGTTATCAGTATACGCCGATCGGCCACGATGTTCCGATTACAAGTCGTTTCGCGTACACTTCGGCCGTGTAACAATCCCTGCGGAGCATGGGAACCGGTAACGGTACCCGTTGTTTTCCGGGAATCGGGTTGCGTTTCTCGGGACCCTACCCGAGAGCCCCTACCTTCACCCTGTTCACCGCTGTTGTTTTCCTCTTTACTGCGCACCGTCTCCACCGGTTGGTTCGATCTCGTTCGCCTCCTATCGATGCTCTACCACACTGCTGCCAACAATTATTCGACGTTCCCGGATTTGTTTGCAAGAAGTTTATTTTAGAAAGACCATCAATTCTATTTTATTAGGTTGGTGGGAAAGTTGAAAATAGTTCTGATTCTACTCTCGTCGCCATGAATGATTATCAAATATGTTTCTTCTATCGATCGTATTTGTTGTTAATAACTGAAGTTAAATGTTTCCGACGCAACGGTTCGATTCTTTAATACTGATTTAAAAAAAGCAATTTTGCAAACAGTCAAATAATCGACGCTTCGATCTTAGTTTAGATCTTTCTCAAGATTAAAAAAAAATATATTTTTTATTATTTTTTCCAGTACATATTTTTTTAATCTTGAAAAAGATCGAAACGTCGACTTTGACTGTTTACAGAATTCTTTTTTTAAAAATCAGTATTAAAGAATCGAACCATTGCTGCGAAAACATTTAACTTCAGTTATTAATGATTATCAAAGCGGAAAAAGAATCAACTCTATAATTTCGCCCGTTTCTTTCTCAAAGCAGTAAGCTTGGATTAAAACGAATGTCCTCGCGAACCCCTACCGCGTATACAAGAATAATAACAAAACTCTCGCAAAGTGTAACATAGATCACCCGCTGGAGGGATAAACGATTAGATAGAAGCTGGACGAGAGATCGAGGATCAAAAGAGGATAGAAAGAAGCGTGTACTTGTTGGCGGAAGAGAGATAGAGAGAAAAAGGCACGAGTCTCTTTCATCTCCGGGGTGGTAACAGTCCTCGCGACTGAATACGAAAACGTCATTTAATTCGTCGTTCGACGACAGTCTCTCTCCATTCTCCTTCCTCTTTTATTCGCTGTCTCTGTCTTCCACCACCCTCGCTCTTCCTCGTTCTTTGTTCACGTTCTTCCTTTTTTTATTTTTTACGACCAATCACAGCATCAGACACTTCCACGGAATATCGATCATACGGCACGCGGAGATCACTGTCGGCCGGCGAAACGAAAAAAATTTTTTCCCGATATTCCCTCTCTCGCGGGGCGAATTCGCTTCAATTAGAGCTCGCTCGATGAATAGTACGTACAAAAAAAAACGCAGGGGAAGAGAGGGAGAGAGAGAGAAAAGTAAAATAAAATTGGTAGACCGGGGCCGAGTGTCGAAGGAAGGAGAAATTGAAGAGGCAGAGTAGCAATGACCGGATTCGGCGCAGCGTCGCTCTATTTGCCAAGTCGTTGCCCGTTCCGCCATTTTTCGGACGGCTAGCATGATTCGGCGACTTCCTGCCTGCGTGGGATCCAGTTCGTCGCCGTCTTTAATTGTATTAGGTACTTCAATGACTTTCTGCCGTTTACTAATTGATGTCGGAACTAACAGCACTTACTTTTTTATTTCAGTGGGTGTAGGTATTATAATGAAACTTGAGGACTTGGTATAAGAGATCCGCGTCCTGTGTAAATAAGTGTTTTCATCAAATTCAAAAAAGACCTTAATAACAATGACTGTCCTCCGATCATTAATAGAAGAGACCAGGTTGTTATCACCCGACTTCGTATCGGCCATACAAATTTGACTCACTTACACAAAATTTTGAAAGATTCGCCCCCTGTTTGCTCACGATGCAATACACTACTTTCTGTTGAACACTTCATCTTGCAATGCCCCCTTTTATCCTTCCAGAGAAGACGATTAGCTATTCCTAATAATTTAAGTGAATGCTTCAACATTAGTAAGAACATAGCCCAAGTATTAAAATTTCTTAAATCAACAAAAATCTATGATACTCTGTAATCTTGCCGATAACTTCTTCAATACACCTATTAATGTTTATTAAAATAAGGACATAATATTGTATTCATGCGCAATTTGTTATAATCTTTGTGGTCGCTAATGACCTTGTTGTTGATGCGACCTGTATAAATAAAAAAAAAAAAAAAAAAAAATAAGCGGATTGAATATAATTCGAAATTCAAGACATTTCTTTCAACCCAGATCATTTCTATTCTATGTAATCTTTTTTACATTGTGCGCACTAAATTTAACTAGTTTTTGAATTTAATTAACCAGATGAATTGAATGATATTAAAACTGTTTCGAATACACCTGTGAATTGACATTGACTTGAATTCACATAAATTAAAGAGAAGTTGATTTAACTAATTGTAAATTTGATAGTAATAGTAGACATTTGTTAAAGTCGACTTCTTGGAGTCAGACCCGATTTTTTCCGGTCGCGCACCAGCGGCCATGAAATCGAAAATTTTTCATATTTCGGCAGCCCGTGATTTTCTGTTTCACCGTGGGACGTCGGACGTTCTTTGGTACACGCAATGACAGTTTCTGTCGGATCCCATCTCACGACTTTTCGGAGGCACTTGTCACCAGTTCTCACTTTACTCGCAAATCAACGAAATCTTTTTTAGACTCATTCGAACGTCAGCGCGCGTGTCCGCCTGACAGCGGAAATTTGAATTCATCGCGTTCACTCGAATCTCGCACATCGGAAAAAAACCAGCGCGTGTTTAATACGGGAACAGATCAAAATTCGGGAATTGTTTCAACCGGGGATCGAAATGAACCAGAGATCGACGGACCAATGGAAGCTTTTTAATCGGTTCTATTCAAAACGTGGAGCATCGGAGTTTTCAAATAATGTTCTCGTGGTACGCGTTGCAATGAGAATAAATAGAAACAAGTTTCAGTCCGAGTAGAACTGAAAATTTTATATGGAATATCAATATGAAGTGGGAGTTGCGAAGCTGTTGTTTCAAGAACGAAAGCAAGAGCGTGAGTTTTGGTTCGTGGTTTCCAGAAAAACTGGAAACTTTCGTTGTAACCGTTCCATTGGTCGATTTTATGCATTCGCGGAGTAGCAAGTTCATAAAACATTTTCAAGTTGAAAACTCAACAAAGACGGCAAGAGTTTTACATTTAATTTGACAGACTTTGTAATAGTTTTTTTTTTTTTTTTTTTTTTTATTAAGCTTTGAAACCCCACATGGGATTATTAGCAGCATGCACTTGGTTGTGCATGCTAACATTACAAAATTGACTTACAAACTAGGACGGATTCAATACAAAGAACATTTTCAAGTACAATATCAAAATTACAGAAATAAACAGTGAGATTTCAGAAATCCATGTATATAGAATAGGGGGCAAAGAGAAGGTCCACACAAAAAAGAATTGACTTTGTAATAGTTATAAAATAATGATTTCGTTGTTTGCGGCCTTCGTGAAAGCTGGCAATGGCTAATATCGTGAACGTTTGTGAGAAAAAGGGGTGTCCATGAACTTCCTGTCTACGATACAAATGACGCTGCATTGGGAATCAAAAATAGACGTTGTACAAATATCACAGCGACAGCTGACGATAATACTACCATTAGGAAGATTAGTATAACACGATCCTGGGACCACATCCTCAATTACGAAGTTCAAACGCTGTAGTTTTCTGACAAATACGCGGAATGATGGCGTATTATGTATAACCATCAATTTAGAAACAGTCGTCCCTGTCTATCGCGTCACGAAGATTGTGCGACAGTTATTTTAGTAGCCAACATTAAATCGTTATCAGCGGAAGCTAGATCAAGTTCTCTTACAACAATCGGTCATCGTTGCTTTTATAGCGAACAATTTCGCCTCGCGCAGCGGAATGACATCTCGTGTTTCCTCTATTTTACGACACGTGTGTATCCTCAAACTGCCAGGAAGATATACGACGCATTATAGCGCGTACTGAAAAATTATATTCTAAGAAAGTACGAGGGAATACAATGATCGAGGATTTGCACGGAGAAAGAAAATTTGTTGAAAACAAGTCGGACTTTCAGCTGGGAAATGTTTTCAACAAATTTTCTTTCTCCGTGCAAATCCTCGATCATTGTATTCCCTCGTACTTTCTTAGAATATTATTTCTATATAATTTTATGCCAAGCCTCGTAAAAATGACTTTGTTAATAAAGTCGGACTTTCAGCTGGGAAATTATTAACAAAGTCATTTTTACGAGGCTTGGCACGAAATAAATCATAAAGCGAGGGGTTAATCGACGCAGCTCGTCATTCCATGTGAAAAAGTATTAACCCTCATCCATCACTTGAGACAATTTGACATACATTTCTCATACATCACACGTGTGTTGCTTTATTATTTATAAACGTGCGAGTGCGCAGAAATTCCATCCTTTTCGTAAAACCATCAGGAAATATAACTGCTGATTTTGTGTAAAAATTTTGGGAGTGCTGAAATTTATACCAACGCTTTTTCTAAAATATATGTTCCGGAGGTGGTAGTGTATCGATCCTGATCTAAGTTCTGATTTGGGAGCAGTGCGCGTCGCGGACAAGCGGCAACGAGCAATTTTCGATCGGACGGTGCCGTCGATTTTCCCATTTGGTCAATCGGTCTGTTTCTGCGGCGTGCACGCGAGACGACTCTTTGCGAGGCGAGGGCCGTGATTTAAATCGTTTAAGAGATTAACTTAAAAGGTCCTTCATAGCGTGACAACCGGATCGGTTTTGTGCCGGACCCTTTGTGCCCTCGATTCTCGTGGCCCGTCAATGGAGCTCCCCGTCGAGACGCGATTCTTTGCAGAGGACGACGGGACGTTTCTCGCTAAGCGTGGCTCGCCCTGATCGCTCGGGTTTCGAGGATCGAGAAAAAAGGGTTCGGAAAGAATTTCGGTGGCGTTGAGGGCCTGACGCTACACAGGGTGTCGCAAAATTCCTTCAGCATCCGAAAATGGGGGATTCCTGAGATAATTTGAAGCGACATTTCCCTTTGCAAAAATGTCGTTCACGGCTTTGTTTAGGAATTGTATTACGCGCCTCATCCTTTGATCAACTCGTAGTACCTCTACTTTACGCCAGTATCGCCACAATGTTTATAGATGGAAAAAAGAAGAAAAACTATGGTCCGTGGCGCTATGTTCAAATCCATCATTCTTTTATTTTGTGCCAAGAGTCACGCACGTATTTTCTTTTCCTTGCAGATTATTATTTGTTGCCTTTTTTAATATTATTGGAGATGGCTGATACGGAAATTAAGAATATTCTAATTTCTAAGAGACTTAAGTAAATGGAAAGGGAAATAAGGAAACACAAAAGGAAAATAAAGCGTTTGAAGAGACGCCGTAAGTTAACCTTATCCTTTCTCATCTTTCGCTTTGTTTTTTATAAAGAATTTATTCAATTACAAGTTAATTGAGTTAAATTCATGGACAAGCTCCAAGATTAGAAATAATTTTTCTTTAATCGCAAATCTGTATAATTGAGGTTTAAATGCAATCAGTGTCAAGTACACATCTAAGCGGGACCTCTCGTCGAGTCGGACTCCGTTCCAGCCGCGTTATAATTGGTTCGTGTTTTTCGTTAACAACTCCTTAATAAAGCCACGGACACCATTTTTGCAAAGGAATGTGCAAAGGAAAATGTCGCTTCCGGATGTTGAAGAAATTTTGGGACACCCTGTATACAAACCGGTGCAGTAGTACTCGCGAGCTCCCGAGCTGCATTCGAGAGGTCTCGACGTTCGTGTGCACTTTTCCGTAGGGCCAACCACCAAATCACGACACAATGCATCGAACGAACCATCCAGGGCTTCTAATAATCACCTAGGTACCAAAGATCTTCTCAGAAAAGAGAGAACTATTCACTCTTGATTTTGAGTTTGTTTTTCTTCTTGAAAGCCGCATTTTTTGTGGAGCTTTTAAAAGCTTTTAAAAATTCGGGTGAGTATCCATATTATTACAGAAATTAATAGAACTGAACGTGAAATAAAAGTTTTTTTAATGAAAATACCTGAAATCATAATAATTCAATAGAGTACATAGGCAATTTTTGTAGGCTTGCCTGAAAAAGAAAAAATACCGTACACAAATGTAGAAATAAAAGAACAATAATTTGTTGAGCTTTTACAATGTACAGGTGGAAGGATTGCAGTCACCGATAAATAACAGTGATTCAATGAAATATTAACAAAATTTAATAATTGTCGAATACTCCTCAGTGTATTCAATACACTCTCCTCGAGTTTCTGTCGTTCATCCACCAAACATTTTTTCGCCGCAATGCTTCTGTAATTAATAAAATTCGACGATGTATCACGTTCCCGTTCGTTCCGATTGGAATTTACGGTTCACTGAAACAGCAGACGCAGCCAATTTGTCACTGTAATCGGTGCTGAAAATAATAACATCGATAGTAATCAGGCCTTGTTAAATATTGACGAGTACCGACGCCGATGCGGTACTTTACCGCCGCGGATTCCGTGTAATTCGTCAACGTTCGAAACACACAAGAGACGATCGCCATTTCATATTTATTGGGATTGTTCGTGAAACGAAAAGTAATGACAAACAACTGTGCAAGTTGAACAAATTATTAGCGATGACAATTTGTATTCTTGTATACCCGCATATTTATTTTAATGGTAATAAAACTTCACTTGAAAAAACCAGAAATTTTCAAATTTTTAATAAGCAGTAGATTTGGGCGAGAAAATAATGAAAATCCAAGTTCTAATGTTAGGAATCGCTGACTTAAAAATTACAAGCGTTCAAAGTTCAGCTGGAATTTAAATCGCTGAACTTTAAACACGCATAACTTTTGAACCAGTGGATTCCTAATATTAAAACTTGTTAAACATTAAAAGATGTTTGGCTTCTTCGGATGAAGTTTTACCGTTCTGATCATCATAGCCGTAAAGAGAACCGTACGGCAAGGGACCGAATGAAAGCTGAAAGTTTCTTTTACATGATTGGTGGAAATATTTGGAGTGGCTAAAACAGTCTCGACGTCCTGCATACAGGAAATCGGTTCCGATTTCGGTTCACACGGCGAACAAGGCTGGCCAAGTCGACGATAGAATCGATGACGAACTTTCTATTCACGAGTCGACGGGAGAATTTTCTCGTCGCGATTCCCGGTAAGAAACTTGACAGAAATTAGATTAGAAATTCTGGAGAAAGGTGTCTGGGTGATTCTTGTCGGGGCCGTCTGCCCTTCAGCCGTCCGGAATCACCGTGAGAAATTGCCAACTCCGCGATGACTCCGGACGAACGTGAGGAGAGTGTCGTAAAAGATGAGGGAGCGAACGAAGACGGGTGAAAAACAAAAAAAAATAAGAAAGAAAAAGAAGCGCTCATGGAAAGAAAAATTCACCGTCGCCTTGGAAATTGTTTCATAGGCGAACGTCCGACAAACTTACCCGTAGTTCACGAAAATTCTCCCACGGTTATCGAAATCATGCGACGAATGACAAATTAAATAGTGATCCGCGGTCGCGTTATTGCCGCTGCCCGGAAATCTCGTTAGTGTCAGTCGTAACACAGAATGACAAATTAAATAGTGATTTCATGGACATAATGATCGCGTTGTCCGCTCAACTCAACTGCGATGAGTATTTCTGAAAATCTTGACCGAAGTTGGCAGGTAAATTCAGGCTAGTAAAAATGAAAGAAGTTAACGAGACCAAGATAAACAGTATTTACTTTAAATAATTATCACCAGTAAGAATTTGCCATTTTATTTCTGTTGTCAGAGCAGCGCAATGCGACGGTGTCGAAGTATTATTTTTTAATCAATTTGCCTGTCGTCAATTTTACAACTAGCGGGTTTCCATAAAGCGCGGAACGCTTTCGGTGTTACATATACCCGTTAACCCCGCGACAGAATTCGCTCGGATTCACGCGGCGGGATGTAACAAACGATCGGTTATTTCGTTGACGATGACTTGCCAACGGAAATGGTCGAAAACGCGTTCGAAAATAAAAGTCGCAATTTAAAATAAATTGTCGCAGTCGCTTGATTCTGACGAACGTTCGATAACTGTCATTTCATTAAAATGTTCTAGGAGATACTGTGTCAGATAATTGTGGCTAAGTTGCTCACTGCGTCATTTTCATAATATTGACCAAGATGAAAACGATTAAATAAAGACTTCTTTATTTTTGTTCTATCTTTTTGCCTGATAGTTTCGTATAATTTGTGTACACCCTATACATCGGGGCTGTGATCAACCAAGAAGCTCCGTTTGGAACGGTTCAATCGTCGGGCAAGTGGCGTTTTTAATCGTTGTTCGGAGAGTGATCGGGCGACAACCAGGGTGGTTTTCGAGTACCTTTGGATGGGAGTCGCACACGAGGGACGCCGTCCATTACGTTAATTCGTGGCGGTCGCACACGCCGCTCCCGATTCAATTCAACGTCGCCACGCGGGAGGGGACGTTCTAATTTATCAGCGTACAGTTTATTTACGCCTGGGCCCCAGCTCGCCCGTTCAGAGAAAACGAGAAGACCGGCCAGAACACAAAATTTGCACAGAGATGGACAAACAGATGAATATTCAGATATGTCTGCGAAAGCGGGCTGATTAATAATGTCGTGCGATACGTGGGGGTGGTCGCGTCCCGTTTTGAGCAACATAAGCTGGTCAAATCGAGAGTAAATTATACCCTAGAGTGGAAAGAAAAGTTAGCCGAGTAAATGGTTCCGAAAGTCGTCGTTAACTTTAGAACTCCATAACATTCAATTCAAACTAATTTCTTTCTTCAAGAAATTCTCAAAAATTTATTTACTTACGCAATTAATGTTCGATTTACCGAGCAGTAAATATAATTAGTACAGATGTATTAAGAGACGCATGTTAGTAATTTGGTTAATTATAAAATGACAAATCTGATATCGCATATTTTATCAGTCGAACTTTTCCACGTCGAATTTGATGCATACACATTTTCCAAATATCAATTTGTTAGTTACGAGTAGACTGCGGATCTCTCTGCAATTATAGCTTTTGAAAATTAAAAGAAATGCTAGCATATGAAATACGATAGAATGTAGTACGATTTTAATGTATTTCTGATCTAAAAAGACTACTACCACGAAAAAGGAGATTTTATTTGATTCGAGTTTCTTAAAATTCGTCTACAAAAATTGCAATTTGTATAAACATCCGCAGTCTAACTAAGAGCAATGTTTTCTGCATAATATCAATTTAGCCGATCGCAGTGCTCGATGAAATGAAATTGTAACAAAGGACGAGTCTTATTGTATTCATACTACAAAGTATGGAATCTTTTGGTGCCCAACTGCAATATTCGGAGAACACGCAAACAGTAACAGGAACTCGATGGTCTTCACGGAAATTTCATTACTAAAAATTAACGTAATATTTGATTATTTGTTGGTACACCGCGCACTCTTTGAAAGGCATTAATCTTGCCGTAGTAATAAGCGTGGAAATGGTCTATGTACCTCGTAATTTTCGCATTTTCTTTGAAAGCGTGGAATCGTATTGAAACACCGGACGATATTAATTTCCCACAAAAATGACTTCGCCATATTCATTATTTATAACGATTATAAATTGCATTATAATGCTCCATGGCCGTCATAAATAATGAGCACAACCTTTTAAGGAGCGCATAAATTATCATGTGCTTCGTTAATTCATTATTCAGAGCATCTGTTACATTTAAAAACACTCCTAAACAAATATAAATATACATATCCATGCCAAATTATCTTGTGAAACACAGTTTAACAGTCGGTCGATTTTTATGCGAATTGTCCTTTTGACGAGCTGATCTATAAACAATGGAATAATTGAAAATTTTATTTCGCCTACTAAGATTCTTTTAGGTTAAACGTGTATGTACAATATTTTCTTGGATATCTTAATTTTATTCCAAAATGAACAAAACATAGGCTGAAAAATACACTTTATGGCTTCTGAAAATTTTCGAGAAAGGGTAGAATGTAGAATGCGACAGAATTTAGTACAATTTGTATTTATTTCAGATCTGCAAAGGCTACTACCACTGGAAACAAGATTCTATTTCAGTGCGCTTTCTTAAAATTCGTCTACAAACATTGAAAATTGCAAAAATATCGACAGTCTAGTGACGAATGATTTCGAGAAACTGAAACAAAAAATTCGAAGGGAAGCGCGCGTGATTTCTAACAGGCATCCGTGGATGACAGTTCCGGAATGCTCGGATCGCAGACGATATTCAACGTCGAACATCCAACGGCTGTTCGACGACCATTCGTCCCTCGATTGTAACGCAAACACAAGTTGAAACGTTTGCCGGCGAGCGAGTTTCGTTTTTCTGTGTATGGGCAATCCGCTTCTTTTAGTATAGTAGCAGGTTCTATTGACGAACAGAAATTCCTTTTACGCACAGAGACGCGACCAAGGAGCAGGAAAACTCGGGTACGTGTTGGTTGTCAAAGAAATATCGCAACAATGTTTGTTATAGCCAACCACGACTGTCGCCATCGATACTTGACAACGAAAAAATCATGAGAAAACTAGTTGTTTCTGTTTTAGCCGTCGTTGGCAATGTCCGATCAAGTTTATTACTCTTGGAAAAAAGGATTCGCTTGAATAAACCTTTTTGAATTCGAATTCGAATTCGAATTTGAATTTGAATTTGAATTTGAATTTGAATTTGTATTTGAAGTTGAATTTGAAGTTGAATTTGAATTTGAATTTGAATTTGAATTTGAATTTGAATTTGAATTTGAATTTGAATTTGAATTTGAATTTGAATTTGAATTTGAATTTGAATTTGAATTTGAATTTGAATTTGGATTTGGATTTGAAAGAATAGTTTTATTCGTGATCAAGACGAACGCGATCGTAAAAATACTATTATTATGAAAATTTATAAATCATTCAATCAAAAAAAAGTATTAGATTAATGAAACTGATGCTAAATGTGGGTGTCCGTTACAAAATACAATCGTTTTTTCAATCTGAAAGGATAAATTAATGCAGTAGATAGTCTATATAAAAATCTAGTCTAAAGCTGACTAAAAATTAACGAATTCTTTACAACCACGTGTAGAATATTTCTCTTGCATGTGTGCAAAAAAATGGTGAAAACCGGAACAAAAAAAGGAAGACCATACAAGCTTTACGGTTTTCCAGCGAATGCACTGCTACTATCAGCAACGAGAAAAAGCGGCGCCGTATGAAAGGAAAAATGCATGTTTTGGGAAAAAGTTTGACAGTAACAAATTTATTCTGTAAACAATATAGTGTAAATAAGTAAGTTCGCGTTGGGCAGACGATATTAGCAATCAACTGAAATACTATTTTAAAAATTGAAGATGGGTTGCGACTATAGGGTGTCCCCGAGGGCGAATAATATACATGTGCGTGCACTGATTCTATTCGGCAAAGTAAGTAAAAAAACGAATCGTTTTTCGAAACATTTTTTCGGTTGACGGTTCGTGTCCGAGAAAATCGAGTTTGAACATTCGACGGCCAGGCGTGCTGTTGAATAGGAATCGTCTGACGCGTCTGATCATGGGCCAACCGATTCTACTTCTCGTGAATGCTGGGACACGCGTAGCCGTTGAATTTCCAAACTCGATTTTCTCGAAAACGAACCATCAACCGAGAAAATGTTATTCGTTTCTATTACTTATTTTTGCAAATGGAATCGCTTCAGGCCTGCGTCCACCTATCCTGAGAAACCCTGTACAACTTAAGTACCATTTCTTATATTCGTTTAATTCGATCCAACAAAATTTATAACTAATTTTCAAGGTATATGGATGCACCGTTGAATTGGTAAGAAAATAAGTAAAGTTTTATGAGCGTGGAATTACGAAGCTATCAGTTAGATGGCAAAAGATCGTCGATCAAAATGGAAAATATTTTATCAATTAAAGATCATAGCTTAAAGAAAAAATTTGGTTTTATTTCACCTTAAACTATCAAAATCACTTGCCAAGCCATTATTGTGAAATATAATAAATTGTTATTATTCTCTCGCGTTCACCCTCTCCGCGAAACCTGTGTCAGATTGACACAAAAGAGAAGCGACAAAAGACTGAGGAACGAGCTGTGAATCGGAAAGCCGATTTCTGCGGAGCATTGGATCAGCGATAGCCACCCTCTGGGTCCGGTGCGATGTCGCGGTGGCGATATAAATCGCCCCGAGTACATGCGCGGCCGATTTTTCCGCGCGTTGTGTTCCGTTCGAGCCTCCGCATCGGCCGCGTAGCTCTCGAAGTAAACACGCCACGGGGATCGTACGGGTGGATCGTTTCTCCAGCGAGTTCTGGTCGAACGATAAATCTGCCGTCCCTCGTACACGCGTAATCGCGCTCGCTTTGTACGAGCCCCGTGTACGCGGCCTGGCCACGCGAAGAAGCGACAAATCGGCCAGGGCTGCGAGGCCAATCGACCAGCCGCGGCTGCCACGATTAACGAGTCGAATTACAGAGTCTCGAAAACCACTTACCGGCGACTATTTAGCTCGTCGACACGGCAGAACCAAAGGTAATCCGCGCGGCTCGGACGCGCCCGCTAGAATTTGCGAGCTGAGCTCCAAGAAAGACATATTGTCGCACGATCATCCGATTTCCACATTTTCCACTGATTCTTCTCGAAAATCGGACGAATACAATTTATCCCCGTATCTGTTACACACGTCTCTACCGTAAATGAGAACATTTTATCACCACCACGCGAGGTGTATCTGAAAGACTCGTATCAATGCTAGCGAAACAAAAACCTGCAACTTTTCTCATTTTCCATTTTTTTATAAATTAAATTTTTCTAATTAAAATGACACCAAACACGAAATAATTATGATTATAATAATTTATAACCCTTACGTAGTTAACGAAAATGTATAGATTATTTAAAACTTTTTGTATTTTAACATATTTGCACGAATTCTGATTTTAATGCTATACATGAATATATTAGCGAGGAAAGAATTGACTTTCTGAGAAATTTTGTAATATTTTTAGAGGAACATGAACAAATTGTTGAAAGAAATGTAGTACATGGGTATCCGGCTACTTGGTTGACTAAACAAGGTTTAGGAGGTTTCTAATTTGTTTTTTAAATGTTCACTGTGTACCACAAAAATTTATTGCACAATTTGTATAGGGTGTTAATGTGTTTCGACAGAAAAGAATAAAAAAAAATAAAGGTTTGCTTTTGGATTGGATTAAAACGAACGGTACACGATGGTTAACAGTAACAAGGGTAGTCCACAGTCTCGACGAGCGTTTTTTTTTATTGGAACCTGGAAGGGAACACACCCAGCCCAGACACGTCGATTTTTATGTTACACGGGAGATAGTACTGTGGAAAATATTTGACACGTATTTTTTCATTGGGAATTGTCCATTGTGGAAAGGGTAGAAACAACTGTCGAGGTTTGGGGATGAAAATGTATTTTTTTAAATACCTCTGGATGTAGAGGAAATGGGAGGTAGTTTTGTTTTTAACGTTGTCGTTTCAAATCTCAAATCTAGAAATCCGTAATACAAACGACGCTTGATTTATTCAAAATGCCGGATGATAATTAACCAGTTATGACTGCATAACGCACTGCTACGTGCAAATTCTGGACTTTCCTCTTAAGTTATTGCTATTTATAAAGGCCCTGTAATCTGCAGATGAAAACCACCGTTTTCCATAAATATTCATGATTTGAATTTTTAATTTGTTTCGTTACCTTGGCAGGATTATGATAAATGCTATTACACCGCTTCGATTGGAAAACAAGATCTAGTCCGGAAGTTAATTAAAACACACGTTCTCGAAAACAATTATTCACGCGCAGGTAATTTCCTTCGTGGTACTCGACGGTATTTGAAAATTATTAATTCGAGTACACGTTCGAGTTTCTTCAGCAACTTTCTACAGTTTATCTTTCAGATCGACTAGAACCTACTTCTATTACTAATCGCTCCGAAAAATAGACCAGTTCGCATAAAGCGGTCCAGTTAGCTCTGACTTGCAGTTTCAATGCTTGTCAAGACGTAAGGGTGGAATCTGAATATTGAACCGAGTACTATGAAAACAATTTATTCTAAGAATAGACTATTCGAGTTATATTTAAGACGTCTTCAACAGCGAAGCTAATCGTTCCTCGACCAAAACGCACGAAGGCTCTCGCGCGTAAGGAAAAAGAAACGTCATTGATCTTCAGATATGTCTGACAAAAAGCTAAGAAACACGAGCATCCGGTTTACAGTCCCGAGTGAGAGAGTTAATCGGAACGATTTGTCCTTTCGTCGGCATGATCGCGATTACGGTCATCCGGAGATGCAGATTTATCGATGGAATCCCGATTACCGGTAAAACGAGCATCGTCTCGATCCACCTCCGCCGTTGACTCTCCTTTTTCAACCGTTCATCCTCTCGCAATCGAGAAACCGGTTCTCGCACCGCGGAATTCCAAGCTTTCCTTCAAAAGCGAACCCTCGTCTCAACCTCAGTCGCAAACAGAATCGTCCTTGCCGTTTCCTACACAGAGTTCGCGGACCGATCGACCCAGATTTTTCCGAATTCTCCCTGGCATTCTCTAAATTATTCACAAAAATAAATAACGGACTCAAGAATTTCGAAATAATCATCGTAGAGTCTCGAATAAAGAATGCAGTAAAACTTTCACGTTAAAATGGATTTTCACGAATAAATGACAAATTATAAGAGTATTTGCTGATTGTTATTTGTAACTACGGCAAAACCAACAGAACAGGACTCTGAATTGGTTGAAATTTGACCCAGATATTTTGCTTTCGAACGGAATCGATGCGCGCCAGAAATATTCAAAGGGTATCGACGTATCAGCGTTTATAAGAACGAAACCAGGTCTGTTCCAAGTGGCGTTTTAAATTCTCCGGTAATCCGTCATTATCGAACGCGAGATTTGAATGGGTTGCAGGCACGGTCGGCTACCGGCGAATACATTTTACCGGATAAAAGCCGAAACAAAACGTATTAAGTGCCCAGACGCGCCCTTTGCGCCGCGATTTAATTTCGTTATGCAGCAGGGTGCAAGGGGGTCGCATTTAATTGGCGACAATTCGTTAAAAAGCCGGCTGCCCGGCGAATCTCATCGTTCGAAAGCAATTTTAATTACCGAGGAGTCTGCAACGGTTGCAGACGTTGCGTCGCGGAAAATTCAGTTTTCTCTCCGTCATTATATACAGGGTGGCCGTGAATAGCCGGATGAAAAAGGTCGTGCATACATCAATTTGGATTTAGATCTAAAAGTTAGTTCAATTTGAATGGTATCAAGCGGTCCTGTAGGGGTTGTTCGTTTAAAATGTTGTTTTATATCGTAATGTTCAAGATAATTAAAAAAAAAATAAAATTACATGTATTCTCGTGAAACGTTAGCGGCATCATAATATTTTTCCGTGCAATTTAAATAGTATTTAGCGATACCGCAGGGGTTATTCATTTAAAATGTTGTTTTACCTCGTAATTATCAACATCATTTGTTTCTAAAATAAAATTATATATATTTCCGTGAAACGTACATTTCGTTCTAAAGAGACTGCAGGTTTCGCGAATACCTGTAAATCTGTAGAAAGATATTTCGAGGGTGAAACTCAAGCGAGACACTCTGTACATATTTTCGTGCACGTTTTTCGTTTGTTACGGAGAGCAGAATGTGATCAGAGAATTCCAGCGTTTATTTCACGGCCATCCGATAGATTTTCTTTGGTTTTCGAAGCGCGCGAGGCTCGGAGCTCGTTGGAAACCGCGGATTGTTTGAATCGTAGCCTGTCGTCGTGGTTCGTGGAGGGTTCGAATAATAAAAAAATAGAGAGAAGGAGAGGGTAAAAATAAACGATTTTAATCGGGAATTGGTGACCCGGACGATACGGATCGCGAGCGGAATACCAGGGGAATCAATAGGGCGCCACGGATCCCCGAGGTTAATTAAATTTCATTCAGATTTTTGGAATTATCCGGTGGCGGGCGTGCGCCGCAATATTCTCCGGCGGCCTGACACGATTTCCACGGTTCCCGGGCTATTACCGAAACACAACGCGTCACCGTGGAATTCGTTATACCGAGCACGTTTTCGCCGCGATCCTCCCGCACCGTTTTTAATTGCGTTACCGCCGCAAGTGTTTTTTTTACGCGCCGGCCCGCGAGAAATTGAATGACGCCGCGCGCTCCTCCCGAAGGACTTTCCTCGACATGGCCCATACTGTTTCGAAACGGCCGTTCAATCGTGGAAAAAACTTTGAATTTTCATTTTTCAAGATATACACTACCGGCAGAATGTTTGGGTTCACTTGATGATTTTTGGAAAAATCGAATATACCGATAAATTCTGAAATGATCGATCGTTATTATATCAAATAGTAGCTAGTTGACTAATGAGTATTTTCTTTTGTCCATTATGCTCTTGTCTTGTTTGTACTTCCAGTGTAAGATAATCCTCAGAATGCATTTTTCTTAAGAGACATCTTTGGAAACTTCTATAAGAAGCATGGAAAAATATCAAATTAGAAACATCCGAAAAACTCATTACCAGCTTACCCTGAATATGTCATGCTGTCATAAAAAATACAGACGGTATTTTTAACGAAAAAGGAATTTGAAGAAAAATATGGTCTGCTTGATAAAACAAATAATGCAAAATGTAGAACATACTATTCCTACGTTTTTATATAAATAAGTCTTCCTTGGTTGCTGTAAAGCTATTCAATTTTTTATAAGCATTCCGTTTCTCTGAATTTAGGCCGTGATTCCAAGCTTTTGGCCGGTAGTAGTGCACTTCCTGATTTTCTCGAGTTCCTAAATCAACATGTCAATCGATCGTTGGTTTCTTCCTGGTCCATTTTAATTCGAAGATAATTATATTTGCAGCCGAACGAATGTATGCTACGCCGCATTTCTAAAATCGTTGGTTTCTTCCCGGTCTATTTTAACTCGAAGATAATTATATTTGCAACCGAATCAATGTATAATCCCATTTCTAAACTGGTGGAATTCCTAATACAAATTATTTTCGCAATCAGATCGATAGTTTAAAACAGCACGCGAAGTGACGCTCAGAATCCGCAGAGCAAAGGGCCTCAAATCGCACTGACATAAATTGATTAGGACGTCCCAGAAAATATTGCCCACTTCATGACATTAATTTATCGTATAATAAGCAGAGTGGAGATGTTTGTGAACATTCACTCGCTAATTGATTAATGTATTTGCTTTATTTACAGTCTCATCGAATAAGGGATGAACTTGTGGTTCTATTAATCATCATTACTATTCCTACTGTATTGTGTTTCCTGCATTCCACATTCGCAATAGTTTCGGTACTCCGCGCGGCTGGGTTTCAACTACGAAACGAAGTAATGTTGTTCATCATTTTCATAAATAAACCGATGAAGATGTGGACGTATATCGACAGCCTCGGGTTGTCGTCAAACTAAAAATTTTACATTTACCTGGTCCTAATTGTTTAAATTACACGAATAATATTTTATCAATAAAAATTAGTCGCGTTATATGATATACCTTATATGTTTGCATACATACATGTTTGAGAATAATCGATCAACAAAATTTGTAAAAGTTAAAATAAAATAGTAAAATAAATCTTAATTCGATACTCGTCGATTAAAAATACTTAACGTGAAGTTGTTAATGCATATACGAATCAAACGTATCAGATGTATCGAGGGATAGATTTCGGAGAAAGTGCGTTTCGCGAGGCTATAAATCAGTTTGTTATGGATACTGACGAGCAATAAACTGGTAAGATTGAATGCTGGACAGACGAAGCACATATTATATAAATTAATATTGTAGGAGCTGGATTGTGCAAGCCGTATACACTTTCACTAGAATAATTTATAGCATCATTATAGAGTACAATTACAATATAGTACCAATAAAATGCGGTGTGAGACTGTGTATTGTTGCGTACACGTGTTAATGCATTCTACTTGTACGGTATAATCCAATGTACATCGAATGTATTTCCCGTGTTGCAACGATTCTCGTGCACATTATTTATTCTCGTATATCTCATCCTAACTGTGTATATTGTTTATTTTCGTTTCCTCATGTTTCCAGTTTCTTACTTTTGTATTTTCTATTCGCTTTCTATCGAGACACGAATTTTTCGCGCTTTATGCGCGTGTAACGTAGCCTGTAACATACTGGAGAGATATATTTTGTCTACTTATCTGCATCGCATGTATATTATTCGGAATCGTCAAGACTTATTCTCCTACTCTACCTTCCCCTTCTCCGACGGCGGTCCCCCACGCTTTCACCGCGGCCCGGTCACGTGACGAGAGGGGGGAGGTAAATTTTCTCCTCGATTCTAGACGATTCTCGATCTGTTCAAAATAATTAGTCCTTCCCACGAAAACCTAATCACATTGTAAATATCAACAATTCTAAATAAAAATAAATAACAACGGCAGAATTTACTTTATTTTACAATCGTCTGGTTAGTAAATTCTAGACGATTCCCCTGATCTATGAATTCTTCATCTGTTCAAAATAATGAGCCCTTTCCACAAGCATTTAATTGTGTCGTAAATATTAACAATTCTAAATAAAAATAAATAACAACGATAGAATTTAATTTATATTACCATCGTCTCATTTATAAATTTAGGAAAGTCTCTGCCAATTCTGGAGCATCGCCGTAAATTTCATATTTGTGAAAGCAGGCTACGCTTCCATTGCAAAGTGTGACTAATAAGCAAGAATAAATAATTTAACAAGGAAAAACATGTTAATCGCTTTTCGTACGCGCGCTTTAAGAAACGTTTCGCACAGTTGATCCCATCTCCACGATTAGGGATCGATATCGAAGCGCGGGAGGCGTGTGAATATGTATTCATAAACCGACTGATATTTAGCATATAAATGCGTGCAAGTGGCATAGGTGCCTGCGTTATGGCTTATAAACGTTCACCGTTTGTCCGCGACGTTGCGACATACTGGCAAAACAGCAATAATCCTTGAAAAAAATTCATCATATTCATCGAGTCCACTCAACATGCTCATTTGCCATTTAACTGGCCATTTATCAACACCTTCCCCGACAATGTATCTACGCGGAGCCATAACAATTACATAAATACAGGCCCGCTGACAAACACACTCGATATTGTCTTAATCCGTAGATAAATCACACTTCGTAACAGGGGGGGAAAAAATCCTTCTGCCGCAAGCCCGGGGCCCCATTTGTTTCAGTCCCATCGACATGCGAAGTGTTTACCGCGGATTGCATCATGAATCAAAGGGAACGGTCGCGCCGCACCGGTGAGAAACTGCATCAAAAGGCTGCGCGCGGCGCGGCGTTTGCATAACGCGCGCAGCCCAACTCCCACTTGACCGTTTAAGTATTCAAATATGAGGCATTAGCGCCTCTCTCGTGTCCCGCTAAAAGGTTGCGCCGCCGCGGATAAATTATCCTCCTGATTGCCTTTGTCGTCCGAGCTGATCGGCCGATCTGAACCGCTCAACTGGTAGCCGGCAAACCGGTATTGTTGCGCCGCCGCCGGTATTTACGCGTCCTCTGCAAATTTTTCCCGAGGCAGGTTTATGACGCTTAAATCTCAGAGAGGCCGTAGACAACCGATACTTTCAGCTATGCACTAATGGTCGAGTCAGGCTATTAGAAATTAATTTGCTCAATTTTAGGAAGAAACGCTATTCATCCCCCAAGTGCCCTGCAAGATCGAAAAAGGGGTCCCAAAGTAGGAGGGAGATTTTTATGCAGAATTAACTGTATCCGCGACTTTGTCCACGTGCAATAACAAATAGGTGTTACCAGTCAAAAGTTATAAGCAGAAATGTGCCCAAAGGAGGGCAAAGAAGTTGTCTTTGGTGTCACTAATGACGTCACAACTTTTGAACGAATGGACTTTTTCGATTGCAAATTTCTTGTAGACCTTCCCGAAGAAACGGTGCGTTTATGGTTCAAACCCCAGCTTTCTACGTTCAGCCGTTCTGAGTTGATGCTGTCACAAAGAGACAGACACGATTTTATTATACATAGAGACAGAGATAGAGATTTAACAAATGTTTTACACAGTTTAGTAGACGCAATGATGGTGTTCGTTTCAACTGTTTTTGAAGACTCAATCTACTACCATCGGTCAAACGACCGGTTCCAGAATGTTTATTTTACAATTATTGAAATTATAAATATGCTTTCGTAATAAATGATTGAATACATATATTTAATAGCACCGATATTACAATATGAACCGCGCAAAGTTAAAATAAATTTAATCTCGTTATCTTTATTGAGTTTGGAAGAAAGTAATTTCATTATTTCAAGGTGAAATAAAGCCGGATTTATTTGTTCGAACGATGAACTTCCATAAATAACATCAATAAAATATTTTCTTATTTATTCTTTTTTGTAATAATAATAACTCTAAACAAAACTGGATAGTATTAGTGAGTGGAAAATCCTGGAATGAAGCCCCGTATCCACTCCGCACAAGTTAATTAAGAAATAGAGTGTTTGCTGGCCGTTAATCTATCCTTTATTACTCGATCAGGCGAGCACAATGTCGGGCGAGATGTGTGAAAGCAACGGCTCATTAACTACGGGTCGAGCATTGTCGGGGCACAACCGGTATCGATATTCCTAAAGATCTCTGCCGATCGAGAATAGTATTACGTTTATGTGAGAGTCCAGGCTCGATCGGCGAAAAAAGATCGTTCACCAGGGCCCCGTGACGATCCACGTGTCACGCTTTGACGAGCATACACGCTTTACATACTCTGCCGCATGACGCAAACCTGGCTGCACGATTCCCGAGCAGAATATCTGAGATTTTATCGCAGCTGGAAACAGGTCTTTCAGATCACGGATTTTTCACGGGATCTAGAGAACATCGCCGGCGAATGGGATTTTTCACGTGCGCGTGAATCACGCTCGGACCTCGGTTATCCGTGTTCCAGATCACGGTTTTTGAAATTGCGGGATTTCATCACTATTTCAGCGGATCTGAAATAAATGAAATAGCTCCGACAGAAAGAGCGAAAATCTCCGAAACACATCTTCGTATGTTTATAAATATACTGCGAATTTTTATACCAATTATTTCTTCGTACAAGATTCTACATGAAAAAAAATGATTCTGAGATGTACGCAAAAGTTCACCGCCTCGGGGAGCATTGTTACTCGACAGAAAAGAATGATACGTCTGGGCTAAACTTCGGTCAAACTTTTATCCTTTACTGGACTTCGTTCAATGTTATTTTTTCTATAGGTGCATCACGATTTGCAGTGTGTTCGTAAACTAAAATAACTTTACGAGGGGCAACATTCTCCAATATATCAAGAGTTTCCGAGAAATGTTGAATCTATGGTAAATTGCGTGAAAAGTCGTATGTTTTTATTAATAATAAAACTACAGATACCATTCTAATCCATAAGAGTGGAAATATTAATTTTTTGATATAAATCCTGCTTTTATTCATATTTTCGATATCAGTTCGTAAATCCAACATGTTTCCTAAACTAATTCTGTATTTCTTTCAACAAGTTGTTAATGTTTCATGTTCAATGTTCAACGTGTTGTTTTATAGTCCTGAAAAGAAAATTTGTGCAAACACGTTAAACACAAAAGGTATTAAATAATCTCTATATTTTTGGCTACACAAAAGTAAGAGTTAAAGAAGTCAGACTGTCGCAGAAATCCTATTTGAAAATCATTGCGGCAGATCCTAACCGACGCGATTCCCCAGCTCGATTAGATGATCTCTAGGATACTGCTGATTTCGAAATCCGCAAATTACAAAATCGATGCGCGGCTCGCGGAACGGCGCGGCGGCGACTCGATAAATATTTGTCACGCGGTTCGTAGATAGGAATTAATAGGCGACAGGACACTTGCATCGATGCATAATGACACGCGCGAGCGCGTATGTCATATCGACGAGTTCCTCAGCTCTGGTTGATCTTTGTGCCTGTCGCTGTGAATCGCGTGTGCGTGTGTTGCGGTGGTGCTAATGATTGACGCGGTGTGGTTGTTACACCGTAACGAGGCACCTCTCTGTCTTGCGGATGAATTATGGGCTGATATGACTGACTTCATTATTCGGAGTCTTATGGGATAGCGAACAAGCGTTAGAGATTTCCTCGAGGCTCTAATTACGATGCCCAGGTGGAAATGAACGAGCCAGAAACAGTTACGGTTCCCGTAAAATGGCACCTGTTCATGGTGTGGCATTTATAAGCCAGGCCACTGAAATACGGTTGCAACGAGCCACCCGATTTGAAGCTTTATAAACATTTAAAGAAGCATTCGCTATTATAAACTTTAGGATTCATCGATCAATGGGCATGTGGAAAACTAATCTTTTCTATTTCATAAGCAACGTTTTGTACATTTTACTATTTAACACTTGGCACTCGAATGGCGTCTCTGAGAATGCTGCTACTAAAAATTGCTGTACCATTACTCAAACTATTGCTTAAATTATTAAATGTATCAGTATCCAATCAATTACTGAACACTTAGGTATTGTACGAAGCATTGTACCAATTTCGTATCCATAAAATTTGAAAAATCAAAGGAAATGGACATATTCCAGGTCGGAAGAAATGTTTAATTTTTTTATGAACATATTTATGAGCATTCTTCGACAATATCGATTCAAGTAGGATTTCATTTGTGTAGTAATATTTTATGCGAATAATAACAATCACCGCCAGACAGGTGACATGTATGCTGTGAATTATAATGTAACTTTCCTATTGAAGTACACGCTGTAATGTAAATTGTGAAAAATCCTAATTGCATATTTAGTCTTGTGATGAGTCCTTTTCGGGGCCATTGGGGCACACGAATATGTTCAAAGCGTTCGCAAAGGCGTGTTAATTGGAACAGAAACTCCACATTTTATTTATTTCATCGCGAAATATGAACATTTCTAGCTGCGAAAAGACACGAGTTTTGGAATCAATATAAATTTTCAACTGATGAAATCAGCGTGAAATAGTTTATTAAATAAAAAATGCATCACCAAGTGAATTTAAGTGGAGAAAGAATCGGAAAGGCGCGTGTTCAACGAAGAACGATAGAAATTCGCGAGACGACGTCGATGGTGAAACGTTCCCCGGCTTCGATCGAGCTTGTGTTACCCGTCCATGGACATATAAGTACCGATTCTGTTGGTGTGCACCGAAAGTGATAGAGGGACGAGGAAAGCTGCGAAAGACGTGGGACAGAAGGAAATACGAGCAGCGGCGCTGCTCCGAACCGGCTGCATATTGCTCATACTTGGCGAGGACGAACTTTCACGCGACGAGAATTCTCCGCGGTGCGACAAACAATTACCGCTGTTACACCGGTGACATACAAATTGCTTTTTTAACGCCGCGCGGCCGACGTGCTTTATTACGCGGCTTTCTTGCTCCTCCTCCTGCTGGATGAACCATACTTTATGCAGTTTTCATGAGCCCGCGTTGCGAACGGCGTTCTTACGCTCGATTTCCCGCTCCATTACCCTATTCGTATCGTCGGAATGGACGTTGCGGCCCTCTCCCGTTAAAGGCGCGTTTTTAGACCCTCACTGGGAAAGCCATTCACGTATTCCACTTCTGTCAATTTTATCTTCGCTACTTCGTATACCGAGAATCTTTACCGCAAATTCATATTTTTATTAGCTGTGCTACGTATTGACGCTTTTGGAGATCGATAATAATTTGAAGACTACAGATTTTACGCATTTGTGACAAACATGGGAATATACAATTTAAAGCAGTGGACATGTTAAAAATATTTTAGGGCATCGATGAATTAGTTTCAGCTTAATAGGATAATTGAAAGAAGAATACAATTTTTATTTGGCTCCTGTGTCCGGCAATCAATGCAAAATAATAGTTTTATACCTGAATTCCAACAAACTGAAACGAGGTAGAAATTTATTTTCTTCGTTAATACATTTAGTAGGTCGAGAATAATAGGACAGAATTTTATCTTCACTACTTCGTATACCGAGAATCTTTACCGCAAATTCATATTTTTATTAGCTGTGCTACGTATTGACGCTTTTGGAGATCGATAATAATTCGAAGACTACAGATTTTACGCATTTGTGACAAACATGGGAATATATAATTTAAAGCAGTGGACATGTTAAAAATATTTTAGGGCGTCGATGTATTAGTTTCAGCTTAATAGGATAATTGAAAGAAGAATACAATTTTTATTTGGCCCCTGTGTCCGGGAATCAATGCAAAATAACAGCTTTATACCTGAATTACAACAAACTGAAGCGAGATAGAAATTTATTTTCTTCGTTAATACATTTAGTAGGTCGAGAATAATAGGACAGAATTTTATCTTCGCTACTTCGCATATTGAGAATCTTTACGCAAATTCATATTTTTATTACCTAGGATAGGTCTTGAAGCTCTTGGAGATTGATAATAATTACACAGCGGATCTTTATGCTAGATTAAAATTTTCTATCGGAATTGCAACAAACTGAAGCGAGGTAGATAGGAATTTATTTTCTTCGTTAATACATTTAATAGGCTGAAAATAATATAACATTTTTAAACTCTTCTAATGTTTTTACTGTTTTAAATTACACCTTTTCATATTTGTCATAAATGCATAAAACCTGCTGTCTAATTAATGTAAGATCGAAATTTTGTTCAGGTGTTTACAAGCAGCGTGTTCTCCACATTCCGTTCAATTTTTCGCCGCCTTCGTTGGTTCTTCGAGGTACAATATAGCCAATCACATCCGAATTAGTCCGAATTAGACCACTCCTACGCATAAGTTTTCTTTAAATGGTACCCGATTTTTCCGAACCAGACTTGTTTCGAAATTCCACCGATTGACAGCTGTAAGAACAGCCGAGTTTGTCTTTCAGGGACCACAAGTCGAGATTTGTTTCGAAATTCCGACCGACCCTAACTAAGAACAGCCGAGTACGTCTTACAGAACGCAAGTCGAGGCTCCAGAGTCTCCTTAATCTTTGTATCCATCCTTCACAAGTGGTCATTTTATGAAATAAGGTAAAAATTGTACTGCAAAGTAAAAATAGATCTGCAGTCCAGTAAGTACATGAACGCATTAAGATAAATAATTGCACATTCTAACATGAGTCCATAAAATTATAACAAAGTTATTAGAAGATCAGAAATAATAACAATAATGTAAATAAAGAGTTGTATTCTCGATGAACCGTTATTAATTTATATGGAAATAATTTTGCGACAGCAGAAAATGTTGATTAGCTTCCTACGTCTGCGGGGAAAAGTTCGAAATGGGAAATATCACGGTAATAATTTCGTCTATTTTACCCCCTCACTCTTCTACGCTCAATAAGTTTCCGTACGTAAGACGAAACTTTGACAGTTCGGTTATTGGACAGCGCAAGAACCCTCGATCTGCTTCTCTGATTTCATGAGGGGTGAATAAATAGACCACTCAATTTGTAGTCAAGTACCTATCAGGAACATTTGTATCAGAATACACTCCCTTTCGAGGTAATTTTATTTCATCTCTCAAAGTCTGTTTCTCCAATCTTGGATATTCGAGACCGTAAGCATAAAAATGTGCTGCCACTCTTCAATGTTATTGGCTGTCACGATTCTTTATAACAGTAACTTCTCCGAATCTTACAAAGCTGTATGAATTGCGCGATTTATTTGCGTGGTTGTTAATAATTAGACTGCGAGTCTCTATGCGTTTATGGCTTCTAAAAATGTTTAGAAAACGATAGAATATAATACTCGACAGAATTTACTACAATTTTTATCTATTTTAGACTTGCAAAGGCTATTACCGTTGGATATAAGATTCTAATTTATTCCATTTTCTTAAAATTCGACTAGAAAAATTAAAAGTTGCATAAACATCCGGAGTGTATTAATAATACTAGCGAGACATCTCAAAAAATATAGTTCTGACCCCAACTTTAAAGGCTGTTTTAAAAACACCTGTCAAATTTTTTTCGAAGAACTATATATCTCATTAAAGTTTCATCAAAATCGGTTTGTATCAACTGAATATATTTTCTTCTTAGATTAATTACAGTGATAGCTCGAAAATCGTGAAAATCTGCAATGTTTACCATCTTTAAACGTTTGTAGCTTATTGCAACGTCGACCGATTTTGATAAAATTTCCAGAATATGTTTAATTAACACAGATCTACGAAACCTATTTTTTAAATTTTTAATATAGCACCACGTAAAAAAGTTGTATTTTTATTATTTTTACTAATATACAATTTCAGTATTTTAGTATTTTTTCTACAATTCCGATCAATTGCAATTTTTGAAAAATCTTTTTTCACATCCTATAACGAACTATTTGCTCTAGCTTCCCAAAAAAGTTGAAATCGTATAGTACAATATTTAAAAAATTTACCGTTTTTCAGTATGTCCAAATATTAGTAGGAGTCACTGTATATGAATTTTAAAGCATTTACAACAATTTTCCGGAAATTGTTTTCAGCCACATCACCGCGCAACTCATTTTAGTTGGCTCTCCGCGATCGAGGATTTTCTTCGTACAATGGGAATGCTCAAAATGGCCATCTTTAGGTCGAATGCAAGCTTGAATAGTCAGACTGACTAAAGCGTTGAGAAATCGTTAGAAGCACAATAGAACCCAAACAAAATAGGCGAGGCATTTGGATTGAATAATACCCAACTACATTATCCCCGCCCGCTGGAACAATTGTACAAGGCACAAAAGATTGTAAATTGTGAGCAGCGTGACTTCCCAGTTGAATTGAATTGTTCCATTCATGCATCCAGCATCCAGTTTATTATTAAGAAATCCACCACGATTTTTGTTCATTAAATTGATAAATTGTGTAAACTGTTATTCGCCGTTAGAATTACCTCTTCGAAACGTGTGGGAAATGTTCGTTTACTTTCAATGCTGCCGTTAACAAGCAACGAGACATTGCTTCGTTCAATGTATCCGTGTTACAATAACATGTTACATTAATATAATACAATGTGATTGTGTAATATAGTGGCTGGGGCCTGTAGTAATACGTAGACAGCGGATTTTATGCGATTATGGAAAAAATTAGTAGATGCAATTTAAAACAGTGAAAAAATTAGAAGAACGTAGCAAGACTGCCATATTATTTTCAACCTATTAAACATAATCAGAAAGACAATAATTTTCCATTTCGCTCCAGTTTGTAGCAGTTCAGGTAGAAAATTTTTGAAAATGATCAATAACTCATTAATTCGCACAATTATTATACAGTTTATAATAGTTATAGTTTATACAGTATACAGGGTGTTCGACTACAGGTGGGAGAAAATTTAAGGGGTGGTTCTTCACGATGATATAAGACGAAAATGAAGAATAAAAAAATTGGTATTTCGGCTTCATTATTTAGCTATTAACAATTAAAAATCAACAACACGTCTAACAAAAGTGTACTTTATGTACGTCAAAGAGCTCAATGTTGTCCAACGATTTATTAAACATGGTTACCTCGCTGGGGTCCCAAATGAGAACCAAGGTATGCATGCATCTGTCACTTGATACGTGATTGTCGCGTTGTTAATAGCTAAATAATGAAGCAGAAATCGCAATTTTTTTATTCTTCATTTTCGTCTTATATCATCGTTAAGAACCAACCCTTAAATTTTCTCCCACCTGTAGTCGAACACCCTGTATAATTGTTGTATAGTTTTCGACTAACCCCTAAGATTAGTAAATCCGCAAAATCCAGCACCGAAACTTAGGATACCTGCAGCTTCAAAAATGGTAGACAAGCAAATAAATGATTCGACTAAAAATTAATTCGTATAAAGAGCAACAATTTCACAGTAAATTCCTCTAGAATAGAGTAGAACCTCCGTCGTTCAAACATTTATGAGCAGGCGCCATGTACACAGTGTGACGGGGCCGAGAAAATTCCGAGGGCGAGATCCGTCAGGCTGCTGAGCGGTAGTTACGTAAACACAAAACAACGGTGAAATTGCATTAAAGGCGGGAACGTTCATAAACCAGGATCGGGAAGACGGGAAGCGCTTTAAACATTAAAACCGTGACAAGACGTCGTGGTAGCTCGCGATGACCGGTTGAATTTTTCATCGATCTATCCCGGTAGGCGGTCGACGTCGTTGGATTTTCACGAGGAAGAATTTTCGCGGCTTCGATGCCGGTATTCTCGGTTGAATAATAAAAACGCGGAGAAAGAGAGAAGAAAAGTGAAGCGGGGGGAACGGGGTACGCGACAGACGGCGCCGAGAATATTGAGCAACAGTCATCCTCTGTCCCCTTCCGTTCCTGTTGGTTGGCCGTTGTTTTACAACCCCGGGCGATTCATGGCACTCTCCTTGAGACACTTTCCGGACCGATTTTCCAGCTCGGCGCCCGACGACCGTTGCGATCGCTCTCGTATCCAACCTACTTTCATTCACGCCGATCTCAAGGCTTCTAAATGTATCTTTTTCCAAGTCCGCGAGAAAACGATCCAGGCCTCCGGCTGCTCTTAGCCGTTGAACGCAACGAGACGATCGATCGATCGCGATCGGTACAGACTAGAGCTGTTACTTTCCTTCAAAGCTCAAAAGTTTCGATTTCGAAAATTTCCAAGGTGACAAATAGACCTCTGTGCAAAATAAAAATATTCTGCGTCGATTGTGGGAAGCAGTTGTTAAATAAAAATTAATTTTATCACTTGATAGTCTTTTCGTGTTGAATACAATGTAACAATATTTTTAGATTGTTCAGATCTTTCATGGTATTATATTTCACCCAGTTAATTTCCTGGTAGATGCATAAAGACCGCAGACTGTCGAATTTTTAACTTTCCGATTCATAGGGAAGTTACTGTAATTTACTTATATTTTTATTTGTCAAAAATCATGACATAACGTAAAACTCGTAAGTTGCAGCTTCGTACGATTCGAAGACTTCGAGACATCACACGCTTCGAAGAGTCGAAGCTACGGAAAAAGGTAACAGCCTTAGCACAGAGTCGATTAGCCAGCGATTGGCACGCAGATAACCCGGCTATCGTTCCGCGGGCTACTGCATCAGATTGATTAAAACTGGCCGTGAATATAGTCGAGGCGAAGGGTGGATAGATGCTGTATAGATTGGTGTGTGCACGCACGCCGCATCGAGTGTCCATTAAGTCGTGGAATATTGCTCTCCGGAAAATCTGCCGATCGTTTGTTTAGCTTCGAGTTAGGGGAATAGACGGTGCTTGATTTCGAATGCATATGCAAAGCGATCCGATAACTATTAGCATTTTTATTATTTTTCCGAACCCGGATCACGGACGGGAATTTGTCGGATAAAGCCGCCTTAGGTGTACGGACCTGCGATCGATCCGATTCTTTTTTAATGGCTTGTAGGATTTCGACGTACGAAGTATCCGTACACCTTTTTGTTAAAAAGATTAGTCTACTAATGTGTAAATAATTTTCTTTTAAAGTGTTATTGAAATGAAAAACTGAAACGTGTGTTATGTCAATCTGAGTAAATTATATTATAGTTTCATTGAGATCAATCGGGTCCAATTTTGAAAAAGTTATTCGTTTTTGAAAGGTGCACGAATACTTTGCACACCCGTTGCAAATAACAACGGACACTAAAATGATTTTCTACTATAACTGACATAATCTCGAGAGTACTTCCCCGCAATAGCTCCTGCATCCTTTAGAAACCCTTCGGTCCAACATAGATATTTGCCTCGTGAAATGTTGCAAACGTAATCGCACGAATTCTTTCGCAAGCGCCGGCAAATTTCGCATTCCTCTCGAATAAAAGACACGAAACCTTTATCCCAGCAGCGTAGCGGCGCACATTCTTCCAAGAATAAAAATACCTGACCAATTGTCCGATACTTCCCGAAACAAGCCATCTGTTTACATAACCACCCTCGTTTTCTCCGTTCCATCGATAACGCGCCATCTTCCTCTGCGCACCCTCCTCCGCGTGGTTAAAATACCGATTCTATGGTTCACCATCAAGATACATACCTGGAACAAAAAGCAGATATCGAAGGTAAACATGGGTAACCGCTCGACCACAATATACGCTACAAGCCACACGCTTAACCCCTATACGCGAGGTTTCACCCTGAGTATAAGGGTTAACAAGTGGTAGATGTTTCCCTGACTTATCGCAAATCGAGAAACAAATTCATGATACATACGTCCAAGTTGAGGATTCATTAATTAACACATTGTAACCGGTCAACGAATTAACTCGTGTTTTGATGGTCAAACGTTTTTGGCCGTGTATTTTCATAAAAGGGCAAAATTGAATATTTATGATAAAGACATTAAAAGTTATATATGTACAAGATATGTCCAACGTTTCATCTGAATTGATTATATATGAATAAAATTTGTTGAATATTCCATTACGAAATAACAGCCATAGTCAACAATGTGTTAACATGTTGTTAACACGATGACTGCAGTAATTAGGTTTGCTGACAACACAGTTACGTGAATAGAACTTTATTAACATATTTGCATGCTATACAAGAGTTCAAGAAGTAATATGTAATAGTTCTGTGATTAATTCTAACTCTGCAGTGGCGTGCATGGGAGGACACCAAGAATCAAAACGATCACCTAACTATGGAAGACGCGAATCAACGTCTCAGCACTTGGAAATCGAAGGGGTTAAATGGTTTGGGGTCTCCGCGGCGTGTTAAACAATTATCCGCTAAGAAGAAACTCTGCGAAAATGAGCAACGCTGCCTAGAGCAGGAACACAGCAGATGGAAAATTAAAATAATACCAATACTTTAAATAACACCGGAAGCCGATGAACATAAGGAACCGCACGGTTTCCCCGGGATAGATCGTGAATGCAACGCCAGCAGACAGAGTCCAATTTGCCGTAGCTGCGGCTGAATGGCACGTACAAAAGCCGGAGGAAGAAGCACGGAAAAAGATCGAGCCTGCTGAACAGAGAGTCCGAGAAAGAGAAATCGAGAAAGAGAGAAAGAGGAAGGGAGGGACCAGTTTCCGAGTCCACGTGGAATCGAAACAACGATTGAAGCGCAATGCAGCGGGCCGCTTGAAAAGTCGATCCGCCTGCGAACGTTGAAAGCAATACGGATAATTGCGGATCGAACTATTCGCGTAATTGCTTGCAGATCGTGTTCGCCGGCCCCGCGGCGATTTTACCCCCGGCCTCAACACATACCTCCCTCTCTTCTCCTTTGTTTTCCTTTTTCCGTCTCGTTCATCCTCGATTTTCTACCGTTTTGGGGCGCGTTTGCACGATTACCGGACAAGAAAAACCAGGAGCGTAACCAGAAGCGAAATCGGTGGAGGGGGGGACTGGGCGAGGGGGGGTTGTCAGTGGACGGATGGGGGTGCAAAATAATGGGCCTCCGTTTACCCGATTCCCCCGGAGATCGCACTAGCCCGCGCTTGGCCGCGCGAGCGCGCGTCACTCATACAGATCGTGAATAATGCATGAGGAAAACGGAGGCGCGATTCCACGGTTCGTGCATCCCGGGGCCCGCTGGATTATTTATACCATGAGCTGGGGGAGGAAGACCGGTTGCCGGTGATCGCGTGTTGTTGCTGCTCTTTGACTCGGATACCACTGAACAACGAGTCGCCTCTGTCGTTTATCGGGGCGGAATCGACGCCTTACGGGGACCCGCTCAGCTATTCGCAAGTCGCTCCTGCTACAGGCTTCTCTTCTTCTTCTTCTTCGTCGTCTCCTTTTTCTGATGTCGATGCTTCGTGATTTGGTTGGCAGCCAGCGAAACGTTATCTCGGAACGTGATTTCTGACACTTGAATCGACGATGACGGCCTTGGATCCGGTCTGACCCGCCGCGCAGAGATGCAAAGTCCCCGAAACGTCGCAATAATTCGTTCGCTATGGAAACGCCAGTTTAAACAATTTATGGAGCATGGTATTATTGGGTTAACGCGAGTATTGTATGCGTGTACAGCCCTGTATATGATTGAATTTGTAATAACAGAGAATCGAGAATAACAGTAGAGTCATAGAATTACAATCGTACCGCAAGAAGAAGATCAGATCGAAACGAACGGTCGCGACAAGGAACACGTCTGTATACTATTGAAAGAACAAGAGCCCAGCCGATTCATTTTTTCGAGCTCAGTTCGCAAGAAAAATTTGAAAAAATTCTGCAAAATGCGCCCATAGATTCCAAAATATTCACATTTTCTTCAAAATTTTAGAACGCATCGGAGATCGGAAAATGCACGGAAAAGCGCAAAATCTAATTTACTCTGGAACTATCATCGGAAAGCTAGAGATCTGACAATTGCTCGGAATAGTTCGATAGTCATTGAAAAACCTCTAAGGGCAGTTCTGACCATCTTCTTCGGCTAGGCCGTTTGATGCGGGTATAAAAATCGAAGGAATTCGATAAAGCTTCTGCATTTCTTCCTCCTCAGAATCTATGGAGTAGTCTAATTAATTCTTTCTTTCCCGTTTGATCGTTCTCGGACGATTTCATAGCTCGATCGCACAGATTTGTCTGGCCGCGCTTAAGTGGCCGTAGCGGGTTCGTGCTATCAAATTCGTTTCTATGAGCGAGCATTCCGTTCTCAATTGCGTTCTCACGCGGTCGAAACTGCACCGGAGACCGATCCCGGGACCCGACGCTGCGCGACGCGGGCCGAGTTTATCGCTTTGGATTTATGGGCTCGATTTTTAAGTAATCTTCGAGCTCGTTGTTCCCCCGGCACCCATGGGACGTTCTTTTCCGTGGCGCCACGGTAAAGCTCGTTGATTCCGTTCGAGCACTCGAGATAGCGGCGCTTTAAAACGGATGTTTATTGTAACCGATGGCCATTAGTTTTACGGCGCAGGTGTTGCCGCTTATCGGCACCAACGAAAGTGGCAAACTGCTCCGGGATGAATATTTCAGGGATATTTACGACGGAACAGCCGGGCGTAATTCGGTGCTCGTTTGCCCGCCGAGTTTCAATTACCATGGGAAAGCGACTTTTCTCAAGGTCAAACATTTTTTTCATAGCACCCCCTATTCTCGTAAAAATCAACTAATATATTCCATATGTTTTTACAGTGTATGTCCCGAAAGGGTATAAGCACGTAGGGGATCGATCCTGTAGATATACGGAATAAAATAGCAGATGATAGCACAAGTTAGTGCCATATTTTCATAGATGTCGCAAACTGTACTGCTCGACGGTGTAAAACAAAATTATACAGTGACCATCCTTCTCTACAATTAATAAAGTGTGTTCTCTAAAGTTTAACCATTGTTTACGAAATTTTATAGACGTTTCCTAGGAGAACGGTTGAACCGAGACCCGTGGTTCCTATGAAACTTAATCATGATAAATCCTGCACGATTCGATAAAAAACGTGCAGAATCACGCCACAGTGGTGACGACATGTATGATTTTGAACCACCATGGGCAAACACCGTTCTATTAGGTGTATCAACATTGAAGAAAATCCCGTCAGACCGGACGTGCTAGTAACGGCTCGATATTACTCAATACACGATGCTTCCCTCCCGAAGTTTCTCACCCGGTGTCGATCGACCATGTTAATTGTCCCGAAGCTCGGTCATGATCGATAATCGTCTCGTGACGCATTGTTTATCACTGGCGATCGAGCCGGTGTTTGCAGCGCGAGATAGCCACGTCCGAGAGGAGCAAACGCGCTTTGCCACGCCGTTGAGACGGCGTTGATTCATGACTCGTCCCGTCCCGGAAGGTATTAATTAATGATCGCCCTCTTCTACGTACACACGGAGCCGGCAGCTCGCGAGTCTTCTTCAGGTCGCGGTGAAAGGTTATCCCGGAGGTATTTAAAGGCGCGCGTCGGCCAACGATCGCACGCCCGTTCTCCTCCCTTCCGTTTCTTTCTTCGATTGTCGTGCGATCTACTCGCGGGAACCGGTTGCTGTTCTATGAACAGCATGGGACGACAGTGTGGACTCGGCTGCATTTAACCGGTAGTCGGAACCTGCTGAAAGGATACGGACACGCTCCGTGACAATACCTGAAGACACTACACCGGGTGGTCGATTTGTCTTCGCGTCGATATCGGAGCAAATTTTGGAGAAAGAATATTTCAAATAAGTACGACAAGAACTCGATTAACCGGGTACCGATTGTAATTAATGTGCGTTTAAATACGATTATATTGTGAAGGGATTATGAATTTTCAAAAATAATCAATTTATTTTAGAATTTAATGTACATTTCAATCATTTCCCTCGGGTCTCGTTTATACTATTTTTAATAACCGTTGGGTAATTATTAACTTTAGCAATTCCTCGCCGTTTTCACTGACCTTACAATATATTGCTCAAATTACAATAAATAATTATTTCTAGGCACTAAATCTTTATGCAAAATAAAACGTTTGTGCATCAGTGACAAAGAAGCTAAATATAAATTTATATTTTTCATTAGTAATTATTTCATATAGAACTAGCTGGCCCGACAGACGTTGTCCTGTCCAAATTTCAATGTTTGATTTGATTGATGATTTTTGCAGTTGATGTATTTTCCGACTTTTCTTTGTAATTGTTACGAATTTTTTGCTGAATGTTCGCATCGCGAGTTATGGTCTTGAGTTCATACAAAAATCTCATAGAAAAAAACACTTTCATTTTGTCCCGAACTTCCAATTTTCCCGGGTAACTTTTCCAATGTTTCTTTTCCTAAAAACCTTATTCGGACTATCACGGACATTGTTTTTATAAAAATTAGCCAAATTGGTCCAGCCGTTCTCAAGTGATGCGCTCACCAACGAACAGCATTTAATTTTTATTTATACAGGGTGTCCCAAAAGAAGTGTAACTCCCGGAAATGGGAGTATCCTTGGATCATTTCAAGCGACATTTTCCTTTACAAAAATGGCGTCCGCGGCTTTGTTTAGGAGTTATTATCGAAAAACACGGACCAATCAGAGCTCGGCTATAGCGAACGGAGTCCGACTCGGCGACAGGTCCCGCTTAACGTGGTGTCGGTATTGGCTGAACCAGAATCAATCCGTTGTAACCGCGCTCTGATTGGTCCGTGTTTTTCGTTAATAAGTCCCAAACAAAGCCGCGAACGCCATTTTTGTAAAGGAAAATGTCACTTCAAATGATCCGAGGAACCTCCTATTTCCGGGAGTTACACTTATTTTGGGACACCCTGTATAGATAGATAGATGTGCTGAACCCTGATATTCGGTAATTTTGTTAAGCACACGAATAAAGATTGTTGCATTTGGAACGCATTATTATTCCTCATACAAAATCAACGATTCGGTAGGGCGCAACCGTGTTACGAGATTATGGAATAGAGGATGAGATATTCCGCGGGCAGGACGCAGCGTTTAGCTCCCGCACGCTATAATCCTATTCAATTAAGGATCCACGAGGCAGTTTCCGTCGCGCATCTATCACGATTGCCTAATTGCCGGCGCGTTTACCGTCGATCTCTTAATTAATGCGCGTCTTACAAGGTTCCCGGGGCCGGGCCCGACGCGCTCGACGAAGAGATCGCCGCGCCGGGATCGATCTATCGATCGGCAGCATTCGCCCAGCGCAACGGACGAACCACACAGCGATGCGGACCCGTTCGTTAACTAGTATAATTGAGCGGTGCGCGTGCACGCACGTGCGTCTCGGTCGAACAATGCGGTATTCCGCCGCGGAATTGAACGTGTCCGTGCGATCCGATCGACGCGGTGGCGGTGGGGCTTCGCGAGGAAAGTGAAAAAGGGGAATTGAACGAGCGGCCTGATACGGGACACAAAGGGTCCGGGGGATGGGTTCCGTGTTTCCGGAAATGGAAACAGTGGGCTCCTTTCAGGAAAAAGAACCAGATAAATTCGCGTGGAAGAGAGCCGATTCGCTGAAAGCTCGATATTAGATAGAAAAATTCCGTACTTTGTCAATACCTTGTCCCGTGATGATTGATTCGTTCCCGCTACAATGGCGGATCCAGACAAGATGAAGCTTTTCCGAGGTAGAGACGTAAGGCAAAGTTGGGCGAAAATGTAATCAACGATTGACGAATAAATTTCTACTTCAATCGTTAATCGCAATTTACAATTAAACTTCTACTTTGGTCGTTAATTGCGGTTTACATTCTTTTCAATTGTAATCGGTCAATGATTAACTGTTGAAATTTCGAAATGACATACGGAATCAAAACTGTATGCGCAGAGAAAAAAATGTGAACTGTGTTTTTGTTGAGATATATTTCTGTCAATTCTCCATCTCTGTCTCTCTCTCTCTCTCCCTTCTTATTACAATATATGGATAGACCTTGTGGCGATTAACTTCAACAATTGATTAAATGAGTCTCCTATTTTTCGACGATTTCTATTTTAATCAACGATTGACGATTAACTTCACCAATCGATTCCATCGTCAATTTCTCAATGATTACCTTTTTTAATCGTATACATTAATCAATCAATCTCGGTTAAAATTTTAATTGATAAATTCCCAACTCTGACGTAAGGTTAAATAACACGTACCATCAGGTAATGCTAGAAACTAGATACAAACTCCATTTTTTTATTTTATTAACACGTCCGGCAATTAAACAAACTTACGTGTTTTGTTCTATACTGCATTTTTTATAATACCTAGTAATGTTTTATTGGAGATATATTCTACAATGTGAAACCTGTTATAAAAATGTCAGCTCAGAATGGATTGTTTAGTGCGTACCATCTGTGGTTACACGTGATACAGAACGTGTTACGCAGAGTAATACATTTTTTTCAAATATTAATAAATTAAACTTCCGTCTCGGAGATAAAAATCGAAGATAATTCTTTTCGAATTTCAGATCGCCCTTCGAATATTCGTAGAATTTTACATTTGACGGCGAGCGCGCGTTTCCGGGGCGGCGCGAGTCCGGGCGGAATTAAATCTCGAGCTGACTTCGGGATTTTAAAAAGTCAAGAACCGTCAGCGACGAAGAGTTTGTTTTCGAATAGCAGAGAGGCGGGCTCGTGCTCTCTCGTGCTCGAACTTTTTGCCGCGGGAAGAATGCGGCGCGTCACGGTGAAGTTGAACGGTCGACCCTTATGCATTTTATGGAAATAAAGATTCTATTCTTAACGAGGTCCGCCGGAAGCCGGGCGTGTGCGACTGAATATTTCATCGTTCCTCGGGCGTACTGCGTGACTGTTTAAAAGTTCGTAAGAAAAACGGAATACCGTGGCGCTGGGATACGAACTATAACCGTGGGGATGAAACGGCGCGCGGCGGCCTCCCTCGAATATTACGCGGAACGCGAACTCCCTCGTCGCTCTCTTTCGAAACTACGTTGTGCACAACCACAGAAAAAATTCTATTCTCTGTTTCCCTCACCCTCTCAGCTGATCAGCCTTCAAAAGAACTCCCACAGGATCAGGGATCCTTTTCGCTTGCCACGAGTGGAATCTTGCGCTCGTAAACTTTGTTTTCGAGCGCAAGTACACTGTCCTTTTTAGGTACCTTATTGAGAGAGATTCATAGTGAATCTAACGGGCAGATTACGATTTCCGTGGCACGTTGTTTAGAGATTAAATTTGTGTTCTTCGGGTTATTTTAAGAAAAAATGTATATGTCACAGGGATCGAATGGGCCTGGTTCAGATGGATAGTAGATTTCCACTTTTTTAATAAATCCGCAAATATCTTGGTAACTATGCGATATATGGCAAAATATCAAGAGACCTTTTTTGTAGAAAATTAAATTTTCAACAATTTATGTCGTATGACATTTTTTATCAGCTGCGCAGTTTCCGAGTATATTTATATTTAAAGTTGCTGAACAACTGCCTCCTCCTCGAAATGATGGTCGGGGGAACGTAAAGGCTCCGTTCACAATTGCTTATACGAGACTCAAGAAACGTCTATGTATTGAAACTTAATCAACAGTGAATATTATTGACGTATTAGGTTAAGTAAAATGATGCCAAGAAGACCACGGAAATCGTAATTGTGTCGATCCAACAAATATTTAACCAAAAGCACAGGCTAAAGTATACATTTTTATGGACGAACTGGTGCAGACTGGAATTAAACATAAATTTGTTGACAATATTAAAAATTCCATTAAGTTCGATATAAAATAAAAATGAAGTTTTCGTCGTAGAACGAAATAAAAGTTTGATGAACCAATTATACGGACGGGAATAAGGCCTAGATTTGTACACTGTATTAAAAATTCTATTATGTTGGCTATGAAATGTATATTTCGTGAAGCTTTCTTAAAATATTTCCTGGACAACAAAATCTTTCCTTGTTATATTTCTTGAAAACCTCATAAAATGAATATAAAAATAAACTAAATAAACAGATTCTTATCGGCTGTATCATCTAATTTATTTTATCTGTTTAAACTAATTTGCAATTCGATATACATAATTTGTTCATTAACCGCAAAAAAATATTTCATTTTCCCGTTTATTATATTTGATCTGACTGCAGACATTTATATTGTAATACATCGAAGTAGAAATGTGTGTTCCGCTTCGTCAAGAATTTCCATTTTGCTGAGCACTGGTATTGGCACAATTTTCTATGAATGTCTATCGGTGCGCGCGCGATCTAGTAATGATATCAGTCTAGTACAGAAGATTAGTGTTACAGAGATGAACATAAAGGCGTGTACTCTATGGTCGTCAGCCTGCAAAATCCATTGAAGTTTCTGGCGATGTCGGTCGGCTAGTATCGGAAAGACGGATAGCGTGAATGAACCTTTAATCGAACCTAACGGCGATTACGCAATTACAACGGAGGCGGAAACGCGGGTTCGCCAAAATTTACACGAGATGGTAATTGGGTTGGACAGAACGGCGAATTAATCCGACGGTATTAGGCCGAGAATCGACGGGCGCAGCCACGCGAATCGTAGATTAATTCACGCGTCCATCAAACAAGCAACAACGCGCAGGCTTACGATTAATAATCAGAACGGCGTCCGATCCGTGGATCACGATTAATAATCGCTAGGGTAGCATAGTCGCGCACGCGTTTTACTCGAAAGAACAGATATCAAAGGCAGTTGGTGGATGCCGATCGATCGCTCTTTCATTAGAACGATCCATCGAAAACTGATAACCGTTCCCGACGATATAACGTCGAATCCGTGTAATAACAACCAGGGTTATATAATATCGTTGTTATTACCCCGGTAAAAAGAAAAGAGGGAACGCGAGATAGGCGAATCGTTGCGGTCGTTAGCGATGTGCCCGATAGTGGGACTAATACCAATGGGAACAGTAATAATCCAATGAAATTGATTATTGAATACCGATGCCCCCTCCCCCCCTCGCTATTACTATTAATGCTCGAGGCTCGCGAGTGCGGCCACGGCATGGCCGAGTTATAGGTATTAGCGGGTATTAGAGTTCGCGGCTGAAATGATAAATTTAAAATTGATGATTAATTTGCCGCCATAGTTTGCCTGGGAATTAGGATTCAGCGAGAACTGGTGCCGCGATACCCGCTTACTTGGATTATCCGTTTTCGGAATTATTGTCTCGAACGCTGATGAACTGTTACTGGTAATAATATTGTTTATTCGAGCATCCCTTCTCGAGGGATCCCAGTCTATTTATTGTAAAAAGATTTTCTTAACCCTAATACGTTTCTCAGGGTGAGAATTCACTCATCTACAATTCTTTAAAATGGTCTCTCTTTATCTGTGTTGTGAGATGTATTTCTCTAAAATGTAACGTCATTGATGAAACATAATTTTTTAGGTCGCGTGCAGCAAAAACGAGTAAGATATTATCATAGAACTTTTGGTGCAACTATTTCCGAGTATGAGGGTTAATTAAACAGATGTTATTGTATTTCTTAATTCAATTCTTCGAATATTTTCGCTGTTTCGAATTGCTGCTACTCGTTTTCGGCATAAATGCTTGAAATTGGCTGTCTAATTATTACATTGATAATATTGAGACGGTAGCGAAGAGACGCCGACTACAAATCATTTCAATAGCACGATCACGTATAGTATTCCATAAGAGGATCTCGCACGGGTCTGAAACGCGACGGTCATCGATTCCGCTATTCTAGTATCTGATATCTCGCAGACGTTAAAGGGCAGACGATTACGGTCCACCATTTTTTATTAAACCGGAGTGGGATCGAGGACCGAAGAATAAAGAATTGAATGCATCGCGGCTGTCCAATCCCCGGATTTCGCTAGACCACAATGTCCTCTTAGGTTTCCATCGAGCATCGATTTTCTTATTCCCCGTCGTCGACGCGATATTCTGGGTCTTCTTTCCCCTTTTCCCTTTCAACCAGGACCCCGTCTGTCTCATTCTTCCAGCCTGAAGAACGTCTTTCATTCACTCCGGCCGCGGTGGTCACTGGATCAATCAATATCAATGTCGACGACTCCGTGTAATCGAGTATTGCGAACTTTTTATTGATATTAATTGCATCGCTGACGCCATCAATTTATACAGATCTAGCTTGACGCTACTGATGCGACAGTTTGTTCGTAGCTGGATTGGCTGCTCTATGACTTCACTCTTGAAACAACTGATGCAATTAAAGATGACGTCGCTGGACGTGATTTGTTGGTTTACAATTGAATATACAAAATTAGAACATTTCCTCATGCATTCTGTTTATCCTATTCCGAATTCACATAATTTATCGAGCAACATTTTTACATCCCCTGAAAAATTTGATATTTCATATTGTTTCCTTCAAGGACTTTTGAATTTCTGTTTCTTCTAGCACAACATGAATTTTAAAGGAGTTCTGCATTAATTTATATAATTGATTGAAGGACATTTTTAAATTCTCTGAAAAATTTGACATTTTACATGTTCTTTTCTACAAGGATTCTTAAAACAATTCTGCAGCAAAAAGAAGCTACAAAAGGGTGTGCGCGGCACACGTTAAAAACAAGCGTTGCATCACTTGATACCCTCAATTGATCGAGCGAAATTTTCACATGCTCTGAATATTTGACATGACACATGTTATTTTCCACAAGGACTGACAAAACAATTCCACAGTAAAAAGGAGCTACAACGTTGCACGGAGAGCACACGTTAAGAACAAGTGTTCCATCACAAGGCAGACTAACCAGGGAATCAGTGATCCAATCAGCGGGCGTAACGAGTTATTTGCCGAAGCGAGGCAGCAGCGTAGCAAATTACCGGACTTCGGTGTAAAGTTTAACTGTCAGCGGATGGTTCGACGGAAATATTCGCCATCGAATAACGCTCTAATTCGCATACGCGAACGTTTCGTATCTGCTTGGCCAATCTCGCGTTACAGCCCCTATTGTGAGCTTTATCACCCTCATCCCCGGTCTCTCGCCTCGCAATTCCATGGCGAAGTGTAAATAACTAAATACCAGCTGTCTTTGCTACCGAAGGTATTCGGTTAATTTCATTCGAGCGAAATACCAACCGCGATGGAACGAGTTATACGTCGCGTCGACAATATGGCAGCTATCGTTGTCAATAGCGGGAACCACGGTGGAATGGTGGAACCGGTCGCGCAATTTTAGCGAGAACGTCGTGGGAAATCGTGGCACGGAACCATCCTACCGTTACAATGACGCGTTGTGTATCGGTCGTGAAGACTATAATACCTACGGAGCAGGAAGAAAAAGCAGTATCGACGTCGAAGGGCGATGGGCGTGGCCCACGGCGCAACAATTTCGGCAGACGCTAATCGGATCGGGACGCGGGAGTTTCAATTTACTCCGTGGGCCCAGTGAGGAACGACCCTTTAAGTGGGATCACCGTACGTTGAAGGGCGCGGCCGATTATTGTACGTTCCTAGAACACGTGCGTAAGGACGAGTGGCGCGGGTTAAGGGCGCCCCCTAATGGCTTAAGCTCCGAGATTCCCAGTTAATTAATTGGTATTAACGTGACGACGCGAGGGGAACCATGTTCCGCCGCGGATGCTTTTTTCTCGTCCGAAATCCGTCAGTTTTCTCTGACAAATACATACCATGAACAGAATTATTATGTACGTGCAGAAAATGTCGAATTTATCTATTACAAGAATTAAGCAAAGCGAGAAGCGTCGTGTTTCGTACAAATTTTTCTCGATATTTTGCGACAGTAATAATTTCTTTGGTAAATATACAGAATAGGGTACTCCTCCATTGATTTTGATATACCTTGAAATATGTTGCCAACATCAGCGTTATCATGTATTTAAAAATTCGGATAATTTCATTGTCTGATATATACTTTTTGTTATTGAAGTATACGTCTGAAATAGCTAAGGTAATTATAGTTGTACCTATCATAACAAGACTGCGGATCTTTATGCAAAATAAAAATTGTCTGCACCGATTGCAAGAAATAGAAACTGAATTGAATGTTATTCCTTCCCTTAATGACTTTAATAGAAGAAAAATCATATATCGACATGTTCGATTTTGAAAATTTTCAACAATTTTGAATTTCATCTCCTCAATTTTCCTACAAATGCAGAAAGATCCGCAATCTAATTATAATTGGTTTCATAACCGTTTTCAACCCCTGGTTAATACTGCTCTCTAACACTTCGAATAAACGGAAAGAAATGACTGGCTAGTTGTACAAGCAAAAAAGCAACCTGGGCCGGCAGAGAAAACAATCAATTTGCGCATTAACCAGAGCGAAAGCGGATTTTGTGGCGAATCGAACTGTCCCGTATAATCTTCGTCCGGAAAGGTGAGGAGACAACGCAGCGAAGCAGGTTAAATATGAAATTATGGATACGCGGGCCAGCCAGTCTGATAGAATTAATTGAATCCGGCGCGGCGGCATCGCGCCGGGCGCCGGTAATTTTCGAATTCATGAAAGAACAGGAAATCAATTTATTCGGACTGTTCGAGCGATGACGAACGCGCCACCGATAATCGCTTCTCTAAAAGTGCGTACCGATGCTCACCACCGCGCACCGCGAGAATCGAGTTAATGCTGGGATCGGGGCCAGCATCGCTTTAACTTCGTTCCCGTTGATCGTCGATCGAATTATTTATGCGATCGAAGCCAAGCTTCACCGATTGCACAACCAAACTGATTAGTTGATGTTTGATACCTGCACCATTCGTGACTTTTTGCGCGTTTCACCTGGGCTTATCGGAAGAGTTCATCACTTTACGGACCGTTTACGCACTGCGGCTTCCTTTTCACGCTTTTATTCTGTAAACAGGCTTGCGTGCAATTACGGCTGCCCTTTGGCGAATGTGCAGGGTGTAGCGAATTTAAATGGCAAAACTGCAGGAGCGTGTATGGGACCGAAAAACCAAGACAAAAAGTCTTTTAGAGATTTGCTCGTTTTTGCTTTGTTTTGGAGAAAATCGTAAAAAAAGAAACAAAACAAATTTTCATTTTTGTACTTATTCATTTACAGTTGATTTACGTTATCATCTGTTTAATTTAGATATTGTTCAAAATGTTGCCCTCTTGCAGCAATGCATTCCATCAAGCACTGACTCGATAAATTTTAGCTGAACATTGTTCTGGTGATATTTGGTGCACTGTAATCTATGATTCGGTCTCTTAATTGCTCTCTTGAATTGATTGCCACCGAATAAACTTTCTTCTTCTAGGTTCCCCATACGAAGAAATCCATGGGTGTCATATCAGGTGATCGGGGTGACCAAGATACTATTCCTCCACGATCAATCCATCGTTGTGGATAATTTATATTTAGCCAAACTCGAGCAGCAATTTTCCGATTTTCTCCAAAACGAAGCAAAAACGAGCAAATCTCTAAAAGACTTTTTGTCTTAGTTTTTCGGTCGCCTACACGCTCCTGAAGTTTTGCCATTTAAATTCGAGACACCCTGTGTAACATAATTGCTTCTATTTATTTCTATCCTGGGATTCCGGTTGTTGCCCTGAATTATATTCTGTTCTATTTTTTCCGTTTTGCTCGTTTCAGAGACGTTAAATCTCGATTAAGTTAATATTATCCCCGTGCCTGAGGAATGAGTTCGATTCTCCGGAGGGTTGTCAATTTTCCAAGAGTCCGAAAGCTGAAGCTGCCCAGGGAAAAAATCTCGAATAGTTCGCGATCCTTCGGATTAAAGAACTGCTGGATCGACAGTCATTATCGACCCGGAAAATATATAATGCTTATTCGGTTTCCTCGCGAGATCCTCTTTTGATTGCTCGACCTATAGCCTGTAATCCGGTGGGCGTTAGGAACTTCTTTGTTCTCCGTACCGAGGAGTTTCCGTCTCGCCTCATCCACCTACCGTGTACCTATCTTTCCATCTATCTATTTGTCTATTTGTCTTTTCTCTTATGTTCCCCGAACGCTATTGTTAGCTTCTTAACGTAATGACTGTAATGCACAACCAATGGCCGCCGCGGCGCGGCGTTCAGTTTCCCGGACATCCCTCGGGATCCTGACCCGGGATAAATGAGCTTTACTTATCTACCCTGGCGATTTATACTTATCTCTCTAATTGCGTTCTTAATGCGCAGTTCCTATCACAATGTACATTGTACATTGTAACGGCGAGCCGTATTGTGCTTCGCTCTATACGGTGAGCGAAAACATGGCGTTTTCGACTCTCTCGAAGATCGAATCGATCATCGCCACTGATCAAAACATGTTCATTTTTCTTGCAATTCGTACCTCGAACTTGCTTGTTCGATGTATATAGTACAGAGAAGAAGCTTCTCATGCCTGGTAACAGACGTTCTGTTTATTAGGGGTACAAATTAATTCGTGGCTTCGTCTTTATATATTCGCTGTCCACTTACAAACAATCGAAATATATTCAAGTCTTGAAAATAATCTCCATCATTTTCCAGACAGTTGCACCCTTTTACAGGTGATTGATGATTCCAGCAAAATATTTGGATATGAAACAAAATACAAAACAAATACTAATTGTGAGGGCCACGTATTAATTTGTACACCTAATAAAAAGGACTTTGCTGTTTTCTAGCATCTACAAACACGGGATGAACGAATGTAATGTAACGACGACCGAGATAAAAGGAAAATGAAACTGCAATTTATTCGAAAATACAAGAGAGAATAGAAAGATCAGCAAAGAAAGAATGCTTGTTCAAACGACATGTAATAAACCCGTAGCCAATAGCAGTACGTTTTGATGAGAACGCTGCATAACATTCGCAGTTGTACAATCGTAGATTTCGCATGTAACAACCTAATAAGTCGTCCCTAAAGATCCCGGGTGCCGGGGTATCCTACGGTTGTAGCGGTCTCCATAGGGACGGGATGAGAAAGCTAAACCGTGGAAAAAGGGGGGAAAATGTACGCGAAGAGAGGACCGCATTCCGGCGAGTTGGAATCTGAACGTTATAAACGAGATTCCGCGTTGTTATTTCGTTAATGCGCAATAACAGGACTGAATAATTCGTCTGCGAACGGCGGGCATGCGGGCCCACCCTGACAATTGGATTATCCTGTTTCGATCATCTGAAAATTCCAATTAACAGTAATGATCTTATCGTGTGTTAGCCCGCGACGATCGATATAGATCCTGATGATCGTGGCCGGGGAGCGAAAGGTCGGCCGACTCGGTAATCCCTTCGACGTTCACCGCACTATAACGCCATAATGCGGTCAAATTAATTAATCGACCGACGAGAAAACCTGTCGTTATCTTGAACCACGGCTGCTTCTGCCCCCCTAGCTTTCCCCTCCAACCCCTTTTGTCTCCCTGGACCAATCGAACTCATTCGGCTCCGTTAACTTCTGATCGCGATGCCCGCTTTATTATTAATTTACCCGCTTTAGGATCATTCGATCGACAAACTGCCGTCTTATTATCTCTCTTTACCCCTCGTTCTCTCTCTCTCCCTCGTTGTTCCCTCACCCCTATTCACGAGATCCGACAACCATGGGTGGACCTCGAAGGACAACGATTTTAAGGGGTAGATTCGTCTTTCGCAGGGTTTTTCAGTAGTCCAAGGCGCTACATAGAAGATCAATCTAGGCCACAACCGTCCTCAAAAATTCTATTTTTACATTTACGAAGCACACTTTGCATTATGCTTCCGAATAATGCAAATTACAACTCGTAAACGTAAAAGTAGGACTATTCGGAGGGATCGCGGCCTAGATTGATCTTCTATCTAGCGCTTTTCACTACTAAAAAACCCGATTTTCGCATTATCGAGAAATGAGAACGCGCATCACGCAGCCTTGTAATCCTGGAAACGACTCTACCTGGTTAACTTTCGATCGCGATCTCCGCTTTATTATTAATTTACCCACTTTAGGATCATTCGACCGACCGGCTGCCGTTTTATTATCTTTCTTTACCCCTCGTTCTCTCTCTCCCTCGTTGTTCCCTCCACCCCTATTCACGAGATCCGGCAACCATGGGTGGACCTCGAAGGAGAACGATTTTTAGGGGGTAGATTCGTCTTTCGCAGGGTTTTTCTGTAGTCTAACGCGCTAGATAGATCAATCTAGGCTGCAACCGTCCTCAAAAATCCTATTTTTACATTTACGAAGCACACTTTGCATTATGCTTCCGAATAATGCAAATTACGCCTCGTAAACGTAAAAGTAGGACTATTCGGAGGGATCGCGGCCTGGATTGATATTTTATCTAGCGCTTTTCACTACTAAAAAATCCGATTTTCGCATTATCGAGAAATGAGAACGCGCATCACGCAGCCTTGTAATCCTGGAAACGAGTCTACCTGGTTAACTTTCGATCGCGATCTCCGCTTTATTATTAATTTACCCACTTTAGGATCATTCGATCGACCGGCTGCCGTTTTATTATCTTTCTTTACCTCTCTTCCTCGTTTTTCCCTCTACAACTACCCGCGAGATCCGGCAACCGTGGGTGGACCTCGAAGGAGAACGATTTTAATGCCAGCCCGCTGATGAACACTCTCAGCGAACGTTTCCCGGGGATCGTGAACGAGAAATCGTGAACCGTGCCCCAAGAGCCTGGTAATTAAGTTGGATCGGGGGTGGGGGACCGGCCCGGGGGAACGGAAAGAGTGAATCGGCCGCTTCGGTCTGTCTGAATTCCAATGATTTTTCTGTTATCGCCGAATCAGAGGGTAGGGGATCATTTTTCCCGGTGAATTGAATCAGATAGTCGATCATATTTTTGCGCTCGGTTCTCTCTCTCCCTGCGCGCCCCAGCTCTTTTTTGTCTTTCGCGTATCACGATAAAATAAGCTCTATCGGTACCGTACGCCTACACAGTCTATTGGTAAATTGATTTCTATGCAGATATAGTTTACGCAAACGTTTTTCCGGTCGAAAGTAATCGTGGTAGTTGTTTAATCATTTCTGCGAGCTTTTCGTCGGGATTATTCGATTTTTCGCGTGATAACCTGTCTATCATCTATCGATGAACAAGAAGAAAATGATTTTATTCGACGAACAATTTTTAATTCGAAAGATTATTGCTTCTACAAACCTCGCTCTTCAGGTACTCCGGGAAAATAGCCAATTAGTAGTTATTCTTTACAGGTTTAGATGAATTTTTCAATTATAATTATAACGATTTTATATAATGCTTAATAAAAACGTGTCTTTCTGAACTATCATTTAGTCACCCCTGCTCCATGATTTTAAAAAAGGTAGAACAGTCATTTATCTTTTAATTAAGATCCAAAACGAAAAGGAGGAACGAAATATGAAATGTTTCAATATTAAAAAGCAAAGTTAAGTATTAAATTGAAATTTATCTAAGCCAATCATTTCTTTACTCAGTTGTAATAGCACTCCTCCTACCTGTTTGACCGCGAGTATAATTCGACCCATCGAAAACCTGCCCCTTTCTAGCAGCCTCTCGGCATCGAGTTACAAATTTTTGGGTGATCGAGTTCCGGTACGAAAAAAACCCGAAGACATGGAACGGAAGACAAAGAATCACGGTGTTCGACTTGTAAACTAACAAAGGCCATAACGTTCGTGATCTGATGGATCGTAAAAGGGCGAGGAGCACCGTTCGCCTATCGATCTTCCGGCGCAAGGAGCGTGGCTTCTTCCTGGTGGCAGTCGTTTCATCTTGCGGTAGCTTGGTTCCCGAACGTCTATTAACTGACTCTTCCGTGTCGATGAAAGAGGATCGTGTCTGGGCTACGTTGTACATCGGCGTATCGGTGTCGCGATTGTTATCGACGTTGTTTCCCCGGATTCTATTATGGCTGATGCAACGGAGCAATTGTTTGTTACGCCAGACACGTCGAAATCGCTACGATTTATTTCACTCTGCTCCTCCCATAAAGTATCTGTCGTTCAATCAGAGGACTTTTTAGCAAGAAGATGGAGATTGCCCGTTGTACGATCGTCCCCGATAAGAACCTTCTGCATACTGTGCTAGCATCGAGATCGGTACCGATACCGAATTATTGGGTTCTGTAATATTATGGTTTATGTCCCGGCAAAGTCCTTCGGCTCCTTCGATCATCGGAATATCATTATTATTTCCAATTACTGCGCAGACGATTTTACTCCAGATTCAAGAATGGTCGATCTATTGCAGGCTCGTGCCAGTGCTATTATGATTGTAGAAATTGTCTAGCCTCGTTGTAATTAGTCCGATTGCCTTTCGTGCGTGCGCTGATAAATGTTACGTTTTTATAGGTTAGCGTGAAACATCGGTGTATCGCGCAATCGGTATCGTAACACAGTTTCATTGCACGGAATGTGTATTTTATTATCCTTTCTTATCCATTCTGTGCGTAATTTTTGATCACTGTTCGTACTGACATGCTAGCTTATTCGAGTATTATCAAAAAATTGTAAATCTATTCCATACACTTCGATAAGCACAGCTTTCTAAATTTCTGAAGCTACAGCAATTTTTTTTATTTGTTCGCTGCAGTAGCCTAGGGCAATTCTTCGTATCTAATGACCAAGGAAGAGTAAAAATAAATATAAAATAATTCTACAAATACCGAAGAACATCTTAAAACCGAGTAAAATGAAAGAGAACGAAACAGTGCAACTACGTTATTATAACATTTGTCGGCCAAAGCCTGCAGTATTGACTTGCCGGAGATATTGGCAGGAGTGTACAGCTTGTGTCAATAAGAACTTGTATAGAGTCAATACGCGAAATACTGCAATATAGAGGCTAGTACACACAGGCGTAAAATATCGACGTGCTACATGAATCGTTACACGGATTCATAAATTTATTTATTCATTTTTCTAATCCCGTGTATGTCCTCAAAACGAATCATGCTGTAAGGGGTTTAGTAAAAGAACATAAGCATACGCTGTGTCATTTTTCAGTTTGAAGGTGGTATCAAAGGGTTGTCTTGCACGCGGCTGCTCTTAGGTTCAACGCGAGGGGCTTTCAATCTCCCGATTCGGTTTTACAAAAACGATTTCGGCCAGTGTGCTATAAAATCGGTCGTGAGCGCGTTCCGAGTGCCTCAGTCCGTCACGGACCGTTCAAAACGCCGTTCTACGAGACGGGTAAAATCGGCGTCGGTCAAGCGACGATGCCTGAAATCCGTGGCTTTCTTCCCGGCAGGGAGGGCTGGGGCGCGCGCGCGCGTTTCATCTTGCAGTAGCCCGATTCTCGGTCGACCATTAGCCCGGTGCTGGTGGATCGAGTCTCTCGATCGACTCGTTGGAATAAGAGGAGAGCACATCGGGCCGATATAAGCGACTGAACCGAAAGGAACGGCACGGCGGTGGGGTGGTTTAGGCGAGGGGCTGCGAGGGGAGGCCCGAAAGGGAAGAGGAGGTTCGAAGAGGAAAGCCCGAGGATATCGGGTACCCCGAATGCCCTGGGAATAACGAGAGATTGGGAGGACGACGAGGAAATTTCATCGCTCGGTCGGTCGATGTTGTATGGCTGAGGAGAGACGCGGAGAGTCGGTGGAGAGGAGTTGGCTGGGTCGGAGAGAGAAGACGAGATTTATCGGATTTTCGAAATACCCGAGCACTCAGCGTGTCGAACCAGACGCCTGTATTTCTCTCTCTGCCTCTCTCTCTCTCTCCTCTCCTTTCTTATTTTCGATCTTCCGTTCCTTTTTCCGGTTTCCGATTGCCACCCACAACCTTCGTCCCACTTCTTCTTCTTCGGGCTCGATAGGCTTTCTCGTTTCACGATCACGGAGTTCGATCTTCATCCGCTAATACGATCGTGTTCGATGCCACGAAAGAGGGATGAGAAAGAAGAAGTGGGGGAGAAGGGACGAGGAATCGCGGGAATCACGTCTACGGCGACTCCCGGAGCCGGAAGTAGCGGGATTTTGAGCGGCCGATTGAAAACGCGAATCGGTCCACTCTCTTTCAGCTCCGGGAGAGCTGTTTGCTCCCCTGGGAAAGCTCATCTCTAGGCTTTCCTCCAACCCTTCCCGCGCCGCATTGTCTTTCTTTCCATCTTTTGTTGCAGTTCGCCGTCTCTTCGAGCCATCTTTTTCGCCGGCGCATTGTCTACCGTTGTCGCCACCATTCCCTTCCATTCGCTGGGAAACTCGGGGAAACGAGGCGAAGAGACGCGGATCGGAAATCGGCGACGGTCGAAACGATCGCCCGAGAAACGGCCTGAATGCTTCGAGACCGGATTAAGGGGATCTGTTACGTCTCGCGTGAACGTCCCGAATCCAGTTTTCGTTTTCGTCGAAACAGTCGCGCCGCGACTCCCTTCTCGATGCTGATGTTTCGCCATTGTGTTTTTTCCGATCCATCGAACCATCCTATCTATGGGACTCGTCTATTCTTCGCCGTGCATTGGGTCAAAGAGCTAGTCTCACGTCTCTTGGTTAAAATAATATATATATATATTGCAATTTATCTGAATTGAAATTCTACCTGTGGAAACTTCTTTAAAAAGTGTTCTGATAGACCAGATATTTTAGAATCCGCACAAAGCTTTCGTTTCGCAGAAAACATTTTCTGCAAATTTTCGTAAACACGCCCAGCGTGATGGCAACTATTATCAGCACATATAATATCCAGTTTACCGCAAAAATCTGGAAGATTGATTATCAGATTGTCTCCGTCCAATATCTTTTATTCCCCCCGTCGAATGACACACAATTAATCTAGATCAGTTGTGACAGCTGGTATCCGTCCATAAAACAAACCATAAAGGGAAAGTCGAGTTTACCATCGGCGATATTGCAAAAATAAATGCGGGAACAGGTCGAAATGAAAGAGAGAAAGGTGGAGTCCGGAGAGAGAGAGAGGGAGAGAGCAGATGGGCGTTCGCATCTGAGCGCTCGACGAACATTCTCCTCTCGTTCATAATTTCTACGGGAAACCCACTGGGACCCGGCATGCAAGAATTCACGAGTCCAAGCAGGATTAACGCGAGCAATAGAAAGAGACAGACTAACGGATTCAGGCGGGTGGGGAGAGAAAGAGAGAATAGGCTGATATTGCTACTGGAATATTTGTAGAAGCTCTTACAACGCGAAGCACTTCGCCTCAAAAGCGAATAACGTAATTTGCGAGGAGGAGCCCGACCTTCGCCCGGAAAATTTCTGTCATCGGGCAGAATTTTCCGGGAGCGAATACAATCTTTCGGAGATAGAGTTTCCGCGGCGAGAGAAAACGAATCTCCCGGCTCGGAAAGGAAACGCGGTCTCTCGTCCCCCTTTCCTTCTCATTGAAAGAAACGGGAAACCATTTACTGAAATCGTCCACCGAGAGATCACGGCTTTTCTCGCCAGCCGATCCGCGCGATTCGCCGATCCTAATAACTCAATTTTAACGGGCCACCTCGAGTCGCAGTGCTTTCGAAGGTTACTTGATTCTTCGGGCTCGAAATTTTGTCAGCTGCGATCATCCAGCTTGCTGCTGGAAGTAATTTTTTCGTTTGCGAAAAGCAGACGGACTCGGATTGTTATCTGTGCTCGAATGATTCGCCGATTAATAAACTTTCTTTTTAACGATCCACGCTGCTAAATAGAATGTATACTCGGCGGTCGGAATCTGACACTGAAATTCTCTCGTACGCGATTTTTCATTCTTCTACAGCCGGAGATCGGTTCGGGGCGTGGAATTTCTTCCGGGTCGCGCGAGAATCCGGAAACGAGCGATCGACGCTCGAAAGTGTCGCACTTGGACACATCTGTCGCGTTCTTAAATTCTCCGACCTCCGATCCCCGACAAGCTCCGATTTGAAATAACATCGTGTAACACGTGGCGCGTAAATCTCCCCTGCAACGTGGATGAACGTTTATGAACAAAATCCTTTTCGTTTAATCGGACACCTTGCAGACACTTCCCTTTTTTACTGCCGGCTTCCCAAGGACAACTGGGAATGGCGATTGCCCATCGATGTTCCCGATTCGATCGATCATCTGGTTTCTAGTTTATTGGAGAATTATACTTCAATTCGATGACTTATATTATTTCATTTATACACATTTTAAAGAAACGTACCTCGGATTAAACTTATAACTTAGGTGAATTTTCACCCTGTGAAAGGTACTTTCTATCTTGATCATTTTCAAGCTATTATTTTTACTGTTTTGTCGGTGCGATCGTGGAAAACAGTTTCTATTTACACCGTGTGCTCTATTTGTATATTTCATAATTAATAACAGATATTGAATTCTACGTTTGGAGCTCTACGTTTTTCTTATTCTCGTATTAGATCGTTCGTCGAAGGAATAACCTAATTTGTATTCTAGAAAGTATCATAAAGTTTTGAGGAATGTTGTGCAATTAGAAATTTGTCTTTCTCCAGTGCAATTACTGCACGTTGATTAATTATCCGATCGATTCCTGCTTTAACATCAAACAGTCAAACAAAAATTGCGACTACTAAATCACGTGACAGTGAGTCTGACCTAAAGTTTTCGGTAATGTAGGAAGTGTGGGATTTGTATGTTTCTTGTTGTGTGAATGTGAGGATACTGCGATTGCGACACATTCTAGAAAATTTATAAACATTTGAGAAAGTAGGATATAAAAGGAGGTGTTCACGTAGCGATTCGACTGATTGAAATACGATACGATTACGTTAATTTTTATTCGTGTGTCAGTTGTGTACTTCCTGTTCGGATTAAAAACAGTTATTCAATATCTTTTCTCTTACAATAATTTCTATGCGAAACGGCTAAGCAACTGCGACACATGAAAGTACACATAAAAACGGATACAATCCTATGAAGGGGTTCGCCTTACGTACGCCGCGAGAGCATAAAAATCCACGACAAGAAGCTCACAGAATTTGCAACAACAAAACCTTCCGAGAATGAAATATCAATTCGCGATTCCTTTTTCCTCTATCCGGGTGGCGGCGAAAGAAACCTCATCTCGCAGCAGCTGGTTCACGACCATGATCGCCGGTGTATTTTTCGAGGGAAGGTACGAGGATCTTCCTCGGCGACGAAGTTTTCTTGTTGCCAAGGCGCACCGAAACTATCGCCGGAAGTTAAGCCCCCGACGATATTCCGCGTTGCAATTCCTGCGGCGACGAGCAAGTTAAGCACACGTAGCGCGCGAGTTCTTGCTTCCGTTGCGTTGCTTTGCGTTTCACCGTGTCGGGTCGGGTCGGGTCGGGTCGCGTCGGGTCGGTTACCGGTAACCCGGTGACACCGGGGAAATCCTATGTGGCAGGCTCCCACTGTCGCACGAATACCTCGTGGAAGCATAAAACCTCCCCATGGCTTCTTGCGAGCCACTTGAAAGTGTCAGGCAATCGTTCCCGCGGATTTCTCGCTCGCTCTCGCTCGCTCTTTTTACCCGCGCGACCCGCTTCTCATCGATCTCCACCCTCCACCCACGCGTTTCGTTAACCCCGTGGAAGTCGCGGTTGATCCGACAGATATCGGCGATATCTTGTTGCAAATATTTTCGAACCGATGCACCTCGAAACTTCGCGTCACATAACTGTAACATCGCACGTTCCTCGAAAACTACTCGTTGCAGAGAAAAATATTTAAAAAAATCATCGTTCCAGTACATAACTAGTTTTTCGATGTCTCGAATGTTCGTATCATAATGTGTAATGTTGCAAGTTGTCAGGACGGCAGAATTGTGAACTGTAAACCGACAATCCGCGGGTCGTATGTATATATTGTTCATGTATATAGTATATTGTTCATGTTGCCCCACACGATATATACATTGTTCATATTTCGGTAAATCGGGACGATTTATCGTCAGAACGGCCAAATTGGAAGCTGTTGTTCGTGTTGCGCCACTCGGTATATTGTAAATGTTAATTACAAGCGGTTCGTTGTCTATGACAAGCGAACGTCAAACACGAAGCGAACGTCAAAAACGAAACGAACCACTAACAATCTTGTCAGGTCTGTCACCGGAAAAAGACGTTTAAATAAAGTTGATTCATTCTTATCACATTTGCCGCTTTAATCCCGGGCATCTCGTACAATGTTTAATCACGCGATTCGGAAGAACGTTGAATGCTGAGTAAAAACATATTAAGATATGTGAGGTCATAAACACATAGTTACCGAGATACTATTCAGTGATTACTAGATTGAGGATTTTTATGCATTTATGAAGAAATTGGCTGGATGAAATATAAAACAGTGAAAAATCAAAGAATATCGTTATAATCTTTTCAATGTAAAAATGAATTTTTATTTAATTCCTGCTGGTCAAAATCATTGCAAAATATTTTTATATTGCATAAACATCCGCAGTCGAGTGATTACGTAAAATCCGTGATAGAGTCGTAACCGAAAAATTGTCGACCTTTGAGGTTCATAGCTTCGTAAAATGATTTGGACTCTGGCTGTGCTCATTTGAAAGAGTGATTTGCTTTTCTTTATTCTGTTGAAATTTTGCAAATTCTGGTTCCAGGCCAGTGCTCTCGCTATTACGTTCTCCAACATGTAAATGAATATATCATGTAGCCAGCTTGTGTTACCACTCTGTTAACGCGTTATAAAATTATCATTAGCGTGCACGCCTTCATGCAAATTCATATTTTTGCAGACTAATTTATAAGGGCGTGAGATACACTGAAATTTATTTCTCTCTGCTGGGGAAACTTTATAATGGTTACATCTAAAATGGAAACATAATTTCTCTCAAACAAGATTTTTATTCGGTGCTTCATGTAGTCGGCAATCAGATAAAACTGTTCGCACTAGAATTCTCCATCCAAATAATGCATCAAAAATAATTCTCCAATATCAAAAATTTGCCAATTTCCTTCAGCTAAAGATATCACAAATCCTCCCCGAAACAAAGTCAATTGTCCCTCGACGCGGCGGGCGCCGATCTATAAATTCTCAATCTCGGTAGCCGGCCACCGTTCTCTAAACACAATAGAGAATTACTCCCTGGGAGAAGACTCTGTCCTGAACATCGATTTCCTTCTGGCCTTCGAAAAATCGAATTTCACCGGCGACATTGAGAGAGAAAAGCGTTTTCCATCCCATCGATGAGATTCGCTTTTGTCGGTCGGTGGTTCGTGGCGTCGCGTCGCGTCTATGTCGTCGGGACATTTCATGAACGCACAGTGGGGTATATGACCCGAAAAGTAGAAAAAATATTTTATTATACAGACAAAACATCAAAATGACTTTTTAGATGTTAAGATGCATTTTTGGTTTCATAATGTTATAGCTGACGTTCAGACGAATTCAACAATCGACTATTATACAGGGTGTTCGACTACAGGTGAGAGAAAATTTACGGGGTGATTCTTAACGATGATATAAGACAAAAATGAAGAATAAAAAAATTGGTATTTCGGCTTCGTTATTTAGCTATTAACAATTAAAAATCAACAACGCGTCTAACAAAAGTGTACTTTGTGTACGTCAAAGAGCTCAATGTTGTCCAACGATTTATTAAACATTGTCACCTCGCTGGGGCCCCAAATGAGAACCAAGGTATGCATGCATCTGTCACTCGATACGTGATTGTCGCGTTGTTAATAGCTAAATAACGAAGCCGAAATCGCAATATTTTTATTCTTCAGATTAGAAACAAAGCTCCTCAAAGGCAAGTACTGTTTCCCCCTTTGTATTAGTTCCTTCTTATGTAAACCTGATATACAAGGTCTGAAGATAATTTTTAATTTTCTCAAACAATGTTCCGCTAGAATTTAGTAATAATGTTTCATTTAGTTAATGTAAGCTAATTGTAATAATATTGTACTTGCTATATAAACCACTTGGTTTAAAGCAATAATAAATAAATAAATAAATATTTTTATTCTTAATTTTCGTCTTATACCATCGTTAAGAACCAACCCTTAAATTTTCTCTCACCTGTAGTCGAACACCCTGTATATGTATCACGATCTTGAGCTCATAAACCACGTACCTATTTCCGCTTTCGAGATTCAAGTCAACTTAATAAACTAAAATTTTCACAAATGTGATATGCGGCGTTATACGAGAGAAATAACGTTAAAATAGATTTCTCTGACTTTTCGGGCGAGATACCCCACTGCGGAACGGTTCGACGCCAGAGAAATAAAGAATTGGTGATAAGGGAGGGGAGGAGACAGAGAGGGAGAGTGCAAGGAGCATTTTCGAAATTCCTTTTCACCCGTCGAGGACGCAATTCCGGCGGTCTCTTAAAATCGCGAAAGCCATTTTCCGGCGCGACCCTTGTAATGCGATGTGGTCACGATTGATTTCGGACAAGCGGATTTACCCGGAAACCGAATTTCATTCGGCGAATATTCGCTTCGGTCCACACTTTTAGAGAGAGAGGAAGAAATCAAGGTGAACAGGGAGAGACGTGTAGCAGTAACATCGTTTCCTTGATGTCCCCCACGCATCCCCTCCACTCACCTATTCTGAAATTCAATTTTATTTCTTGCTCGCATATCGCGCATCGTCTCGCAGCCGGGGGCCGCATTGCGGTTCGGAATTTGCGGAACGCGCTAGATGGAAACGTCGAGTTTTTCCGGGTTCCACTTTGATTTTATCGCGGCCACTACAACGCGCAATATTCATCCCCGTTGCTCCAAAGGCGTCGCGCGCGCTCCCGTTAAATAATTCGGATCCAACCCACGCGATAAGGGGCGTGCAATTTTCAACCGTGAACATTGTACACGAGCACTTCAACGGTTCAATTTCGGATAATGCGACGGGTTCTCTGCGTTCTCGCGTTTAGAGGCCACGGTTTCCAGGCCTCTACATTTTTATTTTCAACCCCGTGTCATTAATAAAAATTTTCTGCGATGTGCAATGATATTTAAATTATTGGGTTGGCGAGAAAGTAATTTTGGTATTTTCGGGTAAAATAAAACCGAATTTCTTTATTCAAGCGATGAACTTTAATCGATAAGATATTTTCTTATTTATTCTTTTCGGCAAAAGATCATCGAACATAAGGGAAATATCTTGTTCATTAAGGTTCGTTGTTTGAATAAAAAATTGGGCTCGATTTCACTCTCGAAAATGTGTCAATTTGAAATAACTTTACTGAGTAGCTGAAAAAAGACTAGGATTACTATATACGCTTAATAGTTGGTAAAATACATTCTTCAAGATTAGTACTGGTCAAGGAACCGTCCTTAAAGCGACAGTAAGGAAACTGAAATTCTACATACACATTTCCATATCACGATTTTTGTCGCATTAACAAATGGACCATTTAAAAGCAGATTTCAAGTATTTCATTATTTCCAAATTACCGTAAGCATTAAATATTGACACACTGAATGATAAAACGGTTTTTCAATATAAATCGGTAATGCGCGCGGAATAATTAAAGCAGTGGGTACACGAATAGATGACTTTCAAACAGCTTTTCGATTGCCACCGTCATTAACGGGACATTATAAAATATCATTCGAGTAAATGTTTCACGAGTCATTTGTAAATCGTAAATAATCTCTCAGGATTTTTTCGATTAATTGGCATAAATTAAGCAGAAATTGTAATTGGATTTTATACGCGTTTTTGTCTGTCTCTGTCGCTGTATACGGTCACATTGCCGTAAATCCATCAAAATCGGCGATCTGGTCGTTAAATTTCTATGGGATCAATTTATATCTTCGCCGCAACCATCTTTTCCACGGGATACCTCTATTAACGAGTATTCAGATCATATGGATAAAACCTCTGAAACCACTATACATCATTCCACGAATAACCTGGTGATTGTTTCAACCGGGTGACCTTGAAGAATTCCTCGCGTTCGTGAAGTAGTTCGTGGGAAGACATTAATGTTTCATGAAGAAAAGTCAAAGTGCGCTGCTCCGACAGCGTGTCGAAACAACGCAGAACACAATCTCCGTTCTCCTCTCTGTCCACCTTCGTTAATTAGCTAAATTATTTCCACGCCAATGATTCGATTAAGAACATCCTGGTTCGTACGTTTCAATAATTCCGCAATCATTAAGATATTTGAAAAATCAGACTTTTCTCGCAAACATTTTCAGAATTCTTTTTATGTGTACGAAACGATACCTACATGTTTACGAAACTTCGTAGACATTTATCTGCATATGTTTGATTTATATTCATGAATTTGTATTCCACATTATCATACAAACTGTAGAATTTATTCACAAAGGAAGCAGATTATTTGCGAACATTCCGCCCGCTATATTCTGCAGTTTTGATTACGACAATGTTGAACAAAAATGCATACGTGTAGGTTAGAGATATTTAAATAATTATGCAGAAATTTGTGGAACTCTGAAGACAGATCAGAGAATAGTAATAATTTTCTGAATAATTTGAGCTACTTTTGATAATCTCAAAAGTTCCAACACATTGAAATCAGATCAGATAAGATAATGTTTTTGGATATAACGTTTTCATTCCCGTGATAATTTTAACACAACAAAAATATGTGTTTTTAGAGCTGCTCGGATCCACAACGGTGGAATTTACAAGGCATCTTAATTGCTTTTAAACATGATGTGATACTTCTAGCTTCTGGCGCGATAACGTTTATTATTCCCAACAGGATACCATTTTACATAATTGCATATCACATCAACCGCACAGCCGAATAAGACGAGTGCCTTTTAGGGAACAGTTTTTGTCTGAAGCGATTCTCGGTTGAAATTTCCAGAATAACCAGATACTAAATATTTCACAGCTACGTATACGAGATGAATCGTTCGTTTTTGTCGTTAATCCAGTACGATCAAACGAATTTCAGATATGTCATTACAGTTACGAGTACGCTACATATGGTTTAATTGCTGTGTACAGGACCATAAAGTAGACACATCTCGTACGTGTGTACATATAATGACGACGAGCGAAAAGAAGTTTAAGGTGCGATGTTACTAACCTTATTATTAGGTGGACCGGACTGCTTTTACGATGGAATTAAGAGCGAGAGAAAATGGGATCAAATAATTATACACTCGCAATAAAATTGTCACCGCACACATAATCATCTGTTACGGCCAATATTTTATACTCCGAAGCTCTGTGGAGTTATCAATCGATTGGGAAAAACATTTTCTTAAAAACGTGAAAATTTAGAATTGAATTTTGACCAGGAAGAGAACAGGTTTCAATCGGATAGCAATCGAAGCTATTTTAACCAAAAAATTAAACATTTCGACGACACTTTAGCTTGCGTACTCTAACAAATATGAACGTTATGTGTTTCTTTTTAGATGAAATAAAATTTGATTCGCTTGTGATCAACACTGAAGCATTCAGATAAATGTAGCCATACAAAAAATATCAATTTTCTTTTCCCCTCCACGACATTTTAGGGGATAAAGAGGTCTTAATCACTCTAATTGTAAAGCAAACAATACAACAAGGTATTAACCATTGATTTTCTAAGATTAAAACTTCGATTTTTGGCATTTTCTCGCCCAGATTTACAGGATTAGGGTAACTGCACCAGTGAATGAACATTTAAGAAATTGTTCAGGAAAATATTTTATTTTTAAAAAAACTATGTGAATTAAAGGAATCTCATATATGCCAAATAGCTCCCTATACTTCATTTGTCAAAAATAAATGAACACAAATACAATGAAATTATTATTATTCTTCTTTATTAAACGTTAAATCAAAAATATGAAAAATACCAGTCAATGAACACTACATTCTAGTAATTGAATAATGCTAGTCCAATCAATGAACAAAATTACTAAACAATATTCTCCTATTTATTTAACTCTTTAATCACAATTTTATCGCTAGTATGCCGTCCGGGTTAAAATTTGTTGAAATATACAAAAGCGTTCATTTACTGGTGCCCGTTCATTTACTGGTGCAGTTACCCTACATAGGAAAAAGGCGAAAATTTCTGGTTACGTAAGAAGTTTAACCAACCTTTGTTCCGACACCTAGAATAATGCTATACTACATTAAACTTGCAGTGATTGATTAGATGCCAACATATTTAATAATATAAACAACATTGCGAATAATGGTGCAGCAATTTTTAGTGGCGACTCACCCCTCGACTATTAAGGGTTAAAATTGGAGGAGGCCCGGGGCAATTGATTGACACTAACGAGCGGACATTGAACTTGGTTCCGTTCCGAATTCGAACGGTAGGATCGAGAATTCCATGGACATTGGAAGAAGCGGACGATCGTCGTTTCTCGCGTGCGTCCGTCCCTTCGTGTCCGGCGTTTCGGTTGACCCGGCGTAACCTCCGCGACGTGTATCCGCGTCGAATCCTCGCCGTGCGGGTACAGGGAGGCGAAGGGAGGAGGTGGTTTATCGGTTGGAACGGTTCTCAGAGCAGTGGACTCTCTATCCCTCTCTCTCTCTCTTTCGCTCTCTCTCTCTCTTTCTCTGTGGACGAACGCCTCGGCCTGACCTGGCTTAACCTCGCGATCGTCGCCCGGGAACATCGTGAAAACCGTTCGCTCGCTCGCTCGCTTATTCGCTCGTTCCCTCAGCTTTCTCCCTTCCATGAGTCGCCGCGCCGCTTTCTTCCCGTGGGACCTACTTCCGAATTTACGAGGGACAGTCCGCGGGCTCTCTTTCCCTCGGTGCGCCATTTACGGCGACCCTGAAACCGTACCAGGCCGAGTTACGTCCGCGAACATATAAATTTTGTAGGTGTTGCCGGCGTTTAAACCTTTGATGCGTGTAATCGCTCCGCCGTAAAACTTGTTTGATCCGCGTCCAAGAAAGGCGAAGGGTTAATTCCAAGGCGGGCGCCACGTGCTCGCCGAACTATCCCCGGGAATGGACTCGAGCAATCCTCGAAAGTGGATGATTTGGAATCTGGTGAGTCGTATCGAACGATTTTCAACTGGAATTTTCAGATATTCGAAACAGAGAGAAAGGAAGAGAGAGACGTGTACCAGCAACATCGTTTTCTTGATGTCCCAACGCACCCTTTCCACTGACCTCTTCTGAAATTCAATTTCACTCAAAAGTGGGAATTTGGAATTTTGCGGATCGTGTCGAACGATGTCGAACTGGAATTTTTAGATTCTCGAAATAGGGTATCGAAGTACAGGACGAATTTTATAAGATTAAGTTAATTCAAACAGATTATTAAACGTATGTACAGTATTTACGTAAAATAATAAATGTATACAGCATAATCGTATATCATACGATTGTGCGTGCAAGTAGAGAAAGACAACCATGGTCAGACACATTAGTACACTGTATTCGAAGCCGCCTGCACGGCTAGAAAGTTGAGCCTTTTTTATGGACTAAGTCTATATAAAAAACAGTTTTTATTAATAACCACCTCGATCAGGGTCCTAATACCGTATTAATAAATGTAACATATATTCGATATATTCAATAAATCATGCAGAATGTTTACAATTTTCCGTTTCCGATAGAAACACTTTGTTCAAGGCAAGTGTATTCTACAAAACACGTTACGCAGTTTGTACTATTGTTATACAGTCGTATTAGCACAAGCATCATCGATTTAACCGTGCAACAGTCCCCAGACGACGTTCCGTACAAAGCCTCCAATAATTTCGCGCTGTTTGATCAGGTTTGCTTCACATTTGACAAATGCGCCGGCAACCGTGAATATATGTAAATAATTTCCGCATCATGTGAACTCGTTTGTTCGTATACTTTCCGTCCGGGTCAGCATACACGGCTCTGCATACCAGTTTACTTTTCCCCCTGGCGGCATTCCAGTTACGTCGCGCAAAACCGCCTTCCACTTTTCCGGCCGGCAATTTTTCACCGTGGCCAATATTATCCCTCGCTCCGAGGTTCCTCTTCATCTCCGTCGCCGAAACCGAGACGAAAATTCGCGTAGTACGCGACCTTTCAGATGAAAGCTGGAAAGGAGGCGGGACGTATGATTTAGTATCGTTAACAATAACATCGGGTCAAGCTCGTTGCACGCAGAGGTGAAATTCGTGATGGCTGAATTCCTTTCGTGGTGAGTCGCGTCCGACGCTTGGCAACTTTTTCGAAAAGTCCCCTTACTTTCACAACTTATAAACATCCGTTTTTCTCTTACGCTTACAGTTTAATGCATTACAAACACATGCGCAAAGAATTGCAGCTGGAGTCGCGGCTCCAATTCGAAATTAAACGTTTCTTCTGACCTACAATACTTCCATTCTCTATGATTTTTAAAATTTAGTAGATGTAAAATTGATATAACACCTCATACAATAATTAAATATTTAGTAGTTGTGTCTCAAAATTCCTTGAACATCCGAAAATTCCAGAGATCATTCGAAGCGACATTTTTCTCTGATTCGTGCAAAATTCCTCGCATGTGGTCTTGTAGGACCCCAATATAGCAATGTTTCAATTTAAATAAAACAACTATTCTAGGTCTAATTAATTATTTGTTGACATCAGTTAGGTCTCTGTTAACATTTCTTGACAAGAATTATGCATTTATGAAGACATTCCAATTACCATTAGTCCATGCGTGTAAGTGCATGCTGCTAATAATCCCACATGGGGTTTTATAGCTCAATAAAAAAGAAAAACACTAAAGGTTAAAGAGAGTGGAATTATTTTATACTCTTCGTTGACATCAGTCACATTACACAGTGTAATAACAAGTGCCTAGTCGATTGAGATAGTCAAAACTGCCCTTAGAGATTTTTCAATAACTATCGAACCATTCGAAAACTGACCAAGATAAAACCCGTCCGAGCAAAATGTCAGCTCTCTAGCTTTCCCGCGATGATAGTTACAGAGTAAATTAGATTTTGCGCTTTTCGTGCATTTTCCGATCTCCGATGCGTTCTAAAATTTTGAAAAAAATGTGAATACTTTGGATCCTACGGGCGCATTTTGCAGAATTTATTCAGATTTTTTCCTTACAAACTGAGGTTGCAAAAACTTGAGAAACCTTGATCATTAAAACAGCAAATTGTAATGCCGTTTGAGCGCGAACAGTGTAAAAGATACATTCAGGCGGAATCCAACAAGAACTTGTAATTACTTCACGATTGTTGGCATTCCCTTGCAAATATTTGTAACGCGCCTTAACGATTTCGGACAACTTAACGAAGAGCAAACGCGTGCGCGGAGGAAAGGTGGGCGCAAACACGAGTGAGCAAAGACAGCGTTAAGTATAAGGATGTGAGTGAAAGCTGGGAAGAGGTACAAAGAAAATATGGAGCAACGAGCAGGGGGGAGGGAAATCCGAGAGAAAAACAGGCGGACAAACAAGAAAAGGAACTCGAGCGGAGAAATAAAACCGCGGAGCAGAACAACGGCTGAGCAACAAATGAGGGAAGGGAGGTAAACAGAGGAGAACAGGGGCAGAGAAGAAGCACACAGAGAGAGAGGGAGGGAGAGGAGAATAAAGTACAAACCGTAGAATGCAATCGCAGGTAAGAGAATGAAATTCCCGGAGATTGCGGAACAGAGCGGACACGTGGTCGCGCGAGGCTAATGAAACGGATTTATGGTCGCGCGAGAGAAGGAACCGCCGAACTTTTTGAGGTTTCTAATCTTGACTGGCAGTCGAGCTTTCGACAAAGAAGATAGGACGCGGGAGAGAACGATTTAATTAATCAATTTGACTGAGAACAGCGGAGAACGTGGCTCGCTCGGCGAAATGAAACCGAGTTTGCCAATCGCTGGAACAAAGAAAGAGAAAGAAGCGGGAAAGAAGGACGCGAGGATGATCGCGCGACAACTATAGTATCTCTCCGCGATCCTCTCGCGAACGTTGTCAAGTCCAGTCAACGTCCCCGTAATTCGTCGTAAATTTATTTCATACGCGAGGACGCACGCGTGAAATCTCCATCCGTCTGTCGCCTACGAGGACCATGATTTATCGATCCCTTAAACAACGATACGCGATGTCGCTTCGAATGCTCGCATAACAGGGCTGCGTCACCGTACTCGAGAGCCCTCGGTACTTTCGCGTCTGACCCACTACCCACAACCACCCACGCGATCTTTGCAATAATCTCGAACTGCTCCGACCATCTCCTTTCCGGTTAATTCCGTTTTTCTGGAGACTAATTTATTAACGTCTCGACTCTCGCGATTTTATGCGTTTCCACATTAGTTTCAACCATTGGGTCGGCAAGAAAGTAATTTCGGTATATTAAAGTGAAATTGAGAGCACTTTTAATCGAGCAACGAATAAGATGTTTTTTATAATCATAATTAATTTGTTTGAACTATTCGTAATTAATTCTTTAACGAATAAGATGTTTTCCCATCTGTTCGATGATCATTTGCCAAAAAGAAGAAATAAGAAAATATTTAATCCGTTCCAGTTCATCGCTCGAATAAAGAAATTTGGTTTTATTGTATCTGAAAGTACCGAAATTACCTTTTTGCCAACCCAACATTTCACGGTTAATGAATTGTAGAAGGATCGAGAATTGAATAATTTAATTTTAAAAATTACGATAAGGAAGGTATATAAAATGTAAGATATATAACGAGTAAAGTAGTAATATAATCCTGAATTTTACAGGAACTGTACATGTGCTAGAGGAAGATGTCCGTTTGAAATACGGCGCCTAATTAGCCGAGTTTCGTTGCCACGCAATCTGCAGTCTGAATTACGTCCGAATATTTTATTCATCTTTAATAGAGCTCAATTATTTTAATTGGGTCAAGCCTACTCATTTTGATAGCACAATGACGGTTGTGTACAAACACGTACTAATTAACATATTTAATGCAACGTTGCTTGTCCGCGAAGGCGAACCAGATTTCGCGCTCGGACGAATGAATTGCAATGAATTGCAACATAATTGCACGGTTTAACAACATTAAAATGCGTGTTACATTCGAGAGTGATTTCTTGCGCTCCGGTGGTGCTACCAGTGCCGCACACATCATTCGTGTTTGCTATTCTTGAACAAGCTATTCACTCCGTAAGCAAATTTTCCTCCGTTCTCGCGGTGTATACCATGAAAATTTTACACCGCTGACAGTCTCCGCAGCGTAGAATTTTACTGGAATATTTAATTGATACAACCGAGCAAACAATATTAGAAAATCTTACCTCTCGACGTTTGTAACTCAATATTCAATTTTACTTTCCTAATTGATAAGCGATTGATTCCCTGCCAGCGAATGTTCGAAATGAAACTGTGGATGCAACCGTCGATCATCTAAAAATCGAGCTGATGCGAGCAGACGTGAAATGCAATTACTATGTACAGTTTACTCTGCGTGTATTATGCATTTATACATTTTTGGTAGCGCAACTATTGATAACAAAAGAATAATAATTCTGTTTAACACTAGGTTTACGAAATTCTAGAAATAACTATTTCACGATATTTTATAAACATAACAGGAATGTGTCTATCCAAATTTGTGCACATTTCTCCAATAATATGTACCCAAAGAAATAAATTTGGTAAATAATTCCCGAGGGAAGCAACCTTAACCCTTTGGTTACCCTGGACGAGATATCTCGCCACCTAGCACCAGTGGTAGCAGTAGAAAGTAAATGACTACTATTTTCAGAAAGTAAATCAAATTATTTCAACAAATTAATAAAGATTTCATTCGTTTCTCCCTTGTACGAATCAGGATATAGTTACTTATAAAATATATTTGTCCATAGTGTCTAGGTGGGGCGGTGAGATATCTCGCCCAGGGTAACCAAAGGGTTAATAATCGCAAATTCAGAATTTTAGAACCCGTAATTTTGACGGGTCCCTAAACCTAGCGTTAAAGCCACGAGTCAGACTCGTTACGGTACTGCAAACCAACTGTTTGCAACAACAATTTACTTGCAAGATAAAATCGCGCTTGGAAAGCGACGGACCCGCGCAACGGCTCGATATTATCCGCAGCAAGCCGCCAATCCATAAATTAATTAGAAGTTCGGCAGCCGAGCGAGCGCTGGGCCACGAACACAGCACTCAGAACCAGTGGTAGTCTCGTCGCCACGGAAAAGTTTCCTCAAATATTTAAAACGAAAATCGAGGGCCACTTCGGTGCCGGAGCGTAGTTCTCGAAACCGGGTAACTCGGGGTCGGCCAAAATTGAACACATGCTTTCGACAGTGGCCAGTCGTCGTAGCTGGGATCAAACGTGCTCGAACCCGACGGCGGACACCGATAAATTTTTAATAGGTCGACGTCGCTGGTTAAGAGGACCGGCGTCGATCCCCGTGTTCCTTTCACCGAATTTGCCCGGTGTATTTGCGCTCGCTCGCAAAGGAGCTATTTGAGTTTCGCGTTTGCACATAGATTATTATAATCGAACCTCGGCGATTCACGGCCACGGGCGCGGGCGGCTTTAATTAATCACGATGAATAACGGACGAACGGTGTGGAGGGGATGGACAAGGGGAAGCATGGCGAAACTTCGTTAACTTGCAAATTTCCCGAGACCCTTCCAGGATAACTTCCCTTCGGTACTTTGATTTCCCGGCCGCGATTTTGCATTTTCTTTAACGCCCGCTAATGAATGCGAGCAAAAATCCCGTCACAGTATGCAAATCACCGGCCGCATAATGGCGCGCCGATTAGGATTAATTCAGCGATCGCGATAGACGGGTACACGAGAGGGTCGAGCGTGTGTCCGGGTGGATCGCTGAACAAATTGAAGACGATCCTCACCGAGCCGCGCCGCGACCGGTAATTGTGATTAATTGAAAGAAATCCGCCGGCTGCCGCGATTTTACACGCATTCGTTCCGTGGATAACTACGCGCCGCTGATGTTAATGATCGCCGGGCAGAGATTTGTGATTTCCTGGTGATTCTGTCTTACAAAGTTGCATATGCGAACGCCGCGACCCCGATGGATCATTTGTCCGGTGAGAATCGAAACTTAAACGTGTTGAGAATTGCCGCTGTTCCTTTTGTGGAATGCGAGGAGCCGAGGTGGTCGTACTTTTATCAACCCTAATCGAAAAATGTGGGAAGTCAATTGCGAAGGTAAATATCGAACAGTAACGTCTAACGAATTTTTCAATTATTGTATGCAGACGACGGTGATCAAGATCCGCTGAATTTAATGGATGGAAAGTGTTCCTACCCTGGAAAACGCGTGTCGCGAATCTCACGATTCACCGAATTTACCCCGAGAGCCATTAACTCCGAGGATACCGGAGAGACAAGAAGAGCTCCGCAACCGGGGAATCACCTGGGGCTACTTCTGCGGACTACCTTTCTTTTTCTTTACCTTTTCCGGTTTTAATTTTTCTTCAATTTTCATTTAAATTGGTTGCACTTCCCTTTTATATTAATTAACTTATTTCTTCCTCGCACCCCAGTTCGCTTCCATATGGTATTAATTAATTTTAATTGACTTCAGTTCCACTGATGGAAGTAATATTTACTTCTTGATTGAGTTCTATAAAATCGCTAAAGTCTGTCTCCCCTAACAAAATTGCTTCGTCTGCCAGACCAGAGTAGTCGGAATGGATTGCACCACTGTAAATAAAGTGTTCAAAGTAAATACCCACTTACTTTTTCGTTAACAAATTCGTATGAATCTGAAAGATCCATTCAGATCTCGTTTCACGATTGTACGATTTTATAAAATACGTTGTTTAGCATTGGTCGAATTCAACTATTCCACGATTGATACACTAAATTCCGAATGAACTGGATTCATCTGCAAGACCACAGTAGTCGGAAGGAACACTTTAAATAAAGTGTTCAAAGTAAATATCTATTTACTTTTTTATTAACAAATCCATACGCCATTCAATAGATCCATGCAGAACTTATTTCACGATTGTACTTTTTTATAAAATACATTGTTTAGCATTGGTCGGGTTCAACTATTCCACGATTGATACACTAAATTCTGAATGAACTGGATTCATCTGCAAGACCACAGTAGTCGGAAGGAACACTATAAATAAAGTGTTCAAAGTAAATATCTATTTACTTTTTTATTAACAAATCCATACGCCATTCAAAAGATCCATGCAGAACTTATTTCACGATTGTACTTTTTTATAAAATACATTGTTTAGCATTGGTCGGGTTCAACTATTCCACGATTGATACACTAAATTCCGAATGAACTGGATTCATCTGCAAGACCACAGTAGTCGGAATGGATTCATGAACACTATAAATAAAGCGTTCAAAGTAAATATCTACTTACTTATTTATTAACAAATCCATACGCCATTCAAAAGATCCATGCAGAACTTATTTCACGATTGTACTTTCTTATGAAATACATTGTTTAGCATTGGTGGGGTTCAACTATTCCACGATTGATACACTAAATTCCGAATAAACTGGATTCATCTACAAGACCACAGTAGTCGGAAGGAACACTATAAATAAAGTGTTCAAAGTAAATATCTACTTACTTTTTTATTAACAAATCCATACGCCATTCAATAGATCCATGCAGAACTCATTTCACGATTGTACTTTCTTATAAAATACATTGTTTAGCATTGGTCGAGTTCAACTATTCCACGATTAATACACTATATTCCAAATAAACTAACCCGTGTTCGGAATAATTCGAACAGCACGCGTCCCCCATTATAAATTACCGATGTTCCGACGATCAAGCTCGCCGCCGCGCATCGAAATCACCGAAACACGGAAGAACAGGTCGGAGGAAATTGTGTTTCCCCACTCGGAACTCGCACCGATCGTATCGGCGAGGCGACTCGGCTGGTTTAGGTTCCCTGGCGATCGTTTTCCAGCGATATCGAGTAACACGATTTCGCGAATAAGACGAGCGAACGAACGAACGAAGATTCTCGGGCGCGCGTTCGCAAGAAATCGGAGAGGATTTAGCCCGATAATCGTGATTAATCGCGACAGATTCGAGGGGGCCAACGGGAGATATCGCGATCCTGGAAACGCAGCCGACCGACTAACGACCCGTCGGCACTTCCTCCTTTTTTTTTACTGCCCCCTCCCCAGGTACACGGTTAGAGATCCATAATTTTCTATAACTATTCGCGGCGATTTTTCGCTGGTCGTTCGGCCTTCTCGCGTAGCCAATTACGCGGGTCGCGTTGCGTTTGATTCACGATCGTCCGAAGCGCGCGCAAGGCTGATATAATCGAGCCTGGATCCCGATGAATTTAACGATCGAGGAAACCTGTGCGTACGCGTGGGCGTGGGGACGATCTACCTGGCATTTGATACGACGAAGTTCGCGGAGCTGGAGACGGTCCACGGACTCCATTAGCCTCGTTAAGCGTTAACGCTTCGCGGGCAACGATAGCCCGTAATGGCTACCTGGACCGAGGCTAATGGAACACCAGTAGAAAGCGGATTTCGCTGTAGTCCCCGATTCTGTCGTTCGCATTAATATCTATTGTGATGACTTTCGCCACGGCGAGGCGCAGCGCCGCCGATTCGAGATTAATTATGTCCGGTGGAAAACAGCCCGACCCGCTCGAAAAGCGGAAGCTTATAGCTACGGTGACAGAATTGTTCGGCTAACATTACGCGAGTACTTCACTGCGATCGTTCAGCCGCAGTGGCTGTTGACAAATTTTTAGATCAAAATCATTCATCAACTATTCGTTCCACGTTTCTTGCGTCGTTAGAGGAAAACGATATTTAAGTGATTTATTGTGTTTCATTGTTAACACGATGACAATGTTCAGTTGCAGAAAGTCCCGCAAAATCGAAGTACGTGGTCATTGTAATCAAAACAGCACAGTGAAGTCTTTGCGGTCGAAGCTATTTTAACTTGAAAATTAAACGTTTCCTCCGACCTAGAGTAGTTCCATTGTATATGATTTGTTCGCTCTATGGGTATGAAATTGATATAATACCTCACACAATAGTTACATGTATTGATAATTGATTGTTATACAGACATATTTAATAATGTAAACAATCAACAATTGTACGATTCAGAAATATTAGACTTTGGAGATAGACGGGAGAACTGTACCACCCACACGGTACGATCAACGTGGTAGTCGTCGCGATAAATGGAGTATTAATGTTTATAGCGTATGCGACCAGTCCATTATAATATCAGTGGAGGAGAAGTTGCAGCGGCAGCGTTAGATAAAAAGGAATAGTACAGGACTTATTTGCACGGTGTCGGGAGCCGGGTGTCCGGCACGAAAGGCCAAAGGCCGTAAAGGAAGAGTCAGATGTCGCCTATGGGAGGATCTGGCGATACTGAAAAGTGAGCAGCAAGGGGATAACGAGTGTACAAGGTTGGCCTAATGAAACAGGCGGTACCGTTCGAGCACCTCTTCGCGCGTTCTTCGATCGAATAGATAAAGAGTATCGTGCACTGACCTTCTTCAGATGACCCTCCTTGGTGCCCACGAAGACGACAGTATAGTCGCCGGTGGAAGTAGCTATGACCGCGGTCAGGCGAGTGTTGAACGTGAGCACTGGAGTCCCTTCAACCGCATCTTCGCCACCCAAAGGCGTGTTCACGTCCAGTCCGCAGAAGTCCTCGCTGATGGTCTGCAATTTCTGTAAGGAAACACGAACATTTTATCGTATTTATATTTTACAATTACTTCCTACTGTTTTTCAAATGATGGCTCTATCAATTTTAAGAATTATGGTCGTATTTAACTCCTCGCTTTATGATATCGTGTCACACTCGTGATGAAGATTCTGAACAGAGTGTAATATACAGGGTGGGGCATTTAAATGGGAACACCTAAATATCGATTATTATTAGTCGCGCAAAAAATCTCCTCCGAATATGTTTCAAAAAGGCGAATTTGATTATGGTAAACATTTTTCTCAAGGTCATTTTTTTACGAGATTTGCATCGATATTTTTTTTAATGGAATCATATATTTTCTTATTTATATTCTTATAGAGAATAAAATGATAAATTCAACAATCTATCATAATGTTTTCAATGATTCCATTTAAAGAAATATTGATGACCTTGAAATCTTGTAAAAAATATTACCTGGAGAAAAAATTTTACCATCATTAAATTCGTTCCTTGAAACAGTATTACTTCATTCTGTGGAGATTTTTGTACGACTAATAATAACTGCGATATTTAGGCGTTCCCATTAAAATGCACCACCCTGTATATGTCTGTTATTAATTCCCTTTAAACCTTGATGAAATTATATTTTGGCTTCGTTAATGTATAATTATTGGAGAACATGCAGGCATACAATAGATATAAATTTCTCCTTTTTTAGGAAACTATATGAATTACAAGAGGTAAGTGATTGAAATTTATATTACATTTAAATGTATATTTTTCTCGGGTAATTGTATTTTATAGATACGGTTCGTAATAATGCCTCGCGCGTACATTTCGCAGATACTTTATGTACACGTATCGTGTAATTATGTATCACAATTGCACGACCGTAATTACATCTTGTATGTGTATTATAGAACTGAATTTCGCAATTACATTATATAAATGCAAATGCAGCTTGCAGTTGCGTTCTGCGCGACCGTATCTCCCGTTTTCTGCTTACAGCTTTCATTATGCAACTGCAATTTACATTTACAGTCTGGTATTGCACTTGGTATTTGTAGCTTGCAGCTGCCTCCTGTAACTGCAGCGCAAAGTCGCTTGTTGCACTTGCTCGTGACTAATAAGATGTAACCAAACACCAACTCCAGAGCGACATAATACTATTTCCAATGATCGGCGAAAGCTCAAAGAGTATGATCTCCAAGTATCACCGTCCAACGAAGTTAAACTTTTTTCGTGTTCAACAATTACTGTTCTGTGATCCTTATAGAGCTTTTTTCGCTGATCACGAATAATATTTTGCAACTTTAAACAAATATTGTGACGTTATTAATCTTTACAGCAAAAGATTCTGTAGACTTTCTCGAATACAGTAACATCCAATATTAATACATTACGAATGTTTGAACATGTTTAAAGATGGAGAGACACCGCTTTTGCGCCAATTTTTCAAGATATTTGTTAGTTTATCTTAAAAAACATGGGTCCCGCGTAAAATCGAACTACACCACGCGGTAGAGCAGACAGAGCAAATAAAGGTAGAGCAAGTTTGCTACATTTACGTTTTTACCGAACCAGAAAGCAAAATATCTTCGGCCCGGCGAGAGTTTCTTCCAGTAGCGCTCACCACCAGCGCGGTCGTTCGACGGGATTGCGCACACATCACCGGTCGGTAATGTGTAAATAATGATACTTAAAAAGAAACCTTCTATGGCTATCAGTGCAAAAAACTCTATAAGAATGAAGCGACAGTAATTGTCGAAGAAATTTGGTGTTGGACAGTGGTATCGATGAGAACGAGAGATCGATTTTTCGAAGTTTGCAAATGGAATTCCGCCGTATGAAATTGTGCGGTGATAAACCGGAGGAATGTTCGAAACCAATAAACGGGCGTTGAGAAAGACACCGCGCGTTGCGCGCCGGGGCTAACGCACGATGAATAATTGAACAAGCATTGTGAGCTTCCGAGGGATTAAGACATCGCGCGATAAAGCCGGAGCCGTAGCTCATGCATACTTTATCCGCGATCGAAAAGACTTGCGGGAGAGCAAGGTTAAGCGGGAAATGATAAGGCGAACGATCGCGCGAATCTCGTGGAAACGTGTCGCCGCGCCGGATGCTCGTAAAGACGGAAAGGAATTCCCTTCGCGAGATTTCCTAGTCGCTGCGCTTCTCTGTGGGTTTTCTTATAGGAAAACCGGGTCGTAGGTTATCGCGGGCCCCGCGGAACCACGAAAAATAAGCACACGTGTAAAATATCGCGGCGAGCCCGGCGACGATAAATTATCGCGGCGTCGGCAATTAATTCTTGCCGAGCCGCGATTAATCGCGTCGCCGCCGCGACGAGATGCGATACTTTATTGCATCGTGCCGAACGTTACTCTTCGTGTTTGGAAGCTCAGCCCGAGAACCATCCAGCGACCGTCACGCGCTTTTCCGGCACGTTCTTCCTTTGTACAGGAAATGGAGGATTCGTCTGGGCGGGCGCGGAGTTTTTCCGTCGGATTTCTTTCAACGTCACAGTCTTTTGTGATGGAGAACGTTCGATTCTTTATATAAGCTTTCGCGGAACTATGGGTTCTCGTTGGTTTTCAAATAATTAGTTCAAGCCATCTGCACAGAAATTTCTGTTTGAAGAAGCTTCATTCTTAAAAAATATTTACAATATGTTTTTCATTTTGTCATTTGTGTCAATTTAAAGTGAAAACTAACATGGAGGTGTAAATAATGATATTTAAAAAAAAAACCTATGGCGATTGCACACCTGCCTGTTCGCCAGGATAGCGTTTCATTTCGGAGCGTGACGAGTCAGTCTCGTTCACTGCCCAGCAGTTGTGTACGCGGTGCGACTAGAAAAGTTTTCATTTAAAAAATCAAGTCATTTGATCCGTTTTAAAAGAGTTACATTAAATGTTGTAACTTATATCGTTTTAAAGATCGATCCATCTTAAAGGTGTGCTTCGTTCCAATCACGAAATAGCTAATTTGTGATTTGGAAACGAAACGGTCCTCCGTGTACATAGAAACGTGGGCAAGAGGCAGCTGATACGTAAGCGAACCGTAAAGCTTTCACTCTCGCGGCCGGGGCTACGTAGAAGTCGACTTTATTTACATTCCGGGGTTGCTTTTGCCACCCTGTACACACTGCGCCGAACAATTATTTGCATTCCTGGTGCTAATACGTTGCCGACGTTGCGGAAAGGGCGTAATAGCAGTATTTCCACCCCTGTCCGGCGCGCCTTGCCTCTTTTTGTCTTTCGTCCAAGATGGAGAGTCTCCAAAGAGAGAGAGAGAGGAAGAGACATGGTTCTGGAACAATGATCGCAATACAACAACGTGGGTCGCTCTATCGAAATGTTGCTAATGCGACTATCAAGACGAAATGGAACCTCGTTACCTTCGCGCCCTTCCATCCCACTATCTGTTCTCTTTCTCTCTCTCTTTTAACCGCTCGGAAAATTGGAGTAACTACGTGTTTGCCGCGCCATGCTGCCCCCGACACTTTACCGGGACTCGACCCCGAGAACATGACGTCGCACCCCGTTTCACAGCTTCTTTTCGTGCGTTCACTCTTTTCTTTTGCTCTTTGGCTTTTTGGCACCTCCGAACTGGAAGCTGGGCGACGATTAATTTTCGCGCTTTTCCGTTCCGCGGCATCGTTTGACGACTACGCTTGTTGCGCGCGCCCGAGCCCTCGTCTTTTGATCAACTCGCCCCCCTCTCCGAGACTAGGTCTCCGTTTACGTACAAGTTTCGGTTTACTTTAAAACACGTCTAGATCTCTAGCTTTATGTTTCGATTTGAGTTTGCAATCTCAGAGCTTGCGCTTTTCGACGAAATCGCGCTTCCTTTGGATTTCGGATAACTCGAAGGAACTTCACGTGTACCTGGTGTTCTCTTAATGGTTCTTCGCAAATTGTGGTTCACTGGTGGATTTTAGGCGGAATTGTTCTGTAACGATAACAACTGCGTCCTTGTCTTGTACTTGGTAACTGCCAGGGATTATAAACTGTTACACCTTGGAGTACAAAAGTAATTTTTGTTATTTTAATTCCTGCGATTTTCCTCGGCGATGTGAACGCTTCGATTGTATTGGAATAGAACACGCGAGCATATCGTAGAAAAGAACTGTTCGGTGAAGGGGAATGGAACGTTAGGTCAAAGGGAGATAAAGCCGGAGAGCAGTGTAATTAATACCACGATCGAAGGATGACGCTCGATGGCCACCTTGTGACAGTTTACCGAGCGTGGCTATAGGTATGCGCGTCGCAAACCAATGTCAACAAGACTAATTATCGAGCGTCAACCCCGAGAGTTACCTGTCGCTATCAATATGCACCGTCAACATATGAATAACTACGAAAGCGCTCGCAATGCCATTCCCGTTTACGGAAAGGCCAACACTAACACTGAACCTGCGATCAAACGACCGATTCTTTATTCCAGAATTGTTGAAATCAACACATGATCGAACACGTTTTAATCCTGAAACACATAATATAGCGAAAATCTTGCGAAATCGAAATGGAATTAATTTTCTTATTTTTATGAGGCTGAAGACGGTTTGATCGCTACAACTGGAATGAGAATGTTACAGCAAGAGGTTAAAAGTAGACAAATTTTCACAGGAAGGAAAAAAAGTTTTTACTTTCGGATTACCAAACGGATCGAAATGACATGCTTCTGATCATTTCTTTTGGGATTACTGGCATAATAAAAATGTTTTCGTGAGAAATTGTAGACGACTTTTTAACTATGAAAGATCGAGAACAATGTGAGAAGTAGTGAGAGAGTATATGTAGCGGCATTAATGTTTTTCTATTTTAACTTCGGGTGTATCGAGAAAACTGAAAGGGAAGTCTGCAGTATTATTCGGGATACACGAATGCAACAACGTATATTCCCTGTTTCACCCCTCGCCCATGGTCTTCATTGGATTCGGCGGATGTGTGTTGATAAAATTCACCGTCGGGGCCGGATATCCAGCTGGAAATATCGACGTGCCGCGTGTACGACAGAAACAGCGACGCGTGGCGGGCATAAAAGGCGAAAAGGGAATTCGAGGAACGGCGCAAGATAGAGCGAGCGTAAAAGCCGGGTAGAAGATTGCAGGAAAAGCGGTATCGATCGTGTGGCTGACAGCCGCCTTTCTCGAAACCGCATCCTCGATTACAAACCGAAACGATAGGAACAAATCTGTGAATCGTTTTTCGACGGGACGGAAATGGCTAGGCAGAGGCGTGCGTGCGTCCGCGAGCGGACGAGAGAGAGAGAAAGAACGAAAGCAACAGCGAAAGCAGGTGAGAGTAAACGAGAACGAGCCGAAAGCAAGCGAAAACGCGTACGCGTGTTCACAGAGGATGAAGAGGAAATCGCCACGATAAATTACCAAAAATTCATCGCCCCGCCTCGTATCAGCTTTTTCATCCCCTCTTCGACCGGTTTATTGCGTCGTCGAGATTCGATTAATGCAATCGCGCTGGTTCGGGAGCGGAAACCTGCGTTCGGCTCTCCGTGATTCATTGCGCTCTGTAACGCTTCGGTTTTCTGTTTCGAGGAACGAATTGCACGCGAATTCACTCCGGAATGAAACTGCGGAGAGAAAGAGAGAGAGATATACGTATTTGCAACAGTTTTGCGAAAATGCTTCCTGGGAATTGTGCGAAATAATTATTGTCGTCAGGATTCAAAATTATGGCGGGTATTTTCGTGGCAGAAGATGGGCATTTGGATAGACTGAAACGGAAACGGTGATGTAACCATTGCGAAGAAATAACTCTTTGAATTCTATTGATAGTTTGGTACTCATATTTAATGCATCCTTATCGGCGACAACGGTCTTAGGCACAGAATTATTATATACATTATGACAATCTACATTGATATCTGGCGGAATGTTGTTGAACAAACATATACATATTTATTATAATAAATGTATGATATCGGCGCTAGGTTCGATCCTTAATAGAAAAAACAACAAATGTGCAATTATTTACATGCTTCTAACGTTTCGATCCCTATGTGGATCTTTTTCAAAGAGAACATTTTTGCGTCTGAAAAAGAAGAAAAAACAAATAAATTTTCAATGTAATACCAAATACTTGAAAACAGCGTGGTTCCAGAAGAAACAAAAAAAAAACTAAAAATCATTTTTCAGACGCAAAAATGTTCTCTTTGAAAAAGATCCACATAGGGATCGAAACGTTAGAAACATGTAAATAATTGCACATTTGTTGTTTTTTCTATTAAGGATCGAACCTAGCGCCGATATCATACATTTTATTATACTATTACTTTTCGATCGAGAGGAATTTACCTAATATAAATATTTATATTGCATACGGAGATAGGATGGTGACATAATTAATTAATAAAATCGTATACTTCAGGTACGAACATTTACAATCATCTGATGGAAACGGAAAGAATAGGCAAATCTCGCCGAAGAATAGTGATTAGCAGAGGTGCATCAGGTATGCGACAAATTTATATTCTGTCTGGTGAAAAAAATGCATCGCAAATGTTTGCAGAACAAAGAATGAAAGACGAACGTTCGCGAGAGAGTGCTTGACGCCGGGAATCCTTTATTTCCGTTCGAGCATCGAGGGAAGTACGGAAGCGTCACAGATTCGACAGGTCAGCCAGTCGTAGATGGCTCTCTATCTTTCGAACCGGAAACTACCGGAGGAAGTAGAAATTCTTGCGAGCCGAGGTCTTTGCGCCAATTCCCGGGTGAAATCTGTGCGCGTCCAACGACGACGACGAGGACAAGGATGACGACGACGAGGGAAACGTCGTCGATGGCTCGATCGATATGAAAATGAGACGGGCAGCGTTTACAGACGACATTAGCATTGGCCGCCGCTCATACTTCATTTAACCGGATCATGGAAAATTTCATTCGAGCGAGTCGGTTTTCAGGGAAGCTTGCGCAATGCTAAATATGTATAAGCAAACAACGTAGAACTTGGAAAATGCAAAGCGCTCTGTTACGCTTTCGTGAACACTGAATTTATCGTCGCATAAACCCTGGGAAATGAGAGATTTCTAATTGATAAACAATGTTGCGCCGGAATAATGAACTCCGCGGGCGAGCGCGATCCTCCGCAAATAGCCGCCAAAACGTTTCCTTTCGTTCCGCTTCAGTTTTTCTATTAAATCAGCCGCTTGTGTAAATTACGCGAAGGAATTCCGAGATTTTATTCATAAGCGCGCGATCGTTTGTTCGAACGTTTCCGAGATTAATGCTTTCCAGTGTTACAGACCTCGTTGGAATTATGCAAATTGGTGTGAACCTCTACTAATTCGGTTACTACACTGCGGATTTTATGCATTTATCGAAGAAGAATTTAAATATACTACTATATTGTTTACAACCTGTTAAGCACATTCCGCAAGAAATTAGATATTTGTTTCACCTCAGCTCGTTTGCAAATCAAGTACCAAGTTTTCATTTTGCACAAAGATCCGCTGCCTATCAATTACAAAACTTCTTTACTTTAATTATTCTTTTGTGGAACTTTCACCAAGTTACTCGTGACCAGGAAAACAGATACGTAATAGCAATTCAAGTAGAAACATGCTGCAACTATAAACAGTGGGTCGCAGAGGTAGAACGACTTCAGACATTTTCACTCGCCATCAGTCAAATTCAATTTTCCCGAATATTCCCTTAGAGACGAAGATGTATTTTGTGCTGTTAACTTTTTTTGGCGCGAAGTATCGTCCTGTATCCAGCGAAGCCATAAATTCCGGCGTGCGTGTGCGCGCAATAGAAAAGAAATAAACCGACCACGGGAACATATCTGTGGATCCATTCTGAACATCCCTCCCGGTTTTCGATTTCCATTTTATAATTATTCATAGGTCTCGTGAACATGTTTATCTAGGACGTGATTCCATTTTACAACAGCGATCGTTCCGTACATTTTCTGGCCGTGGGAACACGTACGGTTAGAATTACGACCGTAAAACTGTTCGCCGCTGGAAAATAACATTTGAAAGATCGAAACTGGCCGGTGTATAAACCCCAGTGAAAAAGTATGTATTAGACGCTAAACAAATATACGGGGCGCATCCATTTTTTATTTTTTTGTTGTTAAGGAGACCACGCGAGGCACAACAGGATTTTCTAGTTGCCAGATCGACTCGAGCAAACATTTTCGAAACATAAATCCGATTTTCCGACAACCCTCTTAATCTCTTCTCCCCATCTCTCCGCATCTCTTTAACACTCTGTTTCTCTCTCTTCTCCTCTTTTGGTGTTCTTTTTTCGTATTACAAACTTCCGCGTTTCATCGGGAAATATAAGAGCCATTAGCAATGCGGAGAGATAGAATTTAAAAGCTTTCGAATATCCGGAAGAGAAACATCGTGCAATTTTACCGCGAGGAAAACGCACGGCGACGTATGTAGTATGTATGTATCTTCACAAATTATTTCGGCGTGTTGGCATTACCTCCGCAGATTTAGAACCCGCGGAAATGAAATATTCACGGACGAATAATTAAATTCTGGCGACGAGTGTGCCGGATTTAACAAGTTTTAATGAGGTGAGAATTACGGAAATTTTAATTTCCGATTGTATCGATTGTACGTACGCAGCAATTAAATATGTTCCTCGATCATAACGTAATAGTGCAGTTTGTTAAACGTTGAACACCCATAATTACTTGCAAAGGCGACTCTCTCTCTCTCTCTTTCGTTTCTGTTTTTACAAATTAAATTTCATTAAACATCAAACGCTCGTGTTGCTTATGCGTACACAATTGTCACTGTTTGACTCAAAAGGTTGAAATAATAATTAACCAACATTGGTAAGAGCGTTAATTAATTTTAATGATGATGATTGTGCAATAGATTAACACGTTTACTGTGTCATAGTGTGCGCACAGGTCGTTGTAACATTGAATCACGGGTTATTGAACCCCGAGCAGTTCACAACAGACAATATTTTAATTTTCAATCATATAGTGGTGTATTAAAAACATTACTAGATATCGTTGAACATTTTATGTGGCCGATGTAAAATTTAAAGTATTTAGATTGGATAAAGTGATCATTAGACTGCGGATGTTTGTGCAAAATAAAAATGTTTTGGAATAACATGACAATTGATTTCATTCCTTCATGGCTTTGTTACATTGAAAGTAATAACAACAAAATATTTGTGCATTTTTAATATCTTTTACTGCTTTATATTTTGCCAATTTTATTTCTTCATAAATGCATAAACATCCGCAAGTCCTGTTAATTATCAATTATTTGGCCATATGCTCCTAGTAATTTTTTAGATAGAATAACAAGGAGAATCAATATGAAACCTTTCAGAAGCCATTCATCTCTTCCTTCCGTTTATAATACGCGCATAACAATTTTGGTACATTCTAACAATCCATTATCTGTATTATCAAACAACATTTTCATCGAAAACACTATCGTTCTTATAATTGGGTTGCAACGAAGGTTCATAACGTTTCCAAATTAAAACACCAAGATAAAATTAGGATATTTATACATGAATTCGTTCAATAACATATTTTCCATTCTCTTCTATTACTTTTTGCCATTTTTTAGGTGACTCATCATGTTATTCAATAAACCTATGAATAAATATCTTAATTTTGTCTTTGAATTCTGATTTAAAAACGCTACGAACTCTCGTCGCAGCCTAATAATTTCGTCGACCGTATGTAACCCCTCAAGATCCGCAGATGTGACTTCAGTGTACGCTCCCTTGCCAGTTGGATGGCCATAACTCTGGCGCGCAATAATCCGGGATTAAATGCGAATCGAAGGAATTTGTAGTGCAGCTGCGAGTCGCAACAACAGTGGCGCGTCATGACGAAACAATCATCGTGGGCAGTGCGCGTTGTACGGCGACGTAGCGTAGGTGAGCGGCAGGGGCGCAATTTTCTACACGATAAATAATTTCGTCGGGGCCGCTTTTACGTAGCCCCGCGAACGTTTATCGTAATATATTTCCAATTACGAGCGGTACTTTACGCATGTTTCATAATTCAGTCTTGAAAGCGTTAATAGGAAATAGTGGCTACGCTCGTAAACCATATTTACCAACTCCCCGGGTTGAATCTCCCGCCTGTTGCGGAACCGAGGAGTCCAATTTCGAATCCCGGCAAAGAATTATCGCCGTTCGAACCGTCGTTCTCGAGGACTCGAATTAAATTACCGTCGATTTACGACGCTACTACAATTATTTATTTCGGCCCGGATATTTATGTACAAACGCGCCGTCGTAGAATAAGCTAGCAACGATAAGGAACTCACAACAACGCACAGTGGGATCGTGGCCCCACGGAACCTGCCTGAAGATGGAAATATGAAAATTCAAGGGTTCATGTTTATCCGTCAGTGATACCGTTTACATTGCGTTAAACGTATTCGTTATGTCACCGAAAATAAAGCAGATATTTTGGTGGCTACATTTATACGAAGTGAAGTGAAGTGTCCTATGCTTGGACAGCATGTTTTTCTATTTTTTATATAATTACAATATAATTTTTTAAATACAAATATAATTTTTTAAGAGTTTTAACACACAGTTCAGAGTTCGCAAAGTAATTTAAAAGAAAACAATCATTGTTTAGATTCATATTTTAATTGCATTAACAAGAATAATTCAAACCTATAGTTGGACATATTAAATCCAATCTATCTTTTCTAATTTTGTTTCTCTTTTTTTTTGTTATTCAAGCTAATAGAAGACTAATTATACATACATGTAGTTAAATAATTTGCAAACAATGCGTTGATTTTAGTCGCAAATACGTGTACGTAATACTTGTAGCTAAGGCCTCAGAATATACAATAGAATTATTTAATCTCTTAATTATTGATTTTACTATGAAAATTCAATTGTCTATATTTAGGTATCACTTTTGGACTGTTCAGACTTAGGGCACTACACATTATTAGACGGCATATTTTACGGTAAAAAAATAGGTGAAATGTAACATCGCGGACAAATCAGAAAGTTTAAAAACATGGTTACACTAATTTCAGACTGGATAAATGATCAAGTTCATTTTTAGGCAATATTTTCTTCTCACCATTGCCTCGGAACATTTTTGCTTCGCACGTAGATCTAAGCGAGTAGTGTTAGCTCCCGTTTCGTTTGAATTCCCTTTTCGGCAGTCTGAAAGTGAAAGGCTCTTTGATAAGATGTCGGATCTTGAGGAGATAATGAAAAAGTTCGAAGATTTATTATTCGCCGAGGTTCTCGGGCGCAACGGCGCGGCGGCGGGATACGTTTACCGTTAATGGCTTGAATTATCGTTGAAACGTTAATAGCAGTTTCGCCTCGAAAACACGAACGGCCCGAGTATTAACATCCTTCTCGGCCACGTGACAGAGTTTAACTGAACTATGAGCGGCATAAATACCGAACGCCTCGCGGTTACTCCGGCGAATGCCGGCATCAAACTTTAAGCGAGAGCGCGATCGAAAAGTTGCGGCAGTTTCGCGTAAGGTTGCACTGCAAATAGCCCCGTTAAATGGGAAATTATTCTTCCCGGAAGAATGTAGAAATCGATGGCCGAGCGTCCCGAAAGACGCGGCGAGCAGTCTCTTTCCTGTGAACGTCGAAATAGAAAAACCATGTAGCTGTTTGACCCCGCTCGCTACTACCATGTTTAGAAACGCTTGTTGGATCACTAATCATCCAATTACAGAATTTGTTTATGTTTTCGCACTTTTCTTATGAAAATGACATTAAACATTTACCTATTCCTTCTTTTGTTGAAAAGCTAAAATTGATTACAGCGCCACGTGTATCGCTGCTAATTATCAAATGATTGCATACGATAAAAAAGTATACAGAAATAAAAAGAATACAGCTTTGTTAATCAAGTATAGGATCACCATTCTTTTCTTCCATTCAAAAGAATATGGTGACTACATAATTTTTCTTTACAGTTCGCTGTGCAGCAGATTGATGAACTAAAATTGATTACAGCGCCACGTGTATCGCTGCTAATTATCAAATGATTGCATAAGATAAAAAAGTATACAGAAATAAAAAGAATACAGCTTTGTTAATCAAGTATAGGATCACCATTCTTTTCTTCCATTCGAAAAGAATATGGTGACTATATATTTATTTCTTTACAGTTCGCTGTGCAGCAGATTGATGAGCTAATGAAAGATTGTCTGATAATATATAAATTCTTAGTTGAAACGTCAAATGGCCTGAATGAAAAGTCGAGCAAAAACAGACGGTGCGTAGTAAGTTTTCGATCGCATTGCTTTTTCTACGAAGGCGTACATAATATTAAATTACTAATACTCTCAGCGCATAGATTCCATAATTTGTTGCTTGATTTACAAAGCAATTTTGCAAACCACTACTACTTTGTAAACCAAGTAACAAATGATCGAACCTTTGCGCTGAGAGCATTAGTAATTTAATATTAACCACAAGTACGATCGATATATGGTTATAATTAAAGACGTACTTGTCACAAAAGAGATATAGTAGAACCATAGGATCTAAGAAACAGCACGGACCGAGGCTGTTTCTTAGATCAAAGTGTTACACTTCCACTTAGATGTACACTTCCACGGCTCGCTTCGTTAACTTAACACGCCGTCAAACGAAATTACAAAGAATAACTACATCATTACCTGCTGAATCGCGATCCGATTCGATAGCGACGAAATTCCGCAGGCGGGGAGCACTAAAATCGAAAGTTTATGCCCGTCGAAAATTCGTTCTCGGCTCGGAAGCCGTGGAGGCCGTAGTGGGCACAAAAGGGATCATTCCTGCGAACTGCTTATGAATGGATGGAAATCCATTTAGATCGGGCGTTACCGCGATAGGGGCCGTAGAGCGTTCATTGTCTGCAAATGTCCCGAGTCATTTATCGGAATCGGAGTATAAAAAGAAAGGGAATAAAAAGAGGCGAGTAGAGAAGGAAGAGAGGAGTGGGGAACCTATCGACGGTGGCATTGAGAAATTTTCAACACCGTGACCGGGACGGAATACAAATGTATCGGCGAGGTTGCGCGCGCGACGGTAATGACGATCGCGTTGTCGCGGGGTTGCGACACGACCCGGCCCGAGATTACTCGATACCAGCGTTTATTGGTAATATTATAGTAATTTAGCGGGACGCGGATTCTTGCCGAAGATTATCGTGCTCATTGTACGCGTTTACTGCTCACTCTCGACCAATCTTATTGCCGCGATTTGTTAGCGGGAATATCGAGCCGTTTTTCATATATTAATATTTAACCAGTTCCCGGTGGCCGTTCGAATGGCTGCTGCGGTGGATTGTTGCGGGAACGGTCAGTGGAAACGATGGGAACCGACAAACAAATCGCACTAAACGCATCCGGAAACTTGGTCGAGTGAATTTCTTGCCTCGATAAGCGTGGAAACTGGAAGAGTCGTCGCGGAAGCGACCGTGGACACCGTTAAACGACCACAGGACCGTTCAGGCAAGCGGGTAATTGACCATTTTGATTCAGGAATAGCGCGATAAGGGAGCAGCACCGTTTATGCTTGAAATTTCATGTTATTATTATGGTATTGGGCTCGCGCACGCGGAATGCCCGAAGAGTAATATTTACTACTCTCTTCGAAATTCCCGCCAATAGAAATTTTGTAAATTCGCTAAATTCATGATTTGGTCGATTCACCCGAATACGAAATATTAATACAGCAGCTGTGGTGTACAACCTGGCGAAAAATTACAGCCTGTAACCTGCGTCGCGGGAGAAGCGTCTGAAAAAAGAGGAGCCTTCTAAATCGCTTTCCCCGTGGAAAATGGAATTCGCCTAGTTACCGAAAAGTTTAGTGGCACTTGCGGCAAGAAAGTAGCGCGGGCGTAATTAATAAACGGCCCGGCCGATCTCCGTGCGGAGCGCGTACAAACTGCCGTTAAACAGCGAGGAGATGAGAGAAGAGCGAGTGAGAAGCGAGCTAGGAAGAGAGAGCATCGTTTCGGTTTAATTTCCCTGATAGTTCGTGGGGGAGGGGATAAAAATCCGGCGGATCCTTTGGAACGGGAAGAAGTTGGGGGTTTTAGATAGCGGTCAACTTTCAACAAAATTGCCCGATATCGAGCGACCTGAAAAATTCAGTACACTCGTAGCCCGGTTTCAAAGCTGCTGGTTCGATCGAAAGGGAAAGAGAGAGAGAGAGAGAGAGGGGACGTAACCCAGCCTCTCGTTCGTTGTCGAAAAACCACTTCGATTCTTCTCGTGTGCTCTTGTCGGGTACAGAAAGAGAGTGCGCGCGGGAAAAATACACGCGCTTACACAAACGCGGAAAAATCCCCGGAGGAAGAGAGAGAAAGACGGTGGAGAAAGGGGATGAGTGATAGAAAGAGAGACAGAGAGAGAGAGAGAGGAGTAACAGAAAAAAAATGAACAAGCGATCGACTCGTAGCTACTCACGGTGTTTGCATTCAATTTTCCGTGCGCGCTCCTCTCGTCGCCGAAGGACTCATCTCGTCGGCTTCAAAAAATTCCAAACTGCCGGCGCGGCGCGCAATCGGGGGAAAGCATTCGTCGACTGTTCCGCGAGTGCTTGCAACCCCCGTGCACCCCCGTCGCTGACAAACACGCCGCATTATTCCCCGATACGACAGCCTACGACTCTCGTAACCTCGAGAGTCTTTCAAACGACAACGTTAATTCCGCCCGTCCAGTCTCCCCACGCTCGTGCCAGCGACCGTTCGCTCGCTCGCTCGTTCGGTCTCCCTAATTAAAGTCGGAGCATCTCGAGTGGCCACTGTGCTCCCGTGATTACCGACGTCCTCTTTGAATACGGACACACGATTTTGTACCCCGTGTTTGATGCGCGGCGGCGGAAACAGGACCCGCGTGTGTCTCTCCGTGGATCCCCGAGAGTCGATGAAACGCGGAGAAACGACGCACCGTCATCGAAATGCGCTCTCTAGATGGATCACGCTTAAATTTTGACGGCAACCTTCAACGACACGGCACTCTTGGTAAGCGTGTTTATAAATTAGGGTAAATGTGCATTTTCTCGGTCTCTGTCTAGTTGTCAGCTTTCTTCGTAAAAGCAAAGAACAGGCCTGTGGAAATACTTCGAGAAGTGCGGGGGGAGAAATGCGGAAAGCGGGGCCCCCCCAATCTAATCTTGGGCAAATAAGGAAAGGTAATAGAGGGGCAGTCCATTGACTGTCCCGGGTGTGGTCAGGGTTTTTTGAACTTTCCCCCACATCCTTAAAAAAAAAAGAAAGTTGTCAGCTTTCTTCGACTACAACCCCTGGCTAGACAGTTAGGACCACTTACAATCTTCAATACTTGATTAAATAAAGTTTCATGTAATATATATATTGTTTACACAAATTGAAAACATCTTTTCCAGTACTCTTTGAAATTTTCAAAATATGTTTGCTGTTCCATGTGTGGTCTACACAGTTTCGTCGTAAGTGATTAGAATACAGACGCGCTACCGATCAAGCAGAAAATTCGCACGCACGTAATGATACGCGAGAAAGGACCATGAAATTTTGCAGGAGTGCTCGACTAGACCGGCGAAACAGGCTAAAAATCTCGAGCATCCCCTTCAGGGTGTCCCTTGGTCGCAATAAACGGTCAGCCCAGAGGGTCGACAAAGAAAACAGGATCAGTGTGTCCGGGGGTCCGCGGAATAATTAAAAAATTCGCTCGTCTCTATTTCGTGGCGTTGTGCAGGCTCACAGCGACGGACACTTGGTCCTTTCGGCCGCAAGTTGGGGATGTGGTGGTGCGAGATATCCGGGGTAGACGTGTACGGTGACCAACACACGGAGGTCGTGCGCTCAGAGGGGCTGAAAGGGACAGAGGAAGAAGGGAGGAAAAATGAGAGGGCGTACACTCGCGGTAAAGAGCCAAGCATACGAGAAACACATCGAGCCGTCAGGGGCTGTGTGGGGAATGGAGAGGGTTGAAAAGGCGGGCGAGGTGGGGCGGGGGTTGGGAAGATACAGAGGCGCGCGCGGAAGGTGTATCACCCGCAGGGTTTCACGGGGGACGACACTTCTTTTTTCTCGTTTTACCCTCATTATCGGCGGTGCTTTGAGGAGCGCAACGACGTTTCGCGTGCAGCCCGTGTGAACCGGCTAGAAGGACACCGGGAAACAGAGAAAAAGCAGCCCCCGGAGGGTGGCGGAACGCGGGCGGCAGAGGAGCGACAGGTGAAGGGGGTGAAAGCTTTAATCGTTAACGTCGATGCACCGCTAAAAGCCTCGAAATGAGTGGACCGTCAAGCTACCCCGCTCTGTGTCAGTGCACATCGACGCTGAGTGTCGAGGCGGCTGACTAGACGATCTCTGCGGCGAGAAACTATTTTTCAGGTTATCGCAAGCTAATTTTCTTTGATGCTTTTTTGCCTCGACGACCAAGCTGAATTTTCTTTGTTACTGACGCACGGTAATCGGTTGGCGCAAACTTTCCGTCCAATAATTGGCTTCTGTAAGGATCTTTATACCACCACGGTACACACTGTGAGACACCTAACTTGATCACCTCGAATAATGTCTGAATGGTACAGTTTATGAAAATGTTGAAACATGGAATTTAAATGACATTAGAGAGCACGTCTCATGAGGTGCGTGCTTTATTCATGGGTGGAGGCATCTCTTGATTTTTTAAATAGAACTCCAGATAGCACGAACGTCCATTGGAGTCGGGTGCTATCTGGAATGTCCTACAATTTCATAAACTGTACCGTAAAATCATTATTCGAAGTGATCAAGTTTGATGCCTCGCCCTGTATATGGTGGTTAATCATAAGTTTTATCGTTATGTACGTTCTTATCGATCGATATCTTCGTTTTTTTATTAAGCTATGAAACCTCACATGGTATGATACAGTCAAGAATTTGAAGCACATACTCAGTTGGTCAATGTATTAAGTTATTCTATTTTCTCTCACTTCTTCCGTTTCATTCGGGACGCATCGGTGGATATCGATTCAACTTGAACACATTGTTTCCATTCGTGCTACACCGTAGCCCTGCAACTTCTAGTAAATAACAGTATAATCCACCGACGTGAGGAACGAAAGAGGGGGTAGCTGGGCAGTTCGATTAAAATCCGGCCGAAAGGCCGAGAGCACAACAAGAATTTTCTTCGGGAATTATTGTTATCGTCAGGTGTATTTTCCGGCGTTGGAGGCGCGGGTTAAATATCCGCTTGCGTCCGCGCGAGCCTCGTTCCGCTATAAGTTGAAAATTCCCCGGTGTATTTCCAGGTAATCTACGAGGTAAATTCTCCAGCGGCCAATAAAAATGAAACGCCCTCGCAAGGAAACGCTCCAACGAACGCGAAGCATTTTTCATTCCTCCTTTTTCTCCCATCTTTATTATTTTCTGCTGTTTCCCAGCTCTCTCTTTTTGCTCGCGATGTCATCCGCGCTCGCTACAACTGGAATTGGCTGTTTTCAATTTCGTATGCCGCCGTGAATCGATACGTACCGACGATTTTTAATTTTCTTCGAAACCAGTCGGAGCGTCACGACGCGCGTCGATGCTGAAACCTCAATGTCGTGGCATTTAGAATTTGTATCCGTACATAGTCATACAGACTAGCTAAAGTATACTATCGCGTGTTTCGCCGACTTCTAAGGTTTGTATTATGAAAATCAAGTGACATAAGAATGCAGGAAGAAAAAGACCTTCTTGTCAAGTATGATTAATAGACAACGGATTTTTACGCAATTGTATCTTCTGGAATTGATCAAAAAATGCTAGGATATAAAATATGACAGAATTTAGTACGATTTTAATTTATTTCATATCGAAAAAGCTACCACCACGGAAACGAAGATTCTATTTTATTCCACTTTCTTAAAATTTGTCTACAAAAATTGAAAATTTCGTGAACGTCCGCAGTCTAGTAAATTTAAATATTTTCTTAATGGGTGAAATTGATATGCAAAGGCTTCATTAATGTGGAGTGCAAAACCTGTACCACCCCTAGTTTAATGACTCGTCAGAACGCGGACAACTAAATGTCTTCTTTCTCTTTAATAGGACAGGAAAATAGTTAGAAGGGACAACGAGTTTGAGAAGATATTTGCTGAAACAAAGGACACCGCTTCACAGCGTCCACGCTATCCAAATTCAGCTGACTTTTTCCGCTGAAGACAACGCTAAAAGATCGTTGTTGCGAGACCATTTCAAGCAAACCAAGAGAAACTCGCCAGTGAAGTTGTGTAGTCTTCCCAGAGAAGTGTCCCCGAGCTGGTTTAAAAGCGCGGACGAAACGCTGACAACAGTGTACCCAATGTAGAGAGGATAATCATGAAAACGACAAACCCTGAAAACTTCTTTGTAAAATTTACTACACCCGTAGCTTGGAGTTTTCGTACACTCGTTTTAAATTTATTGATACAATTAAACTAGGAAAATTCAATTTCAGTGACCTACTTCCTCGAATTTCAACTCGACAGAGATAGTTAACAGTTTTCTCGTTTATTGTCTCCGAGTAGTATTATATCAGACCGTTCTCTTTGCCACGGGACGTCCATCTTGGGCGACTCTGTAGTATAATTATCTCTACGCTTTGTTCCTTTTATATAATATTCCTCCGAGGAATTTTTCTTCGATTATCCTATTTCCTTTAATATAAAAATGTATTGCGGCGGTGATGCAATTTGTACAATCAACTGGTGCATGTTGATTATAATTGTTATATACTTGTTATATTGTATATAATATATAACAATATTATAAAAATGACAAGATTGATTTTATGTAGACTTTCTGCAGCTCCCATTGTAATGTGTGCTCCACTACAGATATGCATACAATAATTTCTGATTAAATTATTTTTATTATATCAATAATCGTAAAATAAATATTCTGGAACCGATAATTTTGACCGGTGATGATAAGTTTAGTGTTAATGATATTAATTAGGTCGTCGGCGTATTAAATTGAACAAAGCCTCTTCCAGCGTTCGATGGGAGCCGGCGAGGAAGGAAAGAACGCGTTTTTTGTTCGCTTTTGCTTAGACAATTGCAGGAAACAGGTGGCCATTAACTACTACGTGGACGATAGATTCGCCAGAGCTACCGATCATTATCGACGCGTCCTTTTGTAGAACAGAAAGGGCCAAAATTTCATTACAGCCGGCGAGCTTTTGCTCGCGCTGCAGGCAGCTATCAGAATTTGCTTGGATAGATTGTTCCTCGTTACTGCAGCAGGAGACACTGGCTGCACGGCATCGTTTGTAATTACTCCATCGCGGTAATTAAATTGCAGATACTACGGGAACAGTTTCTGCATTATCGCGGACCGGCCCATTCAGCGACGACGTATCCACGCGAACGGCCAACAGGGCTTGTATGTGTCGCCGGAGACGCGTTTCCCACGCATCGACGGAACTGTTAACGAGTTCGGATAACGGAGAACAAAGAGAAACCTTCTACGTATCACCTTTTAATTAAATCTTCCATCACTCCGACGAATTTATAAATAATTCCCGAAACTGTGTAAACACTTCCTGATTTGTGCGGAACAGTACGCCGCGCCGGGTCTGTCTTGTCACTTATACAGAGTGAGATATCTAAAACACGCCACCTGAATAACTCGGCTGCTATTGGTGTTAGGAAAAAATGCATAGGATGGATCTTTCTTGGTTACGAAGAGGCATTAATTCGATATTAGTAGCTTTTTTGTAAGTGGACGCGTAATAGACATATAAAGACAGAAGACTTCATTGTCTTGAATAGAATTTCCAATATTTTTGATCGAACTCGGATTAAGCACAAAATTGTGCGTAAAAAAGTATTTACCTTCGCATTTGCACTTATTTAAGTTGAGGAGTATCAGTACGAGCACTAGCTTCCAGGTAATAGCTGTTATACATATGGGAAATTATATCGTATCGGCAGACACGAAAACCAAAATAATAACACAGTTTAGATTTGTTTAAATTAAAATTTTAAAACATTTACAAAGCAAATCATGTGAAAATATTAAGTATTAACATTATAGAGAACAATAAAAATATTACGGTATCAATTTAGTATAGCAGAATATACATTTTCTGCACAAATATAAAATGAAGAATATTTTTATTCAAAGTGTACAGAATTAATTTCACCAGGGTACGTTTGAACGTTCAAATCGACTCAATTAATATTGTCCCGATTTCAGAGTGTTACATTCGCGGATAATAACCGAACATCTCTTCTTCGATTGTTTTATTTCGAAAATTGAGACAACTTCGAAATTACAACCGAAAGAACGGAAAAGAAAATGTTATCTTTCTTTCATGGAGAAAAATGTTTCTCTTGCCATCTTCCAGTAATATCAGTACATGCTATTTCAGCTGGTAGTTTTTTCCGCGTCACTGTGTTTCTGTCGTCCCGTAAATTTGATTAACATACAGTTCGGTCTGGATTCATTTTTGCAGTTTACATTGAACAATTTAAATGATACAAAAATGTTATTCGAACAACTGATTACGAGTACCGTGAAAACTTAATGTAAAAAGTGTTGTAAAATAATGTTGAAGAGTCTGCGCGTGTTAAATTTGAAGAATTCGATTAAAATGTTATGTTCAAAATTGTAAATTCGCGGAAAGTTCGAACTTTTTCAAATTTTCGAGTAGTCGAGCTGTGTCTTTGCCGCTCCTTAAATTTGATTAACATAAAGTTCGGTCTGGATTCGTTCTTGCAGTTCACATGGAACAATTGAAATGATACAGAAACGTTATTCGAACAACTGATTACGGGTACCGTGAAAACTTAATGTAAAAAGAGTTGTAAATTAATGTTGAAGAGTCTGCGCGTGTTAAATTTGAAGAATTCGATTAAAATGTTATGTTCAGATCGTGAACTCGCTGAAAGTTTGAAATTTTTCGAATTTTCAAATAGTCGAGCTCGCAAGAAAAATAAGCTCCGAGGGGAGCATTAGTGAAACTGAACAAACCTCTCTGTCGGTGGCGCGACTAGCGGAGGAGCCATTAGCGAGGGAAAGCAAAACTTCCGATTCCGTTTCTGCTTTTATAGCCTACAAAAACCGGAATTAGCATAAACATCCATAGTCAGCGAATAACACACTCGGCGGACATTCCGTTAATTTATTCGGGGTCCCTATATCTGCGGGGCGGCTCGGCTGGTTTCCATTATTCCTTCGATCGGCTGGACCATCGTGCGGGAGAAAACGAGCAATTAGAGGAAAATGCTGCAACTCTTTCTATCTGCCGAGGTCGATTTACGATCCGTGGAGTGCAGCGAGTGTTCAGCTGGACGAGGAGGGATGAAAATGCAAAAACTAAGCGACTAGGAGACAGAGGAACGAACGGCCGCGGGGGTTGGATGACAGAGGGCCGAGGACGGCGGTGTTGGGGGTAAGGGTCGAACAGGAGGAACAATAAGAAGGAGGTCGGAGCAAACAGAGTGGAAAAGCGAGTACGGAAGAGGAGAACACCGGTAGCCCGGTGTAAGCGTTATGCGATTTCAGACAAATGGCGGGATCGTGCGCGGAATCGTGACGAGGAGCGTCCACTTGGAAGCCATCGGTGAGTTTACCTTCTACTCCGCTAACTTACCATCGAGATTCGCAGGGACGAAGGATGGCAGCTGTCCTCGAGAACGTTTCCGGGCGCTATTGCACCGGCATGGAGGGGACAAGATGCAAATACGTCGCGGACGACTACGAAAATTCGAAGGAATCACCATTTTCTACGTGAGCCCTCCGGAACTATAGACGCGGCAGCGTTTCGATGCGTATATCACTTTGCAACGCGTTCTCCTAGGCCCTTGTTGTTATTACTGGTGATTATTATTAACCCTTTACAGTCGGTGCTATTTTAACCCTTGCCCTAAGATTTATTTTACGATTTCAGTGATTAAAACTTTTTTTGTAATTCATAATTTCCTAAACAAAGAAAAACTTTGTACATTAACAAAATCGAAATAGAATTACTTTTAAGTGGACTCTGGATGTTTACGCAAAATGAAAAGTTTGTACATCAATTGCAACACACAAGAGCTAAATATAAATTTATATTCTTCATTAATAATTTTAATGTGCTGAAAATAATATATTGTTTTAAATTGCAGTTGCACATTTTTGTTATAAATGCATAAAATCCGGAATTTACTTATCAAACTCTATTCATACTCGATCTTCATCACGAGTCTGACTCGATATTGTTAGACTCGGGGTTAATGTATCGTAGTAAATGAGATGAAAAGGATCATCATTTGATATTCACCAAATTTTCTGCAGGAACTAATAGGAATTTAAATGGGAACCTCCTTTTTCTAGACCTCCTCTAGCACGTAATTCCCGAGGCACGAAGATTGTGAATTAGTCATTGAACTTTGTAGCTTAAAGGCTAAGGAAGACTAATTATCTAATTTTTATTTCTGAAAAATTTATGATAGTAAGGTAACACCCTCGTATACCCTTGTTACAAGTGCTCACTTATGACATTATTTTCATCGTACACTTTCCTATGTTAGTGATACACCATGTGCGTCAGTGAAATTTTTTTAATTATTCAGATAGCTCTTATCGAAGTTTATAACGCTCACTTGAACTATTTCTCTTACTCTGCAGAGTGACTTGTGTAACATAAAAGTGTTTCAAGTGAACTTTATAAAACTCGATAGGAGCTGTTAATTGGTTAGCGAAAAATGAAGAATAGACTTGTATTAAGTTTGCAACTTCACGCAACATTATCACACAAGAAGTTAAATAACGCGGTTCACTGAGATGATATGTGTAGGGTTGGACTGTGTAACGGTTTAACTCGGCTTTTAATATTATTAATATGGATTTAATAATGAATACTAAGAGGTTGAATATGCGCGTGCAATGGATTCGAACAACACATATCGATCTTCAGCGAAAGACTGTCGCTTCGTTTGATCTTTCGAACGTTGCTCTGATATTGCGTTTTGTGTTTGTTCTCGTATCGCGTTTGTTTTGTCTCGTGTTTGTTCTCTGAGTTCGCTTGTCGCGTTTGGCATTTGTTCACGTGTTGCCATGCGCCGCTTCAAAAGAATTACGAGCAGGTAAATCTTACATCCAGCAAAGATCGTACAAATTTCCGATGTTATCTGAGTGTATTAAAACGCGTAAGTATCTTTACTAACATCGTCAAAAGGATTCCGCGAAGAAAAGGCAAGGATACGGAAGATAGGCAAACGGCGGTGAAAAAGATTAGCAAATACTCGAGAGCGAAGGAAAAGGGGGATTTTTTCCGAAAAGGAATTAAGCCTGCAAAGAACGAGCCCGAACGCTTGCGGAAGCGTAACAGAAACGTTCTAAAGGTTTGAACACGGTCGAGCGTCAAACGCGACGCTGGAAAAAGGACGAGAAAGCTTTGGGTGGCTCTCGATTACTCGCAGCGCGGCGCGGTACGCAGCCGGACTCCTTATAAATCTCCTGGGCACCGGTAATACAGCATGAAATATGCTTCTCACTTTGTTCACCAATTACCTCGATGACTAGTTATGTGTTAAAAGTGTGTTACGAAAACGTCGGGATCGCGTGCTGCTCTTCCGAGGTGTCTCGTGAGGCACGAAGCTGCCAGATAAAATCCGTCTCGCGATGGATTTCCACGCAACACCCTTGATATATCAACCACTTACCACCACCGATGGGACTGAGCTAAACGTGCACTCGTGGAAACGTCACTCGTTATCCCTCATAAAAACGAATCGCTCGTTTCACTTATTACCGGACTGCGGATTTTACGCGTTCACGACAAAATTGACTAGGGTGAAGGTACCAATTACCGGATATTTATTAACGACTTGAAAGTCTCTTATTGATTTGACAACCTTTATTTCTGTATCAAATTTTTCTGGACGATTTCCTTAAAAAGCAAACGAAATATTAACGAAGTTTCGGTCCCATTTTGCGGACACAAGTAATTTGTCCTAACAAATTAATTAATTAATTTCTTTTTATGCCGTAGCACAATTATATCTGTCCGAATTAAAGTCAAGGTGGTGGTATGAAATTCTGTCGTCAGCTTTGTTGAGTTTCCAGTGATGTACAGTAATTTCTCGATCTATGACCAGAAAACGGGGGTTTTAAATGTCATAGATCGTAAAGGGTATGCTATTTTTTTTCTTCGAATCGATCGCGCCGTGATTTCAAAAGAGTGCCAAACATAGAGAAGGACAGAATGTGTAAGTAAAACTTTCATCGTCGATTAAACCACTAAATACAGTTGGAATTATATCGTGTTTGGTATTGTCGTAATCAGAAAAACACCAGAAATAAGATAGTGAAAGTCCTATAACAAAATAATGAAAATTAAGGGCCTTGAAAATTCGATTCATTCGAGTCAATGTGTGATGCTCACACCGATATACCCGAGCCGAGATCAATCATCGCCGCTCTGCGACGCGGCACGGCGTTGGCCGGCAGTGGAATGGGTAAGCTCTTGTCATAGATCGTAAAGGCATCCCCGGTCATAGATCGCGAGATTACTGTACGAGGTTCACAAATTCTGAGGTTTGAATTAGTCCCATCTTGTCGCAATGTAGGAAACGAGAACGGGTATTTGCAGCGAGTTGATGGTCGTTGACAAGCGTTAGACTAATATATGCTACATGAACCCAACATGGTGTACGGCATCAATAAATAAATAAATATTGTATGTATCGAGATGAAAATCTGCGCGCGTACTCGACTCCATCGCTACTTCCGACCACCTCGATCCCACGAGTACGTAAGCACCGAGCGCCTCTTGACTCCCGTGTCTTCGTACCGAAAATCGACAAGCCAAAATGCGAATTATCATGGTCCGATACCAGACCCGGCTTTAATGTTCGCCCGTGGATCGCAAGAAACCGGTCATTGAATGGGAACCGAGGCAGCAGCATTTCGATCATTAAAGTCGCAAGTACTAAACGACCGGCATCCGCAAAAAAGGAAGTAGCAAGTGGCCATTATATCCAAGAGCCTGAAGGGCTTGAAACACGGCCCGGTATTCCCGCCGCGATTCCAGTAATTTCGGTGTTTAACGTTTCTAGGTGCAAGTTCGTGGCTAACGTGAACGACGAGGCTTGCGGGAGGGGTGGGAACGTTTCCGCGTATTTGCCCTCGTATAAGATATCGGCATTAGCAACGGAGATGAACCAGGGAGAAAGAGAATACTGCGAGGTAGCTAAAGTAAGACATTAGGCAAAGAAAGCCGACGGAACACGCTATTGCGATAACAATGTCAAACTGACTATTCAACGAATGCGAATCGCTTGAAAGAAGTTAAGTCGAAACAGAAATCTAGGTTACCGACAGCACCGTGTGCTAGTGCTGCCATCTAGCGAGGCTGACTACGTACCAACATGGCGGCGCCCATATCTGAGAAAACCATTCGAATCGCTCAAATTTAAACACGCATAACTTTCGAACCAATGGGTTCCTCACATTGAAACTTGAATTTTTGACATTCTCTTGCCAAAATCTACGCGATCGCTTTTAGAAAGTTGGAAATTTTTGGTTTTTCCATTGTCACAATTCAGATGTACAAGTACACGAGCGAAATAACTAGATTCGACACCTCGTTTCTCAGCGATAGACACCACGTAACGATCAGCAACTGCAGTATACTCCATCATGCAGTCTCCAATTAAACTCCCAACAACCAACACGTCGTTAAGTCTATCAACCTCTCCTTTCAGTCGTGGATCTCAAGCATTAGTTTGCTGGAGAGATAGTGTGACTGCGCGTTGCGCTCTAGAGCGGTCGACGATCATCTTCTCGGTTCGACGTCGAACGCTCAACAGATATCCGTTAAACTGCTATATCCTTTTCTTTGAAGTCTCTGATTACATCACAGCGATCTTGTAGGAACCGATTCTAAACATCGAGTTCGCTAGCCAAGGCCTAGAAGATGCTAATCGCAAACTCTAGCTGCTTTCCTTGAACGCTATCGTAGCATTTTGACCGTGTCGCGTATCGAAACACGGGGTCTCGACAAAGAATGGCGTCGATAGAAAATCGGGTGGATAGACAGAGAGAGAGAGAGAGGACGAAGAAGGAGACAACAAGGAGGAGAAAACGATCCAGGGTGTCTCTTTTCGAGCTGCACCAGGCAAAACTAATTAATTAGCGTAATGATTCGTTCGCGTAAGCTCCCATTTCGTTCGCCTGTAACGAGTAGAGTTCTGCAAAGTTTCGCAGACACGGACGCCGCCGCTGATGCTGCCGCCGACGCCAGCGACGCCGACGCTACATCTCGCCTCCCCGTTCTTCCCCCCGTCGACCCCTGGCACCGTTTCCATGGCCGCTCCTCCGCCCTTTTGAAATATTCGTATCGCGATTTTAATGAGCGACAAGCTGTGCAAACACGCGAACGATCGCATCCGGTCGGCAGCAGTCCGGGTAGAAGACTCCACCCCAACACCTAACGTTCCGCGATAATAAGGACACCGTCTCAAACAATCAATTATCGAGCCGAATAATTAAAATCGACAAACTCGCTGCACCGAACGCGCACGAAGCCAATGAACCAGTTAACACATTACCGACCGGTGATTATTGTTTAATTTTGAAAAATCTTTATATAATAATATATAATAATAGAACCTTTAATAGCAACAGCAATTTTCATTTTGAACTAACAAGTCACTCTCAATAACGTCATTTAAGATTGCAATGTAAAAGAAAATTTTGTATCCTTTCGTTTGGTACAGCACAATTATTGAAAATGCTGTTAATAGGCTGTCGGTAGGTAAAGTGTTAACTGCGTTCGAAATGTATACACGTCAATCGAAATCTCCATTGCGGTGCAATAACAATAATCTTTTCAAGAATTAATCGATAATTTTTTATCAAATAAAGATGTAATATTTCCTCGTTTTTCGTAAAATTGATAACAGGACCATTTGTCCTGCGTTTGACGTGTATATACGTCAATCTAAATCTCTATTGTGGTGGAATAACAATAACCTTTTCAAAAAGAAATCGTTAATTTTCAATCAAATAGAAATGTAATTTTTCCTCGTTTTTCGTGAAACTTGTAATAGGACCTGCATTCGACGTGTATGCTCGTCATTGCTTGATTTTAATTCCACACTCTGTGGGAGATTTTACAAACTAAATTCCGAAGAGGTTACAAGGTGAAAGCGGTTGATCATCGTTCCACATTTACCACCTTCGGATTCGTTTGTTAGTGTTCCTTTTTCCTCCCTCTCTCTTTGCTGTCACCTTTTTTACCCTCAGCTCAACGACCCGTTTTTCTCCGACGAACAAAAGGAGCACGGGTAATTATAACGCACGATTTTTGTCGCCGCGACACGCTGTCGCCCCGTGTCGATCAACTGGAACCCTTGGAAAGCGGCTTTCACCGGTTCGTGGTCACCCGATCAAGAAAATCTGAGGTTTTCACTTTCCCTCGGAGCGATCGGGATTTTCTTTCTTTGCCTGATCCCGCTGTTCGATGTAGTGTGTTCGAAATTCTTCCGTGTTCGATATTTGATACCATGGGAGGCGCGATAATCGACTGATGAACTTTGAGTGATGCGTGTCGGAGCCGATAGCGTTCGACATTGATTGAACTAGTTCGAACTAGGCTGAAGGTACCAGTTACCGAATATTTAGTGGTGACTTGGAAGTTTTTTAATAATTTCAAAGCATTCCGTAAACATTAGTTGTACTTTTGAAAGTAGCCCAGATATTAAAGACATGTTAATTACTTTTGATTTTATTAAGCTACGTGCAATTAAAATTGAATTTCACTGAATTAATGTAGCCAAGTTGAAGCTTACGAACCAATTTTAAGCTGTCAAGATAAGAGTCGAATTAAACCAATATGTAATACGTTAATATGTTCATGTACTGTATATGTTATATAAATCATATTTGGTTTAAAGCATTAAATAAATAATAATTATAATAAAGTAATACCAGGTAATACCATACAAAATGCTACGTTCTCGACGAAGTGAAAAATATTTTACAAATTCAAGCGAATATCTAAAACTGGTAGATTTCTTTTTATACATCTCCAATATTTAGGTAGTATATAATTCCAACTCCGGTATAGCGATATATACGAATCATTAAAATTTAATACAGTACCTATTTGCTGGTGATGGACTGATATACTATGAATACCTTAGAGCTGATTCGAACTATTCGGGATTACTAACCTGTGAACAAAAAACAGACGTATATTGCAGGTTGAGTGGAAGGAAGAATATGTATATTTAGAAAAAGAAATACAGAATAATTCCAATAGTAGATTTTCAATAGTTGCGCTGTACCAAAAGAAAACATAGAAATTTTCTTTTACCTTGGTATTACATGACGTCATTGAGGGTGACTTGTTAGTTTACAATAAAAATTGCTGTCACTGCTGAAGTTTCCATTAAAAAGAGTTTAGTCAGAAACCATGAATTTTTCAAAATTATGCGATAATCACAAATTACATAGAATTAAGAAAAACGTATAAAATACAGATTTGTGTTGCAACTTCTAAAAATATAAAAGGAAATTCGCAGAACACGTTAAAAACCGTATGAAAGCTTGTACCGGCTTCGTCTGCAACGCGAAGAGCCATCTACATCTCGCAATTTTTCTTGAAAATAAAATGTTGCTCATCGCTGACCTGGCGCCAGAAAAATCGTGGCCTTGTATTTCCCAGGGCAGCGTTCGCAGGGCGGAACACCGTCGAACAACGCTGGGAAACAAATTTATCGATAGTCCGGGTCACGAGTCAAACTAAATTGCCGATCATAATACGTCGAGCGTTGCCTCAATAATTCATCGTCTCCCCGGGCCGCGTCGTATTAATAACCCTGTCGTCTGTATAAACTCCGCTAACTAACTTATAAGTCATTCGACTGGTTTGAGCGACAAATTCGTAACATAAATTATGACCGACCCCTGACCATCTGTCAGGCTAGTACACGAACTAAGCAGCCCGATTGAAGATATATTTATCGTCGGCGAACGCGAGCCTGCTAACTTGTTGTATAGTCGTCTCGCTTCGCTCATGCTCCTCGCTGCTGCTGCTGCTTCTAGTTGCTAGCGCCACCGACGACGCCGCGCTTCGTTTGCTCTATTTTGATAACGATCGCCGTACGACGATAAGGGACGCGTAACAAATTTCTGTAGCGAATTACATTACCCACCGGACGCGCCTGGCTAATGGCAATCGGCAATGCTCGATTAACCGATGTAGGCTACTAAGATTACACGGGAATCAGACTCCGACACGCTATACTCCGCGAGCTACTCGCAACGACCATTACAATACCTTGTTCCGGCTCCAACGTATTCATTGGAGAACAAATAATAATATATTCTTTATTTCAGCTTTACAGCTAAGAAATTAGACTTGGTTTACATTATCCTATATTTACAAAGCTATCTTATCACACGCATTCGATCCATACCTTCTCTCACTCATTTCTCTGTCTCACACATTTCTACCCTATCCCTTTCTTTTAAATTCTAATTATTCTCAACCCCCTTAGTTTCGTACTTATTGCTTCCCTCCCCTTCCCCTAACTTTTGCGGTTTTGGTTTGGCCCCCTCCTTGGTTTGTTTATGCCCTCTTTTCTCATTGGAGAATAAATACGTTCTTGGAAAAATCAACGTCGACCGGATTTCTCTAACGCTCTATCTGCAAAACATTGAAAGGAATCTAGAATTTGACATCGAGCCACGAAGACTTCGACCACCCGAGGAAATAAATTAGCCTAAGAATTAGTCTGGGAATTATGAATTTTCTACAACATATTTGAATTTCATCGAAATCGGTAAGGTGCACCCTGCTCTGTATAATTACTAGACAGTGGATCTTCGTGCAGAATACAAATTTTCTACCCGAAATACAACGAATTGGAGTGAAATAGAAATTTTTACCGTTTCATGTTACATCTAATGATTTTTGTCATAACTGAGGAAAATCCGCACGAGATTATGAAACATGCAGAAATACGATAAGATTGGTTCTCTTGAGTCGTTACAGGATTAATCGCATAGATTATAAAGTTCGAGCGATGATATAAGATTGGGTGCATTAAAGAGTGACGCGCCTGTCGAGTTTATCCGTGTACCCGAAATAGACCGCAGTTCGGTGATTTTAATGACAGACTTGCCAAGGAACTGTAATCGAGTTTCCCAGCGTACCTATTTTCCCCAAATCGAATCGGTTAATTCCCAGCTACACATTCGTCGATATTGAACAAACGAACGATCGAGTTCAATTACATTTTTGCTTGGCGGGGGCACGCTTAAAAAATTCACTTCCACTAACAAGATTTCATTTTCGAAGGATGGTGGACCGGGACCGTCTGCCGGGGTCAAATATTTCACGAGTAAAATGCGGAATTTTATTATTCAAAAATGGAACGGTCGAACGTGTCCGTTCGACGACGGAATTAATTCATCGGGGTGGGCTCTCGGGTATCGGATGAGAGGGGCAGGGGGTTGTGGGTGGTACGAGGGTGGAAATGACAGGGATGGACGCGAAACGATACAGAACGAGGGATTCCAATATTTCCCTATCTGAACTTAATGGACGCCGGTTGCGTCTCGGGTTTTTCCCGTCGTGCCCGTCCCCGTAAATGGAAAGTCCCGTAATGCGAAAAATAGTGGAAGTGCCCGGTAAGAGTGGAAGTCTTGCGTGGAGTGATATTAATGCGAAGGAGCGATCTCCCTTTATGCTGGGACGGATCCATCTCGCTCTGACTCCATTAAAAGTGATTTCTTTCTCGACGCGCAGAGGACCGGAGCGAGATCATAAAGAGAGAGAAACGGCGAGAGAGAAAACGGGGGAGTGAGCGGATGAAGAGAAAAAAGAGAACGAGTAAACGCTCGTGGAAGATGCTATTCCTGGATGTTCCATTCGTGGGAAATCGATAGAACGGCCCCCCGTAATTGATCAACTAAATATTCACGTTTCGCCGTTTGCGAATGGATCAGCTTCGATGTCTCGGTTACCTTCAATCTCTCTCTCTCTTTTTTTTATGTTGATCCAAGAAGCAGCGGAAAATTGAATTATCTCGCTGGGCGACTTTGCTATTTTATTAACAATCTCGCGGGATGATAATTACATTTTTTTAGCATTGATCTAGTTACTTACCGTTCCATTTCATTTTTACGGACGTAAAAAGCGGTGAAAGCGATGGCAATTTATTAACAGTCTTTGAACTTATTTATTGCTTCCGATTACGGTTTCTGCTCTGGCAGAGCTTGAGTTCTGATCAACCAGATTTATGCATCTTTTATTCAGTGGATTGTTTTCTTTCACTGAAGATAAAGATAATATTATTATATGTAATTACTAGACTGCGGATCTTTATGCAATTATCGCTTCTGAATGTTCTAAAAAATGTTAGGATATAAAATACGACAGATTTTAGTGCGTCTTTTAATTTATTTCAGATCTAGGATGGCTGCTACCACAGGAAATAAGATTTCACATGATGCGACACGCTTAAAATTCCTGTAGGGTAACTGCACCAGTGAATGAACATTTAAGAAATTGTTCAGGAAAATATTTTATTTTAAAAAAAACTATGTGAATTAAAGGAATCTCATATATGCCAAATAGCTCCCTATACTTCATTTGTCAAAAATAAATGAACACAAATACAATGAAATTATTATTATTCTTCTTTATTAAACGTTAAATCAAAAATATGAAAAATACCAGTAAATGAACACTACATTCTAGTAATTGAATAATGCTAGTCCAATCAATGAACAAAATTACTAAACAATATTCTCCTATTTATTTAACTCTTTAATCACAATTTTATCGCTAGTATGCCGTCCGGGTTAAAATTTGTTGAAATATACAAAAGCGTTCATTTACTGGTGCCCGTTCATTCACTGGTGCAGTTACCCTACGAAACTTGCGAATTGCATAAACATGCGCAGTCAAATAATTACATATCGGTATTAATTTTTGAAACGTCTTATAAATGGACCTTAATATTCCGTAGAATATTGGTCGACGACTCTGAATAAAATTGAAACATCGTTGACACAAATACAATTTAAGAATGCCAAACAAACTGATCAAAGAAAACAGAGTCTTCTATATTTTCATTCCGCCTTAAGGCGCGCAGTCTCAGATCGCACAGACTGAAGACATTTTCCATTCGTTTCTACCCCATTTTCCGTCAAATTGACCGGCACGTGGATTCAGGCTCGTCAAAGCCGGCGTATAAAAGTGAAATCATACAGAATCGCGTCGGTGCGATTTAATGACGAATCAGCGTCGGGTTGACCAGGCGTCATCCGAGCGAGAAATCGCGTCCGGGGCCCTGATCAAAAACCGTCGTACTCGTTACGAACACCAACAGAGCCTGAACCTAACGATCGTTTCGAGAGACTGGATTGAAAAGCGGCAGTATACTCGTCTACCAAAAACGGGTCCGCGTCTCCTGGAAGAAAAAGCTCGGAACACGCGGAAAGCTGCGGGGTGTGCACAAACGACGCCGAAGTACACTCGTTTCAAGATTCCACCGGCGGCAAACTTTTCCAGGGACGGCGGCGGCGGGGGTTGGCGGCCGATGCGCGCAAATATCGACAGACCTCTCCGTTTCCCTCTAAATCAGCCGAGTGCTCAAAGAACGGGGGGTTGGGGAGTCGGGGTGGTAACCGGGGAGCAGAGAGAGAGAGAGAGAAGGGGGTTGCACAGATGAAACGCCGTCACACACGGCCGTTTATCCCGATTTATTCGAGAGGAAGAGGAGCCCGATACCAGACGGGCCATACAGAAGGCGAAGAGAAACATGAGACACGAAGAGAACCAACCAGAGAGAGTGGAAGAGAGAGAGAGAGAATGTGCAAGGAGAATCGCGTTTAGGAAGGAATTAATGAATACCGCTGCAGGGTGAGAGCTCATTTCGTCCTCGTGAGAGAGATTCGATCGATCGCCGGTAGGACAAGCTATACAACGCGATTTAATTAGTCGAAAGCAAATGCTACTAGATAGGAAGCTGCATAGGGTGAAAAGGACGAGGCAGGAAGACAGAGAAGAGACAACGGAGGGTGGGGTCGTCTCCAGGACTGCCGGAACATAATAAAGCACCGCCTCATTGTCTCCTCCTCTATCGTTCTTTGTCCTCTCTGCTTCGTTCCACCCGCCCCCACCCTTCCCTTGTGACTTCGAGCATCGTTCTTTTCCATTGCTTCTTTCACTGTAACTGGGACAATACCGTGTGCCGATTCATCGGAAACTTTCACCCCCTCCGCCTCCTCCTCCTTGTCGCGCAACCACCGTGCTACGTTCAAAGGGGCAGAACTTGGCGAAAGCAAATTCGCGTTTTCGGCGCTCAGGAGGATGTCGCGGAGCGCTCTGAGCGCTTTGAGCCGCCCGTGTGTATACGCCACTTCCGGCGGTAGGACTCTCCGTACGATTCTCCCTGTGTGCATGGAATTCCGAACGGAGAAAAGGGGAAAGCTGCTCGAAGGCCATTGTGTGTATCGGTCGGATGAAATGAGGTATTTTTGAGGGGATCGGTGACGTGGAAAACTAGAAATTTTGACGGCGAGGGGGGTGGGAGACGAGGTGTGTCGCTACGAAGAAAATTGAGAACGGCAGAAGCATTTGAGAAGTTGAGGAAAGCGAGGGAAGTATTTTGCTGGTTCCGTTCGCTGGAACAATGGAACGACTAGAGACAGACTACGTGTCTGGTAGTTTGCTTTTGGTACACTCTGGCATTTATCTTGAAAGCAAGAAGAGTCTACTTGGATGTTTTTAATATACAGGGTGAGACACCTAACTTCAAAATTGTTTCAAAATGTTGAAATTAGAGAGTACATCTCATAAGGTGCGTGCTTTTTTTAATCCAGACCTTGATCCGTCCTAAATCTAATAATGAAACGACTCCATCAAAGGTAAGAATACGTGGCACCTTGATAAACAATGGGCGCATTTAAAATTGTTACATCACACAAGTATTAGGTTATCTCAAAATTCCGTTTCCAGTCCGTTTTATTACCAAGTAACGAAAAGTTGAGAAACAGATGATCACGTTGTTTGTGTATAGGCTAACTGCACCAGTGAATGAACATTTAAGAAATTGTTCAGGAAAATATTTTATTTTAAAAAAAACTATGTGAATTAAAGGAATCTCATATATGCCAAATAGCTCCCTATACTTCATTTGTCAAAAATAAATGAACACAAATACAATGAAATTATTATTATTCTTCTTTATTAAACGTTAAATCAAAAATATGAAAAATACCAGTCAATGAACACTACATTCTAGTAATTGAATAATGCTAGTCCAATCAATGAACAAAATTACTAAACAATATTCTCCTATTTATTTAACTCTTTAATCACAATTTTATCGCTAGTATGCCGTCCTGGTTAAAATTTGTTGAAATATACAAAAGCGTTCATTTACTGGTGCCCGTTCATTCACTGGTGCAGTTACCCTATGTACTTGTGTGATGTACACTAAACAATATTAAATAAATGCATTGCGAAAGAAACTTTTGGAACAACCTAATATATTCGGCGTTAATCTGAATAAAGAAGAAGAAAAGACGCGTAGCCGTATAAGAGGGCAAACTGTAAGACAAGAGCCACCAAACAAGAAAGTCCTTTAGACATGCTATTGTCGGGGGACCTGAGAAATTCTTATTCCACAGTGATTCCGGGCGCGTCGCGGGGAAGAATATTGTGTCAAAAAAGCTTCTTATCTACAAGTAGAAGAACATCGCGGACCGAGTCACCCTCTTCGCCGTACACGCGATCCCATGTCGCTTATTGTAGAACGGCGAGGCACACCCACGCAGTACTGTTATTTGGCGGATGGAAACGGTGCATTGTGGTGTCTTGTCACGCCGTTTCCAGGCTCCCCTTTCCCGCGGTCCGAATATGTACTGGCGCGTCGAAGAACAAAGGGTGGTTTCACGGTCAAGGCCGCGGCTTGCCACGACATCACCGAGCAAGAGGCTTATTCATTAGCCAGCCGTATGGAAAGAGAAACGGAGAGAACTAGAATGAGCCAGAGCAAGAGAGAACTATACTTCCTTCATCGTTAACCACGATTTTTCTTTTCGATATGTTCCAACGATCGTTTTACTCCTCCCCGATTCGAATCCGCCGCCGTTTTTTCTCTTCCTCGGATGGTTCAAGACGTTCCCAACGTCTCGAGGGACCGGAGACCTTGGGCTTTAATAGGCCGCAGCAGAAAAATGAACACGGATCAAAAAAGCTTGAATACAGCCGACAGTATTTCGCCAATCACGTATTACAGTCTGGATAATGAGGTATTATTTTCTCGAACGGGCGGGGAAGATTTCGGTTTGCGTACGATTTTACGGATAATATACGATCCTACTGATTTTTACAACGATGCAGAAGGTGCTCGACGAAGGAACTAAGAGAAAAATTATCCGTTTCAGAGGATGGGAGAATGTCCGATTATTTCTTTTTTCACGTGCGAACAACACGCATTAAGCATTTTTAATAGCTAAACGTTCTAAGAGACTCTCAACGATTATCGATTTCTACGAAAACGAGTAGATGTAATTTCAAACAGCGAAAATCATTTTCGACATATCGCTGGACTGTGGATTTTTATACATAATCAGATTTTTGTGCATCAATCACAAGATACAGGAGCTAAGCGAACATTTATGTTCCTCGGTAAATAATTTTAATAAACTTTTTTAAAAACTACACCGAAGAGTTAAAGAAATGCATAGACTTGTATTCGATTAAGAAAACTAGTAGAATCGTCTGCTCGAAGTTCGAAGACCATAGAAAAGGTAAAAGTTTTTGTACGGTGTAATTTATCGACGAAGGTTAGCCGGCGCACCCTTACTTCGCGGTTTTATCGTTTCGGTATGATGAACTGCGTCTTTATCCGCAACGAATTCGACACAAATCGACAGGAAAAGACCGAGCGATTTCCCTTATCATGGTGGGTAGGAAAAATTCCGAGGGCAGCCAGGATGTCCGGCACGAATGCAATATCTCGAAGTGCCGGCTATCGCGAATGTATTTTAGAGAAGCGATGCATAAAATATGCAAGCGAAACGTACGGGCTCCGTTACCGTTTGCAATTTGTCCCAACAACAATGTTCATACACGTACAACGAACATCACCGAGAAGAGCTCCGATGACGAGGAGACACAATGATTCGCCGAATAATATTGTACGAGCAAATTAATTCGACGACTGGAGTGAAAAATCGCTGCAAGATTTTTAAGTATGGTAATGGGACTGCTCGTCAAAATGGCCCGAAAAAATACATTGAGATTCCTATATCTTCTGTTTTTATATAAAAATGTGTCTGCGTCTAACTGCGAGAAAATTGGAATTTTCGTTTTAGCAATTTATCCGCGCGTTTACCAGAAGAAAATGTCAGAAAAACGTGGAAACTCTTAGTTTACAGTAATCAAGTTAAAACGGTGAACAGGTTCGTCTGACTGTGCTAACAAAGTTCCCGGGAGCCGGAACATCTCGAGTTTCCTTAATTTCTCGGCTGGTCTGAGCGACGACGGACAACGCGACGGTTCAAAGACATTTCGGCGAGTCTGGCTCGATGTCTATCGATCCTCCAAATATTTTCTGCGAATATAATCATGGCTCCCTGGCTGCATCGTGTTTCCGTGGCTTTTTCTCGGTTGCCTGGCAGTCGAACATGATACGCCGCGCCGTAATTCATGCTCGCGCGAAACGAATCGCATGCATCTCATCACGGCAACTTTCGCCCGAGACTTTATCGGCCCGTGTCGGGCAACTTTTCGACGATATTCGTTCATAATTACGAGTCTCGCGGTAACTTCCACTTCAGCGTCGCGATCGCGGATCGATTCGGCGCGGCTACGGCGAGGTGCGCGAGGAGAACGCCGATTCCATCCTACTTTCGACGTCTGGACTGTATTTCCACGCCGAATGCAACCTCTGGAGAGGGTCTGGGAGGAACGGATATTGGAATAGACGAAAATGGACTCACACTTGCGCTCAACCTCACACCGAACCTTCCCCGTAACCGTCCGCCGCCTTTCGCCGTTCCTACGATCCTCCCTTTTCTCTATTATATCCTCGCGATCTCTACCCGCCTTTCCACACCCTCCAACCCTCCTTCTCTCCTTCTTTTTTCTTACTTTCTACGACGAGAACCTCCCCTGCCAACCGTTTTCTTCGCGCCATTTCTGCGGTTTCTGCGCGACGTCTACGCCCCACTCGCCATTGTTTCCCAGTCACCTCGATTTTTCTGTTGCTTCGCTGTCGTGAATATTTCTTGCTCTCTCCCATGTTCTCCCTCGTTACATTTTACAGATTACGTTACGTTTCGATTGCTCTGATCGTCCAGGATTTTATCAAACTGTTTTCTTTATTGTTATACACGTGGCGCGTGTAAGTGCGAACGGGAAACACTACTCGTTTGAAAAGTTTTAGGACAGTCTCGTTTACAAGAAACCGTGCAGTGTTATAACTCTTATTTTTATTTTATCTTGTTGCTACACCTGTACAGAACATCGTCATCCGTTTATGCACAGCAGTTGATTTTGCCAATTGAGATTCGAAGGAGCAGCGATTTTCGTAACGTGGAGATACATTCGGCAACGTATTTGCATGCTCGTCCGCCACTTCTTCGCTAAAAACTCAACGAAATTCGCTGATAGAATTAAATGCCATTAGAGAAATTGAATTTTTCGGATGCTTCGAAGAGTGGAAACAACGTTGGCAGAAATATATTAGCAATTGCGATTAGTTTGAAGGGGACAAAATACAAAATTGATTCAAGTTGTATAGTGTACATACACGAAACGAATTTATATTTTATTTCAGACTGTTGGAACTGAGATAGAGAATTTTTCTATAGCCTTCACGGAAAATATAAGCATTCAACAAATATAAACTTTCTTATCTTTACTATGAAGTGTTGAATATTAGCAACATTGATCGGAGTTCAATGTTCGTTTCTTACATCGCTGTTAGTACGACCACGGTCAAATAAACTACAATCAAATAAATAAGAGAAAGAAAGAAATTTCTATCCGGTCTTTCATTCCTTGTAATCGTTGCTGAACATTTTTATTTCCCATAAAAGCTTGCAGTTCGCTTGTAGCAGACAAGTATCGTCACATAATTCTAGGACGTACACGGTGTGCAACAATGTTGCTTTGAGCTCGGCAAAACAAACGCTGATATTCGACGTCGCATTCGACAAGACCGGTATAAAGCTAATTGAATTTCTTAGTTCTCTCACTGCGTGGAGGATAAACTCGCCCGGCGAACCTGCCGTTTCCACAAAGAATCGTTGATTCTCGTTTGACTTTATCTTATCTCCGATTTCTCGTGAATATCATTATTTTATCCGGTGTAGCTAACAATTCGAATATTCGCGTGTCTCGGGACTTTCTTTCCACTTCGCGTACGATTAAAACGAATAAAAGTCTTGGGTCCGCCGGCGCAATACTTGTTAAGTACTCGTTCCTGAGGATCACGCGTCCTTCGCGTTTCTTCAGGAATGTTGAACATGCGCCTACACTCTCGGCCGAAGCGACATCCGCCAAAAACCCAAGTATAAACGTGCGCGCGCCGGCAAGAAAGTAATAAGCGAACGATGTTGCTGTCTGCAAGTCAGCGTGTCCCTGCAACTTCATGCCAGACTGGACTTGATGCATGACGCACGTCCCAGCGAAATGTTTAATACTGCCTATTCAACCCCCCTTTTGCGGCCGGAGGACTTGTACCCCTTCTGATAATTGCTACACGCTCCGTCAGTCACTCGTAAAATACGCCATACATCGACTACTATCAAAACTGTTATCGTGCCCCTTCAATCTTCCCCTTCAAGTGAAACTTCTACTTCCTTTTTGACCAGTGACAGCCTCTGCAGATCTGGTTTCGATCTTCACTTATCCGAGCGTAATCATCGACAACGACATATAAAATGAGTAAACTGCTTCCTGCAATTGATTGAGATGAAAAATTCAATTGAATCTTATTCGTAAAGTATTTCTCTATAGTAGAACTATTCAATATGAAGAAGCAGGGTTTAAGGGCAAAAAATTTTTCAGTTCCTCTTATCACTCTGGATCCAAACCTTGGTTTTTTCACCTAAAACTTCCTAGGTGAAACTTGCTGGATTAACAGACTTCGATCTGGACAGTATCAACTGAATGCCTCCCTTTTTAAAATGAAACTTGCAGATAACACAAATTGTCCATGTGATTGTTTGATACAGGATCATAATCATATATTATGGCAGTGCCCGATCTATGATAACAATAGAGAGGCGCTGATTCACAAACTATGCAGCAAAGGTTACTATCCACCTTATACAATAGATGCTTTTTTGTGTGGACCTTCTCTTTGTCCTCTATTTCTTATTCACAGTTTTCTTAAATCTCACTGTTTGTATCTATAGTGTTGTACTAGAATTGTTAATTATGTTACTTCTCCTAGTTTATAAGTTGTTATTGTAATGTTAGCATGTACAGATATGTACATGCTGCTAATAATCCCATGTGGGGTTTCATAGCATAATAAATTTAAAAAAAAACTATTCAATATATTATACGTGTCGAAAATAAAAGAATCTACATTATTATATTCTCTTTTTTTTTGGTTTCGGGAGGTAGAAAACTCCTCTCGTGTAGGTGAGAAACCGTTTTCTTTATTATATATACTAGGGTATATTTTAGCTTGCCGAGGGCCCGCTTTTTGCATTTCTCAGGGCAGCCCATATACCCCAGAGAACTACGCCTGTTCTTCTAATTACTACATTATTATATTCTAAAATGTAAACCCAACTTCTGTAAACGAGAATTTACAATTTATTTGAAGTCGAAGTTTAATCACAGAATCGACAAAATTTTGCGATGTTAATATTCGTTAAAAATGACATGCAGATCGTTTTACGTGTCAAAAATAAAGGAAACAATCCGCACTATTAAATTCTGAAATGTAAGCTCAACTTCAGTAAACGAAAATTTCCATTTGGAGTGTATAAAAAGTGAATACACGAGTTACAACAAATGACATACCACGAAGAAATTTAGACCATTGCAGACGGTAGAGAGTATCATGTACTTTGAGAGAAGTTGGTATCGAATTATTCTTAACCATTCCTCGGCATATTTCTTGTTAAACATTCCACGTAAAACTTTCGATAAATACGAGCCGCTTGTAAGAAGACCGACCGTTCGAACGGCACAAATCATTGCAGCGTTATACAAACGAACGAAGTTTCTCAAGGGAAAAGGAAAAGAGGCAACGTCTTTTAAAAACTCAACGAATCGGGCGTCTAATTAATGAGAGGACTCTGCTCGGATAGCTACGATTTGTTTAATGTCGCTGGTTCGATTCAATTTCCCGTCGAATTAATTCGACTGGCTTTAAATGAACTTTAATTAAAGCTCTCTACCTCGGTCCAGTTAACTCGGGTATATTTGGATGCCCTGCTCGTTTCCGATATTCAAAAGTTTCGAGAAAAGTGGATTTCCTCGTCGGCGAGAAGATGCTTATATTAACGGGAAGACATGGAATCGACAGAAACCGAGTACAGCGTTAAATCGTCACTTCGTCGAAAAACAATTGGACTTTCAACAAACACATTAAAGAGTCTGTTTTTGCAATGCTTAAAATATACGATTAATTATATGCATATATATAAAAGTTGCATTTTGATATAATTTCGAGTTCATAGTCATGCGTGATTTTAACAAATTTCTGTGGACGCCCACCCATATGGAATATAATATTAGTTTCATGAAAACTAGAATAATTTCTGTGGAAACGATCTGTTCTCGTGAAAAGAGGAATAATATTGGCTTTGGATAAACAGATTTTCGGAGAGGCGCATGGATGAATGAAATAGCTCATCAAAAGCCCGAAGCGAAGATCTTCGCCTCTCTGTTAATAAATCGCAGTGAGTCCCCTCGTTTCACTTGATTACTGTTTCTAATTGTCTATTTATTCTCATACTTCGGGTAGGCATTTTCTATTTCGCCGACGACTTCCACCCCAGTTCTAATTACGTCGGAGTAATCGCTCCCTTCAGGCTTCCCTGCCGCTCACAAATCAAGTGGAGCGAAGAATATTACCGCAACTCCGGAGCGAGACAATTGTAAACTCGATACTCACGAGCTTGAGTATATTAATGCGGCAAACGCGAAATAAAACCATAAAGAAACCAATTAAATCGAAGAACTTTCTAACTGAAAGTATTTTTTCATTTATGTAACACTTACTGGAAGGAATTTTTGGTTACGTTTGGGTATTTAAAATTGTACACTTAAACACCGTTTTGATAGAAAAGGAGATCATCTTCAAAACTCTAAACGAACCAGGCGTTGAAAATCAATTTTCTTGGTTTCGTCCAATTTTGTGGTTGCCGGGTGTGCGATCATCGTGTTAATATTTCAATTGGAAATTAACGCAACATTTTTAGTAATAAATATTTTTAATCGAAATAGCAAGCATTGGATTCCACACATCTTTCGATTCCAGAAGGTTTCTTCATTCGAGGAAACGGTTAAAAGGCGAAGAAAAGAGAATGAGGAAAGTTTCATAAATTTGAGCACTCAGCATTTGTACCGTTATCGGTGACACATGTGGTAAAAAATTGATCCTTTTCGATTGTCGGTTGTTTCTCTTGCAAACTTGTCTACATCTTTTCAATTGCGATGGAGCACTTCTCGGCTGTAATCGTTTCTCCCAGCTTGAAGGAATTGTAATGAATTACACCGGCCACCGACCAGCAAATTTTAATTCCAATTTCAAAAGAATATTTTCTGCTGTGTCATTGAAAAATGCATTGATGTTTCGAGCAACTGCAGTTGCGTGTTGATGCATGCATGATTCATGTTGTGAAACAAAACGTCAATATATAAAATTAGACAGTCAAACAAAACGAGTGAGGGTTCGATTTGAAGAAGGAAGAACCAGATGTACGTAATGTGTACACAAAATGCGAACAAATTCCAACTATTTATTAATGAGACACAATTTGAAATATCGATAAACGAAAATCGGACATTTTATATATTACAACCTAATACAAAAAAGTAATTGTTCTAGTACGAAGTTGTAGGACAAGGGTTAGTCCGTGTTGAAGGGGTGAAGCAGAGGGTGTCTGCGTGTCTATGTTGGTCAAGAGCAGGTGAGAGGTAAACAGGAAGCTCGCGAAGGAGCGGAAACGGGCTTCTTTCGATCGGGTCTCGCGACGAGACGAGACGAGGAGAAAAGAGACTGAAAGAGAGAGAGAGAGAGAAAGAGGGAGAGAGAAGGAGAGGGTGGAAGTGGTGGTGAGTCTGAGGAAAACAAACGAGTCTTTCCCTCTCGATTCTGGTGACAGTCCGACGAAATTGCGAATATCGAATTTCGCACGGAAGTCCCTCCGCTGCGAATTCCTCCCGAGGGAATAGGATCCCCGGCAAGTCGAACGGAAGAAGAATGAAGTGGCGAAGGGATGCCGGGCAACGGTGGAGGGTGGGGGTAGGAGAGACAGCGAGAAGAGGTGGAAAATGGGAACGCGATTCGAGCACTGATTAAAAATACATATTAAGTCCGTGTGTTTAGGGAATAAGATGTCGAAAGAGCGATAAGGCCGAGCGAGGAACTGGCACCACGGCGCAAAGGCCTAACATCTTTATACGCGGGAACCAGTCCTCCCTTGAATTCTTAATCCAACCTGTGAGTGGTAACGCCTGTTTTTCAGAGGGGAAATCGAATCGTGAAATTTTGATGGGGATTTCCGGGAGAACCTGGGGATCATTGTTCCGTTAGGTGTCTGATCAAACGCGAGCAGCTATCAAGGATTTAGGTAATCGTGTACGAAAGGACGAAGAAAAGAATAAAATGGCGGCCGGGATGATGTTCTCACGCCCGGAAAGAAGCCTCTCGACTTTCCACCCTACACCGTTCAACGTGTATCCAGTATCCCCCGATCGGCGTTCCTTCTTTCTTCATCTTGTCGCTCTTTCTCGTATTTTATAGCTACATTTTCATTAGATCATTTACAATTTTATCGTTATAGAAGATTGGTGTTTCGGGAAACTTTTTCGCGGTACACGCGGTAATTTGAAAAATAGAGGTGCACGTTCACGAATAAGTTCTAACTATCCGACAAAGAGCATTGTGCAATTGGTGTTGTAGATTACCCGGAGGAACAAAAGCGTGTAGATCAAATTTTTCGGAAGAACTGTGAACGAAACAAGAGTGTGGAATCCTTCGTCGTTGTACAGTTCCCTAGAATTTCATTGATGTAACCGACTCCCTCCGCCAACACCTCTCACTATCGTGACTGTTCTGGCTCTGATAGATTTCGCAAAAAGAAGATGATCATCGTCGTGATCCAGTTTCCCCATCATCGTTAAATTTATCAACTCAGCGAAATGTGAATTGAACGGTGGAAGTAATCAGGAGTTCCCCAATATTCAAAGATCCGTTATCGGGATAATGAAATTATTTTCCCGACGTTCTATCGAGCTTAACTTCTCGCCGGATGAAAGACACGTCCGAACAATCTCGAGGAGATTTATCGATTATTCTGCCCGCGACGGAACTTCGGTTAAAGAACTCTCTCGGAAAGGGGTTTGGAAAAGGATTGACTGAAATCAATCGCCGAATCGAATGAAATGCTGAAATTTCAAGTGAAACGCTACCGGAAATTCGTAAATCGATGTACACTAGAACCAAACAGTATTTAAATAATTCGTTAAAAAACAAAGTACATAGTGCAATAATTAATTTGGACTCATTTTTTTGTAGGGTGTTTGTTCCTGATACATTTTGTTATTGATGATAATGGATCATCAGTTTTAGAAAGTCAGAACAACATTTTTCTTTACGAATTTATAGACGATCGAATGGAGATTAAATTTAAATCTGGAAAGAGATTGTGTCCGTAAATAACGTTCCTAAAAATTAACAATCCCGCTGATCAGAACAGGTAGAACGAATCTACCGAAGCCGGTGTGATCGATAGCATTCCAGCAGCGATCCGAATGCGATTGACGCAATTTCATCGCAGTTCGAGCAACGTCTGTCAATCAAACTCTCTTTCGTCCCGATATTGTCTGGTCCGGGGTGTATTTTTACGTATCGATGGCCGTGTCGAGGCCGTAATTTGTCTTGAAAGCTCGGAGACCGATATTCAGGTCTGCATTTTCCGCAAAGCCGATCGCACGAACGCCGAAGATAAGTTCGTTGCTCGACGAACGTGTTTTCGATGCATTCAGGTTCAGCCAAACGTGGAGTAATTTAGAAGAAAGCTGCTTCCATCCGCCCGCCGCAGTGCCTCGGCCTTTTGTAACATACTTCAGGAATATTTGCATTTACTACTTGTTCCATTGAAATCGTCGAACGTGTCCCGACTCTACTCTCAAACTTTCAGCTTTCGAATTTTAGAACAGGAGAACACAAAATCCACCGTTACGTAAAGTATCATATCGACACTCGATCGCAATTAAGAGACTTCAAAAGTCAGAAATTTTATATTTAATGATTCGATACAGAGATTTTTCCGTGCATATCTTTTAACAAGTTTTAAGTTCTCGCATATGAAATGTCTGATTTTTAGCAGTGACATTAAACAAACGCAATTATGTACCCAATGTATTTTATGTAGAAATTTCAAATTTCTTGATTGCATTCACGTTTTTCATTTACAAGATTGTTATCTTGATTTTATCGTTCTTTTCACCATCAACGACTAGTACGGTAATCGATCACCACGTTTTGACCAGAAATCGCATAATGCTATCGTCAATAAGTTATTTTTCCAGATATATAAACACGACAGTCGCTTTGATCGCCGTTGAGATAAACTTGATTTAGTAGTAAAATTAATGTATTTAAAAGTAACAGGCACGTGGTTGCCTCACGAGAATAACAAAAATTAATTAATTTAGACTTTGCTCGGTTCTCATTATAACAATGGCTCTAATAAAGAAATCCATGAAAGCATATTTACAATTTCATTAATTGTAAAATACTCAAAAATCTTCGTGTATGATTAGCGTTGTAGCTCGAAGTTTTATATAAGAAATTTCTAGACTGTAATAGCATTTCTTGATCGAAACGTTTTATCAAATTTCAATCTTCGTCATCGCCTAATAAATTGTTTGATCGAGAAGCAGTAAATTCGCTGCGCGGTTCTTATCTCTGCGAAACAGTCAAGCTATCGAAAGGAGAGTTCGCGGTGGTATTCGGAAGAAATCCTGAGTCTGGCTTCGAATTCCAATGGAAAGGCGATTTCCGCGGAAAAGTAGCGGTTCAGAAGCGACCGAGCGTCTTGCCAACGCGGTCCAGACATCAAAGCCTGCGCGCCGCGCCGCGTTGGCCAGTTCGGCACGTCGATCCGGCGAAAATTCTTCCCATGGATCGATACTTATATCCCCGGGAGACCGCCCGCTATGTAAATCCGCGTGTTTACGTCCGGGGCCAAGTACCAACGGGTTTTCCAGCTTTCAGGGGAAATTACAAGCGGAGAACGTGTTCGTTTGTCAAACGCGAAGATACACGTCGAAAACGGAGTCGGGGAGAGGTCTCTGGCCGTGTGGCCGAGCCACGGGAACACGCCGGACTACGAAATGGACGGTGGAATAACCACTGGTTCGGTTCCATCAATTTGTCGAATAAATTCGTTCCCCGCCAATTTCCTCTGTTTCCATTACCCTCGTCGGTTATCGACGGGAGTAAATATAGTCGGGAAGAGGTGGCTGCTACACCGGGCAGTGGCGGGGTACGCGGCGAATTACAAAACTTGCCGGGCTTTCGACTCCGCTCCCGCTGATAAAACCGTAATAAAGACGGAATTTGACATCGCAAATTTGACACCGGATACGTTCGCGGACTGTTCTTCCGGCTAACGCGATTAATGAACGCGAGCCAATTTCGTTCCGCTGGAAAATCAGTGCTCCGAACCCGATCTTGACCGGCGAACCCTACGATTCCGCTTGGAAAAGCTTTCCGGTCCATCTGGACATTTTCTACGCTGAACTAGCTTCCGGAAATAGATAGAATATGGCGCGAACATGTCCGACCGATTTTACGGTTTCGGTGGAAACGGATATTCTCGGCTTTTATCCTTGAAAAATAGATTTCTTCTCTTCCGCATTCTCATGGAATACACTAAGAATGCCATTCGGCATTTTCTCGCTTGTGAGAAGCTGCTGCGCGACATTTAATAGTAGCAAAAATGACGGAACAACTAAAAAAAAAAACGGTGAAATTCTCCGTTTCGCTCCATTTCGTTCCTCTCAAGTGAAAATCCGTGGCGAAGGAAACTTGAGGAAAAGGGGACTGCAAAAAGGGCACGGGAAGGCTGAAGTAAACGGAGTCATGCAACGCGGAGGAGGGAAGATGATCCCGTAGCGTAACGGAGTATCTCGTTCTCGTTAAAATAATGAAACGGCGCGGTCAAAATGGAGGCAGCCCTGTCGCCAGGATTTTTCACGCGGACGTGCCTGTCGCGGCCTCGAAAGTCGAGCAGCGGGAAACAAAATATTTTAAGAGAAGACCGACCAGCGGAAAATAACGAGGCGACCAGAAAAATAGAGGGGTGAAATTACGGCTGCAAGGGAACCGTTCACTTCCTCTTTGCCTCTTTCACTCCCTCGTACTCTCTCGCGCGCTCTCTCTCTCTCCCTCTCTCTCCCTTCCCTTATCCCCCGTGCATCTCGTTTCCACTCGTGAAAATATTCTCTGGAACGGGCATCATACGTGTGCCTCCATCCTTTCGGGACGCGAAGCCGCCGTAATTGATATTATTATCGTCGTTTCAAAAACGCGACTCGCTGCAGTTACGCCTGGAAAAGAGTTACCGTCCGCGTCATTGTTCGAGAATAAGGGACGCGAAACATAAAGGCAGCCTACCAACGAGCTTATAAACCCGGCTTAACGTACCCTCCCCTATCACCGAGTCCTCTTTTTCCATCCGTCGAGTGGATGGAATCAACGTTACCCGAGCCGGTTGATCGAAAATTTTTTCTTCCGCCGCGATAAGCCAGTCTCTTTGGGATTTCCTGCTGCTCGGCCAGATGCGGAACAAGCTTCTGCTGAATAGTTTAGCGGGGCGCGTTTCCAGTGCTCTCGCCACGTTCCGCGCCTACAAACCAACCCGCCACCACGGTTGTTGAACGTCCAATGGATTTATAATGCTGCTCTAATTTTGACGCACAATTGTTCCATTATTTTATTTCAATAGGTCAATATCAGGTGCAACCGGTGTGTACGGAGAACTCCATTTTCTCGGGGTCGTCTGAAACGGAGCGAAGCCACTCGATAACCGAACTGCGCGATTCCGCGGGGTTGCGTGCCTTCCGTCGCGCCACCGCACCCCGCCGTCCCACATTTCCGACCACGCCGCGAGTTTCACCCATGGGTTCATGCTTTTTATTACTCTCGTCCCATTTCTTCCAGCAGGTAACCATAACGGAGCTCTTTCTCCGGCTGTTACACGGTTCCCCGGTACCCTCCTCTCGGCTTTTTATCGATGTGCCGTGGCATCGGCCGCTCGTTGTCGCATGCCTACCGCGTGGCCCGCTTCGTTTTCCACCGTCGCGTCTCGTCGTGCACGCACGCACACGCGTACACGCACCAGGATAGGTAGGCGCGTGCACAGAAGCTCGCAAGCACACAGAAAATCGAGGCTCGTCGGCCGTTCTCCCGTTTTCTCGGTGTTTCCGCCGCTGAATGAGCGAGGCCATGGGTGGAGGAGAAAGCCGAGAGCAGGAAGAAGGGGGGTAGAAAGAGAGGCGGCGAACAGACTCGGTGGAAAATAGTCACGTTGCGGTTAATTTCGAGCCACATTTTCTCTGTCCCTCGGCCTTCGTACTCCTCTCCCCTTCCTCCCTACCCGCCCGCCGCTTTATACACTCTCTTTCTTTCTATTCCCTGTACAGGCTCCTCCTTTGCCATTTCACCCTCTCTTCCTCCAGCCGACTTCTACTCTTAACACTAGCGCTGCTCCTCCTGTTCTTTTTCTTCCACGGCATTTTTTTTTGTACCCTCGTTTCCTTTTTCTCCCCTCTCTTTCTTCGTTCCTCCTCTCTCCTTTCATTTTCGTATCTGCGTGCCGCGTCTGTCTCCTCGTGATTTAATGGCCGGAAGCGTAATTACTTATGCCGACGCGAGGCAGATAGCAGAGACTCCGCCCGCTTTGCCGAATAGAGAGCCAGAGAGTGAGAGAGAGATAGAGAGAGAGAGAGAGAGGAATCGGCGAGCGAGTGTTTGTCTACGCGCGTGCACGTGCGAGAACCGTACGGCCGCAATCAGTGCAGAAGGGGCCATTGTCAGTTACGGGGACGCCTCCGGCCAATCGATTATCGCTCGGATCGAGTCCTGGCATATGCGCTGAGATAAAGCACCGGCTCAGGACAATGGACAAACACGGACGGGAACCCCGCCACGGAGGAGGAACCGTCGCTCCGCCCTCGCCGTCGCTATCTTAAGGAAAATTAATGCGAGACGCGACCGCGAAATTGGCGACAACCGCCCGGAAATTGCGAGTCGATTGTCCCGATCCCGCGTCCGCGCGAATTCACCGATCTCTCGCGCTGAACTCGCGCGCCGATGCGCATTCGACTGTCAGTAACTTTAGGGGACCCATGAACTCTCGTCCCACTCGAGGACAATGTCAAGCCGCAAGTGTCCTCATCCGCAATACGTCCACAGGCGGATTCATCGTCTTACATCAAAAGAAAACGCAAAGTCAAATGCGTTTAACCCTTATCCGTTCCTCGTATCAATTTGACACAGTTTTCCTGAAATAAGTTACAACGTTCTGTTATTTTTAAGCAAATTAGCCTGAAACTTTGTGACTTTTATTTCGTTTAATGCAAAACACATAATCGAATTTGATAAAAAATATCGATAAATAAATACTTATCTTGCTGCTTCATCGATATTTTACCACTTTGTCAAATTGGCACCGAGGGACAGATTCAGTTCGTGTTAATACTTCCCTCATTAATGTACTTTTAATTGACTCGTACTGAGATTGTAACGAGGTATCCATGAAGCAACAAATTTTTTTGGGTATATGTTGGAAAAATAAAGGGCTATAAAATTCGATAGACACATTTCTGGTATTTTTGTGAAATGCTGTTAAATAATCACTGGTCCGTGCACCTAGCGTTAGCCAGGATCAGTTGTTGCAAAGTCTAGAGCCGATTCCCAGGCAATAACTGTGTATCAGATTTTTGTAGTTCGGATAACAAGAATAATGGAATTTGTTAGACACCGTACGTTGCGAGCGCAGCTCACGCGGCTAAAAGTGCGCGCATTTCAACCTCTCGAACTCCCGCGGCGTCGATTAATGCGAACAATCACGGCTTTACACCATTCCGACCGCGCGGGCACCGCGTAAATACATTTCGCCGAACTATTGTCCCACCATTGTTCATTTTCTCATCGACGTGTTTTTTGATCCGTGCTGGATCGAGCCTCTCCAATAGCTGGGGAGAACCACGGCGACGGGCATTCTCCGTGCGATATCTTTTCATTTTCATATCTTTTTTCTTCCTTTTTTTTTATTAAAACTCCGCTGAACTATTTTCGCCGATGGCGCGGCGCACTGGTTTTGTGTGCTTCCGGAGTTCGGGGTCTGCTTGAACAGCTCGCTTGGAAAACCCGATAACGCCCGGGAAAAATGTTTTCCCTCCGGATTAATGTTCATTGATTCATGTTCCCGGCGAGAAAGCGCTCGAGCTTCGAGGAACCGAGATTTCGAGTTATCGCGGACCGTTTTGCGTTTCGGTACCAATTTTGAACTCGCCGCTTCAAGGAACAGTCTCGCGTTTTCCACTGAACGACGATTTCGCGAATTTTTCTGCGCACAGTCTGCAAAGTTTACGAACAAGCTGTGATTATTTCGCAATCGTGCTTCGAAGAACACGGCATACGTGTGCAGGTGAACTTCAATAAATTTAAAAACGCTTTAAAATTTACTTATGAAGGGTACAAGCATTCCCAGGATACAAATTGTATTATTTCGTACGCATCCTGTGTTGTCTATTCAACACAGATCAATTTTCATTGTGTAATTTTAAAGTGGCACGTTATTTCCATTTTTCAAATCTTGTTTCATTTTATGTAGAATTTACAGATCGAGTTCAGTGTCGCGTTTTATTTTTCACGTTACTTCCGCCAGCCCTTCGTTGCCAAAGGATTTTTTCATTCCAATTTTGCAGTTTCTTCAATTGCAGTAATGTCGTGTATTTTTCAAATCGTTCTGACAGTGCACACATTTTGTTTAGGCTTAAAAATAATTGATTTATGGATGATTATATTGATTACACTGTTGCAAATGGCCGAAAAAGAACGTTAGGTGATACCCTGTGCATTGTGAAATACATCAAGCGCGAATAATACTTTTGTTCTTTGTGCAATCCATACCTGCATAAAATGCATAATACTTGCATAAAATGCAAATGCATATTTCACCGAAAAGGAGGTCAACGCATCGTTTTGTTTTTCGCAATACTATATCCGCGGTCTAATTACGGAAATGAATATTTTACATCAAGCGAACGAGTAACTCTCGCATTATTTTTCGCTTCGAAAGAGTAATATAATGAAGCACGAGATAATGTTAGGTTGTTGCAATTGAAATGACCGTTTTTCACATTTAAAACTTTCCGCCTTTGTAGTTTAGTTTTGCCGCGACAGATGGCGTGGAAGTGGTACAATTTGAAAAGTACATATTTCAGACATGAATTTGTGGGTATAAGATTATTGATATTGTTCGGAGTATATGATTCAAAATCGATTTTCGACCTGTCATCTACCGATTTACATTTTTTCAAGCACCTAGATGGCTTTCTGAATAGAAAAATATTCGAAGAAGACTGTGCTGTAAAAACTGCATTTGATAACTTTATTGCCTCACGTTTATTAGATTTCTACTAGGAAGGCATTCAGACATTTGTATCGCGATAGAAGAAATGGATTGATGTCGATGGAAATAATTTCGAATAATGGAATATGAATAAATCTTTCAAAATTAAAGTTTATGTTAAAGATTCAAAACGGCCATTTCATTTTCAACAACCTAATCAGTCGATAAATTATACAAGAAATTAAGTAACACAAAATTAATTATGTAAGAACCATAATCTCTCGAAAATTCACAGAAATGTAACGTTCAAGCATTTTTTGGATCGACCGTATAAAGTACGTAAGCATTTCCGACATAAACTCCGTCTTCCAATTACGCGGCTGACAAGAACCAGTGACCGAGCAAATTTTTGTAACGATTCCAGCCGCGGAGTCGACCGTCCAAACGGGTCGCTGAAAAACCGTGCGGCGTGGAACCGCGGGGTAACCCGAAATCCTTGTTAATCGGCGAAAAGTTTCGCTAAACAAATTTGCAGGAGCGTACCCGCGCCGGCAAGCAAACCCCTCATTTGTTCCTGCTAGCCCAATTACCGTTTCCAGCAATCCTGGTCTCTTGTACCAAGAAGACCATTTCGGCGTGGCTTTCCGCCCCAGCTCCGGTTCTGGCTTGCAAGAAATCCGGCTCACATACTCGCCTCGGCTACGTTCAACCAGCGCAGCGTGACCAGAAAAACCAGCGCTGGTCGCAAGAAACGGGCGGAGACCGTGTGTCCTGGGCGTAGCGGATCGGTTTTCCGCGGTTTTCCGTTTCCCCTGAATATCAGACGTCTACTTTGCCATGCGTAGCGCGCGCACGGCAATCCTCTCTCTCTCTCTCTCTCTTTTCTCCTCTCGCACGCGAGAGGGTCCTTGCGCCGAAAAATTTCTCCGCAAGCACGACCATGCGGAAAATCGAACCGGAATCCCGCGGACTCGCACAATCTACAGCTCAAATGGCCCGGAACGATGGAAATTTTCGCGGTTATTGATTTCCCCGGGTACAGGTGCGCGAGTGTACACGTAATCTGGAAAGAGGGGGGCGAGCTCTGTCGAGGGGGTAGCTGGGGGATACTGTGAAAAAAGGGGCCGACGAAAACAAGATGGAAAGAAAAATTCAAAAATGCAATTTTATCATCCGCCCCATCCTGTGCTTCTCTCCTCTTTATCCTTTACCGCGTCGGTTGGCTTCTCCCTCGCCCCGTCTGCAATTATTGACGCACGAGGGAACGATGACGGATAGACGACAAAATGTCGGCCGTTCCCGAACGAGGGAAAAATCGGTTCTTTATTTATGGTACGGCGAGACGAAGCACGGAGACGGAAAAGTCGCAACGGCCGACAGATTGTGTTCTCAAATGGGATGCGAAGCGGATACATAATTGAACAATGGCTCCGTTCACCCCGGCGTTTTCATAAACATTTTTTTCTCCGGCGGGTGAAGCTTCCACGGACAATGGACGGGGACAGTTCTGTTTGTAGCATTCTGCTGTGTAGACCGGATAGCGTAGTTTATGCTAAGTGGATAGAATCTGGAATGCAAGTTGCAAATAAGGGCGCGGGTATTAGTTTTCCTGGAAACTGAACAATTAGGAGTCTGCACGCTTCATTGTTTCTTGGAGCTTGCTTGGCATAAAACGATACATATTATACAATTTTGTCAACGTTCGTTCCCATTAACGATTTTCAAATGTTGCAAAGAGAATGACATATGCACTGTCGAAGCAGTAATGTAATAAATTAGACTAGGAATTTGTATACAGAATAAAACTTCGCTACTTTCTCTACAAGACATAGGGTAACTGCACCAGTGAATGAACGGGCACCAGTAAATGAACGCTTTTGTATATTTCAACAAATTTTAACCCGGACGGCATACTAGCGATAAAATTGTGATTAAAGAGTTAAATAAATAGGAGAATATTGTTTAGTAATTTTGTTCATTGATTGGACTAGCATTATTCAATTACTAGAATGTAGTGTTCATTGACTGGTATTTTTCATATTTTTGATTTAACGTTTAATAAAGAAGAATAATAATAATTTCATTGTATTTGTGTTCATTTATTTTTGACAAATGAAGTATAGGGAGCTATTTGGCACATATGAGATTCCTTTAATTCACATAGTTTTTTTTTAAATAAAATATTTTCCTGAACAATTTCTTAAATGTTCATTCACTGGTGCAGTTACCCTACATAGAATCGAGTAAATTGTTTTTCTTAATAATTTCAATGAGTTGATAATACAATTCTTTCGTCTTTGATCTACTCTTGTTTCTAGTGTGTAATAATGGAATTAATTGAATTCAATGTAAAATTTCCACGGCGATTCTGACGTCACAGGATGATTCGAGTAGTTCGCCGTTGAATAGTGGGTTACATCGGCGCAACGGTTCCTGTGTAGTAATCCCGGTGGTTCTTGAGCGCGGTAAAACGTGTTTCTCGATTCGATTGCGATCCACTCTCGAAATTAAGGCAATGCGTTCGGCTTTGCTCGGGTTTTCAATTTTTATTCAGCCCGGTGTTTCCGCGGGGATTTGAATTACACGATCGAAGCCGCGTAATCTGCTAGCAACGCGAGCTATCGCGATGAAAATTAATTCGCGGCAATTCATCGGAGATTCCCTGATCCCCTGATCAAACAATCCTGCGGAATATTGGGAGTTTCGAGCGGTGATTTTTAAAAATCCCATTCGTTCCGGACACCGCGTGCGATTCGATTCGTCGAAAAATGCCGGAATTTCCTGGCGAATAGGTGCATATCGAAACCTACTTTACCACGTTGAATGACAAGTACGGTTCCCCTCCGATTTCCACTTCGATCGGAAATTTTCACTCTACGCATTTAAAAACACGAACTTTTCAAAATACAACCGGAAGATAATATTTTTCTATGGGGTCTTGCGTTACGTTCTGTCTCCGCTATTATTACACGGTATTGACCAACGCAAATCTACCATGTATATTTCAATAGTTACCGTTCGTAAATGGTAATGGTAAATACAAAACTGTTTTTTTGCTTCCCGAAAACATTCCGGAGTTATTCAACGACCAACAACGGATGAACGAACGTTATTTGTGTCTCGTTTGTTTAACAAAACAGCCGATTAACATGCCGAGTTAATCAACATTTACTAGACGATGTTTCCGATTAAAATCACACTAAATACGATATACGAGATCAATAATTTACCCGTGTGACGAAGACAGACGCCGTTGCTGAGGGAAGTTGGCATTACTACATATAGCGTACTGTCATCAATTAAACGAAGTTATACAACATTTCAAACTGATCGATAGGTCAGTTTTGATTTGACAGCCACGTGAAACGTATTTGGTGTTTTTCAATGCAATCACAACAACGCACAATCTCCCCCGTCCCCCCAAAAAAATTCTCACACATCCCCAGAAAAAGAATTTCGAAATTCTTGAAAACTTTTTAAAATAGAAGGTTTCGATACGTGATCTCTCCTCTACTGTAATCATTAAGGGATGAAATAACATTCGATGTAGTTCCTGTTTCCTGCAATCGATGCAGACAATTTTTATTTCGCATAAAGATCCGCTGGTTCTAAATTTCCATTACTGGCAAAGATAACAAAATTTAAAGGTCACGCCTGTTCCTTCGCAATTGCTACCAATAACGATTAAAAAGAAATTATTCACGCATTAGCTAGTAAACTAATCCCTCCAACGCCTCAAAAAAGCTCAAACTGTCAAGTTCAATTTTGAAAAATTTATTGATTTTTAAAAGGTGTACGAATACATTGTACACCCGCTGCAAATGCATTTCACCGAAGTATTTTCCCCGCCATCTCTGTGCCTAGCATGGAAGATCAAGAGAAACGCGAGCCCCTGGAATTTCGCTGGCCTTAATTATTTAATTACCGGTGTATCGACGAGGATGATTCGGAAGTATGTGGAGGGTGACAAAAACGCGTAAAACGATCGCAGCTCTCGAGTGGTATCGGTCGATAATTGGCACGAAGAGTAAGAAGCCACTGAGTCCGAAAGAAAGCGTGTCGCCAATGAGAGCTTCTTCATTCTTGTCTTCTCTATCTCGACGCGCGCGTAGTCGTCCCGGAGAAAATCGCTCGGCGTACCAATTAAAACGCCACGAGGAGCCTGCCGCGCCCGCCAAGAGAGACAAAAGAGCGAAGTTTCGCAAATTGCTTTTGGCCGCACCGCGGAAAAAGCTCTCGAGTTTCCTCGCGGACTCGACCTTCTCTTCGATTGTCATGTTTCACTCTCTGTAGGAGAATAATGGCTCCCCCGGGGCTTGAACAGCTAAAATTAATATTTGAAAGAAGCCTTAATTTTACGTACTACGATAACGGGAAATCCGAGTACCGCGGTCAAAGAATGTACGAGCTGTGGACTTGAAGATACGCAGGAATTATTAATAACAATTATTTGTCTAACTCTTCGCGAAAGTTCACATTGTCACGAGAGATCGTCGTGTCTATCGTTTGAAACCGTGCCGCAGTATTTTTATGCATTTTAAATTAAACCTTCCTTTCATGCAATCCCGAAAACGGTGCTTTTACACGAATGCCATTTTTGTATCAAAATAATTCCTTTAGTGGTGAAGTTTAAAACGTAGATGCTGATTAGTTTCGTTGTTGAATAGTTTTTAAAACCGCCTCTTTTTGTCTGGAATCGTCTGCACCGACAGTTCATATGCGGCGCGGATGTTGATAATCTTATCAGCTTTTTGTGAAGCTTTTTGTGTATAATTGGAAACTTTTCCGAACCGCAACTTTTCATTTCGTTTGGGCGAATGGAAAGAGGATTGTGTGTAATATCGGCAAATCGGATTAAATGATGAGAATATATGTGTGTTTAAACTCGCGGTGTTGAACAATGGTAAATGCTTGAATTATAATTAATGGAAATTAATGATTCAGGCGTGTGTCGGATCGAGAAGCATTTCAATTTCGAATTAATGTGTCGAATTCGATTTTCCTTCTCTTTAACGCTAAACCTATCGAGTTCCAAAAGTAGCCGATAGATCGTGCCTTATAAAACTAACAACATTAAATTTATTTGAACTTCGCGTTGTTCATATTAAAATACATGCGCTATTAAATGTATTGATTTAATCATTTACTACGAAAGCGTCTTTACAATTTCAATAATAGTCAAATAAAAAATCTAAAGTGGGTCATTCGCCTCTCGTTGTAGGTTCAGTGTTAAAGTTTCTCTTCTCACGCGATACTGCTTTGGTAAAAAATTGACTTGTAACATTATTTAGATAATAACAATCTATATTTGAAAATTGTATGTTATTTTCCAAAATTCTTGTTTCTTTTTTCTTACAGACGCAATTTCAAAATTAATCTTGAAAATGGTGCAAATCAGCACCGAAACGTCGATTTATTTGATTATTAGCAAAATTGCTTAGTTAATTAATTAATTAAATATTTTTATGTTTATTGTATTTAATGATCGAACCGTAGCGCCGAAACCATTTATTAATTGTTTATAACAATCTATGATGCGAATTACCACTGGGCAGAAAAATAGTGTTCCATTTTCCACAGGTCCGCAGAAATATTTTATTCGAATTTTTAAATCTAGTAGGCGCTTATTAACTGGATGATGATATTTCGAAGTTGGCATCTTAGGCGAGTTAAGGAGCAGAATGAGCACCAAGTCGAACGGAACAAGAAGTTAAGCTTCCGATTCTGTACTTCACTATATTAATACATTGCACACGACCGATCGACTCCGCAATTTTCCACCGTTCCGAGCGATTTAATTAACTAACTCGTGGAACCGTGTAAGACAGAAGCACGGGAAACTGTCGCGAACAATGGCGGCGCGTGATCGAAAGCGACTTTAAATCAAATCCCGGTTGGGAGGTCTAGCAGGTTGATGGTAAGTTTCGCAAAGACGAAGGCAGCTTGCCAGGCTCCATCGAAAGGAAACGATGATCATCCACAGTTTCTTCGATAGTATCGATACGCTGCTGCATGGGAAGATGGCGAAGGAAGTGAAAGCGGGGCAGTAGCATATGAAAACGACGACGAGAGGGAGACAGGATGTTTCGACAGACCTGGGCCAGATTCTGAATCAAATTTCGACGGCTTGACGAGGACGGCAGCTTGCCAACCGAGTCATTAAGGACATGTTCTCTTATTTACACATTCAGTTTCTACGATTGTGGAAGAATTGTTGTGAAATACCTCGTAAAAGTTTGAGAACGCAAAGGAACAATGAAAGCTCGAATTCGTTGATTTGAAGATTCGCTACCAAGGATGTTCGGGGGAAGTACAGTTGGAATCGCAACCCAGATGGCGGTTTGTATATTTAATGAGGGGTTGAAACCCCTCTTAGACACGATGAGAGTTATGGGCTGAACCATTAGGACGCAGACCCATTCGTAAATTCTGCAAAGAAACGGAGAGCAGGTCAACCGTCCGATGTCTCTCAGGGGCCACAGCTTCCAAAAAAATTGAGCAGACGCTGGATGAAACATCAAAAGAGCCAATCATTGCTGATTAAATACATGTACAATTTTTTATTCACGTTATTAGATATAATTACATCTCGTCGAAGTGAAAGAAGGGTCTCTAAATATTTTTAAAAAATCAAATGACGCAATATTTTCTTCTATTTAAAAAGAAGTTTCACTTCGAAAAGAAGAGTCTCCAAATTATTTGGAAGATGGAAACGTTCCACTACGAGGAAACAGTAATTCCTCGATGCAAGTTCTGTTCGCCGTATGAAAATGATCTTCCGAGAGCTCCCCAGATCGTAGATAATGAAAGTGGGACACGCCGGGTGCTCACTGAATCGTTGATGTTAATTCCGTTATGTTCTCCAGTCTCCTTTTAACCCTTCGCGAATTAATGCTGTCCGGGGAAAGTATTGCACCGGATGAAACCACGAAGCCGCGTGCCGGCGAAGTATGTAAATTAATCTATGAATTTTTTCGACCTAATAAGGAAAATCCACTATCAGGATCATAGACCGTAGACAACAATGATGGGCGTCGAGGTCGATGAGTCTGAACGGATGAATCGCAGAAGATTAACGCGGATAATTATCCCGGTAGAAAATATAGAATTTGTATGGAAAATTCATCGAGAAACTACCAGACGATGATATCGGTTAAATTTTATAGAATACATCTTAATTAATCAATTATTAGATGATTGCATAAGTCCGTGCTGAATTTGAAAATAAAATTCAATGGCCAAATTTTAAGGAATACAAATTTATTAATCAATTATAAAGTCACTATTGTTTTCTAATTGCAAAAAGTTTAACCATTTTTCTTTAAAATCTTTAAAATTTAACCATTGTATTTGATTTTCAAATCGGGCACGAACTTATGCAGTGATCTGATATATGGTCGCCATTCTTTTCTACAATTAGATTATATCTGGTATCAACAGGGTATTTATGATTCGAGAAAATTAGTTCAAGGCCACCGACGATCTGAATTTCTTGTTTACGATAAGGCGTCCTATATGATTATTCGTCTGAAGCCTACAAAAATACAGAAGAATGGTTTGGAATATAAAAATATCCTTAAAGGGACGAGGCAGTAGCCGACGAACGTTAGCCTGAAATTTATGGTTCATTAGAAAAGGGTAGTTGACGGGGATGAAAGGTATAAACCGTACCGGAAAAGGGATCCTTCGGGGGGTAACGAGCCGGTAAAACTTAAATTAAAAATACAGGTATGATATGGGATACTCGTCGAAGAAAATCCTATTAACAAAATAATATAAAAAGGAATAGTACATAAATCGTGGAGAGACGACGAAAAAATATAAAAATTCTTTCATACGCATACGACGACTCTTACTTGGAATGAAAGGTTCGTAAAAAAGAAATTCCCTCCGTAGATCTTACAATCTTCATTTCAAAAGCAATTTCATCCCTTATTTTCTCACCAAAAAAAACGTGATTTTCTAAAGTTTTATGTAAGTAGATTTTATATACTGCGGAAGATTGTAGCGAGGCAACAACGCGGGGATATTGTACTGAGATTTACGGTTCACCTAACGAGGGTTCTTTCACCCTAATACCTGCATAATTTATTAATTGACATTCACGCGAAATAACTTCGCACCTTTCCGTGTCAGTGCGCTGGTTATATAAAGATGCATTTTGTTATTTACAGTAATTTTATAGTCTTCTCATAGTAAAGGTAAATTTTGTATCCACGAATTTAACAGGATGCTAATTTATTCTTTGATTTACTGATTTTCATTTCCCGATATAAAGTTATGCAATAACACGTAACAGAACAATTTTCAGAACGAACGTACATACATCGTATGCACGGTAAAATAGAAAGGCTAAATTGTATTGTTATTTTTAGCTAAATAATTGGTGGAAGTAATTACGATGTTATCTTTTAATCATGTGAATGTTTCAGTCTCCTACGAAATTGCATATTGAATATGTATCCAACAAAATTTTTACAGAACTTCCAGTTTATATAACAAGAGTGGTTACAACATGCTACTTGCATAACCGACATGCAAATTTCTAATTTGAAGAAAGGTTAGTTGCGAAAATACATATAATCAAACTGAAACTGCAAACGAGAGTGGTGAGACGAAAATCAAAATATTCATTATTTTCAACCTGTTAATCACGTTAAGAAAGAAAATAATTATATATTTCACTCCAGTTTCTTACAAGTCAGGTAGACAATTTTTATTCTGCATAAAGATCAGGTGTCTATTGATCCTATTATTGCAAAAAATTAATTTTCAGTATAGCTGAACTTTTATTGGAAAATTGATGATTGTAACGCAAGTTCGTAAATTTATCCACGTGGCTGTAATAATTGGATCAGCTCCTGTAGCTCGTGTTACAAACTGTGATGGCTCCCATGCGACCTTAAATATGAGAAACCAAGATGAATCTCGTACAAGATTCCAACTGTTTAATCAAAATGGATAATAGAACAGGAGGAACAAGTATATTGAACCCACTTTACACACGGGATAGGTTCGTAAATCCTGCAACAGGGGCTTCAATTCTCCGAGCGCAAACTCAGGTAGGTACGAGGATTCCAAGCGATTGAGTCGCGAGTTCAGTTCTTCGATTGATCCCGGCGCGTCGTCTATCCTCGGCCAGCTAGCAAAAACACCTTTAAGCGAACCTTAAAACCTCCCAGACACGGGGGAACGGTGGAGGTTCCAGGAGACTAACGGTAATTTCGCGAAGCAAAGACTGCGAAGTTCGCCGGAAAGGAGATCTCCCGGGACAGAGAAATTCTTAGGCGGATGGAGTCCCGCATAGCTCGGCTTCCGATGATTCTTTTAAACTTTTTCTCGTTTTCCTGATGCGAGGCTGCTTTTCCAGATCCCCGGCACGTCGTGTTGCCATTGCGTCGCGTCGTCGTCGGGCCGAGTCGAGCCGAGGTGGGTCCCGAGCAACGCCGCGTGCGCTGGATCGCTTCTCCGACGGAATCACGAACGTGGGAATTGCGCCGCGAGATTTGCATCGCATCGCCGATAATGCGAAAGCCTCTCGCTTTTGTTTCCACAGATGAAACGCTGCTTTCCTTACTCGTTGCGCCGTGCAACTTTAACGTTACTACCCCAATCTTCTACTTTCGGAAACTTCTGCTTCCCATTCAGACTATTTCACCGACGAGAAAGGTAAATGCACCTATTCGCGACCGACCTCTTATTGCCGGCGAACCTTCTCGTTCCTGTTTGTTGGAGACACTGCTCGGTCAAATTTGCGAACACTCGATGTTTAACTCTTTCCCTGCCGAACAATGATACATCGTTCACTGCATTTCCCAAAGGTGACTGCTCTAGTTTATTAATTTTCAAAAGGTCGAACCTGATCTGTTGCGTGGTCTGTTAGCAAAGTTAATTTAAAGAGAACTATGTAATAAGCAAAAATCGCTGAATTAAAATTCAATTCGCTTCCCCACCCTGTTTATTTCCATCTATTCCCAAAATCGAACCATTTTTTTGGCGATCGTTGATTTTCAGCATCAGATGAACTTACAATTGCAGGAAACAGCTACTTTGAAGAGCTTCAAGAAACGGACTTTCGAGATGGTACAAAAACACTGGAAAATCGCTGGATGAAGTGCATTGAAGTTCAAGGACACTATATCGAAAAATATCAACAATTTAATCTTCAAACCGCATGTTTTTATTTTAAGACCGCGAACGTTTCAAACTGCCTGCGTATTTTCCATAAAAATGAACATGCAAAAGAACCGTGTAAATCTCAGATAGCAGCCGCCACGGGTCCTCCGGTTTTTCTCCGTTGACTCCGTCGACTCTCCCAGCCAAAATCCTTTTAATTAAGGACTTAAACCTTTACAGCGTCGCAGGGCGCCATCCGCGTGAAGCTAAAACCTCCGTAATCCTCTTGTAATTGAAAACCCGAGTAGCTCCATTCAACGGTGCGTTATTCCAATGAGAACAACTAATATGCATACGAAGCGTCCCGAATGGTGATCGATCGGCTATGGGTAAGACTCGATGGGCTATCCCCGATCGTTGTTGCTCCCTTGACACACGATGCATTCAACAGATACAATCCGCGTCGGTAATATTCGAGAGATAGAGAGAGCGCTGGTTGCGGTCCGCGTGCGGCCCGCCCGCGTATCTAAGGGTGCACACGTCACCCGTGGAACGCGTTTAGGATGCAGCCGCGAATTAAACTGATTTACAGCCGGCGTAATGGTGAATTTTACGCGAGCATAAACTCGAAGGCCCCCGTTCAAGCAGGACGATCATGTTTAAACCGCGCTTTACGCGACGAATATCGTAAAGCCGGGTCCTGGGGGCCCGACGAAGAAAGAACAGCGCGTCGGATGGCCGATCATAAATCTAGGATGGAGATCGCGAACGGTGTTAAAGCTCCAGGGGAAAATGGGTCGCCGAAAGGGGGACGTTCTTCTTCGTAAATTGCCGCTCGATCAACTTTGATGCGAGCTTCGGTAATGGGGATCGATTTAGTATCGTTTCGTTCCACACCACGCTGCCAGTCCGCTCGTTAACATTACTTTCATATTCCATTATCGCGATCAACCCGGAACGACGTCAGATTCTTCGAAAAATGTGCAACACTTTCGGCGAATGTGTACACACAGTCTCCACGGATCACTACGGTACTTCGTGTTCATTCGGGTTTGATCATGCAGCGTTTCAGAATACGTGCAGCATGTCCGATACTAAATAAGTTCTTATGTAGATTTCCGACGATTACCGGACGATAAGAACGTCTGGAATAGGGTAATGTCCTTTTATGGTTATTTTAAGCAGCGTTCGAGCCGTGTATCGAGCCTTAATAGACAGCGTTTACGGTATAGTAGATGAGGGCAGTGGATTCATGTATTTGGTTTTTTTTTTTATTAGAAAATCTCATATGCGGTTTATTTGAAAATAATTGTAATGCAATACATAGAATACAGTATATACAGGGTGTTCGACTACAGGTGGGAGAAAATTTAAGGGTTGGTTCTTAACGATGATATAAGACGAAAATGCAGAATAAAAAAATTGCGATTTCGGCTTCATTATTTAGCTATTAACAACGCGACAGTCACGAAATCGAGTAACAGATGCATGCATAACTTGGTTCTCATTTGGGGCCCTAGCGAGGTGAAAATGTTTAACAAATCGTTGGACAACATTGAACTCTTTGACGTACACAACGTACACTTTTGTTAGACGTGTTGTTGATTTTTAATTGTTAATAGCTACACAACGAAGCCGAAATCGCAATTTTTTATTCTTCATTTTCGTCTTATATCATCGTTAAGAACCACCCCTTCAAATTTCTCCCACCTGTAGTCGAACACCCTGTATAGAATACAATAATTGGTCGCGTCTTTGAAATTTCGCGTGATGGGGTGCGAAACTGTCAGGGAGGCTCGTCTTGTCGTGTTTATAAGTGGTTAGGTGGTCGTCGTTTTGCTGTTCTGTCGTCGGCGGCGCAGCATCCGGGTGTTTTATGGTGGAGTCGTCAAGCGACGGTGGCTATAAAGAATTAACGAAATTTCGGAACCGGCCTGCACGGATATCGCGCTTGCTACGAGTAAATTTTGTGTATCATTATGTATGGAAAATGTACAGGGTGTAAAGAAATGTTTGGTCCTGGCTGCCATAGCGGTATTCAATATCTTCGGATCGGTGAAGATCTGTGAAAAAAAGTTGCCGCAAAGTTGTCCTTGACCTTGAATTTCAAGAGCAAATTTTTGTGTTATTGTATTGTATTCTACGCATCATGGGGACAAAAAGTGTGAAGGAACCATGGATCAAAACTCACCCATGGTTTCTTGACACTTTTTGTCCCCATGATGCGTAGAATACAATGCAATAACACAAAAATTTGCTCTTGAAATTCGAGGTCAAGGACAACTTTGCGGCAACTTTTTTCACAGATCTTCACCGATCCGAAGATGTAAAATACGCCTACGGCAGCCAGGACCAAATATTCCTTTCCACCCTGTACAAGATCACAGAAGTTACACGAGACAGTGCCACAAAACACTACTGTAAAAATCTGTTTATGACTTTGACAACCGAAGAACATTCTGCCTGGTACCTCTCTGTGACATTGTATAAAATCGTAATTTATCGATGAATAAACGTTGGATTGAAACTCCTGTTCAAAGAATTGTACATAAATACATTGTCGCGCTGGATTCTTTGGGGAGGTAGAACGTGACTGGCTCGCCGTAAAAGCGTCCATTTTACTGCGTTTTAATCAGTGGTGGCCGCCGTCACCTGGCATTTATAGGAACTTTTAGAGTGCCGCTATTCATCAGATTTCTAGCTAGCTGGTCATTCTCGCTAAGACACTGTGCGCCGCGCAGCCTCCATAAACGCGACGCGCGCGTGGTAATACGGTATAAGTAAAGGAGGGGACGGTAAAAGCTTTTATTAAAGAGAAAACCTAGAAATTCTCGGATGAAACCAAGTAGCGTCGCGACCGGGTCGTGTTTCCCTACGTAACCGGTGAAAGCTTCGTCCAACGTGTACAATGTTCCCGGTGTGTCCCCATTCATCCGAAAGGTGTATCCCACCCTGTACAGAGACAAAAAGATCGTGGAGGGTGTTAGTCGTACGGGGGGTCCTCGCGGGACATTTAGCGGGGCAGTGTGCCAGACATTATTAAAATAGAGCGGCAGCGGTCGTTCTCGAAGACGGAACGAAAGAGAAAGGGTGTTCGAAGGGTGCGAAGCGCCAGCAACGAAGGACAGTGTGCAAGAAGGTCGAGGAGTATCAATGGGACGCCGCTTGAAGGGTTCTTCGCCCTTCCGTTCCCTCCCTACAGCTTCCTACAGCTTGCCAGCCACCCTCCAGGGTCTCCAGAGCCTCCAGAGCCACCTCCTGTCCACCACCCTTCGCAGGCGCAGCCGCCCCTGCGCGGACCAAACGAAATTCACCAGGCTTACATTAGCCCGGGGGTTGGCTGCAGCTTTGGGGATTGGTCGAGCCCCAGCTCGCCCTCTCGTTCCTTCTTTTACATAGACAGTGGCCCCTCTCCCTTCGGCTCTCACTGCCCCTGTTGCCAAGTTTCGGCTCTCACCTGTTCTCTTTTTGCCGGCCGGATTCGAGCCCTCCATGTACACGGTGTAAAACAATTATTGGCCGCCGATCTACGAGCTGCTACCGTTTCTTTGGGCTGATGAACATTTGTCGAGCTGGCTTGCCGCGTTAGGCGTTGCTCACGGCTTGCAGATCCACGTTTAGGTTCGAAATGAACAGTTGTCTTTCCGTTTTCGAACAATTCGTTAAATTTACTAATTAAAGACACGCGATGTTAAAGAGGTTTCTTTCCAATTTACCTTGCAGAATACTGAAGTTCCGACAACTCTGTAATATAGATTGACGAACAGATCGCGAAGAACGCAGCAGTTCTAAAACAATTCGAACCGCTTCACAATTTTCTCTAGTTTCCAGCCTCGTGCCGCCCGATTCGATGGTTTCGATCGCTGGTTCCTAGTTCGAGCTTGTAACGAGTACCGGTGTTTGCAGAGTCTCGCGGGGCGCGGCGAGGTATAACCGGTCGCGGGAAACGCGTGTTCCAGGCCCGCTAGCTGTCGAGACACCTTGTCAAACAGGGCAACCGTTTGGCGGGGGAGAATCGAGGGTTTAACAGGGATTTTCCTTATTCCGAGGGATTAGGTTTCCTCGCGAAATTCGAGACACGATCTTCGCCACGGGAGCAGGGACGAGGGACGTCTGCGGCGAACTCTGGTCACTGAGGGTAGTTTCACGTCGGACAATCCGGTCCGGCTCCAGTCGTACAATAAAAGCTTCGCCGGGGTTTTATCGTTCTGCTGGGAGTCGAGTAAATATCCTGTCGAATTTTCTGCCGCGTCGGGAGCTTCGAAACGTCCAGTATGCACATCTTCACATCGCTAGCAGGCTGCTCACCCTAACGGCTACTGCAACCCGACTTTGTCAAGCAAATAATTAACCTTTTTCTCGGAAATTGGCCCATCCCCCGATATAAGCTGGCCGGCCAGCAGCGTTTCCACTCGTCACACTTGACACTTTCATACCTTCACGGTTCGACTGATTCTTTGAACCGATTAACCCTTGAAGCTGCTCACTGTCTGTGGCAAACCTACCCCCCGCGCATGGGCCGTATAAATAGGATGTTTAACTCCTAAGTAGTTCCTATATTCACTATATCGTTGTACTCGTTGAAGCAACTACATAACAGGTCACTAGACTACGGATCTTTATGCATTTATAGTGGAATCGAGCTATCTTAAAAATTGAAGATGTCAATATATGATCGCTCCTCTATCAAAATCATTAAGGGAAGAAACAACATTCAATTGGATTTCTATATCTTGCAATCGATGCAGACAATTTTTATTTTGCATAAAGATCCGCAGTCTACTGATCACACACACTTTAAATTAGAATAACTTCTTCTTGAATGCACAGAACGACTTCAATTTCTCTGTAAGGCCAGAACTTATGCATTTATGGCTTATAAAAAGTATCAAAAAATGCGGGAATATCAGATTCAACGAATTTTGTTACGATTACTATTTAATTTGGATCTACAAATGAAATTTTATTTGGTACCACTTTCTTCAAATTTGTCTACAAAAATTGAAAATTGCATAAACATCTGCAGTTTAGTGATCAGTTGTGCTTGCATATTAACTACTGCACGTTAACCCTGTGGGTGTTGGCGTGCATTTCAAGAAAATTGTAAATGATGCAGTTTTCATGATGCGCACACATTAAATAAGTGTTGTGGGCACCGCAGCAGCACCGAACGCGTGAAATAAACGCGAACAGCGTCTTATCAGTCGTGCCCCACATGCGTCAAAGCGGAATTAGATCGCTGACAGGCGTATTGCCTGCGTTACTTCCGCAGGGTTCGGTAGATAGCTGAGCAGCGTGCGATAAAGTTGTGGATGTCTCCCGGGAGCCTGATATCTTGAAGATCAATCGAGAGACGTTAAACAACTGTCCCAAAAGCGTGACAGTAAGCAGACAAGGCGGAGCTACGAGACCACGATATTTCAAATTTTTTCAAGGCGACAGCACCGGGAGTGGAGTATATTTATACTCGGCAGGTTCGCAGACGTTTCCCGCGAGACACTGCTCGAGAGAAAGTTCGGGATGCACGCGCTCAAGACGCGGAAAATGCTAAGCCAACAGATCCGGGGCTGCACGCAGCCGGACGAGAACACTCGAGCGAGCTCCAGCCCGAGCGTAATGCACTTCTCGAGGATATGACGCGGTTGTTCCTTATTCCGCAACGTTACGTCGCGTCTCGAATCGCGGATCCTTTCCTAGACCACGATTAAATGGATGTTACGCGATGATACTGCGAGACCTGCCCCCTCCCCGGAAAAACCAATTTGTTTACTTTAACCCCTTTGCCTCTCTTCCCTGCGTCTCATTGATTTTGCAACTAACGACAGGGCACATATAAGCTGCACAAGCAGATTATGATAAAGTTCACGCGAGTGATACTGCGTAAAAAATATATGGAATATTAATTTTTGTGTGCAAACAACCCTGAAGGTTATAGGCTTCGAATAGGGGATTAAATAACGTAACAATCTGAATTTTCTCTGCAAGTATTATTCCTCTAGACATTTTACGAAAATCGAATAACATAAAATCATACTTTTAATGGAAACTCTTTGGAGATCTAAAACCAATTCGTATTGTACAAAATTCTATGAAACTTTCTAAATATTATAGTGTTTTTGAAATGTTTCGTAATTCATGAATGCATAAAGATCCGCAGTCTAATTATTCCTGTCTGAAAATAAATTGCTTAAAAATAAGAGATGTCTACTGATAAACTTCTACACACTTGAATGGACAAGAAAAAGAAATTAAAAAATACTAGATTAATAATAACAACGTACAGTACTATTTGAGCATAAAAATAACTGCAGGCATAAGATAAATGTGATTTTCTTTTTAAATTATTGTGGACCGAAAATGCATATTGTGTTGCAGCTGTGAACAAACGTAATACGAGGAGATGCAAGATAAAAAAACACAGAATGCGGTGAAGGATGTAGAGTTGCAATGAAAAATGCCACGGAAGGAAACATTCGAATCCCGTGCGGCGAATAGTATCGATCATCGACAAAGGCTCGGTCGCTACCGAGCATTATCGGAACAGTGTATTCATTAGTCAGCCAGTTCATTACCCGGTCCATTCATGCTCGGCGTAGTAAGACGACGCTCTCGACAATGCGCGAGCTAGCCACCCCTGACGGATACTCGGCTATTGGGAAAACTGTCGTTCCATGACCTCCGAGGGGCCTCTTAACCCATGATCCGGTGACCTATCCCGTCCCGTCGGTACAACTGTGCAAAAACCCGCCCTCCCAGCCGCGGACGATAATTTAAAAGAAAGGGAAAACACCGGCTAGACCGATCGGTGGAAAACGATGTCCGACTGGGGAAAGACAAGTAGGCAAGAGGGTGAAGAAGAAGAATGGTGACGGAAAAACCGGGCGCAACCGACGTGCTTTCCCGAGGACGATACAAACTGTCGTTCAGAAGCGTTACACTTCCGAAGAATTAAACGATTCTCGACAAAATTTGTGAACCCATTGTTAGACTAAAACAGAATCGAGTAGATGAAATTCAAAGCTGTTGAACAAATTTTAAAAATTGAAAACGTCAATATATGTCACTTCTATTAAAATTATCAAGGGATTAAATAACATTCAATTCGGTTTCTATTTCTTGCAATCGTTGCAGAAAATGTTCATTTTGCACAAAGATTCGCAGTCTGCTTATCGTATTAGATGAATTTGTTGTATTTGATTTTATCTAAAAAGGCGTAACATTCGTATTCGTTGGACTCTTAATCCGACTCGTTGAAACACGGGGAGGGGTTGAACACCGCCGGTTGTAACAAAACCGATGAATGTCTTAATACTTCTGGACGTCAGTGTGCATACGAGTTCGAACAGAGAGAAACGAGAGAAGAGGAAGGGCGATCCGCGTGGAAGTTCGTAGATTGCCGAATCCCGACGTCGTTCTTGGATCGGCTTGCTCCGGCATTGCTCGTGGGTGGTCGGCTGTTGTTCGTCCCTCGGTTTCTGTACCCTGGCGCGCAGCAACCCCCGGCGAGCCCCGCACCAACCCCCGTGGACGGACCAACCACCCACTAAACCGAGCCACGGCGCCGCGACTACGCACTATTGATTCGCACGGAGCGTAGGAGGGGGTTGAGCCGAGCGGAGTCGAGCGGAGTCGAATTGAGTCGAGTCGAGTTGAGTCGAGTCGGAACGGGTCGGGTCGGGTCGCGAGGGCGGGTGGTGGGTTCGTTCGCAAGCAAGCAAGCTTGCCTGGCGGGTGAGAGTTGTCGGGTGGTCCAGGGACGGCGCTCACGGCTGGGTCACCCGGCGAGGGCTCAGGGAAAAACATCGAGCGGCCACGGCGCTGATCATCCTTCGACCCTCAACCCCCTTTGCAACCCGTCCACCACCCCCTGACCCCCATCCATACTGGATCGTCCAACCTATGCCGGTCGAAATTACGTTTCCGGGTATAAATTTTTATTGAACGTTTTCGTACGTGTAGCCGAGGGCCTCGCGGGACTGTTATTAATCCCCGTTGTCCCGTAAAACTCGGCGACTGTTGACCCGCGCGTCCCGTTTAATGTATTTCGTAAATACGCTTTTTGCGGCGCAACGGGATAGAGACACGAGCGGTCGCGCTGCTGTTGCAACGCTGTCGGAACGCGGCGCGGCGCATGAAAATTCCGAATGCATTTAAATCTCAATGCAGGATGAAGTACTCGCGGGGCGCGCGGATAGAGGAGCCGACCGCGTTCACCGCTGGGCAAATTGGATACGACCGAAGTACGGATCCGGGAATAATTGGGGTGCAAAAGGCTTCGACCGAGAAGGACCATCTTCCGCGCAGAACGATTCGTCGACTCGTTCGCGGTCGACGAACAGGCGACGAAGTCTCTTACACCTACCGGTTGCTAGGGTTGTCTTCCGCTAGACTAGACTGCCACGAATATTGCATTCGACGTGTCCTAACAATCTCAAAATCTAGCCGACACGGTCGATACGAATTACTCTGCTGGCCCGAAAAGTCTGCGTACACTCTTTCGAACGGAACGGCAATTTTAACTCGAAAATTAATCACTTTCTCCAACCTATCGTGGAATGTTTTTCCATTCCCTAGGATTTTTGAAATTTTATGGATATCAAATCTGTATAATACTTCATACAATACCTAGATGTGTAGCAATTGATTAGATACCGACATATTTAACCCTTTGCACTCGGAGCTGTTTTAACTGGAAAACTGAATATTTCTTCCGACCTAGAATATTTCCAATCTCTATGATTTTTGAAATTTTGTGGATACGAAATTGGTATAATACCTTATACAATACCTAGATGTTCAACAATGTAAACAATATTTTGAATAATGGTACTGTAATTTTTCTCTCTCTCAGAGGGGACAATTAAGTGCAGACAGTTAATAATTAATAATAAAATAAACATTATATGGAATTCATTTAGTGTTAATATCCTCTTCCTTTGAATATCTCGAAACAGGAAATATGTGACTTAGACCACATTCATAATTATAGGCGCATTTAATAACAGACGGACTAATATATCTACAAGACGTACCTACAAACATACGTTAAAAAAATGTGATAAATAAAGCTATGGATGGTCTTAAGCATGGCAAATTGCATATTTGTAAAATAGGTCCGCCATCGAAGCGTTAACACACTGTCCTTTTATTGTTACCAAGCTGTCGCACGGTTGGGAGGATCGAAACCACTCGTCAGAATTTTCATTAGCGATAACTATGTGAACATTAATACTGATTAAGTCTCGTTAGAGCGAAATTCATTATCCCGAAAATTTCACAATTACCGGGGCTAATCGTGCCAGCAACCGGTGTGGCCGAGATACATAGTTCCGCGAACATATTAATTCGCGTTTCCTTTCGGTGGAGGATCCCGTTTCGTCGTTGATCGAATATTTGGGTGTACGCGTATAAATCCGGACAATTTACGATACAATATACAGTTAAAGATAAAAGGGCCAGGGGAATTTACGGTTTATTGTCGAATCTTGTCCGTTTTATCCTGACGAACCATAAATTCTTTCATGCTTTCGTTTCCGCTTGGTTTTATGGATGCCTTTATACGCGCGTGTAACAAATTATTGTGTTCTACGCGATTCCGTTGTAACAGTCGTTCTCTTGGTCGCCTCTTCGTTTTAAACATGTCAGAACTATAAGGCAGTTTCTATTAGTACACAGATCTTATCAAACTTAGCTTGCAGTATCCGGTATACGCTGCACTTGCTTAATCTTGATATAGTTCATATTCATTCTACAATCTTATCTAAATTATTTTGTGTAGGTTTGCCGGTTGCTTTTATGTAACGTTCCTTGTTCGTATAGAACGCGGCGCAAGTGGTTATTATCCTTCCTTATCTACGAATAACGCACCGTCGATTATGTATTTTTGCTATTTAGTCTATTCATGAATTTCATACGCCACGCGTATGAAACAAGAATGAAAGGCTACATTGGTTAATCATCGTTTTCGAAAATATATTATTCAAATCCGATCGAGGGTAATTGAATGATAATCAATACACCGGCACACGATCGCGTCAATGTAATATTCATAAGTTGATCATAATTCGATGATTTCCAATCAGTATGCCGTATGAATACAAACTAATAAAGAGAAAATCGTGCGTATGCTAATTAATTATAAATAGGAAAACGCTTTAATTGAAATCCTGCGTTGCCCGAAATACCTTCCTAGAAAATGTTTGCCGCCGAAATTAAACATTCAGCTTCGGATGCTGTGCGTTCGTGTATGCCCAGCTACTCAAAAATAATATTGTAACATTTTTATTTCATGTAAAAAAACTGCTCTTTTTAAAACCCGTTTCAAAGCACGAATGTCGTGCATTAATCACCAAGTTGGGCAACTGTATATTAATTCACAGAAATAGATATTAAACACAATTTTATTTTTAATAGTAGAATTCTACTTTTTTTATATGGTTAAATTAAAAATTCACTAATTTGTACAAGGAAACATAAGTCTCTAAATATTTTTAGCGCAAACGGAAAGCGAAGCAGCATCTAGAAAGAGGAGAATATATTTTTACCGGAAGCAAGGGGTCGTAATGCAAATTTTTCGCGTAGGCAAACACGGAACGACCGAAAACACTTGTTTGTCCACTTGTTGGACTTTCCGAATCCGGTGTCTAGACAGTGAAATGACGTGGCACCGGTGCACCGACGTCGACTATTTTCGAACATCTTTTTCCCCCTCCACGGAATGTCTGAATTGTGTTCCCCTAAAAGATATCGTCCGAACAAGGAATCGATAAAGGCCCCGTATAGATCGACTCGCCCTCGCAAAAACGCATCGAGTGCTCTCGAAAGCTTCCTTCTCTTCGTCAATTTGCTGACCAGTCGGATCTGGGAGGTTCTAACGCACTCGAATGATGCCGGAATGCGTCTATTTGACTAACGTGAGCCACGATCAACGAACACGAATAGCAAAGATTTTCGGTACCCACTAGTTAGCATTACCCGATGGTTTTCCAACCTTGTGGCTGTCGCTCCACCAAAATTTTTAGAATTCGTCAATTTTATTTCTAAAAATTTCGTAAATAAACAAGATTTTTTATTTTTTTTTTGGCTCCGGTCACATCTGCATTCAAATATGGTTGACACATGTTCTCCAAAACGTATTCCATGAAAAAATATATAGCTCACGCAATTTTGATTATTTTTACTAGAATAAAATAACACATGTACTTCCAACATTAATACACACCTGTGCAAAATCCCACTACGGAAAGATTAATACTTTTTTTGAACAAAATTCCTAAATGTGCAACAGCGAAGTCGGAAGACAGAAAGCCCCTTAATCCTCGAAGTTTTTCAAAACATACACCATAAAAAAATATATAGCTCACGCAATTTTGATTATTTTTACTTGAAAAAAATCATACATGTACTTCCAACATTAATATACACCTGTGCAAAATCCCACTACGGAAAAATTAATCATTTTTTTTAACAAAATTCTTAAATGTACAACAGCGGAGTCGGATGACAGAAAGCCCCTTAATCCCCGAAGTTTTTCAAAACAAACTTCATGAAAAAATATATAGCTCACCCAATTTTGATTATTTTTACTTGAAAAGAATCACACATGTACTTCCAACATTAATATACACCTGTGCAAAATCCCACTACGGAAAGATTAATACTTTTTTTGAAAAAATTCCTAAATGTGCAACAGCGGAGTCGGAAGACAGAAAGCCCCTTAATCCTCAAAGTTTCTCAAAACATACTCCATAAAAAAATATATAGCTCACGCAATTTTGATTATTTTTACTCGAAAAAAATTACACATGCACTTCCAACATTAATATACACCTGTGCAAAATCCCACTACGGAAAGATTAATACTTTTTTTGAAAAAATTCCTAAATGTGCAACAGCGGAGTCGGAAGACAGAAAGCCCCTTAATCCTCAAAGTTTCTCAAAACATACTCCATAAAAACATATATAGCTCACGCAATTTTGATTATTTTTACTCGAAAAAAATTACACATGCACTTCCAACATTAATATACACCTGTGCAAAATCCCACTACGGAAAGATTAATACTTTTTTTGAAAAAATTCCTAAATGTGCAACAGCGGAGTCGGAAGACAGAAAGCCCCTTAATCCTCAAAGTTTCTCAAAACATACTCCATAAAAACATATATAGCTCACGCAATTTTGATTATTTTTACTCGAAAAAAATTACACATGCACTTCCAACATTAATATACACCTGTGCAAAATCCCACTACGGAAAGATTAATCATTCTTTTTAACAAAATTCCTAAATGTGCAACAGCGGAGTCGGAAGACGGAAAGCCCCTTAATCCTCGAAGATTTTTAATATAAAAAAATATATAATAAAAAACTATATAGCTCACGCAATTTTGATTATTTTTACTTGAAAAAATCACACATGTTCTTCCAATATTGATATATAGATGTGCAAACCCCCAATACAAAAAGATCAGCAGATTTTTCTGAAAAAATTTCTAAATGTGCAAAAATGGTGTCGAAAGCGAGAATGGCATCTTAATCCTCCACGTTTTTCAAAACATACTCCATAAAAAAATGTATAACTCATTCAATTTTGATTATTTTCGACACTAATGCAAATAAATTTCTACTTCAAAAAAATCACACATGTTCTTCTAATATTGATATATAGATGTGCGAAACCCGCAATACAAAAGGATTAGCAGTTTTTTCTGAAAAAATTCCTACATATGCAAAGTGTGGAAAGCCAGGATGTGAAATCATCAAAACCCTGGCCTTAGGCATCCAGGCACTTAGTCTTTTGACGCTTCGCAAGCAACATACAGACCTCATAGCCTCGCCATTGTCCGTTTCGCTTAGTACCTCGGTCACGACCATGCAAATGCTCATTTAGTCGCATGACCGCTCAGTACTCAACAAGAGACATCTACACGTAGCATCTCTAGCCTTGCCGTGTTCCGTTTCTCTTACAACGAGTTACTACTATAATAATCGCGCGAGTGCTTCGTTGGTTATCAATATATAAACAGCTAAAATTATTGATCACGCCCGCTCGTCAAACCTAGCGTAGCGACATAGTTGTCAGTCTACCGTAGAAGGTTCGGGTGTAGTACAGTTTTACGTTCAATCTAGGATAAACGTCATAAACTTAGGACGTACACTTTGTTTCCTTCCATTAAAGAGAAGGTCCTTGGGGAGTAGTAATTTTCGATGACTCAGTACGTGCGAATATCTCGTGAAGCTCTACTGAACCTCGGGCATCATCCCTAGCGTCAAAAATGCATGAATTCTACGAATTTTGTTCGGAAACGTCGTGTCTGCAAAGGTAAACGACTTTTCCAACCTCGTAAATTTTTTAGATAATTTGTAACACGTGTTCAATAATTATAAACTGACTCATACAGATACGTATACTGTGTACGAATGTTTTAATATACAATGGACCCCACTAATATTTCGACACCCTTAAAAAGTCGATAACTTTTTTAATAGTGTACTATATGATTTGAACTTTTCTGGGAAGCTAGAACAATTAGTTTGCTACAGGATGTGAAAAGAAATTTTTTAAAAATTGCAATTCATCGGAATTGCAAAAAAATGCTAAAAGTTGCATTTTACAACTTTTTTATATTGAAAATTTAAATAATACGTTTTGTAGATCTGCGTCAATTAAACATACTCTGAAAATTTCGTCAAATCGGTCAACGTTGCAATGAGCTACAAACGTCTAAAGATGGAACAAATTGCAGATTTTCACAATTTTCAGGCTACAACTGCAATAGATTTAAGGATTCTTATATCTTTAAATGCCCGTCGTGTTTTCCGCATCAACCGATTACGATGAAACTTTCACATTGCATATAATTGCACAAATCTACAAAACATATTTTTAAAATGTTCAATACAGGGCCACATAAAAAGTTGTAAAATGCAACTTTTAGCATTGTCTCTACAATTCCGATCAATTGCAATTTTTGAAAAAATTTTTTCACATCCTGTAGCAAACTATTTAACTTATTTAAAATAGTTATCGTACTTTTTAGAGCATCCGAATAGTAATGAGAGTCACTGCATAATACAGGTACTTCCTGTTTTCATAGGAATTCGCTGACGTTGAGAATGCAGAACGCGATATTTCGCAGAAAATCTACGAATTGTTTACAAAAACGTTGTTATTACCAATAATTATGAACATAACTCATACAAGTACGTATATGTTCTAATATTACACAGGTACTTTCTGTTTTCTTAGAAATTCGCCAACGTTGTGCCTACAATGGTAAACGACTCTTCCAACCTCACGAATTTTTAAGATAATTTCTAACATGTCTAACAATTATAAACGAACTCGTACAAACACGTACACTTCGCACGAACGTTCTAATATCAGTATTTCCTGTTTTGCCAGAGTCTCGCATAAATCCATTCGACCCGTAGAAACTGCATAAGCTAAACGAGTTAAAAATTTGCCGGACCTAATAAATACGAGAGGACTATTACGGTGCTGAATGGACCTCGCATTCGCAGCTGCCAGCAACGGTCCGATCCGTCCGTGGAGCTGCGTTAAGTAACGCAATGAATGTGTACTTTCATCATCTACAAAATAGCTCAGAGCAGTCCGAGGTTGCACAAGGATCCTTAGTCTATTAATTACTCGGCAACAGGAACGCGTCTGCAGCTTCGGCATGATCGTCGGACGATAAACTATCGGCGTCGAAACATTGCCGGAGAAACTCTCCACCGGTGTGAAGAAACAAGGAAAAAAAAGAAACGGAACTGAATCGTTAACGATTCCCGTGAATAATTCTCATCGCGCGTTAACCTTCGCGATGGGTTGCTCGCGGTAATTAAGCTTGAACGTATTTATAGAGGTCGGATAAAAAAGGAATGCATCTTTATGCACGGGATCACTGTTCCACGTGGGACGTGATAGATAGCCGGCGTACAAAAGCGCGCGCGAACGTACCGTCGACGAACGCCCACGAAAAAGAGAGAGAGAGAGGGAGAGAGAGAGAGATAGCGCCAAGTAGAAACTTCCCGGCTTCGTGTCTTGAGCGCTCTCTCGCGAGAGAGCGTTGCCTGATTAATAGAACTAATTGGTAGCGGGTTGCCATTTATCTCGACGAAGCTCCGAATTTATCAATTTCCAGGTCCACGACGGGAGCGGGTCTAGGGGTGGCAGCTGGGTGGTGGTGGCATAGAGAGAGGGGAAGGGATCGGTAGAATTACTTGAACCGCGATTAAATTAATTGCAGATACGAAAATAAATTTGCGAAATTAAACGGCCGGTAAATTACTCCGCCGGCCGATCGGATCCGTGGGCTCGCGTCCGAGTTAATTAATATCGGGCACGATTAATGCCGATGTTCAATTTATACGACAATCGTCGGGGAAAAAACCAGCCCCGGAAAACAAGAAGAAAGAGTTAATGCCGCATGCGGCGGTCTCATTTGTCGGTGAAATTAATAACGGTGCCGGTGGAACACGTCCGGGCTGGCCAACGCGCGGATTTTCACGATAGGCACCGCCGCAATTATCGCGCTGTTTCTCGCGCTCGTGCGAGCGAATCCCTGTGGCTGCAGGTGACGACCGGCCGAATTCGATGTACTGGCAACGGGGGCGCGGGATTTCACGAGGGCATAAAGTGGAGGGCTGTTCGGTTACTTCGAACCCTCCGCTCGCGTTGCGTTGCGATTCCCGGTGCGTATCTTTCGAGAGTGTTCATCGCCGCGCATCGGATTCCTGTTCAATTCGACGCGTTCAAATCACGACCGATCAGTCGCGCGTTGCGATTGACGCGGATGACACTTCGGGAACTGTAACAGCTAGTATTTCAGCGGAAGATAGTATTTCGTCGGGGCACTTGTGGATCACTGCAAAGCTCTCGGTGTTTTTCGAAATAGCAAGGTAGCTACAACTGTTGTTTACGCGGAATCACCCGGTTTCATAGCGGTAGTAATAAAACCAGAGAGAATAAAAGGCAAATTATTATTCCATTAGACGGTTGCGAGAGGTTGTTTCCGATTTGAAAATAAATGACGAGCGGCTGTACGTCAACACAATTATTTATCAATTTCTTAAAACATAGTTTTAAAGACTTCTTTTAGACACGTTAATTTTATTTTGAATGACCATTTCGATGATTCGGGTCGAGATAGACCGGGATTCCAACATCGGTATGGTTAAGCTTGTTGTCTACGTGTACGATGTTTCTACAAAAAAGATTTTGAGGTCTCCCAAATGAAATGATAATAAATCATCTAAAAAAAGAAGACAGTGGTCTCGCGATTATAAGAAAACGCTAAGTGTAATATTATCTACCAATGCGAGTAGAATCGCAGTACTGTGGTAGAATATTCCGATCTCTCTCGAAGATAACAAACCTACGTCCTATTAGGAGGTCTCATGTTCTATCGTTTTGTAATGTGCTCGATGGTAACTTCAATAAGACGATAGCTCCTAAGGGGGTTGTGAACACAGAAAGTTTTAGAACCACCCATACGTAATGATTCGATTCACTAGTTATAGACTTGTGAACTCCAGGCAAACGTTGATTCATATGGTCTAATTAATTAATCAAGAGAGTTGAATGGATACGTATGCAACATGTATGGAGTTGCTCGTCAATTATCGCTGCAACATTGTCAGTCGCGTATTGAAGCCTTATTCTTCGGACGTTTAACTACAATGGACAGTCAAAATTGTACGGCTCACGCAAAACTTTGAAGTCGACTTTTTCCGACTTTTTGGATCAACTACCCTACTCTGCGACGGGATTCGTTCGCGTCTCATTAAACCGCTGGCTAATGCGTTCGGCGTGGCTCGAGACTCGTTAAAGCAACCGGAGCAATATAAATCTTGTACCGAAAACGCCGAGTTCCCGAGTTGCCGGAAAACTGTGCAGCGCACCGGCAAACCAAGCGAGATACTTGGCCGTGGGTTTCTGTCGGGGTGGCGCGCGTTTATCTTGATATATGCGAATAATATGGCATATATCAGCCATATTCTATCCTATTTTTATGGAGATGCGCGTTTATCGGGGGGAGGAATATTAAAACGCGAACATCTCTTTATCACGCGGCGCCCGTCATGAATTCCAGTTTCAAAAGCTTCTATTTAACTCGGTAGCCGCCGCCGCCAACGTGCGTCTATCGACGATCCTCTAACCGGGAAAACTGTTCTTTCGACTCGGTTAGTACGCTATTCGCGTATCTGTAACGAAAGTAGCCAATTTCCTTCCTTCCTTCCTACCTTCTTATCTCGTTAACTTTTACGATTCCATTCTTTTTTCTCTTTAAAAAAAACACAAAGCCGTGCAAATGATTAGGCTCCGCCGAGCTTTACACGCTTCTCCTAACTGTCTGGATATACGACAGAACTGTGATTCGACGCGTTGTCATTCGAGCTTGCGACTTTTGCGTCGCGGTGCTAGCAGCATTCGTATTTTTACAAGCACAATTTTTAGTGCTCTAAAGGAGGAAACGTTTTTGTAAAATGCGAACGGTATTCCCTTCAGAGCGTCGCGGTTTGGCTACCTCTTTAACGGCGACGGGGATGGATAGAAACTTTTCTGATAATATTCTCCTGGTTTTCCAAGTTGCGCGACGTTATGAAGAAAATATTGTAACCAAATTTTCTGACGTTAAATTAAATTAAAAATAATTAAATAATAAAATTAATTAAATTAAAAGCAAAATGTAAAGGAAACATTTGTTTGTATAAATATTTGTGACATTTTATATTTTTTATAAACGGTACGCATACAGTACTTAAAAAATTTTAAACATATTTCATATGTTTTTGGAAATTTTCCATTCGTCGACCTTTTATTTCCGGTTTTATCAATTTGTGGTGCAAATGCACGTACACAGAGGGAAGGTTAATTCGAAGTTGTGCATAAGGCGTTCACAGTAGATTTTCATAAAATGAAAACTGTGGAAACGAGGACGAAATTCGAAACACAGCTCGATTGTTCCCTAACGGTAAAACTCACAATTTGAAGGCTGGTTGACAATGGGCACTACGGTGCAGGAATGCAACACGAAGGCGCACGCACGGCAGCGCTGTAAAGATTAAACCCCTACTTGCAACATGCATCAAAGAGGAACGTTCTATCATTTCTTCTTTGAGTAACGCGGGGGTGAATCCCTTTGAGACTCATCGACGAATGAAAGTCTGTCATTATAGCATGCGCATGAGTAGACTAGGATGTTCCTAAACAGTGTCATTAACTTCCTTTGTATGTATTTCAGTTCTGGCAGAAATGCACGCCTAATTGTGCTCCGAGCAAGAACTATTGATAATGAACTTTGTTCTCGTCACGACAAATTGTCAAATCAAATTGAAATCCATGAAAGTTGGAATTTGTACAAAGTTCCATAATCTAGAAATACACTACTGCGCAAAAGAAAGAAGCACCCAGTATAATTATAGGATACAACGACAAACACTATCTTCATATAGCAATTGTATTGTGAAGTATTGGATAATTCGCAAATACTACATATTCTCAGAACTATTCAATTAAACAGCGGAATCCTTTTTCAAAACTTATTGTGTTCTTATTTGATATTTTATGCTTTTTTATTAAATATCGCCGAGTGTTTTTGCACAGCAGTGTAAGTACAGTCCACTTCGCTGAATCTAAAATCTAACGATACAAATTACACGTTACGCTATTCCAATATCAACATCCACATATCGATGTCGTCCGAATCGAGATCGACGAGTGTGCCAACAAGACACGAGTTGCGTCGATGACGACAAAGTAAGCGGTTAGGCAAAAGCAGAAGTACGCAGGCTAAATGCGAAACGCACGTTAGCAAAGCGCGAATAAAACGGGCATGACAAAGCCTTCGTTACTTGTCTGTTCGTAGCTCGGGGCTAGTAATATGCACACCTGAGTGCAGCGTTCATAAAAAGCCTAGAAAGGGAAAGAGAGAGAGAGGTAAAGTGAGAAGAAGAAGAAGAAGGGAAAGAGAGAGAGAGAGAGGAGGCCATTTAAAAGGATTAAAGGGATTCAGAAGAGAGAAGAAGAGGAAGTTGAGGGTTGAGTCGACGGGTATTCGAGCGTGTCGCGAACAACAAGGATCGATCTGGTACGTAATCGAATTCCGTGCAGAATGGTCGTTCATTCACGATTACGGTCGTCAATGGGAGCTGCACGGATTCTTGGAATCCGTGTCAAATTCCTGGCACGGAGAGCCCTCGAAATATCTGTTCGGCCGCGTTACCGTCATTCAGGATCATCGGCCGATCGTCGCGACCAACACCGGGAATTCGTGTCGGCCGAGCCACAGGCCCAAAATAATCCGGTGCACGATCGGTAGCCCCCGAGATATCCGGCAGAGACATCCCTGACGACAGCCGGCCGTGGACAAAATTCCCCTGGTCTCTCTCCTCCCACGGCCGATTAATCCGACAACGAAGAGAAGAGAGGGAGGGAGGAAAACGTCCCGGTCGACTGACTCGAAATTAGGTCGGGGGTCGCTGTACTACACGCCGGGGAGGATTCTCAGGGGCGGACGTGGAAACTCCAAGTGCCTCCTTCTTTCTCTCGTCTGCCCGTTCACTTTTTTCTTCTCTGGCGATCTCTGTTTCTCTCTGTTTTTCTCCCCGGTCTCGTTCCCTCTCGTTCCCCGACCCGTCGAGCTAACTGCTACGTTTTTACGAAGGCGCACTTATATTTGGATGAAGTCTGATTTCGCGACGCGCTCTCTCTCTTGCTCTTCCTCTCTTCCATGATAAAAATCTGAATAAAATCGATCTTGCAATGTTTATAATGGAACGTGTACCAGTTACGTTTAAGGTATCGTAGGTTTCGGGTTAAAAGTCTAAATGCTCCATGCGATTGTTTCAGTCGGTCCGAGGGTAGACTGATCAAAGGGTAGTTGCTCTGCGTTTTCGATCGCCTATCGAATCGATGAGCGTCTTGGTGGAGGGTCGTATTCACCTACAAAAGTTCTATTGTTAAGAAAGGAGAAGCTTAAGGGATACTAAAACATGAACCAACAGAATATTGTATTGTTTGTATACGGTGATGTTGTCTAACAATATGGAATGTGCACGCAGTGAAAGAAACTTTTAGGACAATCTAATACATCAAGCAAAATGTGTTGGGGACGTGTTAACCCTTTGCAGTCGCAGATATTTTAACTCGACCCAGAATAATTCCATTGTATATGATTTTTTGCATTTCATGCATATGAAATTGATATTGTACCTTAGTTAATACTTAAATGTGCAGTAATTGATTAGTAAACCGCGGATTTTATGCGTTCATTACGAAAATGGATACCTATAATTTAAACCAGTGGACATATTAGAAATACTTAAGGACATTAATGTATCAGTTTCAGCTTAATAGGATAATTAAAAGTAGAATACAATTGTTATTCGGCTCCTGTGCAATCAATGCAAACATTTTTCTATTTTGCATGAAGATCCACAGTCTATTGATTGGGTATCAAGATATTCAATGACGGAAGCGATGTTGTGGAAATACAGTTTCCCGTCCGCAACAAAAGAGAAAATACCTTATCAAAATCAATTATCAACACCAATTAGCACGGAATTAGGAAAACGATACGTCCGCCGAGGACGAATTTAAATACCGCCGATCCGAGAGAGGGAGAGAGAGAGAGAGAGAGAGAGTGAGCTGACGTTAACATGATAATTATTTCGATCTTGGAACTTCGTCCCCCCGTTAAAATCATAGCTTTCCGAGCTCAATTTGCATCGCGCCATCGACCAGATGAACCTGTCCGTAGAGTGTACACACGGAGAACCGCGATGCATTATGCAACGTTTAACGAGTGTCGTTTAAAGTTTGACGCAAACAACGTCGCTGTGCTCGCACGATAACCAGAGACGCGTCACAGGAGTATCGGTGACGGGGTAGCTCGGCTCGAGCGAGAAGGATAACGCGGGCGCGGATATATCCGTGTTATTCGATAAACATTGCCGGATATTCATTCGTCGATACACGAACGAGCGACCGGACAAGCAGGACAGGACACTCGGATATTCAGATAACCGGATGTCCGGCGAGCTCGCAACCCTATCCGCGTCGATGTCTCTTCACCGGTGTCGTCCGGAGAGGCTGGAGAGCTATGTTCCATCTCTCTCCCTCTCTCTTTCTCGTCCATTCACCGGTCGAATAGGGCGGCCATTGTATGCAATAATTCCTTCGAGAATGAAAAACGCCCCTCCGCGTTCCTCGGGGCGCATTCTATCCGCTTCAACCATTCCCGGCTTCTCAACTTGGCTACCCGACGACCATTCGACCCGGACGATACCAGGAAAACGAGCGTTCGCCGAGACACAGCGCCACCGAGTACCGTTTCCAGAGACACTGGACAGCACTTTTAGAAACTCCTCTATCATACTGCGACAGCAGCAGCGGACATTAGCCGAGCCACCGTCGGCGAAACTTGCAGCCAAACCCTTCCCGACAGCCGAGGACACTGACGTCGTTTTTCGGCTGGCGGGTTCGCCGGAGATGCGAGAGCTGCGAGCCTTTGACTCCAGCCAACGGAAGACGAGAATTGTGTGAATTATTAGGAGACTGATAGTGTTTACGAAAATTCGGAACTCCGGATGATACTGGAACTCTCGCGACCTGCGATCCCAGTTCTACACGGTGGCTACCTTCAGGAGTGCAGTTACGTGTCTCGTTCTGTTCAACGGTTCGAACAATTATGCTTCATTAAGAACTTATATGTTGTTGGAATTCAATGATATCATAGCGTTCTTGGGTATCAGGTCGTTAAACGGCCAGGAGTGGCACTAGCCTGAATTACGAACAGGTTAGAAGATATGCAAAAAGCGGGACCCTAAGCTGTTCCCCTGGGGAAATTGAAGATGGAGAGGAAAGGGACAAAGGTCCTAGACGTGTGGTTTTTTAGTGGGTATTGGGGACACCGACCATCCGTGTCCTCCGAGCCCCACACTACCCTCTCTCGGAGGGTGTACGCGAAGCTATTCTTTCCGCACGTCTTTAAAGAAAAAAGGTATCAGGTCGTTAAGTATGAAACTTGTCAAATGTGTTTGAAATTTGTGTTTCATTTATTAAGTTTCATACTTAACGACTTGATATAAGGGTTTGGGCATAAGGGGCGGTTTTCCCCTCGTCGCGCAGTGGGCCGGATAGGGGTTAAGTGTGACATTGCCTCGTAACTTTTAATTCGCAAAAGGTATGGACGCGAAATTTGGACTGCACCATGTAGTAATGTCATATTAAGGATTAGTTAAGAAAAAGTACATTAATGTTATTACTATTATTATTAATGTAACGAGTGTTACAATTATTATTAATATTGAATTATATCGAGGATAAATTCTTCACGAGGTGAAAGATCGCTGCGCGTTATAGCTTTAAACAGTAATAATTTGAGAACAGGATCGAAGTGGATATTAATTCTTTCACGATTATTTTGAGGAAGGTGTACCAAAAATATTCCAATTTGTTAGAACCTGGGACAACTTGGGACTTGAAAGATCTCCCTTACCGAATATAACGAATTTTAAACATTTTCGCCATTTAGTTCAGCATTGATTATAAATGTATTATGCAGACTAATTAATAATGTAAGATACGATTTCTTAGAGAAAATATTAAATAGCAACGTCAGGGCATCGCATCAAAGAAAAGCAACTTTTCTCATGAAAATACTCCTCTTAAAACGTCCAAATTCCAACATTTATTACAACTATAATATTTAATAAATTGTACTATTTTCTTCATTTCCCAGGTCTATGGACATTTGGGAAGCAATGTTCATACGTTAAATATTGATACGAGAAAGTTCGTTTTAGGGGTAAATGTCACACCTTCCCCTAATCCAGTCCACTGTGCGTCGTCAGTCTAGTAAAACCAGCTAGCCAAAGCACGGATATCAACATTCCACAGCTTTCACTTTTACTATTTAAATATAGATTAAATACACGATATGCGGAAACAATGTGTCGTTTAACAGGAACATTCCATAATCCTAATAAAGTATACAAGGTATAAAGTGTAGTTCATTAGATTAACGTACCCACAGAAAGACATTTCCAACATATGTGCATTTTCTTCCATCACTTTTAAGTAACATCTGTCATCGTTAAGAATATTTGTTTTTAATATTAAACAAGATTTTACCGCAATGTGTACAATGTCGCAAAAGACACAATGTCGAGCAAAAATTTGTTAATGCTTAGAGATTGCAGTTAATATCAAAGCGTCGTCAGTTCTTGTTAAACGTTCTTATTCCACCGTGTTTTCCACGTTTTCGCGTGGTACAAATGCAGGAAGATTCGCAAACTAATATGTATATCCGGATAAACTTTATTGAAAACTTTATTCTACCGAGTTCTGCGGGACAGGCGGCGTTATGAATGCACAAATTTCCAGAGTCTAGTTATTAGGTTCGTGGTCATGGAGCGTATCTTCTTGTAACTTGAATTTTGTAATAAGTAGATTGCGGGTGTACATGCAAATTTACACGGTTGTATGAAGTACATTACCAACGCTGAATCCTGCGGAAACTCATTTCTGTACAAATTTCGAAATAAAGTAGCAGAAACGTAGTTTCTGTAAATCTGATGTATTACAAGCGTTGAAAGAATTATTTAACGAAAAATGTAAGTATTTAGTTAGTTCTTCAAATTTAACGTTCACCGCGACTATCGCTTTAATTTACTAATTACAGTGAGTGGAACTTTTAGCAAGAACCAGCCACGTCGCTGGCAAAATACGGAAAGAGTGCAAAGGGTTAATCGATCTCCCATTATTTCACAGATAGTTACTGGAACCTTTATCCTGCAGAAGTATTTGGTCGTTCCAAAAGTTCGTGCAGTTTCCTTGCACAGTGTCTTTATTATCCTTTCCCGCAAGAAATAAAATCGCGAACTTGGCGACCGTGCGCAGTTCTCCTGCAGACGCATTTGATTCAAAAGTTTAAACTGCACGAAGTACGAACTTCGAAATTTTGCCAAATGTTAGTGGATATATACGAGTATTGTTCTCATTAGAACCTCTGCAATCAATTTCGTAAAAAGTACGTGTCAGATATTTTTGAGAATTCAATGTCCTTTGAAGGGATTGTACCTACCAGTTACCGTAATCCACAAAACCGTTTCGCGCATCCTACTGCGGAAGTACCCAGTAGGCTCTTTGTAGGCTTATTCTAATTTATGCATTCCTCTTCAGCATCGCGTAAACTGGGAGCAGAGCCAATTAGCGACGGTAGCGTTTACAGTTATGGGCACAAATGTCGAGAAGTATACATATAGGGTGTCTCCGATCTGACGGTGCAGTCAGAAAAGGGACAATTTCAGAAAAGGAAGTACATAAAACATACTGTAGAATATACTCAGTGCATTTAGAAGTACATTGTACTAAAGCCACGCAGAATAACCATGTGAGCATCTCTGGCTCGTATTGGCTTTATCGAGGATTCAGAATGTAGTTGTGGAGAGGGTGAAGAGACTTTGAACCATGTATTGTGGCAATGTAATTTGTACAATCATGAAAGAACAAAATTTATTGATAAGATCTGTCAACTTAATTTTCAACTTCCTATGGATGTTTCACTGATTATTGCCAAACCCTATATCAGGGCTTGTCGTTGTATGCTTTCATTTCTTAAAAGCTGTGGCCTTAAGGTTTAAGCGGTTTATCTCATATGTACTATTGTTTTCATGTTTTATCATATCACTATGTATATTCAGTTTCTTTTTCTGCAACAATGTATTATGTTTCCTCTATTATGTTGAAATAAATCTCATATGAGATTTTCTAATTAAAAAAAAAAACCATGTGAGCATCTAATACGTAAACATAGAAGAACAAGTTGCAGTTATGAGGTCAGAAGGACCCCCGCAGAGTGTCAATCTCCTGAGACCGAAGAGACGCGAAAACCCTTGAAGAGGACTTCTTTGTCCACGAAAGGCGTCTTCTCGTCACCAGCGCCCCCATCGCGTGTTTCTTTCCGCGTGTATGGTGCGCAGGGTTACAGTTGTTTGGGCAGGCTGATCCAGACGGATATGCAAGACCCCCTGCATCCAATAAATCTGGTTCGCTGGTACAGGGTATCCAATCCACCCCTTAAACTGCCCGAGCACCGGCCGGTTTCGGACACCCCTAGGCCACCGCGTGTGCCGGTCTACTCGTGACCCGAGCACACACGTGCGTGAGCGTATAGTGCACCGTGTGCCTCTCCGCGTTTCACTCTCTTGGATCATGTTCGCATGTCAAGCCCAACCGCTCTGACACGCTTTACGCTCGAGAACCTCCTTTGTCGGAGCTCGCCGGTGTACAACGCGAACGAACAGCCCGAGCTGGCGCACACGCTCGCACACGCTCGCAACTACTCGCGCACATAACGCGAGTTATCATCTGGCGTCCGGAGCGGATTGCGCACGCCGAGTTGCGAGACGAGTAGCGGGTCTTCTACAAGCCTGGTCGCGCCTACCGACACCGTGTCACCGGGTCACTTCGCGATCCGACAAATACCCACTGCGAGGATACGCGTCGAGCTGAACAGTTCTTGGCGAAAAGAGGGCACGCAAGAAGCTTTTATACCGACCCGCGTTTTTACCCCTTACCGGTGACTGGCACGTGTGCTTCAACGGGAATATCGAAAGGTAGATTGCGATCGATTGATCTCTCTGGAACCTAGTTAGCAATGGGGACGGTTCTCGTCGGGTGAAGCGGAAAAGAGGGCGGACGAATAAGAGAGCGGATAAGAATATCAATTTATGATGTGTTCCGTTAATTAGTATTTCATTTGTAAGATACAGTATTTTATCGATACAAGTCCTCAACACGGGTCTGCGCAGAGTCATTTACACGACAGGGATACTATTCTTTGAGTTTTGCCGAACGTAGAGAAGGACAGTCGAGCTCGAGAGGCCTCGGTCGCCGAGAAGCGTAAACATAATCAATCCGAATTCCAAACTTCTTTATTTTTCACAAAGAATAACGATGTTATCAGCGTAATGGTTCGATCAAATTGTTCGAACAATTTGATCGAACCACTGCGCCGATAACATCATTATTCTTTTTTAAACCAATTTACGATCGATAGGAAAGAAAATCTTCATTTTTTATGATATTTTTATGGGACTTTGATGACCATATTTGTCGAATTTTTTAATAAAAATCACACCAAATATGATATAATTCTAATGATATTTACTTGTGTAATAGACAATTGAAGTTTTCGGTACAGTTCAAAGGCTCGCGTCCGAAACTTTAGTTGTCTATTACGCAAGTCAGTATCATCGGAATTATATCATATTTGGTATAATTGTTATTAGAAAAATGCCACAAATATGGTCATCAAAGTCTAATAATTGAATATGTCGCGTGAAATGCTTAATGAGGTGTTCCCGTTTCCAAACACCTTTTAAATTCAATTTTATGTCAGTCTCAAGTCTAAGCGTTACAAGCGAGGAGCAAAATTGAACGTGAAATTACCTAATATTGATAAAACGTTTAAATAGCAAAACAAGCTTCTACCCAGGGAATTATTTGAGAAGAAGCAAGTATTCCTCAGGAAACGCAAAAAGATTTCATTCTACACCACTAAAACAATCCCGAAAAGAAGAGCTGCGCGATAGTGCAAAATATAAAATCCCCGCAGAAACTTTCAAAGAATATAGAACAACCGTATTCCACGTAGGAAAGGAGAGTTCAAAAGCCATAGGTCGCCTCATCAAAACATGCAAAGGACAAAAATACATAGTTTGGTATCAAAAAAGCGTCGCTGACTCGAACGATTCTATATAAAAAAAGACGGAAAACCCGAACAAAAAAGAGGGCGGGCAAAGGACGTATCTTCAAAGCGTGCGATTCGATTCCCTGGCCGCAAACAGTCCGATTTTCTACCGTGCACAAAAGCGAGCCCTTTCAGTGTTCCGGAGCGGTTCCGGCGCGGCGGCCAGGTGACACCGTGGTCGATCGGTCGTATCTGCTTCATCGCGGAAACGCGTCTCGCCCTTTCTCGCGTTCACGTTTCACCCGCTTGACCCGTATCCGAAGCGTGGCGGAGCCGAGCGGTTTTCAGTAGCTGCGCGCTGTCGCTTTCAGTTTCATCGGCAACCGATATCGAATTTCACCTCCGTAGACGCGAGTCGCGGCCGAGAAACGCGAACAGCACCGAATAAATTTCGAATTCATTAAGCCGTTAAGACGGAAGCGGGTTCGAGCTTACCGAGCCGCACCTGATCCGCGGGGATGAACAGTAGTTACCCTCTTCTGGACACCAGAGTCGGGTTACAATTATTATTAACACTTTACCTCCCGAAAGCCTATTAACAGGATTTTCAGTAATTGTGCTGTACCAATAGAAAGCATAGAAATTTTCTTTTACATTAAAATGTTAAAGGGATAGACTATTTTCTTCAGGATCCTAAAGGGTATAGCAGGATAAGCATGGCCAGCGGCCCCCGCTCCGATTTTCCTGATTTCTGTCTCAAAACATAGTTTCATGTCTAAAAAAACATTGTGTAAAATTTAAAATGTCTACCCACATCGATAAGGGTGCTATTGGGGTAAATTCCCCGCACTTAAATGCAATTTGCTACAAAACGAGAAAAGATATCGACATGGGATAAACGGCAAACAAAAGATATAGATAAACTCTACATTCCAGATTTTTTCCAAAATTTTTTGCTAATTATTTATAGTTGAAAATAATGAATTAATTTTTTGGGAATTTTATTAACTATCTTCCCTTGGGTTGACACCTACCAAAAAATTATAAAATATTGCTATGATATTTACCTGACCTAAAATGTGGAATGTAGAATTTACCCCAATATCACCCTTATCGATGGGGGTAGACATTTGAAATTTTACACAATGTTTTCTTAGACATGAAACTATGTTTTAAGACAGAAATCAGGAAAATCGGAGCGGGGGCCGCTGGCCCATGCTTATGCTGCTATACTCTTTTAGTACAGTACCTATTTGCAGGTGATGAAGCGATATACTATGAATACCGTAGAGCAGACTGGGACCATTCAGGATTACTAACCTGTGAACAGAAAACAGACGTATATTGCAGATTGAGTGGAAGGAAGGATATGTACATATATTAAGAAAAAGAAATACGGAATAATAAACTTGAAACATTAGTCGTGTATATACCGTTTAACACTTTGCCTCCCGAAAGTCTGTTATCTAGAGATTTTGACTACTGAAAAACCTTATTAGCGAGAAATGAGTACACCGCAACCCTTTCAATCCTGGAAACGAATCTAGTCCCTTAAATGAAATTATTGAAGGTGACTTGCCGGTTCGCAATGAAAATTGCTGATGCTATTGAAGGTTCCATTAAAGAGTTTTTAACCACGTGCCATAGATTTTTCAAAATTATGCAATAATCGGCGGACGGTAATGCGTCGAACCCCATTTTCCCCTAATTTCACGCGCGTTCTATCACCCACCTGTCATCGTCGAAATTGATCGATTCGGCACGAAATGGCGCACAGAATTTGCTCTGACTAATGAACGAATGACAAGTTACCTGAAATAAATATTCCTTCGAAAGAATTTCAGTGGCCAAGTTTAGCAGCCACGTCACGCGAACCCTCGACTTTCGTGCTCGATTCGGGTTGTTTGTAATTTTGACTCGGCCACTCTTGAGAAGTTTAGCCGATTGGATCGATCGATCGTGGAGGTTCATGGGTCTCGTGAGAGTTCGCGGAAAGTATCCTAGTGGAAACGACGCGATGGTTGCAAGCCTGGTCGCTTCTTTCTAAGCCTCTTACGCGTTCATCTATAATTTCCAAGCAGCCTTCGACTAAGCAATCGCATCGACAAATCCTCTAATCTTATTGCGGCGTGTTTCGACTTTAAAGCTTGGCCGGACGCGACCGGCTATCAAAAATGCAACCGCGCGTGTGGTCCATCATCCGGCGGGCAAACGCTTCCACGCGCGCATAACTATGCGGTAACTTCCTTACACGTTCGACCATAATTTACCGACCCATAGGTACCCGACGAACCCTATCATCGGAACGCCAACGTTCGAGAGAGAGTCGAAGACCTTCGTTTCCCTTCACGACAATAATACATCTATGCCCCGTGACAATCGTTGTTCCTTTGTAAGTTCCGTAACGCTCCAACCGTATGGCTATTCCCGGTTTATGATTTATTAGGTTGGCGCACACACGAGATGTCGCTTTCCTGCATTAACTTTACGATGTAATAACCGGCTGGCTGGATTATGGCACATCAGAATACTTAAATGGATAGTTACAGCGCGACGAAGATTCGAAGTATTTCCAGCATAAGAGACGACGTAAATTTAACACCGCGTTGACGAGCATGGTTCCCCGTTTCGGGGACACGACGCATCAGCTCTTATGCGGCGTTCAATGTTATCGCGCAAAAGGACTTAAGGGTCACTTTGTTGCAGTGACCATTTACAGTGGTGGACCATACTGGAGGACGAACGACGAAGATATTTGGTTCGGTGGACGTTTAAACAATATTAATTACTCTCTTGCTTGATTCAAATGTTCATCTTCATTCTATTGGACGATTGAAAAGTTGATATGTACCTGATTCTCAGAGACATCGAATCGACGTAAATGAACAAGATGCTCACAATTGGTTGAAAAATGTCTTCCTGCAACATTTTCATGGAGGTAAATCAAAAATTATTCTTTGTGCGTATATTAGCACCAAAAATTGTCGAAAAATGTCTGGATATAAAATTCCACAGAATCTAATACGATTTTTATTTATTCCAGAACTACGAAGACTACTATCACCAAGAATAAAATTCCGCACGATTCCACTTTCATAAGTTTTGTTTGCAAAAATAGAATATTGTAGACTGATTTAGGGGAACGATATAATAATTACATTTTACGAAAAAGGCTAGACGGCCTAGTAAAAACGCGAATGAAAATTTGAAGGTCAAACCACCGGCAGGAAACGAAACTGCCCCGAACACGTTCGAGCCGCTAGCTAACATTTCCGGTGGTGAAAATTTTCCGGAAGAAAAACGTGGAACGATTTACCGGACGTTCTCCGGCTAATAATTCGAGAATGGCTCGGTTTATATTTACGACGTGTACGCGTTTATAAACGACATCTGTACCGCATTTGATGTTCGGTTTATTTTATAGGTTGCCAGGACGACCGTACGAGCGGCCGCGTCGCCCTATCCATTTACCCTGATCTCCTCGCGTATGCGCTTCCTGCGAGACGCTCCAGGGATGGTTCACCGACACATAAACACGGATGCATACAACGGGACACAGCGAGACAAAGCGAGGCAAAAGTGAGACGAGGCGAGGCGTTGATCTCACGGACGCGCCAATCGAGCAGTCGTAATTTTTGGGTGGCGTGGCACGATGGGCGCAAAGTCAATTTTCAGTTATCGAGTCGCAAGTTGGTCGGCGGTGCACGCGCGATAGTTCGCGCTGTCTAGCCGCAGCCTTCGACATAAGCCGAGCGTGCGGTTGGTTTACGAGGTTATGCTGGCGAGCTGAAGTAGTTAAAGGCCCTCCTGCCAGCGTACTCCAGCCGAACCACCCACAGTGGACGTTCGTTCACAACGACCTGGTACCACATCCTGGCTGACGAAAATACGGATTATCGGTGACGGAAACCTACCCTTTCTAATCGCCACTGCGAACTCCCGTCGCAATTAACAGTGGCCCGAGTTGCTCGCATTTCAGTTTTGTTGCCTCGATGGTTCTACAGTCCGTGATCATCGAATTAGTACCACGTACAATAATGTCACTTCTATGAAATCTCCCAGAAATACAGGGGGTCCCAAAATTCCTCCGACACCCGAAAATGGGAGGTTCCTTGAGTCATTTGAAGCGACATTTTTCTTTACAAAAATGGCGTCCGCAGGTTTGTTTAAGAGTTATTAACGAAAAACACGGACCAATCAGAGCGCGATCTATACATGCGATGACACGTTCGGCCAACTGACAGTTGGCGCGTCGGGCCGACTGTGCTAACTCGCGTCTAGATCGCTCTCTGATTGGTCCGTGTTTTTCGTTAATAACTCCTAAACAAAGCCGCGGACGCCATTTTTATAAATGAAAATGTCGCTTCAAATGACCCAAGGAACCTCCCATTTTCGGGTGTCGGAGGAATTTTGGGACACCCTGTATACTGATTATACACACTCTTCACCGACGCCTTCAAAAGCAAAGAAAGCTCTGGCTCTGCAGAGCACTAATTTAGATGACGCGATTCAAATTAATCTTCAAAATGATCCGAACTAGGATAGAAACGACGATTATTTGATAATCAGCAAAATCGTAGCACTGATAACGTTCAACATTTATTATTAAAATGACAGACTTGGGAAAATAGAGGAGACATAAAACATACGATAAAGCAATGTATACAAGCATGTCGGAAAGGGTACAAGCTGTCATCAAAGCAAAGGGTGGAAATACGAGATATTAACATCTGTTAATAGTGTTGTGTATAGTAGTAGTGCACTGTGTTATTATTTAATATACTATGTCATTACATACAATTTTAACAGGCCTTTTAATTTTACGGAAAACGTGGAAAATGCTGATTTGGAGTTGTCCTAATTCTATGAGAACCGCAGAACTATTCAGACACTTTTAAAAGGACGATAACTGTTTTAATATCAGATCGTACCACTTGGATTTTTCTGAGAATAGAAATAGAATTGAGTTTTTGAACTTACAACTATTTTGTGGGCCACTATTGAACATTTAAAAAGTACGTTTTGTAAATCTGTACCGAATATTTCTATCTTGCATAAAAATGTTGTAAGCGCATCTAGCTCTCGTGAAAATGGGTGCATTCTACAAACATCACAGCTTATGCATACAATGTCAGGTTATTTTTACTAAAAATGGACGAACAGTCGAAACAATACACAAACTAGTGAGATAAAGCAAACAGTATTCTTTTGAATGTTCAGCTGCAGATGAATATAAACAACGCTACATAAATTGAACGCCAATGCGTCGAACCAATATTTCCTTTACTTTGACAATCAATACCTTCTCTATCAAAGCAAATTCCTTTTTGTTAGTTTAGGATATTGGGAACATTTCAAGAGTATTAGTTGTTATCTGAACGAAAAGCTTTCTAGCCTCTGAGTATAAAATTGTCTAGAAAGCTCGATAACTGTGAACGACTATAAATCAGGATACACAGTGATTTTGAAATTTCTTCTTCAAATCTTTTTCACGTTTCATTTCAAATATCGTTCAGCATTGTAAACATCATAATTTATTACTAGACTGCTGGTTTTATGCATTTATGACAAAACTGGAGAGGTATCAGGTCAAATAGTGAAAATAATATTTTTATTTAGTATAAAGATCTACAAAAGTTCTCAGAAATTCATTTAGGTCTTCCTTTCACCGAAATATAGACTAGTGAAAAAGTACCCGATTAGGATGGTTGTCCTACGCACAAACAATTCGTTTATTTCACAAATAAAAATGTTCGAAAGATTTATTATTCTCGCAATTAGATGTATAGCATCTACCAACACTTGGATGTTTGTTCCACTGGAATATAACGAGTACAGTCGCCACGATTCTCGCATAGAGTCAATAAATGGAAGACAAACAGGATAGCTGAGATAAGAGACAACAATTCGATGCCCTGATTGCAACGCTAATAGAAATCCAAGCAAGATAGGATTTCGATTAGTAACGTTATTATTAGGTCCCGGTGAAATGTCCACAAGCTACGCGACCCTCTCTGTCCGTGGTTTCGAAGTGTCCAAGTCGGGAACGAACGAACAGTAGTTACCAGAAGCTGTTAAAGACACTGTGAACATTGAGTATCGCCGCATTGATTGTCCCCGAATTCGGTCGCCGAGCCGCGCCGCATCGGCCGAGTTCAAATTACTAGCGAAGCTTTCATAGCCAAACACAAGACGCTTCTCGCTGCAATAACAAACTCGCGAAAACTTCTTTCGCAATGAGTTTGCGATAGACGGCGATTTCATTATTTTCGCCCTAGGTAATTTCGAGTACCCACTTTCGCGAAATACCCTCGGACCATTTGATTGGTCTCGCATAAAAATGTTTGTTCGCTCTGAATCGCTGCGTTTGTGTTTTGCGATTTAAATTGATCGAAGTTGATACTCCCTTCGTTTAAATTAGAAAATTTCTCAATTGGATCAAACGATGTTCATGTTATTCGTATATTTTGATCGCGAAGAGTGTAATTAAAATCTAGAGTTGTTATTAATTACAAAATATTACGGATATTAATTGCTTCTTAAATCGAGCGAAGTCAATACTCAAATTAGAATTAGAATTTAAGTAAATTAGACAAATTTTTTGTATATCAAATGATGTTGCAGTTATTCGTATATTTTGATCACGAAGAGTGTAATTAAAATCTAGAGTTGTTATTAATTACAAAATATTACGGATATTAATTGCTTCTTAAATCGAGCGAAGTTAATACCCAAATTAAAATTGGAATTTGAGTAATTTAGCAAAATCTGTAAATCAGATGGTATTGAATTCATTAGTATATTTTGATCACGAAGAGTATGATTACAATGCAGCACCAATTACAAAATATTACTGATATTGTACATATCTTTTTTCTGATATTGAAAAATGAATTATTTGTTGCAGCCTTGCCTGAAAAATCGATGCATGAGTTTAGCACAAAATATTAATTTTGAAAAAGTGCATCGCGGAAGTTTCCGCGTATGCAAACAAGTCTCTGTGCTCAGTTTATTTCGAGCTGATAAATAATTCAGTTATAAATATTGGTTATTTTTCGCTGAAAAAGTCGACAGAGCTTTTCGATCAATTTAATAAACGAATGTGGCAATCAAAATATGTATCACGAGATGAATATCAAATATGGAACAGCCGGAACGAATAAAGCAGATTAAATATATTAAATCGACGAAATAGATGACTCCGATGAAATGAAAGCATTTGGTAAACCGAATGGAATTGACAATGCGGATGATGCGCGTAAATTTAGGAACGGAGAAAGATGAAGTTAGCCGGAGAAATGAAAATACACGGAAGAAATTAAATAAATAAAATGAAACAAGCACGCAGAACGCGGATGAAATGCTTGAAATAGATCCAATAGTACACGTGGATATAACAAATGGATCTGATAAAGTATGCGGAACACATAAAATGTATGAGATACGTGAAATAGGTGAATGGAACGAAACATTTGGAATATTTATATGGAACGTGTACATATAAGCAACGGACGGAATAGACAGAAACGGGTGCCTCTTATTTTACCGATGTCGAAATTTTTTTCAAAATATCGAAAACCATTGTTTTTACGAGAAGACGCAGCCTGTCCAGATGTATAGATTCTGTTGAACATATTACTCGATATGGTCAATAATTTTAAAGATATTGAAGAAAACCGATTTTATGACCAATTTAATTAATTATTTCAATGTTTAAGGGCGTCAAACTTCGTACAGTGTCGGGTTGGTGGACACAATGTCCTGAATTTCGCAGTATTAATTTTCCACAAAAAAATTCAATCTGCTTAATAAAAATTAGAACTTTCTCAATTTTCAATTGTGAATTATGCTCATTTGTAATACTACGAACGTTAAAGGTTACTATATTAAAAACTAAACTTTGTTTTTTCATGTGAAAGTCCAAAATTGTTACTGCTTGGGGCATCCATTACACTCGAGCCGTCATTGCACAGATTTTCTTCTTATTAATTGGAAAAGACGAGCCACCCTAATGTAGAGTATAGGTAAGCAAACTATCGTAAAAAAAATATAATATCGAGAGGAACACCGATATTCGGATGTTTCGGATCAGACAGCAGTAATCAATTAATAAAATCCCGTCGGTTATCAAGCCGCAACATCTCTGCCATTAAAGGCGAATAGTTCGTCGCTCTAAATCGCTGTGCTGAATTCCGTGCGCCGTTGATATTCGAACAATGCGTTCGACTATCTACAAGACAGGCTCCGAAGACAGGGAACTAATCAAACAATACTATCCCAGCAATCTCCGCCATGAAATCAGCGACGAGTGAATTCGCGCGAGACCGCCTCCGTGCAAAACCAGTGTTACGGGCTAAATACGCGTCCTTTTCAACTTTTACCAAGCTGGATTTACGGTAGAAATCGTTGAAATATAATATTCCTGAGACAGCGCGTTGACAAACAGTATTTTCAGACTCAGAGTACAAGACATTAATTCACCGCTACATGTGTTTGGTAAACACTCCCACCGCTCACAGCGGCCAACTCCCAGGTCAATACCTATCGACGTGTTACAAACTTCTAGATGAGACATGACAGTCAATGGGTCCACTAAACGGGACCCCCTCGGGCCCGGAACCTCTGCGGACCACTTTGAGCATCAGTTTCACCTCTCGTACTCAAGTGCGACGGACGCCTTGCAAGGGTTGTTTCGGATACGCCCCATCCAATCTCATTGAAATTTGCTGAGATGATAGGTTTGCACGCTAGGTTAATGTAAACTTCGTTGTAACCGATTATGCCCGGCCAAACTTCCAAAAAGTAAGTCAAGCTTCGGAGAAACATTTAAGAACCATTTTTCCGGGAGATTTCTCATTAGGGTCTGTTTTCAGCCAGAGTATGAAAATCGACACAGAATTACTCAGCTTCTAGCGAAATAATGAACCCATTCCCTTACAATATCGAGTCAGACTCGTGATAAAGATTCCATTTTGCTTACTAAACTCTATTTTGGTTTTGTTAATGTACAGCTGTTGAAGAACATACATGCGTACAATAGGAATAAAGTTTCCCTTTTTTAGGTAATCAAGAATTCCAAGAAAAGTTTGAATCACTGTAATCGTAAAATAAATCGTAGGGCAAGGGTTTAACGAACAGCTGCTGCATTCAGGACAATAGAAAAATGAACGTGAGAAGTAATCGTTTTTCAACATCGTATACAGCGGTACTGGAATGTTTTCCCAGGTGTATGGGATTCTAGGAAAATGAACGTGTCCGTCTCGAACGACCAGGTAGATATGGACGAGCGTGGTTAGGCCGCGGGAGGAAGCAAGCGAGACCACCAGACTGGGTGCCATAATCGTGAGAAAAAGGAATCAGTGTCTGTGGATCGTGGTCCCGTCCGAGCATGTTTCATCAACTCGAGAAAATGCGACGCGTGGATCGATAGGGGCTGCCGGAAGCCTGTAACCCGGGCAAAAAGCAGCGATAAAGCACGATAATCCGGGGTGGCCGCGCGCGCGGATCGTAGCCGAGCGGAGAGGAGCGGAGAGAACCAGCGTGGAGCACACAGGATAGGAGAGGAAAGGAGAGGAAACGGCGGTCCGATAGAGGAGCGGTCGGTGAAACAAAACTAAGACGAGAGGCTAGGTGGTATCGCGGCTTTATTGCGCGTTTTACGGGCCTCCGACGCTTGTATAATTGTCGAGGGCGGAGGGTTGGCCCATTTTCGAGGGGGAAATATGGCCGCGACTTGAGCGACTCTCGCCGGCAAAAGTCGATACTTCGGCCGGCTCGAGAGTTCGTTTGCTCGTCGCTCGTTACATACCCTCCCGTGAAAGCCTCTGACCGCCTCCGTGAGTTTCTAATCAGCCTACATCTGTCTGCTGTGCATCCACCACCGATAGGGGTGGCGCGCACAACCCGTACGCATCACTTTGTACGCGCACACCTGATAGAGAGCCGGTGAGAGAGGGATGGAGAGGGATGGAGAGGGAACAGAGACGGTTGCGGAGGGTAGGAAGCGAGAAAGAGAGAGGGAGGATCGAGAGAGCGCCAGCGCAAGAGAGAAACAGGGAGAGGTTCCGTTCTGTGGGGGTGAACACGAGAAGGGAAGAGGGAATCGAGATATCGATTCCACGCGCGATACGGCCGGGTGTTTCCGGGCCTGGTCTAGCTCGCTTCGAGCACCTTCGACAACTTCGACAACGCTAATTACAGGATGACGGTCTAACGGTGGTCACCTCGAGCTCTACCTGCGCCGAGAATATCGAGTCGCGAAACGCTCTCGGGCAACGGCTCGACACGCTGATCGAATTTTTCCTTTCATCCGCCGCAACGGTACAGTTTCCATTCCGGTTCCCTCCCCTTTTCCCTCGTTCCGTCGTTTATCATCGCTCGGATAATGGTTTGCCAGGCCTCGCGAATGGCCTATCGATGGGAAACCGGTTACAAGCGGCAGTGTATCGGACGCTTTGTGCCGCCGTTAAAAGGAAATCCGGTTGATTAGTTTTGGATAGAAAACGATTCGAACCTGGCGAAACTTCCTTTAATTTCGCGTTGCCTGTTATTTAGGACGGTCTCACGTGTCCTGGGCAAACACTGCGATACGGAGCTTTCCAATCAGTTGATGGTATGGCTGCGTTCTATGCGGACTCCACACTGCACGCGTTGCACACCATTTAGGTCAATAACTTTATGTACCTTCTACACGTTTAAAACTGATTTCTTCGACAAAAATGTTGTTCGTGTTTTTAACGACTCTTCGATTGGTAGCAAATTCGAGGGAAAGCGATTCTAACGTTCTCGAGCCTCAAAATCAAACCTGGTCTATCGAATTAAATTAGAAATTAGTGAGTAATATTTCAGTCTCGAAGCTTTCACGCGTATCGAGACATTTCCATCATCGAAAAGGAGTCGCTTAAACCGGTTACTGTATCGAGAGGTAGCAGCGGTTTTGTTTCAGATCGCGCGTCATCCGTACGTGGAAAATCGTTCTCCGTCCACAACGTGGTGCACATGCCACCAGTATTCTCTCGAATGATCATCCGATTGACTGGAGATCTGAAAACTGGTCGGCCGACAAAGTACCGGTGAAAACAGCGAGCGCGAGCACATTCATACTGGCAAAACCACGGAGCTGAGCAATAATTTAGAGTCAAATGGAAAACCGTGATTCTCGATGAAAGAGCGTTCCATTATATATATTTTTTTTGTTTGTTCACCCTTCTACCCTTCTACCCTTTTTTGTTTCAGAGAGCCATTCCTCGCGGGCAGACTTTCGCAGGGATCGTGATATACATATGTACGTTTACACTTTTATGCGGCGTAATTGACTTTGTTCGAGCTCCTGTTCGCCAACCGGTCGGCTTCGGCAAACAATGTTTCAGCGGATGGAACGTTTAACGACCAAAGGCTCTCCTGGATCGCTATGACCGTTTTACAGCCACCTTTACGCGGCCGTTTTCAAACGGCGAACAAATATTGCGCGATGCGGATTACCCGCGTTTTTTATGTTGGCTATTTTGTTGCTTTGTTTTAATTGGAGGAGGGGGAGGATGTCTCCCCTGTTCGTTGCCGGATCGTACGTGAGTCCGCGCCGACCGGGAAACGTTTTCTGGCCGGTGCTGTTGCTGAAATTCATTTTTCCAGCGTCGTATTAGCGTGTTTTCCATTTGCACTGTTCCGCGCGACTCCGTCAATGGCAACACTGTTATAACGTATTCGTTGATACTCCTGACAAAAAATATTATTCGCCCGGTGCATTTCGCGATTTATGTTCCCGACAATGCGTTTGCGGCGCAATCGACGCTCGTTGTACATGTCAAACTTATACTTTGGAATTTTTTAATATTTAAATTCTAACACTTGCGAATGAAACCGCGCGTTCAGTAGAAATTACTAACGTGTAAGGATTACTACTGGTGGAAATTTCGAAGTACAAAGTAAACGTTATGATTTCCAATTTTTTTATCTGTGCCTTTAGCGAAAATTTAAAACATGCATTTCATTCCCATTACATCAGCAACGTTGCATCGATTAAGGCTGCTATTAGCCATATATAATTAAAAACGGCAAAAATTGTGAGAAGCCCAAAATTCTATGATTTTTACAACTTTTAATTACTTTTTTTACTCGTCGACCGATTTGCAACCCTTCTTGCGGAGGATTAAAACATATCGAACACCAAGAGCGATCGAGGCCCTCCAAGCAAGAGAAGATCCAGCTCGAGAGAAATTGAAATTAAAAGGCGACGTGAGATGCTGAGGAGCATAAAGAATCCTTCGAAGAAAGGATCGAATTAAGCGCAATAACAACCCATAAAAAATCCCCCATCCCAAAAGGGGATTCGTCCCTCTGGAAACGATAAGTGCGGCCATTCAGGTCCACTACCGCGTAGAAAGCATCGCCTTTACGAGTGGCCCCCGAAATATATCGCGGGCCGATCGGTTTCGCTCTCGGCTCGATCGACCGATCGAAATAAATCATCGTAACGGCCAAGGCGATCCTAAAGCCCTCGAGGTCGTATCCTGTACCGACGTAAGCCGGAAAAATCGAGGCTGCTCGTCATCGCGCAGCCGCTAGACAAAAGCCAGCAGGCGCACGTGAGGGTCATAATAATCTCGGAATCCTTTCGCGTGATGGCGTCTTGAAGGAGCGTGCACACGAACCACGAGAGTCACCCCTGCCGCCGATCCCCTTTCTCCTTGGCTTTCCTCTCGTCCCTCGAGCTGAACCGAGCTGAAATCTAGCAAACCTGCACCCTGGTTCACGCCCCCATCCGACATCACTACCACCTTTCCCGACTAGCAGACGAGCTTTCTAAGGACACTGTTGCCGCCATGCCGCGCCGCGTTGGGATGACAGCAGCTACGTGCGCGTCGGGAACATCAACTTTAACTTCAACATCCCGGCTCTATCGGTGCATGCTGCATTCGCTCCGAGAGTGATCAAAAGATCTACTCCGACAGTGAACAAATTTTATCGATAGCGTACAATCTGATCCCTGATATTGCTGTGATAATCCAAAGGCTCATTTTATCTATTCTACTCACTTCTTCGCAAAATCATCACCGACGTATTTGTGAGTTTTTTTTATTGAAACAATTGCATTTAGAATGGGTGATCAAATTATTGGAGCCACCAGAAAAAATTGAAGAAAGTTTATCGATAGCGTAACAATCTGATCCCTGATATTGCTGTGATAATCCAAAGGCTGATTTTATTTGTTCTACTCTCTTCTTCGCAAAATCATCACCGACGTATTTGTGAGTTTTTTTTATTGAAACAATTGCATTTAGAATGAGTGATTAAATTTTTGGAGCCACCAGCAAAAATTGAACAAATTTTATCAATAGCGTAACAATCTGATCCCTGAATTCGTGTGATAATCCAAAGGCTGATTTTATCGGTTCTATTCATTTCTTCACAAAATCATCACCGATGTATTTGTGAGTTTTTTTCTGATTGAAACAATTACATTTAAAATGGGTGATCAAATTTTTGGAGCCATGCTGTATACGTGAGTGAACAAATTTGTGAGTTTTTTTTTTACTAAAATCAGATCAAATAGAATATACAATTACATTTACAGCGAATGATCAAATTGTTGAAGCCACTTGCAAAAATTAACGTTTTTGCATCGAAGCAATCACTTTTGAAATAAAACCCCTAGCCACATCGAGTATTCCTTTATTTTTTTACGAAATATTTACGTTTACAGATTAAAAATATACATTTGACGACACTAGAGGCAAAAATGGTCTGCATACTGATAATACATATATACATCATTCGCACTGTGGATCTCGTAGTGTGAGCACTCACTGTATTTATTTAATAAATGACGGATGTTTTTGGACGCACGTGTGGAAAGAACTTATAAAATAATTACAAAGTATGTAAGATGTAATTCGACCAATTTGTCAATAAATGTATCCACTTCGTTTCATCAAGTGAATAATTCATATTTAAACAGGATTTAGTCTGATTAATAATTTCTGATACGAAACATGGATTTGATATTGAAAATTACTATGAATAATTAGTTTAGATTAATATGTATAAGTGCGATCATGTCTAGACTGCGTATCTTCAAGCATTCATAGCTCGTAAAAATTGAAAAGAGATCAGTAACAATGAAATTCTACAACTCCTCATCATTTTAGATCGCTTAAAATGATCTGCATAACAAAAATTATATTTGATTTCTGGTTTCTAAATTGATTTTGCAAAAATCATAAATTTACGAGAACGTCGGGCATGTCGTGAATAATTCACGATGATGACGAGGGTCTGAATACGTTCTATAAAATTTTTGTACAATTAATTTCAATCTTGTTATATTTTGACGTGATTTTGTCGGGCGAATAATTTCTGACATTGATCAAATATGACTGTGGTGTGAGAAATTTCTACGTAATTATTTCCAATCGGTTCTTTTTCGTCGACAGATAATTTCACCAGTGGAATCATTTTTCACGTTGTCAGGCACAGAGCAATAAGAGAAAAATTTGTATGCCAGTCGTCTATGGTTTTGGATCGAACACTCGTGTATCGCTGAGCGAGAGTTAAGGGTGAGCGGTCACGATTTGTTTGGAGTAATTGGTTTTTGATATACGTGGGGTTCAGGTGATGGGGGAAACACTTTTTGTTAAAGCCGAGAGAGATGTTTCGAAATTGCATAGGGGCTGAAATTTTATTTTATTTTTCAGGGATTCTCGTAATGGACTTTTTCATACGAATTTTTTTTCACGATTCTTTATTAAATACCTGCGAGGGATCATTCGTATTATATCGTCGAGTCCGTGGTACTCGTACTTATTCAAAAGAATCAGATATCAACTAATAAAATTACACTTACCCTAATTTATCTAATTTACTGACACTTTGTACTCGTTATATTTTATTCCGAAGAATCAGTGAACTAGTAAATGTTCCATAACTTTAATTTAAATAATGTTTTGTCACTTTGTATTTTCTTTTTTATAAAATGAAGACGCTTTCATGACACTTGCACTCGTTATTTATTCAGAAGAATCAACTATGAACTTCTAAATGTAAAATCACTCTAATTTGTACAATTAAATATCACGTTGTATCTTATCAAATGAAAATGCTTTTCTGCTAATTTTTTATATTTTACTGTATGGTCGTCATAAAAAAGTTTCAAATGTTTTTAATAGAGCGTAATAATAGGCTCCTGGGTAATATATTAATTTAAATAAAAAAATTGTAGAATAATTTATTCAGGTGCAAGTAACAAACCAGTTAAAAATTTGTTACAATTTGCCACTCCACTCAAGAAACTTCTAACAATAAATTTGATCACGTCCAAAGATGGTCAGCATTACATAGCATTCGTGCAACGAATTTTCCCTCGCTCCGCGCCATTTTGACTGCAGCCCACGTCCGCGGTTCATCCGCAAAAAGATCGGTTTTCTGGCGCAACAAATTTTGACTCGTGACTCGTATTCACTGAATGAATTATACTAATTTTTTCTTCCGTTTTACGATACGATGGTCACCGGTGACAACCATCGCGTGGGTGTCGCGTTGATTTACGAGACGCGATGGAGAACGATGCCCATCGCTTGAACTCGAATAACGAGGAATCTACTAAAAACAAAACGATCAAATTTATAAAAAAAATTCGCGCCAACTCTCGAAATGCGTCGTCGGTGATCCCAATGTTTTTTTCCGCAACAAAACTCATTTTATTACTTCGCGTTTATTTAATAACACGTGTTTACACGATGCACAGAAAGGTCGATAATAAATCGGCAAATGTGTTATGCCACAGTCGAACGTGTAATTTTTACGAGTTTTCGTTCGAATGGCCGTTCGAAATGTTTCCCATGCAAATTTCATAACGGTCAACAAAAAAATAAAATACTTATCGAATAGGTGACACATTCGCCAACAGAAAATCAATATGGTGTTCCGATTAATTTGATCGCGACCGTGCGTTTCGCTACAAAGCGTTGAAAACGACATAATTCGCTTACTTCTTTCCCCGAGTACAAATTAACTTTTCCAATATGACTGGAAACGGGAGTAAAGTATCAACTGTTGAATATAGCGAAGACTTTTATTTCTGACAATTTCTCAATTTTTATTTCCTGTTAGTACTTCCTGTTTACGAGAAAAATACCGGTCCGATTCACCGCGAACACTTTGTACATAACGAATGTAGTTCGTAAAAACTTTAAATGAATGACTGCGTTGCAAGAAAACAACGGCAGAACTTTCCCTTGCGCCTAATATTTAATTCAGTCGGATCAGGTCTCAATTATTCAACGGCACAAGGGGTACGGAAGTATTAATACAAATTTTCATTAAAAATACCGTAGACGAGCGTCCGGCCGCGGTCCATGGAACACGAATACTAATAAAGATCGAAATTTCGATAGAAAGAGAGCGGGGAAGAAGGGAAGAGAAAAAGAGAGAGCTAGACATCGTTTATCAGACCGGGCAAGTCAGACGGTCGGCAATAATTAATGGCGGACCGGCTGCGGGCTTGATTGGAAAATTATGAATGCCGCAGACGTAATTGCACAATTGTCGATTGTGACTTTTCCCCAAGTAAGAGCATGATCGATCTACTTGAAAGGCAATTGAGTGTTCCTGCGATTGCCCTCAAGGCCTGTGAATGCAGCCCTCTGCTTTCGTCCGGGATCGAATGCATGCAACGCGATAGATCGTTCCCGTGGTTCTGCTCGTAACCCCGTCGAGGGAGGCAAAAAGCAAGAATGGAGAAAAGAGAGAAAGAAAGAGAGAGAGTCTCGTGAGCAGTGAAACGTATAAGATTAGATTCGCCCGAGGAAAAATATGATACAATTAGACGGCAAACCGGCCGCGATACACAATGAATTCTGATCTCGAGCGAGGAACAGCGGCATAAAACGATCGATCAGAAACCTAGAAACCGTGTCAATAATACAGAATGAAATATACTACCGCGATAGTATTGATATTAATTGTAGGCAAATGCAGTAGATTTTCTAGCCGGTGCGGCGCGTTGCTTGAAAGATTGTGAATTAAACTGTGAATTGAATCTACGGAGCACACGGTGCAGCCGCGTTTTTAATGTACTTTCCATTGTCCGATCGGACTGTTGATACGATGGGATCGTGGTCGATGTACGTGTATACAATGAGTTCTTTCTGATCTTTCAATGAGTCCTGTGAAAGGTGAGAAAGGGATGATGAAAGCTTGGCCAGCTGTAATAGGTCAAATGTGAACACTGCTCGGTGGAAACGTAATCATTCTGTTGGGAATTTCAACTATTCAATTCGGCGTTCGATCGCTAATAAGGAATCGGTAGAACACGAATCAATTAGCGAATCGAGAGATTTATTTCACAAGCTTTCTTACGGACAGCGTTGACAAATGCAATGGGAGATCGGGTTATTAGTGCTCTAGTACGGGTTGATTTATTTTTAAGGAAAACGAACAGCGAATGGCGTTTCACCACAGAACGTGACGGGTCAGACTTGTTCACTGCTCGGCAATTGTGTGCCACGGTGTGCCTGAAGTTCTCACGTCAAACATTAAGTGATCCTTCTAACACCTCGAAAATTGGATCAAATTAAATGAAATTATTCAATAATCCGAAGGCAAGTCAGTCGAGTCAGCTCGAAAACCGAAATTTCTTCGTAATCCCGTGGAAATAAACTGTGTCCAAGGTGTTCCTGATCCGGGCTGAACGAAATGATTGAATTTCCAGGGTTTTATCCGGCCGATCACAGAGTGTGCCACGGTGTGCCTGAAGTTCTCACGTCAAACATTAAGTGATCCTTCTAACACCTCGAAAATTGGATCAAATTAAATGAAATTATTTAATAATCCGAAGACAAGTCGGTCGAGTCAGCTCGAAAACCAAAATTTCTTCGTAATCCCGTGGAAATAAACTGTGTCCAAGGTGTTCCTGATCCGGGCTGAACGAAATGATTGAATTTCCAGGGTTTTATCCGGCCGATCACAGAGGTTCAGTTTCCAACGCGTCTCTACGCGATTTATAGATTGCAGGCGGTGTATGCGTTCCTATCCCCAGTCGGACAGATGTCATTCGCGAATCTGTCCGGCTGAATGCCGGCGCTGCAGCGTTGGCGTTTAGAAACGCGCGCTTTAGAGGTTTACAATGCGCACCAATGGAAGCGCGGCCAAAAAAAAGGGAAAAAAGAACCGCGTATTCCATTCGGCCCCGACGATAGACAACTCTAATAGATTCTCGCCTGGCCGATACTCAACGAAAGCAATTTTTGTCGGACGCGGCGGTTTTACAAAGGCAAATGGTGTTTGAAAAAGTTAGACCGGCCAGTTTCGCGCGGAGGCTCGGCCGTGGGACGAAATGAGAACGCGATGGAGCCCGAGCCTTTAGGGGCGTCGAGAATAAAAATTCATGAACTATGGATTTCAATATTGAAAACGCGAGAGGCGCGACCGGGGCCCGTGGCGAAAGCGGGAATGCGAAATAAATAATTTCCCGTGCGTCCACCGACCGGAAAAGTTGCTTTTCCGCGAGCCAGCGGTGCAGTTCTTTTTGCGATCGAGCTCGTGCTACTTTGCTTCTCAATGATTTATCGCGTCACTATACGTGATTTTGATAAATTGCTGCTGGGGATTGCTGTACACCATCGATCCGAAGTTTTTGAACACGCGACCTGCTCCCGCCTTTTATTCTCGATGGAATAATAATTCTTTGTTTTTCCGTGTGTTCGCGGAAGACGAAGTTCACTTCGGAAACTCATCGTGCTGTTTATTTATGGTTTTGCGGGGACATAGAGCTGAGAGAATAATTAACTATCGAACTGCGGTTGTGCTGTTTTCAGCACTTGCGAATCCAGGTCATTGGAACCCAGTTTCATTCTGTCAATATTTACCATATATCTTTCTCTGATTGGTCAACTTTCATGTCTTGCGTTACAGTAACTCTTCGGGACATAATTTTAATTCCATTGCAATCCAATCTCGAATAAATAAATTTCTGAAATAAACATTTCTCTGACTGGTCTGATTATGAAGTTAACTCACAGAGAGGTAACATTTTCGACTGATAGCAGTTTCAGTCAACTAGCCTTAAAACATGTGACACCTGACGGAAAGCAACTCTCAAGGAAAGGAGTGATGTGTCCTGATTGGTCATTGTTGAAATACGTCGTTTCTATGTATGTTACTTGGTTCTTTCTTCAACGCTAATTTGGATTTAGTATATCATCTACCAGCATGGTGTAACGACGTTGTATTTTTGAATTTACATTTTTCTTTCGCACACAGCAAGTACGACTTAATGTTTGTTGCTATTATTTCACTGTTTTCTGTTCTTTAAAATGTATTACACATTATATTAATTTACAGACGAAACTTCTCTCTTGCAAATGGTCCTGATCTGGATCGTAAAGTCGAGAATTTTTTAAATTGCAAAATTGCTTGTTTTTAACAATTGATCGAACCTGTGCGCCGAAAACATCATACATTATCTATAAAGTTGTTACAATCGACAAAATTTAATATTTTGAAAGGAGTGATTGCTGTTCCTCGGTATCCGAGGCAGTCGATTCGCAGACGGTCATCTTCTGGTGATTTCGGTGAGGAAGTGGAGGGCGCGTTTAGAAGAACAGTTTCGCGGCAGGAAGCTCGTGAGCACGTGGAACAAGCATCGAGCATAATTTCGGATAAATGGTAGGATAAGTGACGAATCCCACGGAGTCGAGTCGAGCGAGCGAGGTCTTTCCTCGTGGAGGTCGACGTCCTGTGAGAACCATTCAAAACTGCCGCTGAAGCGTCAAGTGGAGCCTCGGCCAGAGCTCGGTGCAGCTCGTTAATCCTTGGCACCGTGCTCGCGTTCGCGGACCGTGCTAAGTCGTCGGCGTTTGCAGCTTTTCCCGGTGAAAAGGGAGGAAAAAAGGTGGAAGAAAGAAAGGAAGGAAGAAGAAAGGGAACGGGCAACCTGGCTCACTGGCACACGCATGGAACAGAGAAAGAGCGAAACGGATAGAGAGAGTTCTTCTCGGAAGCTGCCGTAGAGCAAATGACGCTGCGAGCTGACGCAATTAGCGCTTCGCGATCGGCAAACGAGTCGGCTCGCGATTCTCGCTCGATTATCCTCGCGTGATACGGTTCATCGATTATGAATGAACCGCGGACCCGGTTGTCTTCGTGGGAAAATGGTTCTAGTCTTCTTGCGCGGCCCCTAAGAGATGACGTACCAGGAACTTGCAGCAATTTCCGCCTCCTTCCCGTATCTTGTCCTGCTCTCCGGTTTTGATAACGGGCACGTTCCACTGGTTCGAACACACTCTAGATACCAATCGCTGAACTTCTCGCGGTATTAGCTGCGGATTCTGCTGGTTTGTTCTATTGCGCATCGACTGATTCTAACGATTAACCGGCGCCAGACCTGGCCACGCTGTTAGACCCGGAAACGATGCAGAGACTCTTTGTCGGATGTTCAACATTTGTTTTGTTGGAACGGTGATAACCAGTCCCCGAATGTTTATGGGAAATAACAAGTTTGTGCATCAATTGCAAGACGCTGGAACTAACTATAAATTTATATTCTTCGTTAATTATTCTACCGCGGATGAAAATAATATATCAACACTCTTAAAGTCTTTTAATAGTTTCACCGTTTCAAATCTCACTTGCTCGTTTTTGCTGTAAACGCATAAAATCCGGAGTCTAGTGAATAATCCAACAGATAAGATTACAAACTCGACTTCGTGTTTCATTTTCTTTAATTACCTATTTGAATTTACACGCTTACACATGTATAGCATCTTTATTTGTTCAAGCTTGGCTTGCGGTGACATTAGAATCATGTCCTGAAGAATTCCAGTGATGAAAAAGACATGAAAAATAAGTCGAATCTACCACTTCCGTGTGTTGGACTGTGAGAGCAGAAAAATCAATTTCTATAATAGATAACAATTTCGAAAAATCGCGTGCTTCCCCATCTGCTGCGTGCACTACAGACCTGTGGGACTAGAGACACGTTTCCATCCCTTCGCGTGGACTTGAAAGTTGCTTTCGGGAGTGGAACTCGCTAATGGACGCAGCCGCAACAATGAGACCAACTGTCCAACAGGCATTCTTCAATAGATATCGCGGCGACACCTAGGGTAAGCTAAACTCTGAAGAGCTACTCCCAGGAGTACACCTAGTACCGGCTAACTTTAGAAAGCTACTCTCGCGCGGACACGCAGCATAAGTTAACTCGAGAGAATCATTTACACGTGGACACCTACCATAAGTTGAGTAACTCTCGTCGTCCGTGGTCCCCCTAAAAAGTTTGCCCCCTAGAATTATGCGACCGATAGTTACTCTAGCGTGGACGCGTTGCACAAGCTGTCGACAAGCCCAGTCGACCGAACAAGTATCCCTGTGTCCATTCCTGTATTCTACCCCCTCGTTGCTTTCCTTATGCGACGTGTCCACATAAGAGTAACTTTCAAGAGCAATATATACTCTCTCCCCGTGCTGTACCGACCTGAAAATGAACTCCTGTCAATTAAACTCTCAAGAGCACAGCCAACATACCTCGGAGAATAAACGCTGTCGGAGGGTTACTTTCAAGTCGCGTCTACTAGTAACTTCAACCCTCGAAAGTAGCGCTTCCAGGTAGCAGTCCAAGAAATTCACCAGAACAAACAGACATTCCTACCCCGTTAAAAGCACCTTACTCGCGTCCCGACAGGCTCTGCCCTACCTAACTTTTATACCGGAAATTATTATGTCGTTTGTAGATGTCCAAGAATGATTCAACGACACGCTGTCGCACAGTGATTCGTACAATTGTTTCTATTTTTTCTTCTAGCGTGTATATTACATTACGATGATACTGAACTATAGGAAGTATAACAATATATTTTGTTATGAATAATTGACGATCGAGATACAGAGAACTGTTATAGGAAGTATACTTCAGGATTTTACTTGAAGTTAAGAAAACAATACTGGATCCATTGTATACCCCTCCCTGGCGTTTTCAAGTGGTTGTATATTAAATATATAGACCCACAGGCGGCGTTGTTAATTCGTTGAGAAGTCGTGACTGCTTTGAATTCAGAGAATTGTTGTAAATATTTTCTAGCGGATTTTACGTATTTATTATTAAAACTTCAGATTTACATATCGAATTTCTATTTTAGAATTCAGAGATTATTTCAGGATCGTGCTATCAATATAACAAGCTAGAATATGAAAAATATCGATCACCTTGAAAACTTCGGAATAAAAGACCCTGTGAAAAATAACATTTGCAAAGCAATTACCGTTTACATTGCACCGAAAACATTTGTTGTGTTATCAAAAATGAAGGAAATATTTAGGCGGACGATATAAAAACTATGCAATAATGACAGTATCGTAATTTCTGAAAGTGTCAGCGAAGAAAATTTATGAATACCGCGACGCGCCTCTAAATCGTGCTGGAAGAAACTACTGTACGCTGGGAGCAAAAAGCTGGAACTAGCTCGAAGAACTTCGCGAACGCGATCAGGCTTGGCGTAATCTACGATCTCGACCGGTCTCGGGTGCAGCGGGTACAGCGTGTACCGGCGCGGCGCAGTAAAAGCGCTGAAAGCGTGCCGGAACCGGGTGCGCTCGCAACAAGTGAAGTAACAGCGCGCGAACCAAGTTCCGCAGCGACGCTTTGCACGTTGGCGAGAGAAGTCCGACGGCGTTGAACGCCTGCAAGAAACCGTCCTGCGAGCGAAGTGTCCCTTCGTTGCCATAAGTAACGCCGTGGCCGGGGGCGGGAAATATACGCAGCCGGTGCGCCACGGCGCTCGGATGTCTCCTGCCGCGAGAATTTCGCACACTTTATCGCGTTTCACTGCGCGCGATTACCATCTCTCCTGTCTTTCCGCGCTATAAATTCCTATGGTGTCGCGCGTTAATCCACGGATTAGCCGGTGACTGCGGAACCCGCGGGCACCGCGGATAGGGAACCCGTGGAAGGACCTAGGCCCGGACCCTGAATGAAGGCACCCGAGAAAACCAGACTGGACGAACTCGTTTCGCGGGATTACGGATTATCGCAGCACGTTTAAGGGACACGGAAGGGAATAAGGGACCACCAACACGCGACCATGGACGCGCGTACCTCTTGTCTGACATTTTGAGGCCACTCGTTTGAGCACTCGCGGTCGAGCACCTTGAACAAACACGTGTTCCCTGTGCCTCACAAGTTTCCTCACAGGAATTCGAAAGGAATGCGCTGGCAAGTCGTCTGATTGGGTCCACACGCATTTCCGGTTCTAGCGGTATTATTCGCTGAAGCGTGTGACACCGAAACCTAGCCATTGGCTGCCAGCGAGGATCCCATTTACTCGTGTGCCGCATACTGGCGCAAAGTGATGAAGTTTGCGTCAAAATCCAAGAAGGTAGAGCGATGATCCTTTTTTTTAAATTGAAGCTGAAATGTGTTGCAGAGTATGGGAAATATAGAGAGATTACGGTAGGAACGTTTTTCAACATTGAAAATCGGCGTTGAACTTGCTGTATTGCAAGAAAATTGTGATCTATCCAACACGATGTATCGGTTGCATTTTTTGAATACGGGAAAAATAGAGAGATTACGGTAGAAACGTTTTTCAACATTGAAAATGGGTGTTGAACTTGCCGTATTCCAAGAAAATTGTGATCTATCCAATACGATGTATCGGTTGCATTTTTTGAATACGGGAATAATAGAGAGATTACGGTAGAAACGTTTTTCAACATTGAAAATGGGTATTGAACTTGCCGTATTGCAAGAAAATTGTGATTTATCCAATACGATGTATCGGTTAGATTTTTTTATGACTTGCCATATGTCATTTCCCGTAGATTCTGTAAAACTTATACACGTGTGAGGCACGAAGAGTACATAACCAAGTTTCATAATTGTCGTCCTTCCCTTGACTAGAAATTAGAAATTAGCCAACGCCCAACTATCTGCAGGATAGAAGAATCCACCAAAGTTCTCCGAAAATGTGGTTGCGAACACGAGTGCTGAAAATTAAGATTTAACTCGCGAGAATTACGGGTTGCGAGCGTTCAACTGTTCGAAAGATCTTTTGCTCCCTTGACACCGCGAAGACTCTCGTGCCTGAGTACAGGAGAGCATGTTGCCCCGCGTGTCCATTCGGTTAAGTAACCCGAGCAACCTTGTCGGCGTGCACCGTGGCCCCAGAACGACGCTATAAAACTGCTGGGTCGGCGGGGGAATGCTTTGAAATTGACGATAAATCTCCTGTGTTGCTTGGCGGCGTTTGTTTCTCGTCGTTCGGGTCCACCAGGGCCGGAGAAAGAGAGGAAAAGAGTATCGGAGAGAAGGAGGGTGGTGGGGGATAACTCCTAGAGCACTTTCGAAAGTCACGTCTTGTACACAGCGTGCATTAGTTCGAGAAAATCGCGGTGGAAATATTGCGACGCGTTGTTGAGCTACGACGTGAACCGTGAGACATGTGAGTTTATAGAGAGGGGGCCGGTCTCGCGCAGGGTAAAGACCGTGTTACGATCACAAGCGTCGTCGCTGCGCCCTAAAACGTCCAATAGAAACGCAGCGTGTCCAATGTTGCAGGTACGAAGATTTTAAACATTAATGGCTGCCAGTGGTGGTCCCAAGCGTCTTCATTATATTTTTATGCAGGCTGATTCGTTCATTTTCAGCACACAGACGCTTCTTGTGTGCCGAAGTGGAGACATATATAAAATTACTTCTTGTTCTCTTTTCCTTAACTTCAAGCGTATCAACTGTGGTGAAAAGAAGCCAACGCAAACACTATGTCGCCAAGTGTAATCGTCGGGCGTCTTACGAGCACACGACGGCCACGAGTAGTCTAAGCGAATGTCTTCAGGAAAAAATTAGCTTCTTAAAAGCTACTGATTAATATAACAATCTAATTTTACTACCACACGTGTCAATCGATAAACAGGAAAATTACGCCTTTCACACTGCACTATACGTACAAGGTGTCTCACCCGATTTTGATATCTTGATTTCTTTGCTGCTGTTAGTCCTACCGAAAAATAATTTGGTGTTATTAGTTTGTTCGTGGGTGAACTCGTTAAGGCCATACGAAGCTTTGTTTCTTTTAATGGAATTATTATATACTTTTTAATACATCGATCCATGTAGTTGGACATTTTTTGTAAAAAAAAGTATTGATCTATGCTGAAAAATCAGTCGTTTAGGAGACATTTCATTTAAGTTCAAACGTTCGCTCTTATTCCTTACAGAAAAACAACAGTATCGGTAAGACAAGAAAAAGGAGTGTCTCGGTTGAAGCGAAATTGCCAATCCTTAAATCATTGAGTTGGGAAGGATGAGGGAAACTTGATATTGCTAGATGTCGTGTGACATAGTGAAAACGAGTGTGCGAAAATGGTGCAACGCGATACGTGGGTCAAACTGGGGACTAATTGTTGCAGAATTGTCTTACGAGGCCTGAACACGAAATAGAAAAACCACTCCGCCGACGAAGGGTTAAGAGTCCAGCAATCTGCATGCTAAACCACTCGCCGCGATAAGCAAATAACAACGAATGCCGAATAAATGGTCTATTAATTGAGGGAATCAAGCCCATCCACTCGGTTTCACCGCCTCCTCTCACCTGTTCCTTCCGGCAGTCGGCGCGGCGGCGGGCTCGATCTGTAGTTCGGTTAGTTTAGGAGGATCGTTTCCCGCTCGCACTCGTAAACGTCTGCCATGGCCATCGGTTACAAGTCGAGGGAGGGATGGTCGAGAGGGTTGGAGAACGTTCTCTTCGAAAGGTAAACCCAGGTGAACGGAACGGAACGAAACGCGGGGGTGGAAGAACGACGAGCAACCCTTGGGAGTCTCGTGACTCGAGTAGCCCGGGGATCGTAAATGCTCGGGGAAATTACGCGAGACCCCCGTCCCAAAATTACGCCTTGCAAGATTGTAATGGCTCGGCGAGCCTGTTACATGCCCGCCATACCGGCCTGGCCTCGCGTGCGCATTAATGCGCGGCTACGTTTCCTACGTTTTCAACGTATTCCTACGTTTCCTTCGACGAAGAACGCCGCGCGGACCGCTTTTTCGTGTCCGCCCTCGCAGCGCGGACTTTAATCGAGTTAACGCCGCGGATGCCAGACTTCTTGCGTTTCCGGCTAAACGCGAGTCCATTCGAATGCCTGAATTTATTTAAACCGACGGTATTATCGTCCCTTCGCGATCCAACCCGGTCAGACCTTTTCTCTTTCCTTCCACGAAAGTGAGAATGCCCGACAGAGTTCAACGCCGGTTCAGATTAATCTTAGCCGCCGACTTCTTGCCTCGTTTCCACTGTTCCGGAGTTTTTACTCTAATCGAAATCGCCTCTGCGATCCGACCGTTACACGCACTCTTCCGCACAGCGACGTCCCGTATGCACGATCGTGTTTCTTTCGTCTTAATAGTTAGATCTCGAGATGGATTGTCTTATTCGTATAGCCAGTCGATTTTGAAACAGAGTACTGTTAGATCGCCTTATGGTGTTCAGAAAGTATGTACATGTTAATAGGAAGGCTGTATAAAATAACATTCGTTATCTCGACGGAGACTGCATAAGATTAGTAATACCTCTGCGAAACTGAGATGTCTGACATTGAATAATAGTCTTCAAAGTGTTCAATTATTTCTTCATCTACCTCTATTCTGTGTAATCTCCGTCTCCCACCATTTGTCTGAATCAGTTTCTACTAACCCGTTAAGGGAAGGCGAGACCACTCGTAATTTATACTTCGTTACGTCTTCCGTGTGTTTTCACCGTTTCTTATCTGTGCGTATCGAAACGGTCTCGCACGTGATTATACTCGGCAAAACCTCCAGTTTTTTTGGCGAATTCGCGTGACTTTATTCAAATGAAAGCCAATTTTTTTATCATTTTGGATAAGTTTTATGATATTTTATTTTATGACCTCTTGCGATTTTTTTGTTAACAAAAAATTGATTTATATGACTTTCTACGACCTTGACAACACATTTCGAGGTCATCAAGATCGGTGTGGTGCACACCTTTCTGTACAATTACCATGAATTCTTATAACAAATTTTTTTCATAGTTAACCTTCTGCATTCTCTATGATTTTTTAAATTTGGTAGATGTGAAATTGATATATGTAATACCTCATACAATATGTACATAAATGTTTAGTATTTGGTTAGATACCGACATATCTAATAATGTAAACAATATTTGAAATAATGGTACAGCAATTTTTAGCGACGTCTCGGAGACGCCACTCGAGTGGTAAGGGTCGATTGTCAATCGAACGTTTCCGATCAATCAACGAGTGATTTCACCGCGTCGAAAACTTTGAACAAAATTACTTTTACGTATCCGCAACATTTTTCCGCGAACTGCACGTTTTAATGAATACAATGTTCGAGAGCAGCTACGTACGTTTGAATTAAAAGTTAAAACGCTTCAACCTTGCATGCCCATAATTTCCATGTAATTCATGATTATCGTGGCCCGATGTGTACCCGATCGTTTATACTCTTTTGCAATCGTGTACAGTTTGCAACGCATGATCGAAAAGTTATTCGGTTAACAGTTTAATCCCGTCATTTATGAGCCGGCAATTTCCTCCGTGTAAAAAACTCCCGATAGATATCGCTTCAATTGCGTCTCGCTGTATACACCAGCACGAGAACATCCCGTAGAACTTACACAATCCTCGTATAGTCGAACGATTAATTACGCAAATGATACATCGGCGGCCGTATCATCAAGCCTGCACGGAACGACGTGCGTGCGGGTATTCCGCTGAAAACTGCACACGGACGGACGGGCTTCACCACTACCACCCGGTTCTTTCAACGTTACAACGCTCAACTTGCCACACTTCTAGCGAACAACAGTTCCCAATTACCCGCGTTAGTCACCGACCGGAAGACATCGGGTTGCACCGTGTAACCGAGCACGCCTCGACAAAACAGTTATTCCATTCCATCGTTGCAGTTGCGCAATATATCGGCTCCGGCAGATTCTCCATCCACGATACTTTCCTCGAATGCCCCATGGACACTCGCATCAGCACAACGTCCGTTCGTAAGTACGTATACCACCACTCACATATGCGGTATCTCTAGAACAGTCGCGGAGGTCTTCAGTGTACGTAGTCTTGCATTTCAGTGTGTTACGGATTAGGAGGGGTTAAAGTAGCCACTTCACTTAAACGTAACTTTATTTCCCTGATTTGGGTTTGTTCAATGTATAACGGAAACTATGTACACTGGATGGTTTTGCGTGGCCAAAACTCACGCTTGTTTTGGCTAGGTTATCGAATAAAGAATGTGTATTTGAACTTGATGAGTTTTCCCTTGCTTGTAGATATAATCACGGGTAGTTCCCGTGATTCCCGATGGCGAATCGACTAACTCGCGAAAAACCGGTCACCGAGACGCACGACGTTTTCCGTAGCGACGAGATAGCACGATTAACGTACGTTGCGATCGGAGTCGAGCAGCTGGCAGTTTACCGTCACCGTCGAACTATTGATTGGCGGATCGATAGAGCGATCCGCCAATAGTAATCCCATTTTCGGGGTCGATAATCGATCATAATCGATGTCCGACGGTGCTGGCATAAGCTACTGCGAGCTGCTTATCGACTCTCGATCTCGCTGTTACGCGTGAATCCGCCAATAGCGCGGCGGCGCAGTAAATCGGCGCGTTCACGCTGCCGAAACACTCAGCCAATCCCAAACACAGTGGGTGATCGAGTCGTTGGATTTACGATTTTACATTGAAACAGTTAATTGTCAACCCTCGTAAAGCTCCTCATCATTTCATAGCCACTCACGTTAGACCTTTAGAACCCTTACCTTACACAGTAGGATTTCTCAAATGCAGTATTTTATCTAAATAAAATAGTTTATATCGATCGTATTATTGCTTATAACAATTAATAAATGATTTCGGCGCTACGGTTCGATCGTTAGAAAAACAATTTATTAGCAAAATTGCTTACTGATTAATTTACATTGTTTTTCTAATGATCGAACCATAGCGCCGAAATCATTTATTAATTGTTATAAGTATTGTATCTGTTGGTTAATTGGTAAGTGAGGAATGGATTCTTTGTGAAATATATGTATATATACAAATGCTGAGTGACGTGATACGCGCTGTACTGTGACTGATCTCAGAGTAACGAACCCCTGATCTCGAGCGGGTCCTTTTATAGTTACGGAAAAGGTCTGCGATAAAATACAGGTAGACCAAAAGAACTTCGTGTACTAGTACTGTCCGTGTCTCTACGTGCATAGCGTCGGTGTATATCAACATTATCGATATAAGTCCTCAACATGGATCTGCGCTGGGTTATTTATACGCCAGGGATACTATTCTTTGAGTTTAGTCAAACGTAGAGAAGGACAATAGATAGATGGTTTCGGCGCACAGGTTCGATCAATTATAAACTAAAATTCCATGTTTTATAACAAATTTGCGAGATTTCAACTTGCAAATTTGTTATAAAACATGGAATTTTAGTTTATAATTGATCGAACCTGTGCGCCGAAACCATCTATCTATTATCAATTCTTTTCGATCGCAAAACTATTTCAATGTAGAGAAGGACAGCCGGCTCCAGAAGCCTCGGTCGCCGAGAAGTGTAAAATAACTAAAAAAGTTAACCAAAGAAGAAGATTTGGCTCCGAATTTTTTCTTAAATTGTCTTTCTTTGGCTAATAAGTTTGCCGACCACTGACCTAGACCATCTCGAGTCCCCCACTCTCTGAAATAGTCAAAGGTAAGTGCGTAAAAGCATTTTTCTCATCTTCATAAAAAAGGGTGTTAAGCTGTTTTCTCAGAACCTAATAAAGATATCGAGTTACTTTTTTTTTAATTAAATGGTTAAGGAGGGCTATTTTGTTGATATCTATTAAATTTTTTTCGGGTAATCTTTTGAGGGAGAAAGGAGCCCCAACATTTTTTAAAATGGAAAGTATTATTGAGTGTTATTGTGATACCTCTAGTTAAACTCAATAGCATTTACTCGAACGTTCTGTGACACTTCGACGCTCTTGGAAAATCATACGTTCCGGGGTTATGTATTCCAGACAGCTCCCTTCCTAAGAAATGAGCAAAATTAGTGAAGACAACGATATAATCTGCGAAACGCGGTCCAACATCTTAATTCGCAAACTACCTGGGAAATCGTAGCCGTATCGCAAATCTGATCTAAACTCCTGTACCGCTAACGACATAAATCCGAGAAGTGGTTCGCAATTAGATTTTTCCGTGTGGCACAGGGAAGAAATCTTTGGTAGCGGCAAGTACCAATTGAACTCGATGAAATAAATCTTAGGTATCGAAGTGATTGATAGTCACGGGCAGAAATTGAACCTGGTCCCATCGCCAGTAGGTCTAACGACACTCGCGTTACAGGTCCAGCCACCGTGATGTCGTTTGCGCAATATTTTGATTGCTACCTCGACCGCGCGTGATAGGCTAACCACGATTAACGTGCCTCTCGAGCAGATTGCTAGCCGATCTCTCGGCAACCCTTTGTTTTTCCTGCTCCCGTGACTCTTTTCCTCAGGCGTTCTCTTCGTTTTGCACGGACCGACGGACGGGGCCGCTGGCCACCTTGAAAAATCAATGCAGCCGAGCCTCGAAGCTGCGACGACGCGGTATTTAATTTAACGGAATTTATACGAACCCCTCGATCCCGTTAGGATAGCCAAATTTCAGGGCTCGTCGAATCGAGTCTATCTTAATTGTTACCACGGCAATCTAGTGTTCGAAGGAACGCCGCTTCTAGAAATTTTCTAGGCGGATTAATTCACACGATTCTGAATATAAGTACTCGGATAATAAATTAAAACAATGCACGGAACACTGATTATCGCAATACGCGGACTGACATTTTATCGGAGGACCCAGTGGACACTCCAAACGACAGATTTCAGGCTCTCTGTTCTACAATTAGAGAGATTGCAGAGACATTTCTATAGAGAATTATTAAATCAAGTTATATATTCGTTTGTAGTCGTGCATGTAATAATAAATATCATGCAAGATCTGGATAAATTGCAGTCCCGTTGTCGGAATGACACTGGTAATTTATCAGTAGAGCAGGCACGTGCTTGATGAATAATTAATAGCCATAAAACGTTTCGTTGAACGAATATGTATATAAGTATATATAAAATACAATTTAGAATTGCTGCACGAAATCTTGTGGAAAGAGCATTCATAATTTAGCTCGATATTTCTGTGAAATAAATTGAATTTTGAAAGAGCCCGTTAAATATGAGAGTGCTGACACAAAAGAAAAAACTTGCGGAAAGGAAATCTCTTGACTTTCAATGAAAAATGGAACAATTCTTTTTCAGATCTTTATTCTTCGTTATTTAGAATTCTTCTTCGTTAAATCAGACTTATTCTTCAGATCTTTAACTACGTCGGACAGCAAAAATTGTACGACCTACGCAAAATTTTGAAACTCCGAGACTTCTTTCCGACTATTCGGGTCGAATACCAAACTGCGCGACGAGAAACGCAGAATGCGTGACCCGAAGCGTAGCGGAGCCTCGAGCCATAAACGAAGTGTCGCTCGGTGATTAACGCGTTAAATGAATCGCAATCGCACGCGATCGAGCCGCGATCGGATCGGCAAGCCCAGCCTCGAGGCTGTTTTTCACGTTACAAAAGGGAAATCGAGGCAGAAACGCCGCTGCAGGCTGCAATTATTGCTTAGGATCTTGCTCGCCGTTGGCCTATCACGAAAGATGATCCTGGTACAGCGGCGGCCAACAGGTTGATAGCCATCAAAATGTTACAGCAACAATATTACCGCTCTCTCTCTCTTTCTCCCTTGAGAATTTTTTCTCTGTTTCAATGAAATAACACGCAGCTATCGATGAATCATCGACAGGCGGAAATAATCGAAGGTGTTTCAGTTGGGATTAAAATGGTCGCTATAACGATGAGATAATGGGGGTTACGATCTAGATGTTGCAATCGGTGTAATTAAGTTGAAATCGATACTCGGACACGCGCGTACAGTTTAGGTCATAACTAATTCAGAGACAGATATTACAATTAATTTCCTCTTAATAAATAAATATATATATAGTGGATCCGGAAAGTACTTCGAAGTATTTCGTTCAAAGAAATAATAAAACAATAAATCTGGACTGATTTTAAGAGTTGAAAGCATTCTAAAATTTGTTTACAGAATTTCGTTTTCTCTTGTTCGTTAGCTCCAGAGAGTTTTATTATATTTTAATGCAGCTTGTCACGCGATGCATAACACTCCATCATTTGACCATTTAAATTCATCGTGGTAATTATGCGTCGTTGGTAATGTTTAAAGCTTGTACGATAAATGAAATAAATAATTTTCTTCAATTTCTCGATAATGGAAATTCTTCAAGATCTTGTCAACGTCGTTATTGCAACGCCCATGCTTCTTCTTAATTTATGAAATGGTTTGTAGAAAATGGAAAAGAAATGTTCGATAACGACGAAATTATAATAATTATTATTATTAACGCGGTATTAACATTCGTTCCCCGATTAAAAAAATTTTCCGAATGACTGGGACAAGTGGATAATGGATGCCGTGAAAAACTTCTCCAAGTATCAGGCATTTAGACTCGGATTCAACGATGGTAAGATCCAATTGAAAGGTCAATTGCAATTAACACGCCACAAGTCGGATTCGCTAATCCTATATAAGATCCCAAATGACTGTATCCCATGTACCGAAGTCCTTGATGAGTTCTACTTCAACGCGCCGGCTAGAGTATCATGTTAGAATACCATTACGTGCAATTTGCCAAATAGCCTCGCCACGATCGTTCCGATTTTTCCGCAGGATCGTTTAACTCCTTTAAGTGTTTTATCCCTCGGAGGTATCCGTTTCGAGATGAAACTGCCAATTCCGTTTATTATAGGATTAAACAGGTCGAGCGGAACGAGCAGATCGATCTGTCTCTGATCCTGCGACGCGATCATGGATTCCTATTACGCGTCCAATTAGAAATCTTGCGTAAATCTGTATCGAGTGAGCGATGTGTGGACATGTGTAGTAAGAACGAGGAAGAAACATAACGAGTCAGAGGCAAAATGTATGAAGTGAATTTATATGTCGTGAGAAAGAAACGTAATGAGTAGACTGCGGATCTTTATGCATTTATAACAAAATTGAGCAGATGAAATTCAAATTGTTCAAAAATTAAAAAAATTCAAGGTGTCCATCTATAATTTCTTGTCTACTAAAATCATTAAGGGAATAAACAACGTTCAATGTGGTTTCTATTTTTATTTTGCGTAATGTTTGAAGTGAATTTAATTGAACGAAAGAAAGAGACGAGTGAAAAATTGTCAGTCGTAATTTGAACATCGTTTGTCTTCCATCTAATCGATTCTGTTAAATCGTATATGGTTTGGCTATAATCACTAGACAGCGGATTTTAAGCATTTATGACAAAAATGAGTAAGTGTAATATAATTAAGTAAGGACATTAGAAAAATTTAAAAATGTTATCTTATTTTCAACCTGTTAAACATATTAAGAATGAAAATAAATTTCTATTTCACTCTAGGTGGCTATTTAGATAGAACATTTTTATTTTGCATAAAAATCCGCTGTCTAATAATCACCGATAGTTCCATCTACTAAGTAGTGCAATTGTTTGGTCAAGTTTAAAAATGACCTCTCGCGTCCATGCATTGAATGCAACATTTAATTCGATTCCTTCGATAAATGGCGAACGTTCGTCATACAAAATGAATTGCTTTCCGAAATGTCTGTGGTCAGAATGTGGTAAAGCATATATCTTGGCATATCTCGCGTTTGTTATAGGTTGACTTTGTTCGAAACGTTTGCATCCCATGGTATACTCGCCAGCGGAGGGGTATTTGCTTAAAAAAAAGGTTCGAGACCACAATGGCCTTTTATTCCGTGATCAATTAGAATTCCCAAACCGTTTCGAGCCAATCGTTTTGCAATATCGATGAAAGCCAAAGAGGCAGGGGAACCGAAAGCCGGGAGCCGAACCGCAATGGCATTAGAGCACGGCGAAGGAGCAGTATTATTACGTCGAGCCAGTTCAAGATAAATTTTTAATAATTCCCAGCCTACCTGCCAAGGAATGTGCCAGGGCGGCGGAGAATTCCTGGTTCGCGGGAACAAGGGTATATATAATAATTAAAAGGTTCCACAGCCGCGGGCGCCAAGCTTTTGAATCGCGTCGAAGTATGCCGCAGAATAATCAAATTAGCAGACGTTTTGCAGGAAAAGCTTTTCCGACGGATGGAAATCTCGTTAAAAGAAACATTGCTCCCAGATTTACCGTTCCCTCAATTATTTAAAAGAAACAAATAATAAAAAAAGAAAGAGAAAGAAGAAAAACGAACCACACAAAACGAGAACCTCTTTTTAGCCCCCGCTGAACGTTCTTTCATCCTTTCAGCGATTTTCCCGTTCCACGTTTAATTACATTCAACGAGCAACCTTCAAGCATCCTGCCGGATAATTACGATTTCATGTATATTGTTGATTTCGTGTTGGATTTTCGTCCCTGCAACGACGAAGAGCAGTGGGACGAACTGTTTACGCTCCTTGAAAAATTCATCATTACCGGACTGGCTGGGAGGTCGTATTTGCGTATGCGTTTTATTAGGCGAGCTAGCGAATAATTCGCTGTTCTGTTCTTTTTTTTCTTTGCAAATTTCAGTTCCGTTCCAAAATTTGCGTAATTTCGGCAATATATTTCGATCTCTTCAAAGTGGTTATACAATTTTTGTCGTGTTACGAATAAAGGTAAGGTAACCATGTGAATCACTAGACTGCGGATTTTATGCATTTATGCCAATAATGGGTGAACATAATTTAAAATAATAAAAGTATTAAAACAATTTAAGAATGTCCATATCATATTTCCAATTTATTCAAATTCTTAAAAATAAAAATAAATTTTTATATGGTCTCAGTGTCTTATAATTGACGAAGAAAATTTTGTATTTTGTATCAAGATTCGCAGTTTAGTAATCAGAAATAAAGGATATATTTAAAAGTTTCTTTCGGAACGCGTTGCTTTAATATTACTAAATAAATATTCGACTGTCCCAAAAGTCGATTCATGCACATAATGCAAATTCATATTAGGAAGTACTAAAACATTAACATAAAGATTACCACATTGTTTGTATTTATTTAGCAACATCAAAGGAACACGTTCCGAATGAAACATTTCGTACAACCTAATATAATGGCAGAAAAAACTAACCAGAAGATTCTCGGCTATACGAATGCTCACCGAGGGAAAAATTCAACGTGTCCATTTGCGAGTTTCAACTCACTGTTAACTCTCCGAGAGGTTTCTCTCCGCTAGCACTCCGAATACCGCGTACACTGACGAATTTCACTCTCGAGAGTAATTCGCGATTTACTCTCAGATGGACACGTACCGTTACATCGAAATAAGTCGGTCGCGCGGTGGCGGGGAGGAACGGTAATACAGTTTGGCGGGTGAATTGCAATTTCCCAATTAAAATGCCAAACAGTCCCATAACGCGTCGCAAATGGACGGCTTCAATCGGATTTCCATTATCGTCCCAGCGCCGCGATAATTTGCGGCTAAACTCGTGTCTCGTTCCGGCTGACCACTGCGCCAGTGCGTTGCTCGGCGCGTTGCTCCTCGCCGAGAGGGTTATCGTTGCTGCCGTTGCTTGTTGCCGGGTTAGGTTGCATACCGGGGCCCGAAAAGCCCTCGCCGCGGACCCACACTACCCTCTCTCGTGTCGCGACTCGGCGATTCTCCCTTTGTTCTCCCCCGGTAAAGCGTCATCGGGTCGTTAAGTTTAACGTCACCGGCGATTAGTTAACATCCTCGTGACCAGTCGACACGGGCTCCGCTCGGGTCACGCGTGTAATTCCCAAGCCCCAACCCACCGAACCGTCAGATTCTCTCTCGTTAATCGAATCATTTTTCTCGAGGAGCTCGAACCGACGATTCCGGCCCTTTTTCGCCAAACTATAGACAACCATCGTTAAGAGAAACACTCAAGTGTGAGAGACACACAGCGCTAGACACGTATACGTACACGAGGATTGCACGGGCTCCGTATTTTTCGATTCTTGTCTCTATAATGCACATTTCAGTGCTCTAGGTAGTCACAATCGCTAGATAAAAGATTAATCTATGAGATACGTATCATAAGAATGGCTTAATTTTACGTATTCGAGACGCAATTTACATTATTCGACAACATATAGCGGAGTCGTGAGAAGCAAAGGGATAAGCGACAGTGCTGCCACTTATCGTGGCTGCCGAAAGACATTTTCATAAACCTACGACCGCTGAATAATGTAATTTGCGTCTCGAATACGTGGCATTGGAGGGAGATAAAAGGGCTTATCAAGTCCTAAACGTGCGATTTTTTAGTGCGTATTGGGGACACTGACCACCTAGGTCCCCCAAGACCCACACTACCCCCATCCGGGGTGTACGTAAATGTATTTTTTCGCGCGTCTTTAAAAAACAAAAAAGAGGGTCAAGAATGACTGCACGGAAGATCCTAGAAAATCACTTCTATTTTTGCTATTTGTTATTTAATCCTTGTTTGAATGGAAAGCAATTTCCAAATTACTAGACTGCGGATGTTTATGCAAAATAAAAAGTTCGTGCATCAATTCCAAGAAGCGGGATCTAAATATAAATTTACATTATTCATTAATAATTTTAACGTGGTGAAAATATATTGATACCGCTTAAGACTTTTAATATTTTCACCATTTTAAATTGCACTCGCTCATTTACGATGTAAATGCATAAAATTTGGAATCCAATAACGACACTATTAAATTGTTTCAATCTTTTCACTGTTTTATATTTTACCTAACGATTTTTCCCATAAATGTGTAAAATCCGCAGTCTACAAATTACATTAGACACGCAAGATTAGTCGGACAAATTGATGGAACTTTTCAAAAACAATAAATCTGCATAATTACGAAAGTTACAGTGCAGAAGATATCACGAGGTATTGAAATTTCGCGAGCAGTAAATACGTCGAGAACAGGGGGCAGACTAATGTGCCCGACACAAGATTCCAGTTCTGTTAAAACAGGTGTGAATAACTGTCGACATTTGTACCGAGTGTGAACACAACTTTATAATGGAACTTGTGCTGCAGACTTGAGAGATTGTCGCAGAACAAATCGCGCAACACGCGTCCTGCTGCATACATAGCTAAACACATTGCCGACTCTCGTTTCCAGACAAAATATGTTACTCGCTGTGAACAATTTCCTCGAACGTGTTATATTAACTCTTCTACATCGTTCAAATTTTTGTTCAAATCGTTTGTGATGTCGCTGTAATTGAAATGAGATCAAACACGACAGAATCTAAAGTACACATTTGCTTGTTCAATCGACGATTCAGATCCAAACATTATTTATACATATGGTACAATACGTTACATAACACAATTGTATTCATTTGCGCACAAATTGCAATAGTTAATTAACTTTCGAGGTGGCTGTATATCGGGACATTGTATTATTAGAAGCTGAAACCAGTATCGCAAGAAGAAAAAGTACCCTCCCTCTACCACTGTATTGGTCACTAGACCATTGTGACCAAAATTCAATTTTCGACTTTCAAATAACAAAAAAATTCGAATATCAAAACTTCGAAACCTCGAGTCTCATTACCTTCGAAGGAAAGTAATGGCTACAGTATTCAGACGAATCCAACGACCTATAACAGTATAGCATTAAACCTTGAAGCAACGCTACTATAGTTTTGACCACAAATAGTGGCTTCCCGGATCACTGTGGACCGGGTTGTGGTGAAGGCGTTGGAGAGACAGCGTCGTAGAATTGGAAAAGTAGAGTAGGAAGACAAGTCTTGATCTGGGAAAATAAAAAGAAAAGAAGTGACATTCGATGCTTCCGTAATCCTAATCAGTATCGCCAGATCGATAAAATTGGGGGGAATATAATTTACCCCCTCTGTGATAACCAGAGTAATCTGTGACACGTTGCTCGTTTTGACCAGTCTACTACGTATTTTACAATTAAATTTATTGGACATCAATGTTATCGAAGTTATGAATACCCTGAATTTTCTAATATCATATTTGATTCTTACATAATTAGATCTATTAAAATTTAAGATCTTAGTGGGGGACGTTGGAGTGTGATCATGGTGGTGGAACAGGAAAAGAGGAGAGGTAAAACCGACGACTTTTGGATGTTTCCGGCGACACTGGTCCTAATGTTTAAGCTTCGACGACACACAGTACCCACTTGGCAGTAAGCTGAACGAAGTCACGCAAACGCGAGGCCGGCCGTGAACGCGTCGAGATAGGAACCCGGATTTCGAAATAGCACATGCTGCTTCACCGCAGGCTGGGTGTTGCGAGACAAACTTGCCCCACGGTTCGATTTCTCCTGCTGAACGGGGATCTCTCCTCGATCCGACGACGGGGAAGGATCTCCTCGACGGACGTTTTAATTGGAAAATTGTAATTGGCTCTGTCTACTTCCGCGGTGCCCTCCATAGACCGCTTCTCCAAAGATTCCCCACGACATTCGAGCTCCTTCCTCAGGGACTATCGGTTCCTCTCTTGCGTTCCCCGGTTCTCTCACCCCCATCGCCCTCTTCCGTCTTCCCGTCGAAAGAGAACCAACTCGAGAACCAACCCTGCCTCACCCCTCGGTCGGCTCTCTTTTTTTCAAAGTCTCCCTCTAAGCACCCGTAAACGTACTTTTCCTATAACCGAGTCCCGGCCAGCCAGCAGACAATTTCGAGGGCCCGATACACTGCCTCTAACTTTTAATTGGCTAATGGTAATTGGACACGCGGAAACGCGCAATCGGAGGATACGGCGCGGCGCGTGTGCCCGGCCAGAAACGAGCGGAGATTTTTCGAGGGAGAAAATAAAAGAACGAGAGACCACCTCTCCTGAAAGAGAACTGATCTGGTGATCATCGGCGATGTCGCTCAAACTTTCTGCGAACCGTTTCCTCGGTGAAAGTCAGTGCATTTGAGCATGGATGATTAGAGGTTTCTGCGCACGGCCGCGATCACTGGAATGCTAGTATCGAGTCACGTTTTTTGCGAAATCTTTCGGAGAACTTTTTAACGACCGGAAAATTATTAATCTTCTTCGTCGACGAGCGTCCGACGAGATGCAAATCTAGCGAAAGCTGTATGCAACGTTATCGAAGATCTCTACTGTACAAGTGCTTGAAACCTGAGCCTTAACGTACCTATAGGACTTTTGCAGACTTTTATACGACTTTTAAGAACATTACGGTTGAAATTCTTTTTGTGTTGAACGTTCTTGTGGAAATTTGATCTTCATTGAGGAACTAACATGTACACTTATAACTAGACTGCGGATTTTATGCTTTTATCACAGAAAGGGGTACGTTCAATTTAAAACAGTGGACGTGTTAAGAAGATTTAGGTCCACTAGTGTATTAGTTTCACCTTAATAAGATAATTGAAAGAAGAAAGAAATTTTAATTTGTCTCCTGCATCTTGCAATCAATGCAAACATTTTTTATTTTGCATAAAGATCCGCAGTCTACTTATAATTCTTGAAAGTATTCAGATGCATCGATGGAATTTATTTATTATTATTTATTGTTTATATTAACCACTTGTGTCTGAATATTAACCCGTTGCCCTACAATATCGTGTCAGACTCTTAACGAAGAATTTCAACAGAGCCTAATAAATACGTGCATGTGTTAGTAGTTTGCTTTAAACCAAAATGAAATTATATTTTGGTTTCGTTAATGTATAATTACTGAAGAACACGTCGACATACAATAGATATAAATTTTCTCCTTTTTTTTAGTAAATTACTAACTACAAAGAAAGTTATAATCACCGAAACCGTAAGATAAATCATAAGGCAAGGGGTTGACGAGCGAACAAATTGAATTTAATAAATTTCATTCTTGGTTATAAATACTTTTAGGACATCTGTGTAAAATCTAGAGTTAATTCTAGTCTCGTTTAAATTTTCAAACTTGCGGATTAACCGGGTTTTCGCACCATGATCTCGAGTCTGCCATCGAGAAGTGGGAGTTAGCGCACGCGCGGTATACTTTCGGCAGGGAGTGTAAAATCATGAGATCGGGAATTCATTTAACGCCCTCGAGATCGCAAACCAAACACGTCGAGACACGGTCGAGCAGATGGCAACGTGACACGATGTGGTAAGAAGACGTTGCTGCGTTACGTTCAGCTGCGCCGTAGACGTTCGCGCGAATGCGAGAGCGAGTGTTTGCTATGTCGGGAGCTGGAGGAACGTGAGCGCTAAGGGAAGCACGCGTGCGAACGTGTATCGCGTTCCCTTGGAATCGTGAGGGCTGAGGGCTGGGTGGCTGCTGGCGGCGCGACGCAGCCCCGGATTCGCGAAAGTCGGGAATTACGGACGTAACACGATTTCTTGATGTCGACGCGGAGGATAATTCGCAAGGAACGATTCCCTGTCTCCTGGAGCAGCTCGCGGGATTCTCCCGCCTTTGCCGCCTTAATTGGAAAATGCTAATTAGCATCCAACCCCGGCGCGATATTCTCTGTCGAGCCGGGCTCTCGCTCGCTTTCTCCCGTCTCCACTTTGCCATCCTCCCCTTTTCCAGCTCTTTCTCTCTGTCTCGTTCTCTTTTTCTCTCTCCCTCTCGATCTCTATCTCTCGCTTTCTATTTCTATCTTTCTCTTCGTCGCAACGCCCTTCCAGCTACGAGGCTTCGTCGATTCTCGGCGACGAAATTAAAGCTCGCGAAGGGAGCTTCTACTTTACCTAGTATTCCCTGCGAAGGGACGAGTCCCGGAGAAATTTCTGAACACGCGATTGATCAGAAGTTCGGGGAGGCAGTGAGGGGAGATAAAAAGATGAGCGTGTAGTCGGTCGGGGTCGAGAACCTCGAATCCCAGGCAAGGAAAAACGAATAATCCAACCGAAGTAATGTCCACTTCTATTGCGAGAAGATGTCGAACGGGGAATAATGTCGATTCGCGTCTCAGATCGCCATTCTAATTTCGAGCGAACCGCTCGGGGATGCGCCAAAGCGGATCTCTCTATTGGATAGTTCCAGACCTGGACTATCCTCCAGCGCGTTTCACAATCGTCAATGAGAGAGTCGAATTGCAAAAATTAAAATACTTCAAAATGAAAAGCAAAAAATAAACTGATTTTGTCGAAACAGCGTGTGGAATAGAAAATGTAATTTTTTTGAATATTTGGATTAGTTCAATATATGGATAATTTTCGACAATGTTAAACCAATGACAATGTTTCTTACACCTCCCATATCTGATTTTTGTTTAATTCTGTTAAAAATGTTTTGTTTTTCTTTCTGCTATTTTGGAGCTAAAAGTGCGGACCCATATTTTCTGCCATCTAAACGCTGCGATTTTTACAGTTTTTCTAGGGTAATGTACGCGTAACGCAAGGGGATTAAAATTGATACCGGAAACGGTTATGGCACGATACCTTCGCATGCTACCGTTTGCGCCGTTAAACGGCGGATGTTTACATAACTTCGCGTTTCTCTGGACTAATTTATGGAAACGAAAATTACAGGCTGAATCGTAAATGGTTTCCGGCGTGAACGCGGCATATTTATTGAATATTAATTAAATGACAATAATAGTAAAAATGAGATATTAACGTCAATTCACAAGGAAACGGATTATTTATTAGTTTGCGCGTTAGAGTGAAAATTATTACGTCTTTTTGTACCTTCATCAGGTAAACAGTACCCACGTACTCGTTTAATAAAATCGAAAAGGGAACCTCGTAACAATTAGTTAATTCTTGTTTTCAATAAATTCGAAAGGTACGGCAAAATTTGGAAGTTCGTAATTTAAAATAAAATCAGAATGAGGAAAATTGTAATTTAAACTCTGAAATTTGATGCAGACTAGTATATTCCAATTTCATTAAAATATGTGATATCGCGTTCGGAAAATAACTTGGAGTGAGCCAGATATACTATACGAAGCCAGCAATTTAATTAAAATTCCTTTCGCTGGCGGTCTCCCTACTCATGTATTTATTTCTAGTACTTACATAAATGTAGCCTATCGTTGAGATTGAAGACGAAATGAATCTTAAAGTCCCTTACCTGAAACGCAGAAAATAAAACATATTAAATCACAATATTCCGAAATGGTCAATAATGTCTACAGTAGACAATCAAATTTTTAACGTATTAGTTCCGTACAATTTCAAATCGCAATTACGTACAGCTTCAACAAAAAATATCAAATATATTGACGTAATAAAAATTTGTTCCAAGTAGATACAGTGTGTCATAGTCAGACAGTCAGACACGCGATCCTGTTTCTGATAAATAGTTCTGTATGTAACATAAAAAATGTCTACACGAATTATAACAAACTACGGTGAAATAGAAATTTGTTTTCCGTCTTGATATGGTTTACAGGTTGAATACGATACAACGGTATTATAAAAATCCCCTAAGCTTTTTACCGTTTTAAATTATTGTACAACATATTCATTTTTGTAATGAATGCATAAGGATCCGTAGTCTACTGATGAATTTTCGATTACGTTATTTTTATCGTGGTAATATCTTGCCAGAACAAAAGGGCACACGAATTTTTCAAAAATACTGAAAACTGTGAAAGAATCGGCGGATAAACGGAGGAAGGTGAAGCGTTTGGAAGATGGAATGGAGCAACAAATGAAAAGCTACTTTTGCTCCGTTGGCAGGTTAATTGCGGGGCATTCTGTATACCCTTTGAGACAAAGGTACTCTCTTTCTGCGGCGGCTCGATCGAGCACAGAATCGAGCACAAAAAGTGAAACACTGTCGGAATGGTATCTGGAAGCAGCGAAACTGTTCCGTTCGAACGCCCTCGATCCCCGATTCTACAAGTTGTCTTCGGCGGGCGAGAGGCCGAGCCCCGATAAAGATAACAAACGAGGACACTGGAACGTAACGAGCGTCGGAATAAATCGACCGACCGTTTTCCCAGTGAGTTGGCCCCTCTATCCGCGATTATCCGGCATAAAATCGAATCGATTCTGGCACGTTCGATTTCGTCTTTGCTGCGTGGAACCGTGCGCGAGTGCGTTTCTGAAAAGTTCATCAGTGGCAAGCCGCGTATTTCAACCGGAAACTAGTGCACGGTTTCGACTATCGATCCGCGTGATTCGATTTCATCTTGCCCGTCGAACAAAAACAAACGAGAACAACACGGTAGCTCTACCGGGACAAGCTAGAAATCTGTTCGGGACTCGTTCCGATGAGTGATCGCTTCCCGAGCCGCGAAAGAAGATGACGCCGGCTCTCCGATGATCGATAGGTGATTCCTCGATGGTACACGGATCAGGACACAGCGACCAACGTCGGGAAGTCGCGTAATCGAGTGATCAGTGCTCGATACGGGTTTTGCTATTCCGCCAGCCACCATGGGAACCGAGGTTCTACAAGCAAATCTATGTGCGATGGAGGAGGATGTGTAAGATCGTTCTTATGCTTTACGGATGTAATTTATTGTAATGAGCTGCTAACTGGTTTCGGATCACCGAGACGTTCTGGGTGTTTAAAGTGGAAAGCTTGTGGTATTTATTGGGAGCATTCAAAATTGATTGATTAACTTCTTGATGTACTAAGACGTCTGCTACATCGCGTATTTCTTATCTCATCGTACACATTTTTGGAAAACATTGTGCACTACTAACAACAAGAATCTCGAAATAAAATGCCAGAATTTTTGAAACATTTTCGTTCTTCCATAGATTGATTAATTTCTTGATGTACAATAACATCTGCTACATCGCGTATTTATTATCTCATCGTATACATTTTTGGAAAACACTGTGCACTACTAACAACAAAAATCTTGAAATAAAATGCCAGAATTTTTGGAACAGTTTCGTTCTTCCATAGATTGATTAATTTCTTGATGTACAATAACATCTGCTACATCGCGTATTTCTTATCTCACTGTACACATTTTTGGAGAACACTGTGCACTACTAACAACAAAAATCTTGAAATAAAATGCCAGAATTTTTGGAACATTTTCGTTCTTCCATAGATTGATTAATTTCTTGATGTACAATAACATCTGCTACATCGCGTATTTCTTATCTCATTGTACACATTTTTGTAAAACACTGTGCACTACTAACAACAAAAATCTCGAAATAAAATGCCAGAATTTTTGGAACATTTTCGTTCTTCCATAGATTGATTAATTTCTTGATGTACAATAACATCTGCTACATCGCGTATTTCTTATCTCATCGTACACATTTTTGGAAAACACTGTGCACTACTAACAACAAAAATCTTTAAATAAAATGCCAGAATTTTTGAAACATTTTCGTTCTTCCATAGATTGATTAACTTCTTGATGTACAAAGACATCTGCTACATCGCGTATTTCTTATCTCATCGTACACATTTTTGGAAAACACTGTGCACTACTAACAACAACAATCTTGAAATAAAATGCCAGAATATTTGAAACATTTTCGTTCTTTCATAGATTGATTAACTTCTTAATGTACAAAGACATCTGCTACATCGCGTATTTCTTATCTCATTGTACACATTTTTGTAAAACACTGTGCACTACTAACAACAAAAATCTCGAAATAAAATGCCAGAATTTTTGGAACATTTTCGTTCTTCCATAGATTGATTAACTTCGTGATGTACAAACACGTCTGCTACACCGCGTATTTCTTATCTCATTGTACACATTTTTGTAAAACACTGTTCAATAGTAATAACAAAAATCTGGAAATAAAATGACTAGGAATTTTGCAACACGTTCGTTCTTCCGACAAAATACCAAACATTACCATATAAATGTGTGCTTCTAAATTAGAAATTCCTCCGGAGTTTCTGCAGTCAATGGCGATTCGGTACGGAAGATTAATTACTGTTTAGTGATATTTTGCTTTGAAGAATGTGTACATGAATAATTTATACATATTATTATCTAGATATATGATGATAGACGTTTCTCTAATTCAATTTTAATGGTAGCTGAATGGTGTCCTATATATAACTATATAATGGTTACTTGAATTGTACACGCGAGTTAAGAATGTTTGATTGCATCAGTCGGTGTTGCAACAGCATGTTAAGTGCGAATAAGTAAATCGTAACGAAAGTGTATTCATCGGAACACAAGATCGTTAAGATAAACTGTTCGATGTAATTAGGTGATCAGATAAACAGATGAATTATTGTCTGACAGGACGAATAATGTACATTGTGTAAAGAATTGCAGACGTCGTCCTTCCATTAATTTCGTTCCAAATCCTAACACTAATAAATCAAAATTATGGTTGTTTATTATTCGTTCTTTATACACAAAAGTTGATGCATTGGTGCATAATTTACAGTGAAAATCGTAATGTTTCTCCACAGTTAAAATAAAGCTCAAGAAAAAATTGTTACCATTAGTTGCTTTACTATGCACTGCTAAACTATAAATTTGATAATTCATTTCTTTCGTTGTAGACGGGAGCTGATAAATTGGTGTGTAATTTACATTGAAAATCGCAACGTTCTTCCACAGATACGGTAAAAATCCTGATAAAACTGTTATCATTAGATAACTTACTATGCAGTAACAAATTTAATTTCTTTCTTTGTAGTCGGGAGCTGATGAATTTTTGCATAATTTAAAGTGAAAGTCGCAACGTCTTTCCACGGATATATTAAAAAGAAAAAACAGAAAATGTAACGATAAGCGAGGGCGAGCCGGGATCGATCGGATGATTAAAACACACCGGAAAACGACCGGTATTCGCATCAATCTTGCATTAAACTCGCAGTCGAGTGAGTCGGCAGGATTTCGCGGCGAGCATCCTCGCATCGTCGGCGTCGGCGCAATTTCGGTTCGCCGCGAGAGGAGGAGCCTATTAACGCGCGAAGATCCGCGATAACGCAGCTTGAATCGGCCTCGATACACGCCGATAATCGATCGCCAATAACCAGTGTATCGTTTTGTTAGAGCACCGAGTGAATAGGGACGTCAGTCTGCGAACGTGTTTATTGGCGGGGGCGGATGGGAAGTCGCCGGGCGAATAAAGAAATTAAATCACAGCATAATCTCGGCACGCACGCAACCGCTCATCCACGCGAAAGAATCGGCCCGCGGAGCATGACGAAGCCGCGAATGATTCGCGAGCAACCAAAACCACCGATGGAAATGAAGACCGAGCAGAGCCGAGCTGTGCCGTCCCGCTGGAAAACTGTTCGCCGCCATTTAACTGCCGATGCATTTATTCATGTGGCCCGGCCGCCATCGCGCCGCTGCACTGCACGCGAGTATTTCCAGTCCCGTTGACACCCGCGTGTCAAGGAAACTTTCCGCCAAAGCATAGGAAGAACCGGCGATCATGCGAACGATCTCCGGAATTTGCTTCGGAAGTCGAGACCGCGTGCGTCCTGCACTTCTGTCATTTAAATTATGATGCTCCCTCGTTCCCCGAACGCTTTACATTTTCGACGCACCTCCGGAATTTGTAAACACTCGATTTCGCAATTAATGCTGTCAACGTTTTCGGGAAGTACGAATCAAACTAGGTCAATGACAGCCTGGATTCAACGGACCAGTAGAAAGCTTCCCAAGTTGATTTTGATTTATCTGTTGCATTTTTATTATTATAGGATGATTTATCCTAGTATCGTTTTATCAACAACTGTCTCGGACCCTTGGCCAATACCGTACCCACGAAGAAAACTGGCTGATGATTTCAACCCTTAACTGCTACCATAAATTCTAGGGTACTCCAATTCCTCGAACGCAATAAAATTTTCACATTTCCCGGGGAACCACTTCCAGCCAATTTATCTTCCGCATTAAAATAAATAGGATCATTAAAATTTTATTTGTAATAAATGCCGGCGAAAGTAACCGTATATAGACTTGATCTTGAAATTGCATTTCGGAGGGAGATTATGTTAATTGCAAATCAATGTGTTTTCTGACAAAAAAAATGGAGTCGCAAAGCCTCCTAGACTCTACGTCGGCTGAGAGATTGGCGCTAAACGAAACCCGAGGTTTACACGCGCGAGAAGCGTGTATCGTTAGGTTGAAATACGCGTATCGGCTCGGTTTTATTTGTATCCTGACGTTGATCCGTGAGAGAGGCGAATAAAATAGCGGAGTTACAAGTGGCGCGTGCGTGTACGACGCGACGGCCGGAGTATCGTCGTCGAGCGTTTAACGCGAGAATCGGTTTTATTCCGCTAGCCGGCTGCTCTGAATAATTCATGAGAACGGCCGAACTCCGTGTTTCCAAACGATCCTAAGGTTGCAATTCCTTCCAGACGGAGGAAAAGTTGCACCCTGATCGGTTGCGTTGCGAAAGATTAAACTTCATCCCTCCATCCCTCCCTCCCACCATCCAGCAAGTCTGCCGATGCACTTACGAAACAATCCACTGCGTTCGATGCTGCCACCAGACTGGAAGCAGCCTCAATGTTTCTCTAGAACTCGACTTCCGCTGAGCATCCTTCGAGCCTCTATCGTACCAGACTCTTACTCCCCTAAGAAGCCTTCCAGCGCTGTACTGACGCATCGATTCTTGCCGAACTTACACATATTCTTCCGTAACTTATAAACTATGTAGTAACAAGCCCCACCGTGTGTGATTAACTTTCCATCGGGCGTACTTGTATCAAGTTGTTCTCCAAGATTATGTATACCCCTTCCGGAGTTGACTGATCAAGTTCCCGATACTTTACGGAATCTAGAAACTTCCGTAAACAGCGAATTAATATTCTTATTTTCACACATGTTTATTCGAATTGACTTTTTCGTGAACCCCATAGCAAGTGCAATGAACATCACGCCTCGTCTCTCCTGTTTTTGAAAATGCGAAAGAACTGTATTATAACTAGACTCCGGATCTTTTTATGCAAAATAAAAAATGTTTGTGTTGACTGCAAGACGAGGGAGCGAAATCAAAATTTCTTTCTTCTTTTAATTAGCTGATTAAGCTGAAGTCCTTACTTAACTCTTTTTATCGTGTCTACTGCTTCAAATTTTGTTTACCCATTCTTGTCATAAATGAATAACAGTTTTTTTGCTTCAGCATTTGCTACACCTTTGCTTCAGTAGAATTCTCTTTGACCCACGTTTTCGTATGATATTAAAGAATATAAATCCGCACATTTCATTAAAAAAAATTGAAGGTCATACAAATTGCGAGTTCTTCCACTTTCATTTTTTTAAAACACTTGGTATCGTTTTCGAGAAAAACGCTGTTCCGATTTACCCCGGATAACCCGCACGGAATCAATCTGCTGGATCGGCAAAAAGCTGTTACATTCTTCGAAAACTGAATTTTGGGACAGCTGGGTGCGTCGGCTCGGCGCGGTCTCGTCGCGCGACGCGGTGGTTGTAAAAACGCGAGGCGTTCCCGAAATAAAGCTCGTAATTTCGGAGCAGGCCTCCGCGCCGTTGTATAAAGTCTGTCGCCGGGTAACTGTCGAGTTTTCGGCAACTGCCTAAGCCTTGTTTATTTGTCCGCGATCCTCCGAAGCGTCGAATCCGTTCCACGGATATACGCGATTTCCGCGATCCGAGGGATGGCGCGAGCGAAATTAAAGCACAACTACGACGCCGTTTACGAGGCGATCCATCAAGCAAGGTACACGCGATAGGACCCAGCCAATAAAGCCTCGTTCACCGATCCGTGTCGCGCAATTTCGGAGCTATGCCTTCATTTTTTTCCGTCGACACGGTCTCGCGCACCCTATGCTCCACTCTCTATGTTCGTCCTTGTTCGCATCCGCTCCGGACGAAGGCGGCCCGTACGAACGATCGATTTCCTCCTATCCCCCACCTTCTCTTTCCTCCTTCTCTTTTGTTTCTTTTTCTTTTTCGTTCTCTTTCTTTTCCAGTTTCGTCTACACCGCGCTCCCGTACGCAATTGTTAGCTTCCACGGAAGATGTATAGAGGATGCTTCAGAATTATGTGGCTGCGGAGCCGCGAGTGAATTTATGTTCGTGGTCTATTTGTTCCGTGGCTCTGAAAGACACGTTTCATGGGGATATAATAGCTCACCGAGACTGACTCTCGTTCATTTTTTTCTCTCTCTCTCTCTCGTTTGCTATCTCGTTCAGGTTGTTCGGCGAGCGTACGCGGTCTGCGATATTGGAGCACTTGACGAACGTGCTACAAACTTCAAATGAATAAGGAGTCGCTAAGGACAGCGTTATTCGATTACATTCTACGGCACATCTTGTACAACGAGATTGCGTAACTAGACTGCGGATCTTCGTACTAAATGAAAATCAGGTAATTATACAGAGTACGGCGCACCTCGGTGATTTTGATAACGTTGAAATACAGCGGTTCCCACTAACATTCGGACACTCTTAAGACGGTTGTTTTTTTAGTATTGTACTATACGATTTGAACTTTTTTAGGAAGCTAGAGCAATTAGTTTGCGACAGGGTGTGGAAAGAAATTTTTTCAAAAATTGCAATTGATCGGAATTGTAGAAAAAATTATTAAAAGTTGCATTGTGCATCTTTTTTATGTGAACCTATATTGAAAATTTATAAAATACGATTTGAAGATCTGCGTCAATTAAACATATTCTGAAAATTTCGTCAAAATCGGAGTGGGCAGACCTGTTGTATATACAGTGGGTAAAAAACGTATTGGCACAATCTTAAAAGGGCGATAACTTTTAAAATATCGTATTATACGATTTGAATTTGTTTGGGAAGCTAGAGCAATTAGTTTGCCACAGGATGCGAAAAAACATTTGTCAAACGTTGCAATTCATCGGAATTGCAGCAAAAATACTAAAAGTTGCATTTTACAACTTTTTTATGCGGGCCAATATTGAAAATTTTAAAAATGCGTTTTGTAGATCTGTGTCAGTTATATGCACTGGTAAAGTTTCATCGAAATCTGCTTCATAAGAATCTGCAGTTATAGATCGAAAATCGTGAAAATCTGCAATTTTTAACATATTCAAACGTTTATATCTCATTGCAACGTCGACCGATTTTGACGAAATTTTCAGAATAAGTTTAATTGATACACGTCTACAAAACGCATTTTAAAAATTTTCGATATTTGCCCACATAAAAAAGTTGTAAAATGCAACTTTTAGTATTTTTGCTACACTTCCGATGAATTGCAATTTTTGACAAAATTTTGTTTCGCATCCATTGGCAAACTAATTGCTCTATCTTCCCACAAAAATTCAAATCGTATAATACGATATTTAAAAACTTATCGCCTTTTTAAGAGTGTGCCAATACTTTTTTTACCCACTGTAATTACCAAAAGTTTATTTATTTATTTTTGGGTTTATTTTAATGTGGTCGCATTAACAGCTAGGTCATTAGCGACCACATGTTTTACATTCTAATATAATACGATATAATAATCTAAGCAAAAAACAAATTTATAATAGTTTAAATATATCAATAGATTTCAAAAAGAGGAGGACGTTTCTAGTGTTGTTCTCGTCTAAAGTTGTCTTGAGGTCGTTTGAGATGGAGAATATGGACCGTTGTGACGAGAATTTTGGGCATTCGAGTAGGATATGTTGAATACTGTTGATTACGGCGCATGTTGTACACTCCGGTGGGTCTTGTTTAGTTATCAGGAATTCGTGAGTATATCTTGAGTGTCCTGTTCGGATGCGAATTACCAAAAGTTCTAATCACTGAAACCGTGAAATAAATCGTAAAGCAAGAGTTTAAATGCGAAACGAAAGTTTGGTGACAGTCTAAACAAGAGGAATAAAACTCCAGGGGCGTGTATTTTTATCGTGGTATCAACGCTCGATTACCCCGTTAATATCCGGTGTCCGTTCCACCCTCTAAGGACATTCCGGGCTCAGTTGGAGGGTTCGGTTCAAGACCTCCCAGGCTAGCTGGGCAAATACGCGGTGCCAGGTGAGACACGAACCTAGCCATCCCCTGGCCCGCCTCCCTCCCCGTCATTGATTACGTCCGAGTATTTCAGGGTGTAACAGATGAGACAAGAGAAGATTTGTGAGACGACGATACGAGGGACGGCGAGGCTAGCCTAGGCGAGGCAAGGCGAGGCGAGACGCCGGGAGACACGAAGGACTCGAGGACAAGCGGATAGAGGGTTCTCTCGCAGCAGGCCAGGCCGGGGAGAGTTTACAGTACCTATATGCACAACGTCGCATAATCCTGCCGGTTCACGTACAGGGTGTTCGTGATTATCCGACATCCCGAGCAAGCAATTTCTCATGGTCACTCGAGAGCCCGACCAGGGTAATCTCGAGCCACTCTATGGTAACGTACGGCGCCGCGACAAAGGGATTCTCGAAATTTCTCATCCTGAGAGAGCCGGAATCTCAGAGCATCCGTGAGGAGCGACGCTGACAAACGCCGAGAAATTCGATCTCACGAGAAATTACCAGCCTTCCGTCGCTTTTCCACGGCCACACGAGAAAGAGAACGTCTACCACGACCGGCTACCGGATTTCCATTCGACAGCCAGCCAAAGACAATCGCATGGACAAATTAAACTGTTCGTTCGAACGCTACCGTGTCTTTCTGACTGTTTTGCTTCACGTAATCCTCGGGTGTCGGGATACGGATGTAGTAGATCGGCATGAACATCGCGGCAAAATTAAACCAATGCAATTATATGCGACTGCATTACAGTGGAGCAGTGACGAGAGAATGGTGGTGCAATTGGAAACAAAATTCACTGCAGTGCTCTTCGCTAAGCTATGCCGAGATACTGCAAACAGTGTCGACTCTAACAACGTATATTGATGTTTTCAGTGTTCGATCTCAGGTTCGATCTGACGAAGATCGAATCGGTGCGCTGGAAACGTCAATATGCGTTGTTAACAAATCGTCGATCGAGATAGAGGATACAGTTAGTATCGACTCTGTTGCAACTCGTTTTTGCGAATTGCAAGGAAAAATTGAAGTTACGTATATGTGAAAGAATAGGTGGAACGACTGTGAGGATAGATAAAACGTTCGAGAGCGATGCGCAGATATTCGAAGCTCCCAGTTTACGGCCGTTTAATTGCGTTTGACTGGCTGCACGGTGAGGGTCGCCGGCGGAATCGCAAACTCGGATCGCGTATTGGATAGACTATAGACGATAGCAGTGGCGCCAGAAGAAACGAGAAAACCTTTCCAGGATGACACGCGTGCAGCCCGTGGATCGGCTTCGTAAGAATGCGTATTGCGCAAGATTCCCAGCGGAGAGAATAAATGAAACGTTCCGGCTGGAAGGTGCATGGCGCCTCGCGGCCCGTGGAATAATATTAAACGTCGGCGTGAAATACACACACGCGTACGCACACGAACACGCGTTTAGTCGATCGAGTCCGATGGCTACTTCGTCGGACAGCCTTCAAATTATGTAACACACCCGGCCAGTCTATCGAGCATCGAGAGAAATACTTTCCGCGCGATTGGCATCCGCGCCGAAGGCTTGAATCGCGCGAGCAAATAATTTATTCGCGTGCGAGCGAACGCTTTGAGGGTCTCTGATTATTTCAACCGAGTGTCAACAATTTGCAACGAACAATGGAGTCTCGACCTCTCGCCTCGCCCTTCCCTCCTCTCTTCCACCTCTCCCAGGGGTATTCTATTTACCAGGGAAGATACTAATTACTGTTCGCCAATCGAGCTAGAAACACACTGACCGTTGCGGAAGCAAACTGAACCCAATTCTCGATTTCCGCGATTTCTGATGCTCCGGTGCGGTTCCCGCTTTCATGGACCGCTTTTGCCACGGTTCCATGAAATCCACGCGTTTCCTCAGAAAACCGAGCATTTCGCTGGCTGCCCTCTCGTCGGTAAGCATTTGTTTGCTGTCGAAACTGTTTTCACTTGTTTAAACGATCGTTCTACACGCATCGTTACCGCCGATGTTACGGCTCTTCACGTTTCGGTAGGAAATGTTAGCTGTAGGAATTATTGACATAATTGAAACAATTTTTATACCACTTTTATCTGAGCAGATACTGGACTTGCTGATGCAACGTACCCCAAACTATGCAATGGACCGGTGTCAATAGAAAACATACAAATTGTTGACGAAATGGCAACTGAACCACCAATGAGTACTCCAAGAATCTTCAAGCTAGAATCCACGTTTAGGAATACTGTACCAGCTAACGAGAAATACTGTTTGACACTACCAAAGGCACAAGTACAATTAAGAACCTCTGAGCTAGAACCCTCTGCTGGACTTGCTGATGCAACGTACTCAAAACTGTCCTTCCAATAGAAAACAATACAAGCTGTTTGACGAAACGACAAGAGAACCACGAAGGAATCTTCAAAGTAGACTTCGTGTTTAGAAAACTACCATCGAATGGGATACCAGCAGAAGGCATGGACACTGTTTGAAACTACCAAAGGAACCAGGGCGATTAAGAACCTCTAAGTCAGAACCCACGTCTAGAATCCTCTGCTGGACTTGCTGATGCAGCGTACTCAAAACTGTCCTACCAATAGAAAACAATACAAGCTATTTGACGAAACGACAAGAGAACCACGAAGGAATCTTCAAAGTAGACTTCGTGTTTAGAAAACTACCATCTAGTGGGATGCCAGCAGAAGGAATGGACACTGTTTGAAACTACCAAAGGAACAAGTACAATTAAGAAGATTTGCTGTTGCAACGTACAAGTCCAGAAACAATAAACACAATTCTAGATGACGAAGGAAGCAATGGTGCGATCAGCTTGGAAGTATTGATTCAACAGCATAGTCTGCGCGATCAAGGGATTAAGGCAAGAAAGGGAACGATGGTTGTTCGTGCAGATGAGGTATGCGCATCACGATCGTTCCCAAAGCAAAGGGTCTGGGACGCGAACGGAACAAAGAATCTCCGTGCAAGTTAATTTCCGCGCATCGCTCGTTGCACGGGAATGGTAAATCTCGAGGAGAATGGCGACCTCTCGGCCTGGTCACCCGGTATAAACCCGGACGGGTCCTGTTGGATGCAGAAGAGGGGTTCCGCGGGGTAGATCGCGGTACGTTGTCGTGGTCGGGCCTTTAGGATCGAGTCCCACGCGTTCCCAGACATTCCAGCTAGTAATTGCTGGCTGCCGCCTCCTATCTTGCCGACGTTCGCTCGCTTCTGAGCCAGTCTCCTGTCCTCCTGCTCGCTCTTTCACCAGAGAGACCAAGCACAGTCTTCTCCCCTTTCTTTCCCGCCTGCAATACTCTCCCGCCGCTCTTTTTCTCCTCTCGTCTACCTCGTAACACGGCTGCCCTCTGCTCTCCGGCATTGCCCTTTCCCTCGCACACGATTCTTTGCATCGTGATGCTGCCTGCCGTTGCCGTCGTTTCTGCTTGTTGCTTCTCCTCGACGCTCGTTAGCGTCGGGGAAACGCGAAGCTGCTGGCCGGCGCTAAGTGCATCGACAGAAATCGCTCGTCGAAGGAGCAGAGCCTGTGCATCCGAGCTGGGTGCATGGAACTCCTGCATCGCGGAATCTCCGCTTCCTTAGACACTGCACAGCTGCTCCACTGTATCTCTCTCTCTCTCGCTTACTCTTTCATTCTCTATCTTACCATCCGCCCGCATGTAAACCATTTGCCCGCTTGCTTGTGGGATACTCTCGCTCTTCCATCCTCGAGATGCCTCTACTCGTCCCCAACGGCTGCACGATCTAGCTTCTGACGTCTTCCTTAATCGTCGATCCGATTATTTCACCAGCCACCTTCGCTTCACGGCGAGTTTCCATTGATCATACTCCGCTCTCGGCGATTCGCCGTCCCACTAAATCAGGATTTCGCCGTTCGAAAGAGCAGAACTCTTCGATAGGTTCTGTTTAACCCTTCGAGAACGATCGTCGGTTGTTTGTTGAATGATTGACGTTGTATGACGTTAGGGGTGTTTGTTCTTTGTTAGCTGCAATCGTTTTCTCTTAACTGGAGGCGTAGCGGTCACACGAAGGTCGTTGACCTTTCTTTAAATAGACACCTACGTTTTTATTAGACATGACGTCTAAAACGTCTAAAAGACGTGTGTCTTGAAATAACGAAAATTTGAAACTTAATATACGGGAAATGGGAATATTAATCATTCCTTCTAAATTGGAATTAAATACTGATTTTGTCGATGGAGTGCGGAAATTCATGCACTTACTGCGCACAAAAATATTCAGAGGATTAATAAAATCGAATACGTGTTCGCTTTACTTTGAATTTACCGATGCCATTCACGAGGGAAATGGAATTTAGCTTGATAAACTCAATTGCTTCGCATTCTCCTGTAGTTTCCAATATTTTCATCGGCTTTCGTGACCTAATCAGAAATGTCCAAGAGAATATACGTTTCCATTTAGCAACTAATTAACGATAAATAATTTTTATGAGCGAGCTTCCGAGAAATATCTTAAGGTAATGGGTTAAAACAGTTCACTTGGAATTTCTCACGTGTAACACTAAACCGCGGAGCCTATTATACCAAGAAAGTAATTTTCTCGTGTTTAATATGATATTAACTGTGAAAGCGTGCTGTAAAGCTACTTTTTAACCCCCAGGTGAACGGGAATCGATCCCATGATTATTTCTATCAACGTCAATGCTGCACCTCATTGTCAAAGCAAGTGTCTGGCTTTTACATCGTTATTTAACATATTTAAATTGCAGAAGTATAGTAGGCTCGCGTCCCATTTTCATAATAAACGCATTGCTAAGTGAATATCACCCGATAATATCGATAACAATCAATAGACCAATCGACTGACAAACCTACTTGAGTTGCAAATTCGCTAATTTAAATTCTCCGAATCATTTTATCGGATCATTTGACACTTTGCTAAAGTGCTACTGCTGATATCAATAAACCGTGGCAACACACGAGCCACTTCGACACCATAATTTAACACTAGAATTAAGGTGTTAATAGTTTTTTAAATTGCATCTATTTCGTATCAGTTTTATATTTATAATTTTAATATATCTGAAAATACAAATTAGGAGCAAGTTGTTTTCACTCGTCCGGTACTTCTAGTGTTAACCTAATTGTTTCACAATTATTACAAAGGCCGGTACAGCACGATAAAAGTCAATAAAAATTTCAATTAGTTGTGTAATTCGTAATTTTTATAAGGAGGTACAAGTCCACTGAACTTGCCGGTTTCTCCATAACCGGAAAAAACAAAATTCATTCGATGTTTCCAGTGAGCAATAATTAATACACTGCGGATGTTTATGCAATTTTCAATATTTATAGAGAAACTTTAACAGAGTGGTACGAAATAAAATCCTATTTTTAGTAGGAACAGCATTTATAGATCCAAAACAAATTCAAATTTCAATCATTGTATGTATTTACTGCAATTCATCTTTGTGCAGCAGAAATAGATCTCAGTTGAGATCTGAGATGCTTCATAAAAAAAAATTCAATTACAAAGTTGAAATTAGGATATTTATACATAGAGATGTGTTCAATAACATATTTTCTGGTCTACTACTTTTTGCCATTTCTTAGGTGGCTTATCACGTTATTCAATAAACCTATGAATATCTTAATTTTATCCCTGGATTTTTGTTTTAAAAACGCTAAATTTTATGGTCTAACATTTTTTCGTCGGTAGTCCAATAATTAAGAAGAGATATTGTGAAATAAAAGCTGTCATCTCGCCACAAATGGTAAACGTGTGGAGAGCTGAGGCTCTCTGCAGCCATTGCAGTTTTCTGTCAGAAGCGACCGAAAGATGACAGTAACTCTGGCACACTTGGCGGTTCGAGGCAACAATGGCGGGAGGATAATTCCCGAATTTAGACGGGTAATCGACGAGGATTTCGTGGGGAATATTGTCCAAGCAATCCCGTGTTCCTTCCATCACGCACGTGGGTAGTGGGTACACGTGGAGGCAGCTAAGACGGTTAATCAAACGATAAGCACGTCTGGAACTGATCCAAGCGACATTCCTCGTTGTGGCGTCATTCCACAAGCCGCCACGGGACAAACAACCGACCACGGGTTACGCTTTTCATCGATTTTCGCGAACGACAGCCTTTCCACGGTATTTATACTCCTCGCTCCCGTCGAACAGCTTATAATTCGAGAAAACGAGATCTCAAGTAGTACACGAAATTTGTATTATCCCAGTGTACGCCCCGTGGAACACGTTTCCCGCGACCAGCTGAATTTTATAAGAATTAGTCACTCGGAGATTTCGAGGCTCCTCGGTCAATATGTAGTACTCCAAAGTTCAATTTAACTGCGGGCAAGTTTGATCGAGGAATTCGTAGACTCTTGAATATATGTATGTATAGCGCTATTCAGAAGTTTCGAGCTCTCTTAAATCTTCAAAAAGGAGAAACTTTTACCTAGATACTTGAGAGAGACTTGCGTTTCTCTTTTCTGAAAGAACTGCTGGAAACTCCCTGCACAGTGGCCATTCACGACCACGGCTAATTCCGTAAGTGACCTAACTGCATGCAGACTGTTGTCTATTAATCCTGCAAATTCGATTTCGCATGTCGGACAGTTCGCGAAATTCTTGCGAAAATAGAGAATTTTTTTCCGAAAGCTGCTGCATTATTTTAGATCTCATTTATGGCGAACAGGAGGGACATATAATTACAAATTGTACTACTTTATTCTTATTAAATCGTGGATTTAATTAGTGTGAAAAGAATTTATTATAATATAAAATTTGAAGAAAAATATTAAACGAATACATAAATTGAGTAAATTATGCATTATATAAAAAGTTGAATTTTATATAAATTAAATAAAAGATGCAACTTATTACAGTTTATGTAGACAATTCTTATTTTGCATAGAGATCTGCAGTCGGCTTACATCAGAGGAAAAAAGGAAAGTGAAACGAACGAGCGAAACGCAATAGATTGAATAAAGAAAAACCACAAGATTTCTCATTACACGTCCGAGTACACGGAAGAACGCGATCCGTCCGGAATCAAAGTCTCAGTGGGACCGCGAAGGGTTGAATCACCTGTGTTCAAATCTCAGTGGTTCAGTGGCGCGATAGATCGCCGATCGAGAGACGGTAAAGCGATTTCCCACGCAAAGTGCTTCGTCCGTCTTACGAATCCCTGGGTCTCGTATCGACTCTGTCTCCAGCGAAGCGTTAAATTGCGTTCACCGATAGCGAAGTCAATTACTTGACACCTACGTCACGCCGATAGCCGATCGATGGCTAGAGCGATTTGTCACGCGTTCCCAGAGCTCGTCACTGACGCTCGTGGCAACGAAATACGTTTCTTGCTGACGAGAAATTCCGTCGAAGCCTCTACGCTAGTTCCCCTCTAGCTGTAGCTCCCCAGTATACGCGCTATAATGGTTGAACATATTTCATTTTGTCATCCGAGTCGTGAGAGTTCATCTACCGAGGCAGTACTGTACTTTCTGCAATTTTAAAGTTACGATTTAACTCATCTTTAAATAGTTAACGAAATACGTTTCTTGCAGACAAAAAATCCCATCGAACCCTCTGCGGTATTGCCCCTCTAGTTGTACTGAGTTATCCGAGCCGTAAGAATTCATTTACCGCGGCGATACCGTACATTCTGAAATGTTAAGGTTACGAATTAACCCGTTTTGAAATGGTTAAATAAAATAATATGTGGATGAATACACTTGGGGCAGCAAGGTGCTTTTAACGAAGCAACACTGCACTTATCGGAATGCCGCATCAATGCAAAAAATAATCATTGATCGGTGTACTTCGAAGGAGGTAATACTGTACTTCCAGAAGTAGAGAATAATTTCTGTTACTTATACAGAGGCTGAAAGAACGAGCGATCTGATCTTTCAGGAGCATCCTCGTGTTTGCAAGGGGGTCATACCGTATTTCGCGTATCCAAGAACGAGCCGATAAAAAACAGCCATCTATAAGCGTTTACGATTGCGGTGACACAGTTTCGGCGACATCTGGAGGGGTAATACAGTGATTCGATAAAACGATGGCGACCATACGCGGATTCTGCGAGCGTGTACGATGATTCACGTGGCACTGGAGAGGGAAGACCGGTCGAACGGAGTTGCTTCGCGTCCGATCTCGATAACAAATTGCTCGGAGAGGCTCGGTATCGCGGGATCGAGGAAAAACTGGTCCCCGAGCGATTTCCTCGGGGCGCTCGATCCTCTTGGCTTTCCTTCGTTGCCTCGATCCTCTTTCCTCGCGGGGCTGGACAAGTTGCATCTCCGTACTGGGTCTAGCTGGATACTCGTTCGGCCATCGTGTTTCGACTCTTTCGCTGCCGGTCTCGAGGCGATACCCTTTACCCGATCGTCTCCTACGCCTCGAGGCCAGCTCCGTTGCCATAAACGACGCGACGAGAGTCGCTTTCGCAACTGGTTCATGCGACACACGTTGACTCCAGCTAGCAAGGATCGCTTCCGCGTGGGAGAGCCCAGCGAATAGATTTTCCAGTTTTTTCACCGATCGACCACCTGTTCCGGTCCCCGAGCCGCGAGAAAACGCGAGATCGAAACACAGGCCTCGGTTAAATGTCGCGTTTCAATGGCGCACGGAGAAATTTAATACCCGTGGGGATCGCGAAATGTTCCCACTGCTGGGAGGCGCGATTCACGATAAGTAGCAATTCATTAGGGACGTTCCGTTTGCACCTTCGGCGCTGCGCTGGACACTCCGGGAAACTGGTAATCGAGACGGCAGCGTTTCTGTCGGAGGAGTTTGTGTAATGGATTCTCTAAACGGCTGATTACTATGCAGCAGTGGTTTTATAAGCTGCGAAGTGACTCGATTGCCTGATTGTAAAATGATTGGTTCCCGGTATTCACCGATAATTATATATTTAATTGACTCTCCGATTGGTCGCGTCGTGTTCGCTGATTCTGTAAATCTGAGAAACTGTCAGTTACTTATACTCGTCGATACACGGCGCATTTTTATGCAAAATAATATACGGGAGTCAATGAAAGATTGATGTTCTGATATTCGCATTCTTCGATTCTTTTAATCTTCGTCTCATGCTGTTTCTCATTGAATTAAGACTGTCACTGTGCTCGCAAAGTACATATCTCGAATTTCGTTACGCATTGTGATTCGTTGAACTGTAAACGGTCTCCGCAATCTGAAAACCTTTATCTAACCGGGTTACACCGCACTCCGCGCGATTTCCTGCGGCTAAAGGTTAAATTCCTGGATACGTTCGAATGTCGTAAAATAAGTAAAACAGGAGCCATTTAAACCGAACAATCCGCAAAGATCCGGGTTATTCCTCGGTGGAAAAGCGAGCTGCAAACTTGGAATTCGTCAAACCGACAGCTCTATCCGCGCAGATAACACGGTTGACAGAAAAAATAGCGGAACGCAGCCTCGGTGGCGAAACATCGGCTGCACGCCGGCAATTAAACCTAAACGCTGCGCCCTCAATTAGGCGCTAATGTCTGTAATAACAGTTCGTGACGAGTATTTTAATCGCGACGGTGCGGTGGCGCCGTGTCCCGGAATTTTGTATTACGAACATTTCTTGCAAACTGCCTCTGCGCTGAACGGATGAATATTTTGACCAGATCGTTTACGAAATCGTCGCCCAAATCGCCAAAATCTGGTCGAAGCGTTAAAAATAAATTTTTGATCGGTGGTCTTGCCGAGTCTTGAAATTTTATTTGATCACTGAAGAATTATACGAATAATGTTAGTTTTCACATTCGTGCGATCAGTGACGTTGAGACTTTCAAGAATTTCAAACCTCCAAAATTTCCAAGCCATCCGATCGTGAAAGTCTTCGCGATTTTCAAGACACCTAAAACTTCCAAGATGTTCTCGCCCGTTTCAAGATTCCCGAGAAAATGGAAATTGGAACTCTTGGATTTCCAAGATTCCCTTATCTTGCCTAACCTCCAACGCTTTCAAGACACCTATATCTTCCGAGTTACCAAAATCTCGATGAATTTCGAATTCCTTCCGTCTATCATTTAAAATGTCTTAGAACCTCGTGACCTGAATTTGTTCGGAATATTTGGTATAAAATATGTTAATGATATCGGCGCCAGGTTCGATCATTTCAAGAGGAACAACAAATATGCAATTTAAATATTTAAGTTTCTCAACGTTTCGATCCCAATGTGGATCATTATCAAGAGACAAAATTTTTGCGTCTGAAAAAGAAATTAGTAATATAAATTTTCGGAATTAAATATACTGTTTTCATATAACACAGCCATGTAATTTACCAAAATTGGTAAACCAGAAAAAGAAAAAATTGAATACATACTTGCTGTGAAAAGTGGGACGAATACTTTTTAAGACACATAATTGTGAGTTACACTATTTAAACCTTAACCCATGCTGGCGATAATGTAACTGAAGCAACAACGTGCTAACCCAACGCAACGCAAGGTCTATGTTGTGTATGTGAAAGACTGAAAATGATTGGTCGGTCGATATCGATCATGGTGGCAATCAATATGTATTGGCGGAAACATTTGAATACCTTGTAACTTGTAGGTAATATTTATAACAGAAATTGATGTGTGTAGCATACCAAAAAATATTTGGTACCTGGGACAACTGAAACTGTCAAAATATAGAAGATCTTTCAATTACTTTTCGTTTTACTTGGAGATGTTCAAACGGTAAATGGAATTATTAATGTTTACAAATGTATTTAACAAAACATATTACATGTAACACAATCGATATCCGATCAACAACTGACAATTTTCCAAAGAGATGCTCTCGTGCACACATTTCTTTACTTCTTTCAAACAAAATATTATATCTTTGTTAGCAGTAATTCGAAAAACGAAGACACCTTTTAAAATTGAAAATTATATTTGATCTTCATCTCAGAAATGATTAATACCAGAGAAAAAGTCTGTACAGGGTCTATATACAGGGTGTCCCAAAACTATCGTAGGAGTGGAAAACGGGAGGTTCCTTGGGTCATTTGAAGCAACATTTTCCTTTACAAAAATGGCGTCCGCGGTTTAAGAGTTATTAACGAAAAACACGGACCAATCAGAGTGCGATCTAGACGTGCAAAGGCACGTTCGGCCAATTGACAGTTGGCGCGTCGGTCCGACTGTGCTAACTCGCATCTAGGTCGCACTCTGATTGGTCCTTTCTTAATAACTCCTAAACAAAGCCGCGGACGCCATTTTTGTAAAGGAAAATGTCGCTTCAAATGACCCAAGGAGCCTCTCATTGTCCGCTCCTACACTAGTTTTGGGACACCCTGTATAAAACAAACGGGATTTCGGTTTCTCTTTCATTCTTAATTTGTCAAGGACATACATAGAGAGGCATTGAGAGGTCAATGGCCGATCCGGATAAGTTCACGTCGGAGGAATTCCTTTGACCGGTGTTATTGGTGGACGTCTTAAAAATTTCACAATAGTCTGTGTACTTTGTTCGTTACTCGCGGTCCTCGTCGGGGATCGAATTTCCTCGATATCCTGCTCCGAAAGTTGACGTTCCGCGACACGCCTACGGTAAGGAGATATGGAAAGTAGGCGACCAGGCAACGCAAAACTCCGATAGCGAGCCGGAGAAGAAAAGACACCCACTCTCCGCGGTGTGCAGCCTGTGTCACGGACCAGTTTTATTAATTTTTTAGTCGGGGAGACCTCTCTCCGAACTTTGTCGGAATGCAAATACGGTAGACGCGTTCGTTTTATCGCGTTTCACGTATGCCGCACCGTACGAGAACTTCCGGCGGGGATTCGAATTAAAATTTTCATATCTTCCCGCCGGAACATCTGCAAAATTCGCGGAGCGTAGCGGCGGGCGATCGCTTGGGGCTTTCTTCCGGGAATAAGGAAAATTTATTAACTCTACAATTCCACCGTCGAACAATTGTTTTCGTAGACCGTCGCTACAGTTTCGTTTTCATAAATTCCTGGAGCCCGTAATTTGTTTAAATCTCAGAAACCCAGGAATTTTCCAATTAACAGCGAGTCGTTCTACTCTCGGTTGTGTGAATCTCTTGTGAATTGAGATCTGGATAAATATAAATTCAATCATACGTATTTATTGCTAAATTTATGAACGAAATATAATTCGGCAGTTTACAGTAATTGGTATTTAGCTTTTCTCATCTCGTTTTATTTACTTGCGTTGTGTGTTCAGATACATCGCGTTACATTTTCTAGAGTCAATATGTAATGTTATTTGAAATTAAATTAAACGCAAATACTTCGTCGAACGTGGTTTAATTTACTAAAGATTCACCTAGACTCGCGAACGGGAATCGGTAAGTCGACGGGGTTAAATAATAGTAATGTAGAACGGGAATATAGATTCGTGAATTAATTACAGTGAACGATATCTGCTGGCCGGAGATGATCACGACCCACATACGGGCGAGAAGACGGTCGACTCTGTGGAGGATCTCTCGCCGCATTTTAATCGACGCGGGCTTAATTAAAACAGGCAAACTCTACAAAGCCATGGCGGTCCGCAGGGAATCGGTCATTTAAACACGAAATTAAGAAAACAAAAAGGGTGAACGGGAGTCTCTCTATCGTCGGAGCTGGTGTCCCTCGAAAACATTTACCCGCGCGTTTAAATATGCGATTACGGTTCGAAAATTCCCAATTCCCCGGGAGTCGAGCGCCACCTAAAAAGCCAGTGGAGACAGCAACGAGGGGTTGGCAAAGCTCTCTCCAGCCGGGGCCGTGTGAAAAGAGGAGCGCGCCCGAAGGATTAGAAATTCATGAGACGCCCGACAAAGAAGCGGCTTTTCCCAAAAATCCTCTCGCCCCGGTCGTAGCTCGCGAAGAGGATCGGCCCTGCGGAGATCGAGTCTGTGTAGTTCGCCAGTATCTCGGGTCGTTAACATAAACTCGATAAATCTCGATCGTCTGCGAAGAAATCCAGAGAAGCGACAGACAAGGAAGGGAGTGGTTCATCGGACCGCATAGTGTTGCGATCGATGCTAATCAACTGGACAAAACTCAGGTAATGTCTAGATCAAAGTCTTTTTGTCGACAGAACTGTGTAAACCTTTTGAATTGATATTTTCCTACATGTTGTAAGGAGGTCCATAAAAGCTTTCCTATCTAATTAATAGACGGCGGATTTGATGCATTTATGACGAAAACGAGTAGGTGTGATGTAAAACGTTATAAACATTAAACGAATTTAAAAATACTTCTATATTATTTTCGGCTTATCGAACACGCGTGATTTCTATTTCTTGCTATCGATGCAGGCAATTTTGATTTTAGTTAGCCTTACTGATGAGTCCTCTAGCGGGTCTAGGACGAAACACACAAAACCACCTTTCCTTTTTCCTCTACTAGATGGACGAGCACATGTATGTCACTTTGACATATTCGCTACAGTAGAGCCAAGTAAAGTAAATAATGATCGAACCATAGCGCCGCGAAAAATATTAATTCTTATTAAAAGAAAGTACGATCGATAAAAATATTCACTATTCTATTTCTAATTTTGATTTTGCTTTGATTGCGGAACACAGGAGCCAAATAGAAACTTCTCACCTCTTTTAATTATCTCGTCAAGCTGAAATTAATACGCTAATGTCCTCGAGCGTTTTTAACGTGTCCACTGTTTTAAACAGTGCGAGCCCAGTTTTGTTATAAACGTATCGAGATCCGCAGTCTCGTAATCAAAAATGAGATTTCGTCTAGCTAGCAGCTCGAATCGAAGCACCGTGGACCGGTTTGATAGGCACGAGCAGCGACTTCGATCTTATAAATCCCGACGTTTAACGTGGACCGAACGAACCTCCCGGCTAATCCCGCGGCGTTGGGCCACGTGACACCAGCAACGAGCCGAGTTTCGCAGCGATTGGTCGTGGCAATCTTTCGCGTTGACATTTATTACGAGTGGGGATTACTGGATCTAATATAGCCTTTAAGAACTCTGCTGCGGACGGCGCTAAATCAACGCCTGATACCATAAGCCACGCTGATATCTAGCACGGGCCCGGAGCGCCCTGTCGCTCGACATCGGGGGTCTCGATCTAGCGCGATCGAGGGGAACGATCCAGATCTTCCCGCGTTACGCTGCGCGCGACGTGCCCCGTGGCGGACTAATAAACTGGGGTGCAACTACCATTGCGCAATCACATGAATAGCAAACGATGATTGCATGCAGTCGCCGGATGAATCATGCGAAATAGAATACGTTCTACACATGCCGGCCACGGTCTGGGTTACGTCTACCGCCCCATTCTCGACTTGCTACATCGTACACATTCGGCCACCAGGCAATTCATTCGACAAACCTCGTTGCTAGCTCGTTACAGCTTCATGTTTTCTGCGAATCTCTTTTTGCTTCTCCGTTTTGCGACCATCCTTAACCGTCTGCGATATTTTCTGTTCTTTGACATTCAACATCGTAGCTTCTGGTTCTTGCAATTAATGTAGATCATTTTTATTTTGCATGGACTTCGGTAGAAATGTTACAGAAGTTAAAAGAAACGAGAGAAGCATAACATTCCTGTTGGTTAGATTTCGTTTGAAATTTCCATCTCCACTCGGAATCGTTATAATAAAACTAGGATGGATTAATGGTATTTTGGATTACAACGAATTTCATCTAATTTGTATGTCCCGGCGTGAAAATGTTTTCTTCCAAGGCCTCGCGTAAGTCCGACCGCCCTCAACCCATATTTACCCCGCCAAGTCCTTGCGAACTTTTGTAGGTACTTGCACCCTTTCCGACTTCACCGCTTTTTCCCGGTTTTCCCGCGAGCTCTTTTGTCATAATTCTCCCCCTATTTTTCTGCGCCCCTTTTCACCCTCGCTCGAACAAATGGATACCCGGTTTTATATTTTTTTCCGACAATCATCTGCGCTCTTGCAGAAGTGTCGCGACACTTTTATGATACCTGAAGTGAAGAATTGAAATAATAATTGATACAATGTTCAACATTCAAGCTTCAGAATCATGTTTATGCACGATGTTCATTTTGATTGTTCATTTCCAATTTTCATTTTACAAGTAAAAATCTACATTCTTCTACACAGGTTTTTATTTTATCGATTCCATCCGATCATTTTCAGAAAGAGAAATTTTTTTTTATTTATACACGGTGTCCATTTCGGTTGATCATTTCCAATTTTCATTTTTCAAGTAGAAATCTAAATTCTTGTACACAGATTCTTATTTCATCCATTCCATCTGATCATTTTCAGAAAGGGAAATTTTTATTTATACACGGTTTCCATTTCGGTTGATCATTTCCAATTTTCACTTTTCAAGTAGGAATCTAAATTCTGGTACACAGATTCTTATTTCATCCATTCCATCTGATCATTTTCAGAAGGGGAAATTTTTATTTATACACGGTTTCCATTTCGGTTGATCATTTCCAATTCTCATTTTTCAAGTAGAAATCTAAATTCTGGTACACAGATTCTTATTTCATCCATTCCATCTGATCATTTTCAGAAAGGGAAAACTTCCTCTTCTCATATTAATTTGTTACCGATGCAAGACAATACAAAACAACTCTGACAAAGCAACCGGAAAGATTTCCTGATGCAGAAAACGTTCATCCGAATTCCGAAGAACTTGTTATCCGGTAATCATCTAAGATCGGACATCCGAAAGTATCGTCTTTGACGGGATCAACTTGTCCAGCGATTATATCGGATTTAGGTATCGCTGCGCGCAGACGAGAGCTCCGTCGATAACGTTTTCCATCGACAGCTCTCGGCAGTGTCCAACAGGAATCGATATTCGGAGCGGTGGCGGCGACCCCAGGGTTGATTCGAAGGTACGCCGTGCTGAGCAGCTGCCCCGAGGGGTTGCACACCCCGCGGTCAGGGTGGAACAGAGGGAGGGACGGGGCCTGTATCTCAACCGGAGGTCTGTGAACGCGTGTCCCCGACGTCGCGTCATTGTTTGGGGACGACGATTACGAACTTGATTCGATTTCACTTCGACTCGCTGGAAAAAAACAAAACAATGGAAATATCTTCGTCGCTCGAATCAATTGTTGCGCCTCTCCTGTGGTAACCGCGATTCGATTCACCAAGGGCGAAGACGCGATCGCCTAAGAACTCCTGGCGCACAGTGTGACGGATGGCTTTTAGCTGGACAAAATTCTAAATCGCCTATTTCTCTATATTTATCAATTGATACGTTTACAGTTGTATAAAATACGAATAATTATTAACTTTTATCAACATTTAGTTGGTAATTAAACTCAATTAACTAAACTTTTTGTTAATTAAATATATTTTATGTGATTTATAATTAAATATAAAATACAACAATGTTAGTAATGGATCTATGTAACACAGAATGATTTAACAACTAGTAGATGTTATCAAAGGTGTTATTTTTAATTATGGACAAAATTAATCTAAATATAATTTACTAATTTACATTTTGGAGATTCAGACATATTCTAACGGGAAAGAATTATTCTTTGGTTTAGTATAAAGTTTCAATTTGTAAATAACAACTCTGCCTCATATTATTTTATAATTTCAATAAAAGTATAAATAGAACAAAAGAAATAACGACGTAAGTGCATTGTAAAAATTAGTATAGTTCTGTAACGTTCTGCAAGCCAATTTTGGTATCAAAACAAAGTAGAGAATCTCTACTTTATAATAATGTAAAAATCATCGCGTGGGGCGACGTGGGACATATACTAATTTATTAACGAAGAGTAGTAACGAACCATTGAAAAACATTCGAAACGTATCCGGATATTAACACATTGACGTCGAGGTCTGTGAAAGCCTGTCCCCAACGTTGTCATTATTTAGGGATGAAAAAACGAAACGATGAAAATGTATTCGTCGCTCCTTCGGTACTCGTGATTCGATTCTCTGAGAGCGAAGATAAGGTGGTTCGGAACCCACCTTAATAAACTGTCGGTCCCGTCGCTAATAACCATTAGCAGATGAAATGCGACAAAAAATAAAAAAAGAAGCGCAGATGCGATCGCTAAAAAACTCTCCCGCGAAGGGTTGCTAGTCATTGAGGCGTTCAATCTGAACCAAACTCGTGTCCAAAATGGTCGAAAACATTTGAAGAAATATTCGAAACGTATCACATTGATGTTAACACATCGACGTCGAGTCATTTTACAGTTCTAACAATTCGAACAATCGTTGCTGCTCCTCAAATTAATTTATGGGACGGCGCGCGGCGTATCGGTCGAAAATATAAAAATTCGCGACAACCCAGAAAATTGTTTGCGCGAATGTGACGGTTGTTGCAATAAACTGTTCCTGCTCGCGTAAACCGACGCAAACTGCTTATTGCGCGCGCAATGGTAATTCATAGCTCTTTCAGATTTTCGTTTATTACGAAACTTACCGGGTAAGTTCCGCGCCGCAATTGGTGAGAATAGGACACGTCGCGGACACCGCGGTTTTTACGAGCGTGAGTTTCCCGCGTTAAGGAAGTCGAAACTTTCCACGATTTTTAAACTTCATTTCCGCGGGAGTTCAGAGTTTCATTCGGTTGATACCGCGATTTTTTCGCGAACGCGTGCGGGAATTCCTCACTCGGTTTCCCGGTCGCTGTATCGCGCGAAAGTATCTTAGACAAAAATGAACGATGCGTTAAAAGTAAAAGTACAAGCTTGACTTTAAATTAAGTCCAGGTATATTGTCGTATTATTTCTTTATTTATCAGCAATGATTTATGCCATGTAAAACTACAGACACAAGCTTGACTTTAAATTAAGTCCAGATGTATTGTCGTATTATTTCTTTATTTATCAGCAATGATTTATGCCATGTAAAACTACAGACACAAGATTGACTTTAACCCTTTACAGTCGGAGCTATTTTAACTCGAAAATTAAACATTCCTTCGACTTAGAATATTTCTATTCTCCATGATTTTTTAAATTTCATGGGTATGGAATTGATGTAATAACTCATACAGTACTTAAATATTTAGTAACTGATTAGATACCAACATATTTAATAATGTAAATAATATTTTGATAATGGTAAGCAATTTTTAGTGGTGTCTCAGAGTCACCAGTCGAGTGCTAAGAGTTAAATTAAGTCCAGGTATATTGTCGTATTATTTCTTTATTTATTAACAATGATTTATGCCATGTAAAACTACAGGCACAAGCTTGACTTTAAATTAAGTCCAGGTATATTGTCGTATTATTTCTTTATTTATCAGCAATGATTTATGCCATGTAAAACTACAGGCACAAGCTTGACTTTAAATTAAGTCCAGATATATTGGCGTATTATTTCTTTATTTATTAACAATTATTTACAGAAGTAGAATGGTTTAATTTTTTCATTCGGCGCAAGGATAGCGGAGAACTCTCTAGAAAAAACATTTTAGCTTTCGCCATCGACAAATGGACTCGTATACCTTCGGAAACGAAAGTTATTATTCGGTTGTCGTATAACCATTACCAAGAATTTAATTAACGATTGTTCGACCGTTGGGCGCAGATGGCAATATTCCAATGGTTCTACCACCGGAAACTAGGGATAATTTCTGTTGCATCGGTGGGCTTGCCGTGCTGGCAGGATATACTACTTACGAGATGCAATTGTTTCCGGCTTAACGTTCGATTGATTCACCTTCACCAACGAAAACCGAGAAGAACGGGAACGTTCTCTCCCGGTTTCTCGAAATTAGACGCACCTGCATTTTTCATTCCATTATTAACACTTGTGTAGCCAACCGGGTGTACTCAGTTACTGCATCTCTTTCAACAACTTGTTCACGTACCTCGAAAAATACTACAAAATTTCTGTGATTGATTTTGAATAATGATTTCAAAGATTTAAATAATCTATACAGGTTTGTTGGCTACATAAGGGTTAAACGACATAATTAAACACATTTTCAACAGCTTGTTCATGTTCCTCAAAAGGTATTACAAAATTTCTGTGAATGGTTTTAAATAATGATTTAATAAATTTTTGTTGGCTACATAAGGGTTAAACTACATAATTAAACACATTAATTAATCCCAAACAACATAATCAATCACAATTTAATACAGTTTCATTCATATATCTGCGAGATATCACGTTTTTTACTCGTTAACCACACCGTATAACACCGAATCACTATAAAAGCGGAATCCCGTTGGTTAACATAGCGCTTTGGTAAATTCCGTTCAGAATTCTCGATAGAAAAAAGGAAGGGTCTGAATATTTCACGGGCCGCAGCTCGCCGGAATAGAATATTCAATTTTTTAATCTCTCCGCAGCGAATTTCGATATGGCGGAACTAGAACTCGGTGTCACGTGACCGTCCCGGGGGATGATAACCGGGTGACCGGTCGGCCGGCTCGCATTGTCATTGAAATGCGTTTATAAATTTTTCAATTAGTCATTGCTATGTAAATGGAAGAACTAGCGGCGTGTTCCGCGTCGAAGGATTCGCACGAATTCAAGTGTATAATAAGGAACCCGGTAATTCAATACATACCAATTTGTCCCGCTCATCGTTCCCTTTTGTACGCGGTCGCATTTGCACGCTGACAATAAAGCGAATTAATCTTCCCTTCGATCTGCGTACCGCGGTCATTCCAATCACGAACTTCGTTGACCGGTCCCTATCGCAATGACACTCGGCCGGTCAAACAATTATACCTTCTAGCATGCCCCGTTGATAAATGCAACCCCTGATAAACTTCGGATTCGCTGGCAGCCGGGCCCCGATGACAGTGAAAGATATGCACGCGCAGCACCGCGACTAATCAATGACACCCTCCTCAAAAATACAATTTCACGCGATAACGAAACCGTATCTACTCCCCGATTCTACCTCGTTCTCTTCTTTATCCTTTTCAACGATTAGGTGGCTCGCAGCCTCGATGGGCAACGCATTGTGCAGCGCTGCCCTTTGTCACGAGCAAGATGCGAAAAATTGATGCATAGCGGATGAACGTAAAGGGTGGATGGATGCGTACAATAACGTTTTCTGATGGATTACACTCTGCCTGCTAACATTGTTCTAGGCTCGAGCGGCGCGCTTCCAAAGAGAGGTGTGTTCAATTTTATCGTGGTTCGGTCTCGAGCTGATAACAGCTAGAAGACTGCGCGGCTCCAAACGGAATTTCAATTGTGCCAGTCGCTGCTGCGCTCAATGGATAATACCATTTCTGAATGAGTAATATTAATCCGGCTCTGATGAATTCTGAAAATTTCTTGCTTTTGTACGAGAGGACGTTCTGCATATTTCGTGAACAAAGAAATCACGAACATGTCCCTTCGAACAGTACGAAAGATAATACATTCATCCGATCGAATATATTTATTTCTATGCGGGATGTTTTGGTTGTTGTTTGGATTACTAATTTTGGCGTTCCGCAAATTTTTCAGGTAATCCAAAATGTTCCCCGACTTCAGAAAGGTTATGAACCATTGATCTAATCAGACACTACGAGTTAAAGTAACTCTTCGCACTCGAAGCTGTTCTAACTCGAAAATTAAACCTTTTCCAGCCTGGTGACTTATGTAGTACACCAACAACTCCAACGCTATATTAGTTTAAGTGTATATATGTATAATAAACAAAAAATGCGGCTGCTGCTATAAAACAAAATGTTTATTCCTGAGCTAGATAATATAAAGCAAGTTCATGTTTATAAATCTTCAAGAAAATTAAAACAACTCGTACAATACTTTAATGTTTAGCGATTGATACGATACCGACATATTTCATTTTGATTAATATGCTTATCGAGGACTGAAGGCTAATATAGAGCGAAACCGAACCTTTGCAATATCTTACACGACTGCAACAATATACTTTCATCTCCTCCCCTATTTTTTACAACAATAATTCCAGTTACTTCCTGGTCTTCGGGAGAATAGGTTCGAGATATATCACCGATCACAATAGTTCTAGTTACCTAGAATGATCGAAGTGGGCGTAGAACTATTGTATCCACGAGTAGAACCGACGTTTCATCGGTGGAAACGTAAACTGTAGCGAGGCATGCCACAACGAATTAATTTGTTCCAAAACCTTGTTCGTAACAGCATCTTTTCGCGCAGCATATGTGTCCACTGATAATCCCTAAAAAAGCAGAGAACCGTGAAGAAATCATAACCAGACTGCGGATCTGTAAAACAGTAAAAGATCTTAAAAATTCAAGAATCTTTTAACGTAACAATATCGTCATGAAGATTTTAAACGAAGTCTAACAAATGTGAATGTTATGCATTTCTTCTTAAATGAAATAAAATTTGATTTGCTTGTAATCAATGTTCAATCATTAGAATAAATGTAGCCATTCATAAACTATACATTTTCTTTTTTCTTCTACGACATTTTTCGGGATAAAGACGTTCCAATCACTGTAACCGTAAAAGAAATGACATGGCAAGGGGTTAAGGGATGAAATCTATTTTTATATTGTTCCTGCTTGCCGCAATTGATGCAGAACATATTTATTTTGCATAGAGATCCGCAGTGTAATCGTAAGAGTAGAGTTACGAAAGACTGACCGCTAAATTTGAAGACTTCATTTCGAAATAATGTTGCAGCGGCGTCGGGTGGAGTGCAACAGCGGTTATAATGATATCGTCGATAGGAATTAAAGGATCCCCGATGGGATCAGCGGCTACGAGCGAGAATCCGATAGGCGAGGGAAGCAGCGAAGAGAGCAGCGCGGCACGGCGGCATCGAGTATCGATACATTCCAGGAGATTATCGCTTCGGCTGATCCGCGGGATGGCTGGGTGGTCTGCGCGAACAACGAATTTCAATTCGCGGTTCGTCCGTTCCTGGGGTGAAGACGGTCCCACCCCTGTATTTATCCCAGCGGAGCGGCAGCGGCGTGACTCCGCGTCATTTCCCAGGATACCCGCCACTTTCCCCGCGTTGGCCGCCTCGTAAAACTCAACAATACCTCCTACGGAGTGTCTTCCTGTTCCGTGAAACGACGCACGAATGCAAGGTGGCTCGTCGTTCGACGCGGCTAATGGAGACACCGTCGAGTGCCGGTTATTGCAAGCCAGAGTCTCCGCGAAGATCGAGAGGAACGAAGAAGAAAGGCGAAGAGCGTGTCGAGGCAGAGAACGGAAAGGCTAAAGGGAAGAAGAGAAAGGGTCCAAGAGGCAACGGGGGGATCGTTATTACGTCTCGTTTCGAGAGAAGAAAACCTCACGGTGAGGTCTTTCGTCGATATCCTGGTGGGTACCACCCTTCCGCCTTTTCCATCCTTTCCGGAGGATGGTTAACGCCTTTGAGCTGCGCGTGCTCCTACCCTTCCCCTTTTTTCAAGGCCCCTACCCCCGTGGCTTCAGTCGCGAGCGAAGAACCTGGTCGAAAAGTCACAGAAACTTTCCACCCCTCGGTGTTCGCCCATCTGATTCGTCTAACAGAGCACTACCACTCCGAGAGTATCCTAGATACAGAACTCTCTCCCGGGTTCTCCATCAACGGACGTCAAAGGATGGTAACAAAGGTGGCTCGATTCGCGGAATCGCCCCCGTTGCCGCGTCTTCCGCCTATTTCTACGACCGGGCTTTCCTCTTCGTTCTGTCGCAGGCACGATATATTGGATCGAGATATAATGGACGACGCGTCATTATCACTCGCAACATGTCGCTCGCTTCCTTCCTGCCCCGCGCGATCCCAGCGCCGGGTAGTCGCTTGGAAAACGTTTTCACGAAATTGCCGGAGACGGGCTCTACCAGAAACGTTCCTCTCGTCGAGAAGTCTTCGACGCGAACTTGCCACAATGCTACGCGACCCACTGAATTAACCTGGCACCCGAGGTAAAAGGAACGAACAACCGCCGCCGACCGTGTTTTATCGAAACCGGATCGAAGCACCAGCTGTTCGCTTGGTTTTTACTATCTTCGCGTTGCGTTCCTCTTACCGCGGTACGGCTGCTGCTCGAAATTTCTGCCATTTTTCCGAGAAGCCGCGAACCAACCGATTGCTTCGATAATTCCAGTGATCAGTTCCAATGGGACAAGCTGTGGGTTTTACGACGTTCATATCGCAACGGTGTCTCCAGCTGCGTTGCTCCACTATGCGGAATCACAGGTTACGCTCCAAGGACTACTGAAATTATCGTTATCCTCGACTTCGTTCCCCGACATCTGCGTCACCACTTGAATTTTCAAGACTTATTTCATGCTCGAGGCTTGAGACTAATTCGACGCGCATAGAATAACACTAACCGATGATTTTTACTTTCTTGAAAGAATCACGCAAATCACGTTCAGCTGTATAGGCTCCACTCAGAGGTCTGGGTAAGCTTAAACCCTTGCCCTACGATTTATTTCACAGTTTCAGTGATTAGAGCTTTCTCGTAGTTCGTATACTTTCATAAGAGAGGAGATAACTTGCACCCAATGTAGGCTTGTACGTTCTCCGGTAGCTGTGCATTTACGAAACCAAGTTAGAATTTGTTTTCGGTTTAAAGGAAATTAGTAGCGTACGTATTTATTAGACTCTGTTTAGACTCTGCATCATCGGACACGATACTGTAGGGGCATGGGTTACACGAAAAAGTAGTTTTTTTCTAATTTCAACCGTGAAAAGGCTTGTTACGATTACGCGAATCAGTCTCTACGGCATCGAGTCTAAGCAGGTTAAGGATTTAACAATCGGGAACGAAGAGGAACAAAACGATGTAAAATACGCGGATTCTGTAATAGTAGCTCACTCGCAGAACCTTTCTAAAATGTCCCTAAATAGACTAGAACTTTGCGAGCGAGCTAGCGAGCGCATGCAGAACTTCGGAGTTTCTCTAATTTAGTCACGTACGGTTCGTATTTCTTTGAATTCACTGGCCTCGATCGGAGCAACAAGCTTATCCCGTGATGCGATCGAGACGTGTCCACCTAACTAGGCTGGAACTAACCGCGATAAATGACTGAATAACTCGGCGAACGTACGTATTCCGTGGCACACGAAATTACGCGAACTCGTCGCACGGTCGGCGCAACAGAATATGTATTATACGATCGTTTCATTCTTGTTGTCTCATTCGTAGTTCGGCAAAATCGGCGATCTTTCGGCGGATAGGTTTACGTGACCGTTACGAAACACGGTGCTCGAAACTCTGTTGCTCGATCGCGATCCTTCCTGATACAGTTTCGTGTTACGTCGCCGACTCATCCTGCTATCCTATTTTCCTACGAAACGTTATCTTTTTTTTCGGTACCGTTATCCCCGTAGACGGTATCGTCGCGCAACAGTTGTATACCGCGATTCATGATACCAGGAAACCATCGCCATCGAGCCAAAGATAGACATAATTTCACTCGAACACGACAGAGCTTCGATTATCCGACGGGATACCGAGACTGTACCGGATAATGGGATGGTGCTAACCTATTTCTTATAATGGAGGAACCGTGGTGGGGCTAACGTTTATTTGTTATGGAAATATTGCCACTTCTCTGGAAATTACCAAACCGAAAAATACGTTTCGAGATTGCACGACGCGACGGTTCTGCGTTGCATATACAGCACGCTCTTGTATGCTACCATAAGAGTTCCTATTCTGGTCTTATATGTAGTTTCTCCCTTGTTGAACTTCCACTCAGGAATTGTTACGCGTCTTCTACTAGGTGAATTTTTAGCGCGAAAGATTTTGCAATTTGCAACAATTACAATATTAGTATTATAGTATACTTTTACGTCTTTTTACGTTGAAATCAAGATAACAATATTATATTTAGATAAAATTCGCAGTCCGATTATTAGACATTTTCTACCCGAATTGCAACAAACTTGAAATGAAATGCTTGGAATGAAATGAAAATTAATTTTCTTTCTTAATACGATCAAAAGATCGAAAATGTAACAGTATTTTTCAATTCTTCCAATGTCCTTAATGTTTAAAATTACACCTACTCATTTTTGTCGTAAATGCATCGAATCCATTGTCTAGTAATTACGATTGTTTCTCTACATTTCGCCTCCGCAAAATGCGAAACGAAAATAGACCGCGGATTTGAATGAAAAATCAAGTTTTCCAAACGTCATTGGTGAAAACCGAATTAAATATTGTATCGCATTCCTTGCATTCAGATTTACCATAAATACATAGACATCGGTATGCATACAAAACCGGAGGTACCTGATTTTACATTATCGATTGATTTTTCCATGTACGGTTGGTGCGTATCGGCAGTTACGAGTGCGTCTCGGGTACCGAGCAAACAACACGAGTTTTCAGGTAATCGGTAGCCATTAATCCGGAACGGAAATAAAAGGAACGAGCCCGATGATCGGATGATACACGTCGCTGCCGACAGTGGCTAATAAGAGACTCGAGCAGTGATTAGAAAATATAACAACGACGTTACGGTTGTATCTACGATCGGCAAACGGGCAGCTCGGCTTTCTGTACTAACGAGGGCAATAATTATACACACTTTCACCCGAGGACGGCCATGTTTCTGTCATCCCGAGTTCGATCGCATCGTGTTATCTGCCCGCTACTGTTATCTAATCGTCACGATTTAATACAGAAGCGCAACAAGGCTGCTATTACTGTCGATCCTCGAAAGAATTTAGAAATAATGAAAACAAAGTTTTCGTACCGGCTCGAATGGAATTCACGCTCCTAGCTTGTTCGTTCAGCTTATAGCGATTGCTATTAGAGCTGAATAATACCGGAGACGAAAAACGGTGCAAAGTGAAAAACTAATTTGTTTTCCGTCGTATTGTCTTGGAACGCTGACGAGGGCACGCCGCGGACCTTTATGCAGATTCGTATTTTTACTGATTAACTTACGAAACCCGCCATCAAACGGGAGTTTGTTTCTTCTATTAAAAGTTTCGAGAAATTTCAACAAATTAGCAGATCATAATTAAAATTGTGTTAGTCTCGCATTAAGCTAACGGTCTCCTGTCGCCATCTCGGATTCAGAGAATCACCCTTCGGGAGTTCCAAGTTTAAGGTGAAACTTTCCACTTTATTGCGTTTTAACCATTATGCTATAAATGCATGAAATTCGCATCGCTGGGTCGATGATGAATAATGTATCGCATAAAATGCAAATATGGAAACGAGAGGATTGATCAAGTTGAAGTTACTTTTAAAAGTTTAATGTGTATGTACGGGTGCCATTGAGCGCACAGTGTTCATATAGTTTTCTAATTTATTCCATTCCTTTAGGCATACACGAAGTCAGTCCCGTATCACTTACGAAACAAAACGAGCACACGCGTAACTAGACTCCGAATAGAACTCGTACATAAATATCGCGCGCTACTACATATGTAGCTCTTTCTAGTGAGTATTTAAAATTGTGTATTTACGTTTTCTAATTATTGCAATGATTTTACACCCCATAATTATAGTTTAAAGCATTAGGTTGTTGCATATGAAACGTCCGATTTTTAGCAGAGACATTGAACAAACGAAATTTTGTATACCCAATGTTCCATCTATAAATTTTTAGCTTCTCGATTGTATCAACGGTAAAAATAATATATAGTCATTCACGTTTTTCATTTACAAAATCGTTACTGGATTTTGTAGATTTTTTGTATCATCAACGACCAGTTTCTCTTTTTGTTTTTTACCAAAAGTCACACAATGCTATCGTCAATAACTTGTTTTTCCAGACATGTGAAAGTAAATTTTATTTAAAAATAAACTTATACGTTAAATATAAAATTATAAAAGTAACAGGCACGTGGTTGCATCTCTCTACAATTTCATTAATTGTGAAACAAAAAATCTAGAATTTGTATCTCAAAGTTTTATGTATAATAAACCTATAAGACTGTAATAGCATTTCTAAAATTATAAAAGTAACAGGCACGTGGTTGCATCTCTTTACAATTTCATTAATTGTGAAACAAAAAATCCAGAACGTGGCTTTGCATCTCAAAGTTTTATGTATAATAAACCTATAAGACTGTAATAGCATATCTTGAGCGAAAAGTTTTATAAGAGTTGCATTCCAAAATCGGACGTTTCATATACAACGACCTAATTCGGTACATTTTTATGGAAGTTGTAGGAAGATTGTAACGCGGCAGAGAGGGAGAGAGATAACATTTCAGAGTTAACACTTTGCAGTCGTTTGACATAGTGTATAGTATTGGATTAGATACCAACATATTTAATAATGTAAACGATATCTCGAATAGTGAGAGTCACCCCTCGACTGCTGACGGTTAAAAATGAATTTACACAATTTCATAAATTTTCCTGGCCTTTATTTTGCGTAGGAAATCGGTACGGCAAGTCAGGGGATCGATTATTTCCGAGAAAAGTTGAGAAACCGATGAATATTTATAGGATTCGGGGTGGTCTCTTTCGAAAGTAGGATACTCGAAGTAGAATTAATCCGTTCTCGGATCATTAAATAGATTCCAGATTTCCATGGGGTCCTTTATCCAGCCGTAAACCATACGGTCGCGCGATACATTTTCTATCGAGTGGTGTCCTGCGTTCTCGAGGATCCTCGACGGCGTGGCGTCGGGTACCAGTCGGGGTCGCACGAATGTCCGTGAGATTATGCTTGTTCGTCCATTCGCAATTAATAGTTCTAATAGAGATACGCGGAGGCACGATAACAACGTCGGTTCTTCCATCGGCGAGTCGAATAACAGTCCTCGAAACTTCGCATCTATCCCCCTTCAGCATCCCGTTTTCGATTACCGTGTTATCTTTCAACGGCGTTATCTGAGCGACGGTATCTCGACGCATTATGCTCATTGCCGCACTCCCGTATACGCTACTACGTGCCGCTGCAATCGATCCTTGGAAAAGGGGGACCGGATTCCCAGGGTGCATTAAACTATCTATCAATCTATCTCGTATACAAGAGTCGCGGGAAGGTACGTACACGCGCGTCTAGCTGCAGCACGTGCATCTACGAGATCTCCTCCGCCGCGCGCAGAATGCGCACGTACACGAAAACCATCGGTGGAGAGGTGTCTTCCCGTTGCATCCGCTGCGCCACGCTGCATCCGCGCGCGTGCATCGCTCGCTCTGTACGTGCGATAATGCGTGGGCGGCGTACTCTCCACGGCAAAAGTGAAACTGCCCGCGACGATTCCTCGTGAGATGTCACGGCTATTCCGAATACAATCGCGATCGAGGCGAGGAGGACTCGGATAACTCCCGGAAAATTACCGTGTACTCTGCCGTGCTTGTTCTCCATCCTCGGCACTGCAGCAGCAAACGTTTCTTCCCTTCCGCATATTTTTAAGAAGTTTTTTGTTCGTCGATTATCTTCTATCGGGCGAAATAGAAAGCGGAAACCACATTCTAAGCGAAGTTACAGTGACTCCCATTAATATTCGGACGCTATAAAAAAAACGATAACTCGTTTAACATTGAACTATACGACTTGAATTTTTGTTGGGAAGCTAGGGCAAATAGTTTGCTACAGAATGTGGAAAAACATTTTTTCAAAAATTGCAATTCATCGGAGTTATAGAAAAAATACTAAAATTTGCATTTTACAATTTTTTTATGGGGGCCTATATTAAACATTTTTAAAATACGTTTTGTAGATCTGTGTCCATTAAACATATTCTGAAGATTTCGTCGAAATCGGTTGACGCTGCAATGAGCTACAAACGTTTAAATATGTTAAAAATTGCAGATCTTCACGATTATCGACCTATAACTGCAGATTCTTACAACTTTCAATGCCTGTCGTTTTTTCCCGCATCAACCGATTTCGATGAAACTTTTGCAGTGCATATAATTGACACAGATCTACAAAACGTATTTTTTAAATTTTCAATATAGGCCCACATAAAAAAGTTGTAAAATGCAACTTTTAGTATTTTTTCTACAACTCCGATGAATTGCAATTTTTGAAAAAATGTTTTTCCACATTCTGTAGCAAACTATTTGCTCTAGCTTCCCAAAAAAATTCAAGTCGTATAGTTCAATATCTAACCACTTATAGTTTTTTTTAGAGCGTCCGAATATTAATGGGAGTCACTGTAACTCGCGTGTCAGTTGTTGGAAACCACCCCCTTTTTTTTGTTCTTGGAGGTAGATAACTCCCTAGGTAAGTATCCCTTTATCCAGTTTTTTCTTTTTTTTATATATTTTAGCGAACCGAGGGCCTGTTTGTTGGAAACCACCCCTATATCCATATATCGTCCATTTGTAAGAAAAGTGAAATGAGAAGTGAATTACCTAAAATTTTTTTCCGAAATAGATAAAAATCGTACGGAATTCTATTGAATTTAATGCTCCAGCGTTTTTTGGACATTTCGAATGAAGTTCCTTAGTCTACTTATAAAATACACCACGATATTTTCAGTTGTGTCACTTTTCCTATGAATGAACGATGCGATCAGGAGTCTCGTGCACATTTAAAAGTTCAAGCACACCGGTTTATTTTTCTATTCGATAAACTGTACGATCGTCCACGGTACGATAGGTATAGATGGATGAACCGAAATTCGGAGCGAAATTTTTCAAATAATATAACACAATGGAAAGATACCAGAAAATATTGAATTGTAAGTTGTTCGTGCAGGTTCTGCTACAAGCTCCAACGTCGGTTGAGAGACAGCCCGTATAATTCAATGTGGTCCGTGTAAATTGATCGCGCGCGGATGAAGTTCGTTCCTGATCGATTCCATTACATCCCACTCGAGATGCCGAGGAACACGATATACAAAAGCATCGTGCGCACGTTATAAAGTACAGACTACACCGGTACTTTTGCCGAGGAATGTACTGGCCACCGCCACCACCCTGCCAAACAAGGGAATGGTACCCCAACAAAAGGAAGGTCTTCGCTCCACCATGGCACAATGCGATCCTGTTCGACGTACTTCCGCCCTGTTGCGTTTTTCCAATTCTAGCCGAGACTCTCTCCCCACCCACTCATGCGATCCGCTCTTTCTCTCCCCCTCTCTATCTCTTTCTCTCGATCATAGTACTGCCAACAATCATGCCAGAAGTTTCGCTACCCCCTCCCCTAAACACCAACCCCCATCTTGTCACTCGAATCCGTCGAACCCTTACAACCCTCGCAAAAACCTCCACGAACCCTCTCTGGCTGGACAACACATGTTTTCGCGTGTGTCATCGGAAAGTGACGTGTTACGACGTTAACACTTTACGGGCGTGACGTTTTCACCTGCTTTCAACGAAATATGAAAACAGCCCAAGTCCATCTTTTATGTATGTGATAGTTTATTTGTTCCCATTACGGGTTACAAAGAGTCCCGTTCCTTTTATCTGTCTACATTATCTATTATAATCTATCAAAATATAAAATATCAACATATAGACTAAAAAAAGTCCATCTTTTATGAAATTTCGGTTTTCAACTTCGCTTTGTTAGCTGCACTCCAGCTCATAAGTCTTAGGACACCTCTGGTTTTTAGTAACACTGGTATTTTGTATGTAGATTATGAACCTTTAACTGTATTAACTACGCAAGAGAAATATAATGATAACGATCCAAAGCATACATCAAAAATATACAAGAACTATTTGGATCAACCTCAATGTAATAATTCATTAACAATTATGAAATGGACACCTCGATCACCAGATTTAATTCCTATAAATTTACTCTTTTGGACTTCCAATTAGCCAATATTTATACGAGCAATCTAGCAGTTCATTTGGTAACAAATCGGTAGTTATAATACATATTTATAATACATAGTCTTATATCGGTGTTTTTAATACATCTACATTACTTTCCAATGGAATAAAATTTATAATTAGAACAAGCATTTGTCTAATCATTAGGAATTGCGTGAAGTTATATTAACTTACAAGAGTGTTACGAATTTCATTGATGTTTGAACTTTACCAGCCATAAATGCCAAAAGAATCGCAGATTAATCACAGCTACGATTCAGCTATATTTATAAACACCTGTATACGACAATATAAAAAAAATCAGACGAATATTTAAGGCGAATATTTACAACCGATCAACTTCAATTCCAGTGGGAACTAACTAGTCCGAGGTAGCATGGCGCAACAATTTCTTGTTTAAATCGCCTTTACAGGTAACTTAATAGGTTCCATATCGATAATTGCAGTTATTAGCCGTAATAAACTTGTTTAATAGGATTTCGGTACCAATAATTACATCATAATTAAATCCCATAATTATCTAGCAATCACATTCCGTCCTGACATCAATTATTTCTGCCACTTAAATCGCAGTTATTGATGCACGCCAGATAATATTGATGAACTCAAATTAGTCGTGTTAAGGTGCGATCTCCTTTGCGCGTCTGGACGCAGCGTTTTGTTATCCCAGCGCCTTTTATACTTCAAAAACAAGGAAAAACATAGGAACGCAAACCTGTGCATCCAGAGGCGCAGCAGAGAGCTACGACGAATGGAGTATGGATCGCAGAACACTGCGTCCAGACGCGCAAAGGAGATCGCACCTTTAAGACGTATTCATCGACTCGGGAAACAATCAATGAACAGAAGAGTATTTATATAAAGGCCGTGCCGCGTCGGTTTCCCCGGTTAACGCTCGCGAGGACGGGATCCGCAGAAACCCCGATTGTCCAATCTTCCGAGCAGAAATTCCGATTCCGGAGGGGCCAACGGGTGGACGCCAAAAAAATTGCCAATCCGCCGGAAACCAATTTTAATTCCCCCGGAAAAAAGGTATACCGCGTGCGGGGGCCACAATACCAATTTCACGGCTCAAAGAAGCCCCCGGTTAGCATTCACGTCTGAATCATCAAACTTTGTTGCACTCGTTCTTATCTCGGCGCACTCTCGAGTTTATAATCTCCCGGAGCTCCAGAAATTTACCGAACAGGCTCGGTTCGCTTCCCGGGAACAGCTAGGCAGGGATCGAAGGGAGGAGAGCGTGTTGCATCGGCGTCAGAGGTGGGTATTTGACGATGCAAATATTACAAATACTATTTAATATTTTAGATTTGATTTTGCTTAAAGAAAATAGTATTTGAAATAAGATGTACAACTTCGAAAATAAAATATTTCTCATTAAACAATCTGATCTTTAACATAAAATATTTCTCGCTATCCATGATATGAAATCAATTTTTTCGATCGTAATTTTGAGAATACACAGGTTCGATCAGTACTGATACCATCACACAATTTTTTCATAAAATATTTCTATTTCAACAAACTGTACAAATTTTCATTTCAGCATTGTGTAAGATATAATTGAACTATCTAGTTGTTCCTGCAAATATCATAATTTGAACTTAAAACGCTACGTCTGCTCGGAAGGAGTTGAAAAGAGAAAATAGCATTTGAAATAAGATACACAAATTCGAAAATAAAATATTTCTAGATGAACAATCTGAGCCTCAACATAAAATATTTCTATTTTAACAATTTGCACAAATTTCCATTTCAGGTAAGGAATAATTAAACTATCTAGTCGTTGCCCCAAATTTCATAATTTGAACTTAAAACGCTACGTCTGCTCGGAAGGAGTTGAAAAGAGAAAATAGCATTTGAAATAAGATACACAAATTCGAAAATAAACTATTTCTAGTTGAACAATCTGAGCCTCAACATAAAATATTTCTATTTTAACAATTTGCACAAATTTCCATTTCAGGTAAGGAATAATTTAACTACCTAGTTGTTCCCCCAAATTTCATAATTTGAACTTAAAACGCTACGTCTGCTCGGAAGGAGTTGGAAAGAGAAAATAGCATTTGAAATAAGATACACAATTTCGAAAATAAACTATTTCTAGTTGAACAATCTGAGCCTCAACATAAAATATTTCTATTTTAACAATTAGCACAAATTTCCATTTCAGGTAAGGAATAATTTAACTACCTAGTTGTTCCCCCAAATTTCATAATTTGAACTTAAAACGCTACGTCTGCTCGGAAGGAGTTGGAAAGAGAAAATAGCATTTGAAATAAGATACACAATTTCGAAAATAAAATATTTCTAGATGAACAATCTGAGCCTCAACATAAATTATTTCTATTTTAATTTTTCCTGCAAATATCATAATTTGAACTTAAAACGCTAAATCTGCTCGGAAACTGTTCTTGTTTGAGAGAAAAAAGAAATTTTGTTGAAATTTGAATTTTGTCCATAAGAAGCGGGTTGCTGGACCACTGTGCGGTGTTTCTGTTCACCGAGGAGCACGTCGCCGCATTACGCGTGTTTCATGGTAGCCGCGGCGAGCAAATAGGTTAATGCAACGACCTCATGCGCGGCAATTTTTGCCCGTGGCCGGTCTACAATCTACCTCCTACGTGTCCCGAGCGAGTCATTAACCTCGCGCTAATTAATTACCCGGTCGACTCTCTTTCATGACGAAACGTCGTCACTGTCTCCTCTCCGTGATCCTTTCCTTGGTTCTCTCGCTCTTTCTCTTTCACCGGTCGGTCTACCTGGCCCCTGTCCCACGGCCAAAGGCGGCAATTTTTCCTGCAGCTCGTGAGGGAACAGCGCGAACCCGCGAACGCGTACAACGAACGAGAACGAAGCATTCCCGTAGTTCAGATCCAATTCGTCTGTGTCCGAACGAAAGGACAAATTGTTCTGTCCACGTCACACGAACACCGACAAGCCGCGACGAATATTTTTCCTTGAGCCCACGGAGTGCTTGTAATCCTCCGGAATCCCCCGATGGGTCCACGTAGACCCGTCCCTGTATTTTTTCTTTCTTCTGGCCGGAGATCGAAAAAGTTATAGCGGTTTCAAATTTCGTAGGAACAGAATTATTTTAAGAATGAAAATACTGGTTTTGTCGCCGAGGAACCCAATCGGATGAGGTACGAATTTTTTCAGTTATCGAAAATAATTCCAGAAGATTTACACAAACAGTAATACGTTCCAGGAATGCGTTTCACCCTGCAACTCGCCAGGAGTTTATCCTGCGCATGAAATAAAAGGAAAATGTGCAATACTCATTCGAGATCGATAAACGAATGTTCGATTCAATTTTGCTTATCAATTTCGGAATATATGAAGATGCACGTGGGTCTGTATGGTCTTAAGTATTGAGTTACAAATCACTTTTGAAAGTGTTCAAAATTTAGCTTAGCTAGACGGAACAGCGTAAAGATTAAAAATATTCTTTTCACAATGAGCCACAAATAGGCCTACAAATGGGACACCTTGTCAAAGAGTAATTTCAATATACTGTTTCATTATGTTCAATCTGTTATTACAATAAAATAAACTGTTACTCAACTTCAGTTTGTAACTGTCTGGTATACTGATCGACTCCGCGTCTACCAGAAGTAAAACGTGCGAAATTGGAGCAGGGAACAGGATAATTGCACCGCTACTGAGAAAAAAATCAAATCCGACGCGCAATTATGCGATAGTTCAAACGGTAACCCGGTCCTAAATCGCATGGTGGGATCATGAGAACGACTCTGCACAAGCACCAGTCCACCGATGTTCGCTTATGCTCGTCGAATGCGGACACGACTTAAAAGACGCCGCGACGGCCGGCCTTTTCAATTTTAATGGGAATCGGTTTAAGACGCTTTAATTCCGCCGTTAAATCCGATACCACGTTAATTCACTGATTCGACCGGACTTCTCCATCCGAGCAGTGTCTAGCCCCTCGACCGGGCTAATCGAGGATCCTAACGATTCGTCTACCAAGAGAAATCGGGGATCGCGTAATCCCGATTATTCCACTCCCGTAAATATCGCTCGAAGAGACGGCGAGATAGATTCCGCGAGACTCGGTAAACGATTCCGGACTGTTTCGATTCTGATCGATTGAATTCGTTCTACGAGGTCTACTTTTTTCTCTATATGTTATCTAGCTCTTGGCTGCGGCTTGATCTAGCCGGGACGTTCAAAATCCGTAGAATAAATAAAGTGACACGGGGAAATAAAGAAACGAATATCGAAATAATACGGGATCGTTAATTGTTCAGACTGATAAAATAAAAACCGCGTTCCTGTCCGTGGGACATTACGAAAACCACTATGATCAGGATTAGAAACGCGTTGAAATCTTGAAACCTTTGGGTCACGCTTTATAGCAATTGACGATGAGTTAACAAAAAAATAATAGATTCGCTTCAATTCTGATTGATTTTGTAGATCGCACAAGGATCATGGAGCTACGGTAAAATCCGTGTAACCAACTGATTATCGATCACAGCTCTGCTGATATAGCTTGAAGACTTGTATTTATTTAATTCGTATACGGTTGCACAATTACCTGCGACTGAAGTAACAGTTAAACAGTTGATTTTCTTGACGGCATAGATCATTCTAGTCGATTTCTGAAAATATTTTGTTAAATAGAATAGCAAGGAGAATCCTTGCCGCTAGCTCGGGAAGAACGATTGATACCATCTTGTTCACAGTTAGATGCCATTCATATTTTCCTAACTAGTCTATTTCTAAAAATATCTTGTCAAATATAATAGCAAGGAGAATCGATATGTATAAATAAATGTAGACATCCATGTAAATAAATGCAAATGACCTTCATATGACCGCTACGTCTCCAGCGGGCAAAGATCGATTGACGCCATCTTGTTCACAGTTAGATGCCATTCATATTTTCCTAACTAGTCTATTTCTAAAAATATCTTCTCAAATAGAATAGCAAGGAGAATCGATATGTATAAGAACAATTTACGTATCCATGTAAAAAAATTTAAATATGACCGCCACGCCTACAGCTGAGGAAAAACGATTGACGCCATTTTGTAGTCGTTTAGAAGCCATTTGTCTTTTTCGCTAACTTCAAGCCAAACAAATGTACAACTCGGTTAAAAATGTATTAGTAGTTTACATATATTAGTACATACATATATTCATATATTCATATATATACAATTACATATATTCATATAATTTCCCATAGAACTCTCCTAAGTGGATGGTCCTGATCAGCATGTTGCGTGAAATTACGGATCAAAGAAAAGGTTAATCGTTGACACTGCTATGAACTTTCTGCACCTGTGCGCCAAGTTACTCGACTTTGAATTTGGCTGCGTCCTTAATCATCACTGGAAGTTCTCGTCTTCCAATTACTATACAGTTCCAAAGGTAGGGGGTAGATGATTAGGGGTAGTTAAATTTCCTACTTGAAAGTTGGGAACGGTTTCGGTATTCGACAACCACAAAATCAATCTCTTGTACAACGGTTCTACGGAATAAACTATAACTGCGAATGTAAACTATTATAAGCTCATTATCCTAGGGAACTATCGGTAATACACAAACGTGGCATTAAGATTTAGGATTAACGTTAACTTGGATCATTTAGAATAACTAATTTATTCGAAGATATAGGACCCGTTCTATTTATATACACCAGACATTTGAAGATAGTTGAACACAAATTAATTTATTCTCCATCGATTATTATCAATTTTTCAAGGTACTTATTGTAGATACATTAGAATTGTCAGAAATTGACTAATCAAATTATTAGCTGAAGCTCCAGGCGAAATGAAACAGTAGCTTCCAATCTGAGACCTTGGAATTCAATTGTGAAGCAAGGGGTAAAAATTCTGTTAGGTTAAACATGAAACAACGTAAAGTTTCTCTAATAAATATTCTAATAGTCCGAATTTAAATATTCACAAACGTATAAAATCCGCAAGGATGGAATTGGAACATAGTGTTCTATTTTTCTGAACTGATTTGTCCCAAGACTTAGGCTTTCAATCCAAATCCTTGGAATAAATTGTAAAGCAAGGGACTAACAATTCTGGTAGGTTAAACTTGAAATATTCTAAAAATTCACAAATGTATGAAATCCGCAAGACTGGAATTGGAACAGAGTGTTCTATTGTTCTGAACTGATTTGTCCAAGGACAGGATGCAGAATTACTACGAATTTTGTCAAGCATTTAATCCGAAACCTTGGAATTAAAATGTGAAGCGAGGGGTTAAAAATTCTGGTAAGTTAAACATGAAATATTCGAATCTATGTAAATAAAAATCAAATGCTGTTCGTCGGTAAGTACAGATTTGGCTAATTCTTTGTTTAAATATTCGTAATTGTCCGAATAAGATTTTAGGGAAAGAAAAATTGTAAAACTTGCCCAGATAAGTGAAAAATTCAGGTAAAAACTGAAAGTGTCTGTCGAATCATATTTCAATACAACAAAAATACAAACGTCGCAGCTTAATCAATATTTCAATAGGAATTTACATTATCAGCATCTGTTTGCTGCAATGATCACTCCGAAATACGTTTTTTTCTCATGTTTGCTTTGTTTACGCATTTCCAATAGCTTTTCATAAATTCTCAAAACGATCGCAACCAAATTTACTAAAATTTGGACAGGACAACGTCTGTCAGGTGAGCTAGCAATTCTAATATAAAGATTCACGAACGTATAAAATCTACAAGAACGGAATCGAAACACAGTGTCCTATTTGTCTGATTTGATTTGCCCGAAAACAGGGTGCAGAAAATTACAAGGGATCTCGTCTGGTAGGAAAACGCGATTGATCGAAGCAGCGGCGCATCCTGAATTTCTTCGGAATTACGTCTGACCGAGACAATAAACGTAGTCTGTCGAAGTTAATAGGGTTCTGAACGCTCGACTTCGGTCCCGTGTAACCGTCGGCGATGTATATTAGAGCGCGATGAAATTAATCGATTAATTCAGCTTCCATAAAGCTGGTGAAGCACAAACGCGGCCCGATGTAATTCGAGCGAGCTTAAACCGACGCGGCGGATGATTCGTGCATCGGTAGGCACCTAGTACGCGCGGATTCGAGCCCGACCTTACGTTAATAATCCCAACGGTTTCTGCATCGTTACCCACTTACTGCAATTGCACGAGTGCCGCGTCGACTCTGACGGTCGTCGGATGGTGCATGGCCGTCCTACGTGATCCGTGGTATTACGTCAACGTTGAAAATGTCGATGATACTACCCGAAGACACGAACATTCCAAGAAGCCGCACCGCACGGGACATCAATGATCTCGACTTCATTGATCTCATGAAAATAACAAGAGTCCATTTGGTCGTTATTCCTCGTAAAAGAAACAAGTCGGAAGTCCGGAATAAATTTTTCACACGTGAGATTTTTCGCGTTTGAGGAAAACGAGGTCCGAAATTAGTCCACTGCTCATACTGTTAGATATAATCGGCTAATGTGACTGGCCATTACTCACCGTTTCTACTTAAGATAAAGTAGCAGATAAATTGTGAAAAATCATTTTAATTAACTCCTTCGCTAGTACTATTCGTCTCGGTAACAAACTGCATATTTAAATTGCTTCGAGCAGCGTCGGGTTTGTAAAATACGAGGAACGTTTACTTTAACAAGTATTAATGTCATTTTGACTTTAAGGTTCGCGGTAAATCAATTTCTGGTCGACAGAATTACGCGTTATTAAACCATCTATGAACAGAGAATCTTGCGCGAAGACGCGATGTGTTAAAAGTATGACGACAATAATTTAATGGAGGAAGCAGTGGTTAAATAAAAATACGTTTCGCCCTTTGATAGTCTTTTTACGTTGATAACAGCAAGACAATGTTCTTAGATTTTTGATATTCTTCGCTGTTTTATATTCCAGGCGGTTGATCTCTTGTTAAATGCATCAAATTCCGCAGTCTATGATAAAACTAATTATAAAAATGCATCTTGCCCAGTAAGATACAAAACATCGTATCCAAAGCCACGAGGCACCTAACCGTCGGCGTATCGCGAGCTCCCCATAATCAAAAGCAGCCGGAATTAAAAAGTCGATAATTACCGAGCGCCTCATCATTCTCCGCGTATTGTGCGTAGCGTATACGCGACGCGTTACAAGAGTATCATTCGCGGAATACAGACACGCTATAATACCGTGCGAGAGAGCCGGCGAAATCGCTGCAGGCACGCCGCGCCGGGCGAAATGTAATCAACATACTTTGGTGGTGTAGGGTGCAAAAAAAAAAATAATTCCCCTCGCGACTGCGGAGGAGGACGGACACTGTAGGCAGCATCCCCCGCGGCTGGTATTATTCTCGCGCAACCCCAATTTTCTTGCCGATGCACCCCTCCGAGGGCGGCCACAGATTTTCAATCTACATTTCTCTTCTACCCCCGCTTGCTAACTCCCGCTCTCACCCCGCCGTTATCGGCCACCCCCAAGCTCGAATTCCCCCGCTACCCTGACAGCAGGAAAGTGTAAATGTGCCGAAAAAAGCGGCGCGGAGCGCGCGCAAAAAAAACAAAAGATATCGCCGATCGAAAAGGGTTGCACACACCCCCGTGCAGATGAACTCCTGTTCAACCCCCATTTGCGCTGCAATCCCGACCTCCGCGAGGATGTTGAATGGCGAGGAGAAAAAAGGATCCGTCGTAGACGATTGTTGGATGCATCGCGCCAACAATTAAATCGTTATCAAGCCCATTCCCGCGCCCCGATTCGACTGGAAATCAAGCGCAACGCTGATTCCGATGGAATGAAAAGGCTGCTAATTATTAAATATTCGGAAGAGTTAAACGCTTTTCGGGATAAATTAAGCATCTCTGACTCACGAGCGCCCGTCTGTGTACGTGCGCGTATGATTGATAATAGCACAATTAAATTTAATCGCCTTTGCGATCGTTTTATGATTTATTTAATCAGACCTGCCTGTTTCGTTCTTTAAGCACACAAAGACTTTCGACGCGCGTGTCCTGGTTTCGATCGCAATCACACCAAGAATGTTATTCCCGCACGACAGAATTTGTTTAATTTATTAGAACAGCGGCCAGACGAAAATTGAAACCGAGAGAATTTATTGTCTATAGACTAGAGTGAAAGTATCGCGTTACTATACATTGGTATATAAATTGCTCGTTAGTCTACAAACAATACATTCTCTCGGCTTCATTGTTTGTTTGATCGACGTTCTGTCATTCTGACAGTAAAATCTAAAATAAATTCTAAAATAAAATCCTGGCTTTCGGTAGATTTTGTTTGGAGTAATTGTATTGTCGATCAATGGTCTTGGTTAAATTGTACGGTGATATGCGATGTTCGTTATATTGTTTCACTGTGACGCCAAATTATTGGCAAGACGGATCTAATTCGTTACAGTTACTTGAAAGGACACGCTGGAATAAGGAAGTTGAAAGTTCAACTCCTTATTTCTTCTCGATTCCGATTCCCAGAAGGTAGGGAAACAGAAGAAAAAAGAAAATCCATCGTTGGCAAGAACGTAATTTCAAAGCGTAGACAGGAGGAACGAGACCAAGAGTATATTACTGAATCTAATTTCGTTCCAAATTAAATTAGCCCGCGCGCTACGAGAAAATCAACTATAAACGCTTCCTTTCGCCCCCGTTTCTCGTCTTGTCTCTCTCTTTCCTTTCCGTTCGCGAAATAAATTTAATACGCATATTCAACGAGATGCTCGAAACCGTTCCAGGACCAATTGTTGTTCCACTCGCGAGCTTCCGTCTTTCCAACGCAACAAAACGATCCGATTAATTTCGTGTTCCCACAATAAAATGTAGCGTCATTCTACGGGAAACGGTATCATTCCAGTTTTACTCTCCTAGACGGCACGCCTATCTAAATTACGGAAAACCAGGCTCGCGAGGCCATGAATTCTATGCTGGAAACCTATCTATTTAATTCAAAGGTATTTCGAATTCGCCGTGGTTGTTTAAACTTCTACCTTATAAGTAGACCGTGGATGTTCGTGCGATATCCAACAGATGCTTTTCATGAAAGAAGACCAGACTCACCTGTAACAGAAAAAAGTGAAACATTAAAATTTAGTATTACCAAGGTACAACATTTAATATGAGATCAAATCCAACAAGCCCACCCTAATCACCGTTCATCGATCGATCGAATCTCGTCCACATTAATCGTGATCTTATAATCGGAACCGATCTCGCAATATTTAATTCGCTATTATATTTATTGTTGCTATTAATCATGTTCGTATTATAACATTTGTATTTCTATAAGAAACCTACTTTGTTTTGTAATCTCCATACTCTATATTATACGTAATGTATTTCTGTTGTAATAAATCTCGTATGAGATTTTCTAAAATAAAAAAAAATATTTAATTCGCGTCATAAAACTTGTCTAATTCTTACAGCTCCGTAGAGGGCGTTTGACTTTACACTATTTCGGTAGGGTAACTGCACCAGTGAATGAACGGGCACCAGTAAATGAACGCTTTTGTATATTTCAACAAATTTTTCATCTAGCATTATTCAATTACTAGAATGTAGTGTTCATTGACTGGTATTTTTCATATTTTTGATTTAACGTTTAATAAAGAAGAATAATAATAATTTCATTGTATTTGTGTTCATTTATTTTTGACAAATGAAGTATAGGGAGCTATTTGGCATATATGAGATTCCTTTAATTCACATAGTTTTTTTTTAAATAAAATATTTTCCTGAACAATTTCTTAAATGTTCATTCACTGGTGCAGTTACCCTATCATTTTATTAGAAATTCAGAGGTATTATAAATATAGATATCATAACATAGAGACTTCAAGCTGTAATATTCGCAAAATCACGAGTTCATGGAATCTGTTCGAAGTTTGACAACTATCCGGCCAAAAATGACCGATCGTTTAAATTTTCTGTCGAGATTAAGGGCCGATTCATACATATCCGGGCGGCGTTTTCTGGTATCCATGCATTTCCGGCCGATTTTTGAGGCAACTTGAGTAGGAATGTTTCTCATTACCATGAAGTTGTAAAGGTGAGCTACCGATAGTTCACCTGAGGAGGGATAGAAACCTTTTATTTGTTAGTTATGGCCTGTTCGACTCGAAGGAAAAGTATCGGAGGAAAATCGGACTCAGTTTTCCGGTTGTGGACGGTCTCACTTAAACCTGGGTAAGAATATTTTGTCGGACTCCGATATCGGAGATGTATGAATCGACCCTAATAAAGGATATCACGCTATTCGACCTACATACATACATTTTTTTGATATTGCCAACTTTCCCCTATTTCTCTGGCCTCGAAACAACTGCCGAAAAAGTCTGGAACGAACCAGCAGCGTAGGTGCGCCGTAAAAGCGAAAACTGGAATGAGCCCGAGGAATCTGGGCCGCGGAATTAAGGTGGTCTTGATCACTCGCGTTCCATCGCTGCGAAACCGCCATTCGCGCCGCTCGATGTTTCAATTTAACGCGTCGATTTTCAGATATCTCTGACTGCTCGCGCCCGCTCCAAGATAGCCATTATCCGAGCAATTAGATTTCGCCAATGGATCCATTAACTGGCCATATGTACTTCTCGCTCGCAACCACTCGAAAACTCTCGCTACGCTTATTCGCCGGGTAGAACTCTTACCTGGTGATGCAACGAGAACCGATTCTGCAACGCCACGGATATACGAACGTCTTATCTCGCATTTGCATAGTCGCGCTCGACGAGTGGATCGTTTCACGACAGCCTTGAGTCGATGAAAAAACAATTTTCTCATAACGCGCCAAGCTCGTAAAACGACCATAGAAACGCGCTGATAAATGGTATACATAGTTGGCAGTCGACTGCGTTTAATGCTTCGTGCCGAGGCGGCTTTGATGGTTTCGCGAAAGACTATGGTGGACTGTGGAATGAAGATGTAAGTGGAACTTGACAAATTGGCTTTTAATCGCTCGCGTTGGATGAAATTGTTGAATTTTGAATCAGTTTTGGAAAGATATTTGACGAAGATATTTCGCAAAAATTTCGATAAAATATCGACAAAAATATTTGGCAAAGATTTTTATAGAATACTGGCATACATGGTAAAATATTGACAAAAATATTTGGCAAAGATTTTAATATAATACTGGTAAAAATATTTGGCAACAATTTGGATAGAATAGTGGTAAAAGTGTTGGCAAAAATTTGATGAAATATTGACAAATTTTTAATACAAGAAGAAGACAAATTTAACCTACAGCGAAAGAATATTGCAAGGAATATAATCGTCGTGTTAGAGATACTATAAGGAAACACATCCACTGCTCCGGATCCGAAAATTCCTTGATCGAACGCTAGCATGTTTCCCTAACAAGCGAGATACCTGCTCTATCCAATCCAGAGAATGTTCAATCGAAAAGCGTAGCAGCGATGGGATTAATTTTCAAGAATACTGAAACACTCGAGGCACGACGACCAGCATCCCCGAGAGCGTTCGGCACTCGCCTACTCGAGTTCACCGTCCTCTGTAAAATTTAAACGACGTTGTTGCGTCGGTCACCGTATTTCACACTCGCCAACCAGCCGGGACTTCACCGTGGAAATAAATATTTCGAGAAAGTACAAAGCGTATAAAAGGTAAAATACGACTCCGCTGGCTATCTCTTCCCGGCGTGGCGATACTGGCTACTCGTAATATTTCAATCCTGCGCGGTGCGCTGCGGCCAGCGAAGAGGTACTTCCTAGACTCGCTGTTTCCACCGTGATCTTCGGTGCGCGGCGGTCGTGCTCGATCTCCGCGAACGAACGTGAAAAATCTGGCCACTTGGAATTGTAAACAGAACATTACCGGGCATACGTTATCCGGAACTTTACCACAAAAGAGAGTTAATAACATTGTCCATATATTGAAATCATCAATAAAACATGTACACGTTCATTTAGATGTCGTTTTTTACAATTGATGAAGAAACTGAGCTTCATAAATTCGTTTAGATCGATCGTATTATTGCTTATAACAATTAATAAATGATTTCGGCGCTACGGTTCGATCATTAGAAAAACAAAGTAAATTAATCAATAAGCTAATCAATTTTGCTAATAAACAAAAAATCGACGTTTCGGTGCTGATTTGCACCATTTTCAAGATAATTTTTGAAATTGCGTCTGTAAGAAAAATGAGAAAAAAGAACTTTTAGAAAATAAAATAAAATACAATTTTCAAAGTAACAACTATTGCATGTTTAAATGTAAGGGAACCAAATTTTTACACAAAGTTTTCTTACTCACTTAGGTGTGATTAAGTATAATAATGTGAGACTCGTGAAACACGTGTGTTCACCATGTTTGCCTGCACGACACTGATCGTTTTTGGCAGAGATCTAGGTTATATAGATCGATACAATTATTGATTAATTTACATTATTTTTCTAATGATCGAACCATAGCGCCGAAATCATTTATTAATTATTATAAACTGAGCTTCAGTCTTCAATTTAAATCAAGTTTATGGTTGTCGTATATTTTTTTATAATAATGCAAACATGTGGTAGTAAATGAAATTCTTTTTATACGAATGCAAAAATAAATATATTAGCACTATCATATTGCATGACGTTCTATCAAAATATGGTGGAAAATGAACGTACTACTTGTTGAACAAAAATATTCCTTTTATATGAACGCAAAAATAACTATATTAGCACCAGCAGATTGTATGATGTTCTATCAAAATGTGGTGGAAAATGAACTTACTATTTTTGTGGATACAAAATATATTCTTTTTAGAAGAATATAAACATAAATATATTAGCACTATGGTGGCAAATGTTCATACCATCTGTTGATAGAGAAACTCGGAGGAGAAGACAACCTTGTAAACGAAGAGCGTGAATGATGAAAAATGTAATCCCTGACGCATTATTCTAAACGAAAAGAATCATTGATCGATTATTTCGAGTAACACGGTATTCGAGACGAATAACTACACGTCGCGTCTCTGCAATACATTCGATCGACAGCTAGGCTCGGGAAGAGAAGCGTTGCCAAGAAGGTGCAATTTCAATTTCAGAAAGTTGATTTATTCCCATTTTCGCTCTACCGCACCGGCTCCGATCGTCTCGGAGACACCTTCCGGAATCTGCCAGTCGCTCCCTCGAAGTCCCGGGTCTAGAAATTCGCCAGCGTCGTCTTCGAAGAGAGAGCCTTAATCGTCCCTTCCAGCTTTTCCCTCGAAATTTATGCGTCTCCTTTAGACTCGGAGAATATTGCTTGTTTCGGGCGCGCGAAATATCAGCGGATACTTTCTCGCATCCTATTTACGCTGGATCCGTGGCCTCGCCCATTAAACCGAAACTATCGCCTCGTTTCCGCTCCGAAAGAAGCGCAACGATAGCTCGTCGTCGTATTTCCTGCCCCCGTGGATTCGCGGCTCCAAGGGGCGGAATAATCTCGCGATCACGTTTAATCAGAGTGTCAGGCTGGCGAAATTTTATTTCGCCATTGGACTATCAATTCGCATCGCCGAGAGATAACGCGGCAAAGAGGGCAGAGAGCAAACGCTTTCGGCCGAGCGGAACGCGATACCGAGGAAGGAAGAGTCTCTTCCACTTTCCTCAGATTCTTATCGGCTGGAATCGCAGTCGTCGCGCCGCGGAATCTATCGGAGAAACTTTAATCGAGCTCTTCACCATGTCGGATGAAACGCGCGGCCACGATGCATAGTGGTCCAAGTGTTCTATACTCTATCTAGATCTTAGACCATGGTTTCCGAACCTGGACGCTGCAGACTGTTCGGCACAATGCTGAATGGTCCAACTTTCGGCGTAACTCTAAAAGATATTTTATCGTAAAGCATTAGTAATATTCTACCAAGCACAGTTTTCACTGAATATACGAATCCACTGTGAAAACTGAAATTGAATATGAAACTCGATACATTTTCCAAAACACGTCCCATTTGCTGATTTTTTCTTTTAATTTATTTATTTAACGTTGCTTCAACATCTAAGGTCATTAGCAACACGGTACATTTTATTACAATATTTTATACATATTAGTATCTTTGATATACTGGGCAAGACCGGCGATATAGTCCTCAGATTGTTTAATCGAGTAATTTGTCTTCACAAATTGCGGTTAGTATTATGAGGCCTAAATAATAAAATGTAAGAAATGGTATATTTTTACCATTGGATTTTAAGATTGAATGTTTAAACAGTACCTTATAATTGATTAAACAGATATAGAAGTCGCAAAGATCGGATCTGCTCTTTCCAGAAATATAATAAAATAAAAGTTTTTAAGATTCAGCAATTCAAAACGAAACGTTCAAATCAAGGAGATTGGCAAATCCCGAACGTGTAATCCGACAATTTCGATTCGCCATAAAAATTCATGTTTAAACAGTCCCCTATAGTTGATTAATAGACAGAGGATTTTTCTACGAACTAAAAATTGTCTACCTAATTTGCAACACACTGGAGTAAAATTTATTTTCTTTCTTCAAATGTTCAACAATTTCTTCTAATATTCTTACTGTTATAAATTTCGCCGACTCATTTTTCTTATAAATGCATCAAATCCGCTGTCTAGTGATTAAATAATATAGATGACACAGAGATCGGATCTTCTCCTTCGAGACTGTCTGGAGGTTATAAATAAAATGAAAGTTTGAAAGATTCAGCAATCGAAAACGAAATGTTCGATCAAGGAGATTGGCAAATCCCGAACGTTTAATCCTAAAATTCCGAGTCGCCATGAAAATTTACGTGGCCGAGTCGATAATGGATATTATCTATTCAAAGCAAGTGCAGCTTTTATCGCGATCGACATAGGAAATTAGTATCACGTGTTCGCGAAATAAGTCGTTCCGTTATTGATCCGAGCAAGCTCGAAGCAGGACGAATCCCCGCGCAACCCGCCCCGGACCGGCGGCATCCCCACAGTTCCACGACTTTTCGATCTCCGCCGCTCTCCGGTGCCATCTTCTAGCTAATCGTCGAGCGAATTTCCTGGATCGCGAAAGCGAAAGCGAGCGGTGAAAATCGGTGGAGCTTGTTTACCGGGGCGCCGCGACGGAGCAACGGAGATATTCGTGAGAACCCCGGGACACAATCGGCCTTTGTGCGTCTCGCTGCTCGATCCTCGATCGAGCAATGATTTTCTGTTACGTGAGAGGCCGATCGAGGCTGGAGGAAGCGACTCGCGGGAAAGATCGAGTAGTTCGGTATATTGCTCTTGGTACGTTGCACGAACAGTGCCATAACTCGTGGCGGTGATAGTACGAGTCTTCGTTGGATCCAAGTGATGCTTGTCAGAATTGTCTTGGATAACAGAGCCTAGCCGATTAAAACTGCCCTTAGAGATTATTCTATCGAACCACTCGAAAGCGGGCCACGAAAAACACCTATAAGTAAAATTTCAGCTCTCTGGCTTGCCCGCGAGGGTAGATTTTTCTTTTAGAAAATCTCATATGAAATTTATTTCAACATAACTATAATGCAGAATACAATATATACAGTACAGAATATAAATATAAAAATTACAGAATAGGATATTGAAGATACATAAATGTTGCAATAATAAAAATGGTAGAAACGGTATAGACGAAACACTTTAATAACGACAGGCTTTAATATTAGGTTTGGCTACCAACATTGAGACATCCATTGGAGCTGGAAGTTAATTGTACGGAGCTTATTAATTAATTTGAACCTTTACTCGTTGTACAAGTTACACTGTCACAAAATATGGTTCAGCGATTCGTACCCCTCCCTGCAACTACACTCAGGATCATCAATAAAACCAATGCGAGCCAGAGAAGAAGCTAGATGATAGTGATCTGATCTACACCTGTTGATACTGACAATAGTTGAACGGCATTAGTTTAACTGTGAAAGCCAAGGAACTTGATTTTCGCCAAAAAATTTCTAAAAATAGGTTTCGCTTTTGAAAATAACATTGGTTTTTATTGAGGTGAAAGTGTTGTCGAACATAATTTTGCAAAAAGGCTGAAAGCAATTAGTGAAAGGAATGCAGGAAATACAAGAATGAAGCCTCTTTAGCTAAGAGATCAGCTTTTTAATTTCCAGCAATCTCAGTATGAAACGAAATCCAGTAGAACTTTATGGAACTGAACGCGTTATCATGGATGAAAGTATTATATTTCTCTTTAATATTGAAAATATACCGGTTAGTTTTGATATCCATTTTAGCAGAACCGAGACTTGAAAGAACACTTAACGCGTCAGTAAAAACAATGAAGCTGTGATTTTTATTAGCCTCAGCAGAGTCAAGAGCATCGTTAATGACAACACTTTCAGCTGTGAACACAGAAGCCTGTTTATTAAGATTTCTCTGTGAAATCCAGTCGCTAGGGTAGTTATAGAGTAAATTAGATTTCGCACTTTTCCGAGCATTTTCCGATCTCCGATGCGTTCTAGAATTTTGAAGAAACTCTGGATATTTTGGATCCTAAGGTGCATTTTGCGGAATTTTTTCAGATTCTTTTGTTGCGAACTGTGCTTGTAATAAATGAAAAACCTCAATGATTGTAACTTTCCTTCACAAAGTAGAAACGTCGAAAAAATTCGGTTTTTATTGTTTTTCACAATAATCTCCTGCAACAAAACTTGTGAGAAATATTAACGACACTGCCTGTTGTAGTACTTTATCAGGTAGGGTAACTGCACCAGTGAATGAACATTTAAGAAATTGTTCAGGAAAATATTTTATTTAAAAAAAAACTATGTGAATTAAAGGAATCTCATATATGCCAAATAGCTCCCTATACTTCATTTGTCAAAAATAAATGAACACAAATACAATGAAATTATTATTATTCTTCTTTATTAAACGTTAAATCAAAAATAAGGAAAATACCAGTCAATGAACACTACATTCTAGTAATTGAATAATGCTAGTCCAATCAATGAACAAAATTACTAAACAATATTCTCCTATTTATTTAACTCTTTAATCACAATTTTATCGCTAGTATGCCGTCCGGGTTAAAATTTGTTGAAATATATCAATACATACATTGTATATATTGATACAAAAGCGTTCATTTACTGGTGCAGTTACCCTAACTAAACGGTAGAATAGCGTTTCGAGAAATATGCGTTTCTCCGATTTTTTGTGGTTTTTCAATTTCTACAAGCACAATAAACTTATTGTACATTGTCAAAAATGAATCAACTGTCTCAGAATCGTTTCTAAACAGAGATTTCGAAGTATCCGATTTGGTACATACTTTGTTTCAAGAGCCAGACTGTGGGGTGTAATCTAAACAGTTTGGAGATACGAGGAGACCCTGCTTTCCTTTCGGGGTTCCAACGGTTTGCCTTTCGGCGTCAGTCGAAGCTAAGATTTCGATTAATAGAATTGTTTCAGTTCGAAAGTTCCAGTGTGCATTCATTAACACGCATATCCAACAAAAAAATCTGAAAAAATTCTCTAAAATGCGCTATAGGATCCAAAATATGAATGCAGAATGTTAAAACACATGAGAGATCGCAAAATGCTGGGAAAAGCGCAAAATCTAGTTCACCCTGTAACTACCTTTGTGAAAAAACTAGAGGCCTGAAATTTTAGTCAGACGGGTTTCCTTGGTCAGCTCTCGACTGGTATTGATAAGCATTGGAAAACCTCTAAGGGCAGTTTCGACCATCTTAATCGGCTAGGTCCTTTGGTTCAATTTAGTGGTGACCTGAATTTTGCAATTTTTACAGACACCAAGACACATTTCAGTACTGTTTGAATCCAGACTGATTTTCGCGCGGCTGTCCGAGTGGAGTCGAGTGGAGTCGAGTTGAGCCGAGGGTGTAGCGTTTGTGCGTTTCGTTCTAAATGGCGATGGGAACGAGGGTTGACGCGCCGACGCCCCCATACGAATCAATATGAACGTATCAGCGAGATCGTCACGCAAAACGAAGATTGCTCGTAATTGCATCGTTTCCACGAATCGGGCAGAGGAGAGGACGGAAATCGAGAAAATTGGTATCGAAAGGAGTTTTCTTTTTCCGCTGAACCGCGCGTGCGTTTTCAGATAGGAACGCATCGACGTTTGGCCTCTTCTTCGGAATTATCGCGATTTATTTCATTATCGATGTCAGCCGTCGAATTATATTGGAATCGTTGCTCGGCCATTGTACTCGCCTCGTTCTCATTAATAGACGCGAGTTACAACTGTTGCCAACGTGGCAGGGGTCCGACGCGGCCCGATAAAATTGACGTTAGCGTAACATCGACGACAACCGCGTTTAAATCGACCCTCAAACCTAAACGTCAAAAACTGTAATTAGGTGGGCGACCGTTCACCCACGAAATTCGTTTTCGGAACTTCGTTCAGCTCTGCTTTGTGAGATTTCGCTCTCTCCCGCCTCCCTTTCTGCCGCCACCCTTCACCCCGTTCTCCGACCCTCTTTTCTACACGTTCAACGTAGCCAGCAAACTGTAAAACAACCGTTGAAAACCGCGATAACCGAGGTCCTATATCGCAGATCCCGATGAATGCTTTGTAGCATGATTACGTTTCCGGCTCATCCGTTTCCGCTATCGCATTATTAAAAAAGTTTATTTCGATCGCGGAACCCGTGCCAATGACGACAGTGGACCCGCGCGCTCGCGGGCTCGTAGCTTTTGTCGAGCCACGGCGGCTTTGATCTATTTGCGTTCTCTTATGGGGCGGTAGTACCTCGTTAGTTGCTGTGCGAATGTACGCGTTGATTATTTGATTGGATCAGCTTCGAAAAGGATATTGATTAAACGCCGCCGGAAAATGTCCGGCGGCTGTGAAGAATAATCCCCGCATAATTTGTCACACCGCCGAGAACTGACGAGCTGTAAACGCCTCTAGTTTGTATTATCTTCTAAACCGTCACGCTCGAAACTAGATCGATATTATTGGGCATTATAACTTTATACAACTTCGATATTATAAGGTAGTTTTTAGTATTTTTATTTGCACCTCTTTGTATATATTGTAAATATTAAGCAAATAAAAATTTTTGAAAAAAATCGATATTATTGGGTTGTAGAGAAAGTCCGTAGCGTTTTTAAATAGCGTTCTCTGAGGTGTCACTAAAAATTGCTCTGTACTATTATTAATTTGTTATTTACATTGTTAGATATGTGGGTATCTAACCAATTACTAAACATATAAGTATTATATAGGATACTATATCTCTTGCATATCTACCAAATTTAAAAAATCATAGAGAACGGAAATATTCTAGGTCAGAAGGAACGTTTGATTTTCGAGTTTATAATAGCTCCAAGTGTCCAAATTAAAGTGTTCATTCATCAACGCGAGAAGTTACCTCGAAAACGTCATAAAGTACAGAATGGAAAATATGTTATCGAATGAATCTATGAATAAATATCTGAATTTTAGCTTTTAATTTCAATTTACAAACGCTATGAACTTTCGTTCCAACTCAATATGTATATCGTGCACATAAGAATTCTCGCTCGCTCGGCTAAACCCGACTTCGAATAGCGTTTCACTTCGAAGCGTGACGGATCAGGCTCATTCACTGCCCAGCAAAGGACGCTCTACGTCTGCAGAAGTTTTCACTTGAAGAATTATCCGAAGTCTTTGGGAGAAACCAAAATTAAATGAAAGTATATTTTCTCTTTCGATCATCTGAAAAAGTCGAAGTGCTCTTGTTTATTCTTATGAAAAATTCTTGTCGAAGTTCCGTACGTAAAAGAAATTGGAAGTAGTCAAAAATATGAGCCACCCTAGTGGCGAACCCTGTTGCAGCGATAGGTATTGAAACTCGTATATTCCGTAGCTGAAATCCACGTGCTAGACAAGAGGAAAAAACATTTATCTATCGGGTAAAGTCAAACGAAGATGGCCACCGCGGCGCAATTTACACGCGCGATTCGTTAAACGGTTGCCTCGCGAGGGAAAACAAGAGTCGAGTAAGCTTCGTCGTGGGTTTCATCGACCAGCTATCCGAGGGAGTGCCGTTACATTTGCATTCACTGGTTCCGAAGGGTCCGAGAAGGTCGAAATTTCCGGCGGGATTAAAAACACTCGAACAGAGCCGTTAATTCTCAGCGACGAGAGGAGCGCGCGCGGCCTCCGGTTCGGCTACGAAAACGAAATAGAAGCCGGCGCGACTCGGCTCGGTTCGGTTTGTTCTTCGAGGGGACGCAGAGGTTTTTTGATAAAAGCCTAAGCTTAGTCGCGAGCTTAATGGATTTGCATTTGTATAAGCTTGCCGGTGGTCTGACCGGCGAAGCGCGAGGTGTCGAACGAAAAACTGAACGCGCAGGATCCGGGGGAGTCGAACCGTGAATTTTGCCCTGTGCCCGATAATCCGTCCGTTGAGCTGGGGGCACGGGGGTTGGAAGGAATTCGGGGTGAAAAACCGCTGGTTTATTATTTCCAACAAAGAAATCCTGACCGTGGAGGAAAGCCTTTGGGAATGGTCATTTGAAAGTCGCTTTAAATCTGGTCGTTTTCGAACGATCAAGGATGATCGCTTTCATCGGTGGGAACTCGGGTCGAACCGGATCAATCGTTACATCGGTGGCAAACTTCTTAGCGATGGAAAAAATTCGGGCTCTTCGAGAGCGTGTTAGAATCGCCGGCTTAATTGAAAGTTGTCTCGCAAGTTTTTTGTTGGATCTGGCGAAGCTGGAACAACCGCAACGGGTGGTTTTACGTTAGGGAGAACGGGGATGAAAAACCGACGGACTATTATTTGGGGCGAAGGAACACCGATCCTGGCGAACCTGCACAGACTTCGTAAGTGCACTAACGGTCTCCGGTTAGCTGAAAATTAGTTCCAATCCGGTCAATCTCAAGTGAACTGGGAGGGTAGTTTCAGCTGGTTGAGAAACGAGTATCCGTTAGTTTGCGATCCCGTTGAAATATTTAAATGGTTAAAAGTTTAAAATGTGTGAGAATTCGCTATGCGTTCTTGAATGTGTCCGAAACTTGAAGTATCTTCTTTCTAGTCGTGAAGACCTCGTATTAGCTCATTAAATTTGTAATTGCGTTGGGGACAGATGAAGCTCTATGCGAATCATCGTGTAAAAACAGAGCACGCGTAATTGCAGGTTAATAATGACCTGGCATTGTTAAGGACTGTAGCTCGCCTTTCTCCGGGGGTTAAGGGACTTAATTAGTAAGAACTTTTAATTCTACACGTGCACGTTTAGAAATGTTATCAAGGAACTTTTATTTTTACCGAGCAAGGTAAAATTAACCTTAACTACGCTCTGCCATTTTCAGATTCGAATGATAACGAAACAATTGAATTTTTCCATTATTTCATTTCTAGGCACCATAGTCTAGATTGGACTTATACCATCGGTAACCTAACTAGAGGTTCTATTCCGAGGAAACCTTGACAGTAGAACCGCGTTACATCGCTCGGACCTCTAGATTGCGCTAACATTATAACTGCAACGTTGCCCTCTTCGTGTTACCGAGCACAGTTTTCCATCAATTTAAACATACTTTGACCAACTGAGCTCTAGAGACTCGCTGGTAATGCGACGAATCACCGAAGACGACGTTGCGTGTATCGTGGTTTATAGCAAAGAAGAAGAACACTAGATCGTTGGATCGTACCTGTTAATAATTTCAGAACAAAAGCTTGCCATTTAGAAAACCGTCTCGCAGGGTAAGCTGATCTAAATTCGAAAGCAATAAAGCGAGAATACCATTCGATATTATTTCTCGACGGCTTTTCCGTTGTAAACTGTGAATAATACGATCAATCTCAAACTCGTGATAGATTATTACGGATCCCGATAGAGACCTGCGATTTTTCAGCGCAAATATCTTTGATAGGTTTGTATGCAATTAATACGGGCCGATAAAATCTGCAACTGTTTGCTCGATGAATTTTATTCCCGGCAATCCGTTACAGCCGCGGCTCGCGGAATAAAGTCAGAAAATGATTGCGTAACGGGCGGCCGTGAAATCGATAACCGTGGGCCGAGGATAAATTGGCATATCGGTGCCGCGGATAAACAGCGAAATTATTCAGTGTCGCCTCGCGGCAACCGGGCGAGCGGCGCGACGCGGCGGTACCGATATCCTGCAGCTTCGTCGATTCCGCTGGCTCGATCCCACCTCCCATCAATTCCTCGAAAGAACCAGTATCCGATGGGTATTATTTATTGCATCGCCGAAAGAAAACGAGCTCTTCGCACGTGTACCACCCAACCAATCCATCAGTCAACAAGTTCGCTCGTATCGGCCCCAGCTTCTCGTGATCCTCCATCTATCCATCGCCAAGCCGAGCAGTTTGTCTTTTGTGTTATCTTCTCCGCATTATACTCTGTTTCCTTTACGTTTCCACCTGACCCATATAGCGGAATCCTCGCCGCTTTTCATATTCTTGTGGCTTATCAGCAAGTTATTCACAAGTATTGGGTTAGAACGAAAGTTCGTAACGTTAGTAAATTGAAATTGTAAACTAAAATTCAGATACTTATTCGTAGATTCATTCAACAACATATTTTCCATTCTGTTCTATTCTTGAGGTAACTTCTCGTGTTATTGATTCTTAATTTGAAAACGCTACGAACTTTCTTCGCAACCCGATATTGTAGGGGTCCGAGCCGTTTAAAGGAATCGAAAGTTAGAATCAGTCAATCTTTTAGAATCTTTAGTTAGAATCAATGTACAGGGTGTAAAGAAATTATACATATGTCGCGGGTATCATAGAACGATTCTGCACCCTCGATTTTGCTGCAATTGAACTAAGGTGCCGCAGAATTGATCTTGAATTTTTGAGGCCAAAAGATCGAGAGTTTATTTCTTAATTGCATCGTACTTTACTCGTCGCGAGGGTAAAAACTGCATTCTTGACCTTTTACACTTTTAACCCTCGCGACATGTAAAATACGATGCAGTTACAGAAAACAATTGTTTTGACCTTAAAATTCAAGGTCGAGATCAATTTTGCGACACGTTTTTTCAATTTCAACCAAATAATTATATCCTAATTATGTCCCTTGATTAATAATAGAAGAGATCAGGTAGTTGTCATTCGACTCCGCATGGGTCACACCAACCTAACTCATCTATACATATAAAATTTTGTAAGATCCCCCCGTATGCACCCGATGCAATATAATACTCTCGGTGGAACACCTCATCCTTCACTGTCCACTTTTTTCCTTCCAAAGACGTCGATTGGCTATTCCTAACAATCTCAGTGAATGTTATACCATTCACAAGAACATTGTTCAAATTATACTATTCTAAAAATTATAAATATATACCATTCCTTGTAGTCAAATGTATAATGTATCAAATTGTTACATATTAAATATAGTCACTACTACCCCTAAGTACAAATATGATCACTTGTAATAAGATATTGTAATTATTGTGGTCGCTGATGTCATTTATAAATAAATAATTAAAAAAAAATTTCAACCAAACCGATAGTGTAAAATCATCCTGCGGTAGCCGCGACATAATTTCTTTACACCCTGTACGTTCGAAAAGCGTTCACAAAAAGACAGCCCGCGTCGTTCTTAGAGTAGCAAACGAGCGTGAGGGAAACATCGCGCGTCGTTCCATCGGCCGACAAATCTCGGTCGATTTGCATGAGCCTGGTCGTTCGGTTGCTCGTTTTTCCCTCATTTTGCGGAATAACGAGGAGATCTCGCAGAGGAGTGTGTGGGCCTAGGCCCGACTAATCGGCTCCTCGCGAAGAGCGCTGGCACGTTGCCCCAGCGATTTCCGTCGAGTGGTTGTCGTCCTGCTTGCAGTCCTCGAGCTCCTTTCCGGCTGAGGAGAGGGAGAGGACGGCTAGCAGGGACTTCCGGTCGAGTGCCTCGCACCAGAGAGAAAGAGAGAGAGTGATACACAGACGAGATAGGCGCGGATAACCGCATCGCTTCTAACTAGGTTACTGCTAGCAGGAGAACAGCTTTCTCTTGCCCTTGGGAGAACGCCGCTGCGTTCGATGACGCGAGCGAGCCCGCACTCGCCCGGCATTTCCATCCAGTGGTTGTTGCATCCACTCTTCAGCTGACTTTTACCCGAGTGGCAGAAGCAGCGAAATGCAGTCACTGTCACTCCCAAAAATCATCTGGTTAGGGCGCTTTCACGGACAACAGGATATTGTGTAAAATCCAAAATTTTCACCAACCCCTAGGGACCTCAAGAAAGCAAACGGAAAGTGCAGATTTCTGAAAAATATGCTAGTCTATTGTTTAGCTCTTTGATGAAGTATTATAACAGGCAGTGTCGTCAATTTTTTCGGATTTTTTAATGCCGGAGATAATTGTGAAAAACTGAAAACCGAATTTTTTCGACTTTTCTGCTTACACTTATTGGTTTTACATTTTATACTAGCACAGTTTGCAACAAAAAATTTTGTAAAATGCACCTTGGGTTCCAAAATATGACACATTTTTCTCCGATTTTTTGTTGCAGACTGTGGTCGTAAAGAATGAAACACCCCAAAAAATTCGGTTTCATTGTTATCCACAATGACCTCCCGCGCCAAAAATATGAAAGAAACCGACGACACTGCCAGTTCTAGTACTTTATCAGGGAGCTAAACAGTAGAATAGCACAGTTTCCTTCGATTCAAAAACAAAGAAACACCGGTTCACCGAAGCTATAGATTTTTAGCTGGTGAAATCCGATTTCTGCTATTGTTCGTCGATTCGGTAGCGCGGCTATTTTTCCATGGCCGTGGAAAATTGAACTTCCATGTACCCATTTCGCGTCCGTGCTTCCGATACTAGAGTTAATGGTAACGAGCGCGGAATAGTTCAAATCGTTATTTCATAATTCTGTCGCGAGCCTGCCGGGTATTTCGCAAAAATACTTTTTCAGTGGTCCTCTGCGTTGTTGGATATTCTGTGGAAATTGTCAAGAGGAAGCTGCAGCACAATGCACAATGCATCACAATTTGACTGTGAAACCAAGGGAATGCATGCCTAGTCTTTTAGAAAACATCTTCCTGTATGCAGTTTTCAATTTTTGTAGACAAATTTTAAGAAAGTGGTACCAAGTAAAATTCTACTACCATTGATGATAGCACTTGCATTTAATTCTGTTGAATTTAATACTGCAGCACTTTTTGAAAATGCATTCCAAACGACCTAATACATTTGAAACGATAGAAAACCCAACGAGCCTACAGGAAGCATCTACGAAAACACGTTTAAAAAGTTGATAGATGAAGGTGTGAATGCTGCTAAGTATCGTCAATTCTGCAGTCACGAAAAGGGTGCGCCTGCGAGGGTTGAAATGGGTACAAATTGCTCTAGCTTCATCGAAGGCTGAAGCCAAGGAACCGCAGGTACTCAAAGCAAGATAGGAGTCTTCTATCATCGTTTGCCTTGAAGCTCCGCCTTTGAGAGCAATCTTCCATAGAAAGTTCGCTTAGAGTCTCATCGGTAGCTAAGTAGTAGATCATCGTTAGAGCTATTCTAATGAAAAGAGCCTGTATAGAATTCCTGCGATCTTCAAAATTAAACTTCCGGGGATAAGTGCAAACACGAGCTAAGAATTCACGCCTGCAGAAGATAAAGGAAGGCATCAAGAAAAATTCTATCAAGTTGTCCTGAAAGTTGGTTTTCGATTCACGCACATAATGCGAATTCGTGTTAGGAAGTACTGAAACATTAAAATAAAGATCATCATATTGTTTGTACTTATTTAACAACATTAAAGGAATACTATATTAATGTTATGAATAATTGACGATCGAGATACAGAGAACTATTAAAGGAACACATTCCGAAAGAAACTTTTAGGACAACCTAATATCGTTATTGATGCTGAATCCAACGATCTTCTTTCTCTGACGACATTTGTCTCAAAGACAATCTAGATCGAGGGGAAAGACCGCCATTTCCGAAAGTCTTAGAGCGAAATCGAATCTCCTTCGAGCAGAATTAACAACTTCGGGCATTTGGAACCTATACATCTTCATTTTCGTTAAATTCGCGAAACCTAAGAGCGCTAAGAGCGTCGCGGATCGAGGGACCCACCCCTAGGTGAAAAGTTCGTTCGTCAGATGATACGTCGCTCGTCTTTCTTTTGCTCGGCGCGGCGGGCGCGTTCTTTCTCCGGTTCTTTTTTCGTTAATTTCTTCTCCAGTGAAAGAAACTCGACGCTTTCAGAAGTGGAAGCGTGCCACGACCTGGCAGGTGCAGAACTTTTGAAATTGAGCAGAACGGGGCCAGGCAGCAGCAACAACGTCGTCGGCGCGGCAGTTTCCTCCCTCTTTTTGACTCCGCGTCGTCTCGCGGACGACACGCGTATAAAACGGCCTTTGGCTCGCTCGCTCGCTCTTTCAGCTCTTCACCCTTGTTTCTCTCACCCTGCCTCTCTCTCCTCTCCTCGTCTCTCTCTCTCGGTCTTTGTCTCCGGATGCTCCAACTCGCCTTCCCTGTACACGGTGTCCCGAAAAATGTTCCAATTTCTAGGAAGCTAGGAAAGCTAGAAACTAACCAAAAGTTCCTAGAAAGTACCAGTTGCATGCTTAAGTTCGTGTTCGATTTTCATAGCTGTCGCAACCCGATACACGGTGGAGTGTAAAATAAATGATAAAAATTCAACGATTAAATCTTGAAGATACAGCTTTGTTAATCGTGTATATAGTCACAATTCTTTTCTACGATTAGAATTAAATCAAATATAAGTGATTAATAAAGCTGTGTTCTCTAAAACTTAACCATCGAATTTTATTTTCCAATCGGACACGAACTTATATAATCATCTAGTACCTCCTCAACAAAGCCGAGACGAACATTTTCGCGAATGAAAATGTCGCTGAACACTTTGAGAGTTCATTAACTCGGGAACCAGCCCTTTCAAGAAGCTCGAACAGTTTTGGACACCCTGTATATCCGCTCGCCGTCCGTCATTATCGTTCCGTGCTTCCGAGTCGAATTCGCTGTAACAACCGTGGACCCCTTTCGTCACGTTATCGTCCCACAAGTTCCCGCGGCTTCTTCAGAGACATTTACCTTGATCCTTTGAGATGAGTCTCTGCTCGCGGAGGAGGATCTCGCGCCGATCAGAGCGGAGCGTATCCGCCTCGCGAAAAATCACCGAGGCTCCAGCGTCGTGGCCGGGCCGCGCGAGCTCCTTTCTTTGAGACGGCCATAGAAAGTCGAGAACTTTTTAATTAGTGTACCTCATTAGCACGCCTGTATTTCGCGGAATATAATTCCGCCAACCCGATGCTCCCTTGCCCCTTTCCTCAGCCGCCTACTCCTCCTCTGCGTCGTTTCTCTTTTCTTTTAATACTCCTCGTTCTTTTCCGTTCTGGATGCTCTCCGCCAACACGTTACACGCTGCGCGGAACTTTGTTCGCGTAGCTTTTTCACCGTGTTTGTCCTTTATTCGAATGGATTCGAAACTGGCACAGCAAAAATTAGGTTGTCGTGCATAAAACCGCTGCGCCGCGACGCTTTGTGACGCGCGATGTTCGTTTAAACTTTGTCTCATCTCAGCCGTGTTCACTTGATTTAGAAAACGATGACTGGTTTCTGTCGACGACTCTTTCAAGTAGTGGTTTTGTTGAACTCGGGCTCGGGTTTTTTGGAGAGAAACTTCTTTTGGCGCGGTAGGCGTAACACCGATCAGGAGGTGAAACGGAAACGCGTAACGGAAGTGGCCAGCGCGCTGACTGACAATTGACTTGTGATAGCAGAAATATGATGTAAATATTCTTGATTCAATTTTGTCTAAATATTTTGCAAATACTGTGTCGAGAGTTGTTCCTGATCTTGTTGTCGCTTCATTAGGATTGTTTACCATTTCCAATCACTTTACCTAGCGGAAGACTCATTTTCTTTTACATTGCAATCTTGAATGAAACTATTAGATGATGTTATTGAGAATGACGCGTTATCTTACAATGAAAATTGCTGTTGCTATTGAAGGTTCCACTATAAAATTGTTTAGCCAAGTGCCATAGATTTTTGAAAATTATGCAATAATCGTCGGTCGGTAATGTGTTACTTTACTTCTAAACATTACTAGACTACAAGAAGTTTCACTTCTCTCTATGATTTTTTCACTGTTTGCACAAATTAGAAAATGGTTAGATCCTAGAATTCAATCGAACGAGAACTAGTCGGTTCAATCATTTTCTATGAAAAGATCGGTATCATTAAACAATTACCTTTCACCACGATATCGCTAGAGTGCCAGTCGCCAGCGTCATGACTTTCATTATCGAGTTTCGGTTGACCGGTGCCACGGAAACTGGACGTGTCTCTCGAGACTGTGCAGCTGTGCGCACAATTTTTCATCAAATTACCGATCGGAGTAGCCGATCGCCACGTTACAGTCCGCTCTCCGACGTCGCAAAGCGTCAACGGCGAATGAACGTGCGTTGACACTCTACGGGGCCACTCAGTGTTGCGATCAATGCTAATTAGGTGGCCAAAACTCATACAGTAATTTCTCAATCGTAGTCCTCGGTCGCCTCTGCAATCGTAGTCCAGTGCCTACCCATTCCACCGCCTGTCAACGCTGCGCCGGGCAGCAGGACGGCGATGTTTGATGTCGGCTCGGGTATATCGGTGTGAACACCACTACATTGACTCGAGTGAATCAAATTTTCAAACTACTTAATTTTCATTATTTTTTTATGAGATTTTACTGGCTTATTCCTGGCATTTTTCTGATTACAACAATACCAAACACGATATAATTCCAACTTTATTTAGTGGTTTAATCGACGATAAAAGTTTTACTTACAAGGAAGGACAGCGTGTTTGATCTATGCCGGCGGCGGCTACTGTTCGCGTCTCTTTCTTTCCAATACGCTCTTCTTCGTTGCGTTCGAAACTTTCATCGTCGATTAAACCACTAAATATTGGCCAAATTATATTGTGTTTGGTATGATTTTAATCAGAGAAATGCCACGAATATGTTGGTGAAAGTTCCATAATGATATCATCAAAAATAAAGAAGCTAAGGTCTTGGTGTTTTATTGTGATGACGCACGGGCCTTTAAACTGTGCCGGCGACGGGGACACGCTTCGGCCACGCGATCCTATTTCATTCTGTCCTTCTCTACGTTCGGCTTGTCGTTTGAAGTCTCAGCGCGGTAGGGTAGACGCAGTCATAAATCAAAAAATAGCCACCCTACTTGATCGTAGTCCGTTCATAACACGGGTGTTGGGACTACGATTGAGAAATTACTGTAATATAATTTCGTAAAAATTAGATGCTAGTTGTATGAAGTAATGTCTAGATAGTAAGAATATTAACATTTCTCCGACGATAAAACTCCCAATGTCTCAATTGTCGACAGAACTGTGTAAACATTTTGAATTCATATTTTCCTACATTTTGTAAGGAGATCCATAAAAGCTCGTATCTTATTAATATCAATCGATATTTTTGAAACACATTTTGTGCTTCTAATGTAAATTTTTATAAACTCCCAATCGTGGCTTCCCTTTGTAAGTCATATATTTCTTGATTAGAGATATTTAAAGGTGAAAAGGGTAACTGCATCAGTGAATGAACGGACACCAATAAATGAACGCTTTTGTATATTTCAACAAATTGTAACCGGCACGACATACTAGCGATAAAATTGTGATTAAAGAGTTAAATAAACAGGAGAATATTGTTTAGTAATTTTGTTCATTCATTGGACTATCATTGATCAATTACCAGAATGTAGTGTTCATTGACTGGTACTTTTTATATTTTTTATTTAACGGTTAATGAAGAAAAATAATAATAATTTCATTTTATTTGTGTTCATTTATTTTTGACAAATGAAGTATAGGGAGCCATTTGGCATATACGAGATTCCTTTAATTCACACATTTTTTTGTACATAAAATATCTTCTTGAACAATTTCTTAAATGTTCATTCACTGGTGCAGTTACCCAAGTATAAATTGTCTTCTTTCGCGTGCGAGATTTTCGAGAATGAATACGACAGTTCTAGTCGCTTTATTCGCAAAGAAAATGGTACAGCAAGGGGTTAAGGTGAAATATGCGACAGTTACGGAATACTGTGGTACCAAACGTCGAGTGAGAAAAAGCCTAATCTTTGTTGATTCAGCTTGTGTATTCGAACCGGCTGGCAGGAGAAAGTCGTATGCCCGATTTGTCGGTGGAAATGATCGGTTCAGAGGGCGGATTCAATAATAAAGTGCGGCATCGAAGAACCCGTCGATGGAAGTCCCGATCGAGAGGAGTCCCCAACACCGTGTGTGCGGGGTTCTCGAGTCTCGAGGCGTCTGAATCGAGCGCGCACGAGCTTCGCAAATGGATTTTCCTCTTTACCGGGAGAGAGAGAGGGAGAGAAAGGTGTACGATAACGGTCCACCGTTTCGTCCATCGGTGTCGATTTGCATTCAGGAACGTACGTTTGCTTTACCAGCGTCGGGTAATCGGTAAACCGCCGTCGAGGTTCTTATCGCGTGACAGCGGTGCATAGGGGCTTAAAGAACCCCCTTTACGAAAGAAACACGAGAACAGGGCGCGTGCTTTCTTGCTCGGTTTTACACGTGCGCCCACGATCGGTTCGTGAACCGGACCAGCCAGCTACCGCACCGCGCGCACGCCGCTGAATGATCGTTTCTCATTTACATACGGCTGAATATAAAGTAAACTTTCGAACCGGTGCACATACACACACGCGTGCACGTATATGTAGACGAGCCTTCTACCGTCGCCTCATGTCGCCTCGCGTCGCGTCGGTATTCTCGTGCGTGTCTCGTTACGATGGGAATTGAATGCTTTCCGCTCGACTCTCCGCAAGACTTCCATATACTCGGTATCTCCCAACAAGTTGGCTCAGCCAACATTTTCGCGAACTTCATTTCTCGCGTGAGATCGTTCACCCATCGACGACGCTTTTCGCGAACCATTAGCTTCCCCAGATATATTCGGATTTATTGTTCTGCGTTGGACGTGGTAGAGCAACTGCAGCATATTATTGTACGAATCCATGATTATTCGGGAAATTATGGTTAAGAATATGCTCTTGTAGAATCAGTAAAAGATAACGATGTTGAATTGTTGGATTTGTTGTTTTGCGTTGGACAACGTGGTGGAGGAACTGAAGCATATTTCGAACGCCACGATACCTGGCAGATACTCGAAATATGAAAATTTAAGAATCCACGATTATCCGTCAAATTATAGTTAAGCATATCTTTTTGTAAAATCAGTAAAAAATTACGATGTTCAAAGTCTAGTTCGGTGTCGTTTCATCTCAAAATTGGTCATCGCTATCGAGTTTAATTACGGAGTGAAAAAAAATATTAAAATGCATTTTGATTTAATAATATCATTGAGCCTGTAAAGAACGTTGATATAGTTATTTCCGAGTTTTCTAGCAAAACTCTAATATTTTTGGTTTGGGATCAATCATTGAGAGTGAAAAGATGCATTCGTTAATAATTGTCGGAATTGTTGCGAACGGCTAAAAATTTGGATAGATAAATTCTTGTTATTCTTATAATGTAAAACAGTCGCTCCCAATTTAATCGCAGAGCGACACTTTGACTTTAGGATATTTAGACAGTTCTTGCATCCGAGTTTTTAAGTTTGAAGCTGCTTGGGAGGTCAGGGAAGCTTGACGTTGTCGATCTTAATTGCGGCTAATTATCAGATTAGCTTTTTAAGGTGATCAGATAAACTTTTTTTCGACCGAGTGAAGATCAATTAGATGGGACGGGCGAAAGATAGATCGCTTTAGGCTAAGTCCCGTCTGATCCTCTATTCATGGAAAGTATTCTCTATAGCCGATACACTAGTGAAGTAAGGACCATTGGTTCGCAGATAACATAAATGCATAATTAAGTTGCCCGTTTTAAGGGAGGAATGATTAATTAAGTTTTAAACGAGAGTTCAGATTTCGGTATCTCGAACGCTGAGATTACCCGAGCGGAGCATCCATTAGCGCATTCTTATCTAGAACTGTGGACGCGAGATTAACTTATTGGACGTTGTCAACGAAAAAGCAAAATATTTTAAGAGCATACGCGGTCACGATAAGACGCCCGTCAAACCGGAAGAATGAAAATTATAACGTTTATGTCGACAGCCGCGAAAATCGATAAGATAAGAATTCCACCGAACGTTGAACCACTTTTCTCGTCACCGATAAGTAAAGAACGATCGTACTCTCACATGTCCAAATTACTGCAGAAACTGCTAAAAAATTTTAAAAACGCAAGAATATAACATTCAATAGAATTTTGTACGATTTTCATTTATTTTGGATCTACAAAGATTTCGTTTAATTCGACTTTCTTCGAATTTGTCGACCAAAACAAAACGAACTTCTCGGACAACCTGAGACTCTCCACGGCGAACAATGAACTCCGCGCAATATTTCCAGACACTACTAAAATTGAAAATGCACCTTTTCTACGGTATTCGTATAGTATATGACGTAGACCCACGACGACTATAAAATGTTGGAAAAATTCTCGGAAAAACCCGAGCCGAAACTCGAGAGCTGAAAGTAAGTTCGAAGTTAAAAGAAAGGAAGAAGAGAATGCGGAGGAGGTCTGACCTAAGAGAAAATAAAAGTCCCACGCGCGTCGTGACCAAAAAATGTGAGAAATAGGGGGAAATAAGAATGAGAAGGTGAAGGAGAGCGTTGTCCCGCGGAGGCTGTCCGTCGGCCGGACCAAACAAACAATCTTTATCTCCTTTATGGGCGTCCTTATCTGCAGCAGCCGACTCTTCCCTGGCTTTCCCGTGGCAGGTTCAGCCTTTTTTCTCGCCCTCCGTACGTGAACAGATCCTTTGTGTTCCCCGGCACACTTTCTCGCCGCGTTCCACGGGAAAAAAGGAGACTGAAGAAATAAGAGGCTCGGGGACTTACGAATGAAACAGAGGTAGATGCTGGGAGGGAGGAAAAGCGCGGATGAAGCGAGCAGAGAGACCAAGGTAGGAGGAGCAGTCTAGTCACGAAAATTTGAATAAATCTCGGTCGGTACGAGCGCCACCGTGCTGAATATCATTTCGTTCCACCGGCGCGGAGTGTACTCTAACCCTCTCTCTCACTATTCCTCTTTCTCATCCCTCCGAATCTCGGTTCCCGAGCGGCCAAAAATCCCAGACGTCTCCGGCTACTTTCAACGAAGCGCGAAAACTATCCTGCGAACTCGATAATAAACGCAGGCAGCGTCTTGCCATGAGTCATCCGTGGGAACGCTCGATGCGAAACTGCCATGCCGGTGCGTCACGCACCTAGTCGAGGAAAAGCAATCGATTGCGACGCTATTTTCGAGACCGAAATTCTGTCGCATTTTAAATAAGCAGGTAATTTTGCATTGTCAATCAAGAACACTTTGTGTGCGAGATTGTTGAACGTTTTGGTTGATCACTGGTCAGTTCCTGATTAGTTCCCGCTTCTCCTAGAATTCCCGGCCCGACGGACTGAATTACAGTAAACGCCCTTTAAATGTCCATTTATACTACACGGACGGATCAGCCACGGACAGAAAGACAATGCTTAAGGAATAGGGACTCTGCCGCGCCATCTTCCGACGGAATCTGGTGGTCAGAGTCCCTATCCCTTAAGCATTGTCTTTCTGTCCATGGCTGATCCGTCCGTGTCGTATAAATGGACCTTTAAGGTCCAACAGCCACGTTTTGCGCGGACAGTGATCGTACCCGGACACTATTTTTGATTTATGACTTGGCAGTAAGTGGAGTAGATAAGCACTGAACAGTGATCGTGTCCACAAACCGGACAGTAAAGGGTCGTTTACTGTATCACACTCGCCGAACTCAGATTCGCACGAAACTCTCCCCACCCCATCTAATTTTGATCGATTTCGATCATCGTGATAGTATTCGCTGATCAATTTATTATTTCTAGTTGCGTAATGTTCATAGCAATTTCCTTTTGCTAACAATATCGACAAGCACTCCCTTGACCATCTGACCAACTAATTTTTTAATGAAAGTGGAAAAGCACAGCTTATTTCTTTTTCCATTGACTTTTAAATGATTTTTTCGAAGTGAAAGTTCTATTGGCAGGGTGTAAGCCTAATTCGCGTCACGGAATTCGCTACACAAAAAAGAGTAACGGTCAAAAGTGGGAGTTACCCAGTCTTCTCTCCATTGAGAGCTGCAGCTGTCAAATTTAGAGTATAAATGTTCATATAAAAAGTCAGTGTAAAACCTTCATATGTCCTAAACCTAATAGTTAACGTGATATTATCCAAAGAAGAAAGAAAATTGTTTCGATAATATCTCGTTAACTATTACATTTAGAACATATGGAGGTCAATACATTTTTACTCAGAATACGATAGTCTATCGATTCATGATACAGAAAGAAGGTGTCTTCATTTTTATACAGTATATCCCCTGGGAAAGAAAGAGACATAGTTCATGGCATTTCTCATACGCTCTCCTTCTTTGCGAAGCCAATTTTTGATCGTTTATTATTTTTTTTCTATGATTCTATCATTGAAACAATTGGCTTGTGATAGCTAAAATCTAATATAAATATTCTCAATTCAATTTTGACTAAATGTCTTGCGAATATTGCATCGAGAGTTGTTCCTGATCTTGTCGCTTTATCTGGATTATTTACCATTTCCAATCATAATTACTTCTAAACATTACTAGACTGCAAGAAGTTTCACTTCTGTCGCGCGTGGTTTTCTACGCGCATGTTTTTTTAGCGACTTATGTATTTTTATATTTTGAAGAGTCATTTGTTATCACGTTAATGCTCGTACGACAAGCAATTCTCTATGGCACGTCTCGAAAAAATATTAAAAGCTGAATAAGGAGTGAAGCGAGTCTTTAGAAAACGCTTCGCCATGATTTACTCTCATTTGGCCGACGCACGAGAAGTACAAAGAAGTAGCTCGGCGCAGCAACAGGAAAGAGATGACGGCGGCGATTGAACGCAAGGACAGAAAACCAGTCTTTTTCCCGGAGGAAGATCGTCTAGATTAACCGAGGATACGCGTGAAAGGAACGTGTAAGGCTTTGTCCATGATCTCGCCACCTATGCCCTATAATCTCTGAGGTTTTCGATACCACCACCTGTTACGTAAATACACGTAAGAGAGGCGCTAGGAGATTCAGCCAATTGATTTACGCTGTTACCTACTGTGGGAGAACCTTACCTGGCAACCATTCAGTGAATTATCGATTTCGCGTGTTGTCTGTCGCGCATCGGATTGCTATCGTGTAACTCGATTTCTTTATTTAAGCTTTCCTCCGTTTCCTTTCTTTGTACGTTCACCTCGTCGCGAGTCTGGAGCTGTTCCCATCCTCTAATCTGGTAACCCGATCAATTTTCGAACCCAGCGCCAGCGCAATTAATACCTTGCTTTGTAACGACGAGTCAGACAAAAGACTTTCGACTTCGCGGACACATTCGATAGAAAATTTTACAGTTGTTTACGGAAAATGATCTCTCACGTGTTGTTTCATTTAGTATCTTGCTAGAAAGATTGTACATTTATGTGAAAACTTGTGTAATTTATGCACGAATGACAGCGCCGTTAAATTTACAATTAAAGTGGAAAGTGTTAGTTCATAAAGAACCACAGAGATGATAAAAAAACTAACTTACTATGCACTTTTTAATATATTCCCAGAATGCGGTGCCATAATTAATGTTTAAACGACAGGTTTTACGTAGGTTTATAAATTAATGTAGTATAAAGTTTAACAAAGTTCCGTAAGATGCTGTATTTCATTTTCTGCCTGCTGGAACCCTCGTCATACTGAACAAGTTTCTGTTGGATATTACTTTACCCAAAATTAGTCGGTAAAAATACATGCACGCCGATTTAGAGTCTATTAATATTTAATCGATATGTCATCCTTCCTTAAAAGTAAGTTAATAGGTTGAATAATAATATAACAGTGTTTTCAAAACTGTTACTCCTTAGTTACTCCTTTTTGTTGAATGTTAAATGCACAATATCCGCTGTGTATTCGTATTATACAATGCTATCTCTAACTTATTAAATTTCTAGTTTGTACAAAAGTCTGCAGTTCACAGAATAATATTTCATTTGGGCCCGTAATGAAAATTTAAAATTTATGTTTTGTAGAGCTATTGTAGTTATACACATACTGAAAATTTCATAGAAATCTTTTGACGCTGGAAAAAACGACAAGCATCGAAAGATGTACGATTCTGTGGATTTTAAGTACGATTTTCACAATTTTAACCGCTTAAAGCTCGTGTGTATGTTAATCCATGTCGATGAAATTTTCAGCATGTGTGTAACAAACATAGATCTACAATACATATATTTTAAATTTTCATTAAGGGCCCTAATAAAAAAATTCAAAGAAATGCTTTTCTTATTTTTGCATGCCCCTTGTAAATTGTAATTTTTGAAAATTTTTTCTCCAAATCATTTAGTAAACCAATGCTTCTAATCGATGATAAAAAAAATCAGTCATTTGGTACAATTCTGAAAAAGTTATTCTATTTTAAAAGGTGTACAAACACTTTGTACAATCACTGTAGATGGAAGTTAGATACGCATCGGTCACTTTTGATGGTCGGTAGATTTAGCGTTAACGATGTAAACTATATTTTGAATTATGGTACAGCAATTTTTGCGGTGCCTCTGAGTCACCACTCTCGAGCAGTAAGGGTTAATAGCGCATTGTGTACTCGTTTTAGTTTCTTTCGAATCGCCAAAGAGTGACCTATTGTTTCTTCATTATCTATCGTGCCCATCGACGAGCCTATCTCGTCGTCAAAGGATGAAGAAAACGAATCGAGTACTTCGGAGAAAAGAGTCATGTTTTAATACCTTTCTTATCCGCGGTTGAAAAGCGCGCGAAACTTATTGCGGTAAAAATACATACTCGGCGCCGGTTTCCCAGCGTTCCTCGGCACTCTTTTTCTGAGGACGGTTTCCGCTTTCCGCTTTTTCCTTTCTTCGTCCCATCCACGGGGGCAAATGATATTTATTTCTTCCCGGAATTTCAATATCAGCTTCTTTCCCACCTTTTCAAACGCTGCTACCCACACTAAGCGCGCGTTTCTCGGAACCACGTTTGTGTTCCAGGAATACAGGGCGACATGATTTACGATCAGCGAATCGCTAGAGTTGCTCGCTCTCTCTCTTTCTCTCTTTTCGTATCTATCTTCCTTTCTTCAGTGTGTTACAAGCGCGAAACGCAGTCATAATCTACTGCTCCTATTCTGCTCGAATCAGTCACGCGCGTTAACAAACACGTTCGCGCTCGCTACCGGTCAAGCTTCTCTTCCCTCGGCGGGAACAAAGAAACGCAACGTAACGGTAATTAATGAACGAAGTATGGTCATGGTCCCGGGGACATCGTCCGTAGATTGTTTTCCCCCGGTGTTCCTCGAGGATCTGAATCGACCGTGGCGAATCCTACCGACCGTCTCGTTCTACTTAATAGGTAAACGAGTTCAACGATAACGAATGCTAACTCGCACAGCCGACTTTCTTTGGAATCGGTGCAATCCTCGAATGATACCATTACCGCTAACGATCAAAATACACAGATTTCCGTAAAGCACGTTGTGGAGAGATGCCAGGAATCTTCTTATTCAATTTCTCGGGGTTGGGTGTACGAAGCATTCGTACTTTACTGGTTTTCGTAAACTTCGAGGTGATAAACTTGAGTTTTTTAACACTGAACCTACCAAGGTTGGGTAAAAACCAGTTTAGATTTTTTATTTGATAATTATTGAAACTGTAAAGGTGTTTTCACGTGTAGGAATTTATTGAATATATTTTTTGACTCTAGTAGATCTTATAGTAAAAATCGCACAAATTATAAATAAATGTAATCTTGTCATTTTTATAATACTGGGTGTACAAATAAGTATCGACGCCTTTTGAGCAAACTTTTGATCTGAAGAACTCACGCTTTTATGTCAGCCGAAGCTTCTTCAACCGAACAGAAATTGCTTGTTGAGTTACACCTAGTTCCTCAGCAAGTTTTGTGTTGTGGTTCACAAGGATTTTCAGTTAATAATTGCTCTAATTCTTCGTCCAGCACTTGTTTCAGCCTTCCACCGTGTTCTCCATCACTGAGACTAAAATTTCCACTACGTAACTTTTGGAACTACTTCTTGCATGTTTTATAGATTAAAACATTTTCAGCTAACGAGGAAGAAATCATTTTCGTAGCCTCAGCAGCAATTTTCCTTGACTCAAATGCAAAAGAATACAGTATCAATGTGCTGTATTTTAAACGTCATGGTACGTGTAGATGCAGTTCTGACGAAGTACGACGAATGGAGCATAAAACGCGCTGCGATAACAAAACGTTGTGTCCAGACGCGCAAAGAGATCGCACCATAAGGTAAATCCTTTAAAATTTAAAACGCCAAAGTGGTGGGAGAAAATTTTAATTTGAAATGCAACCACAATTGAATGTATATAAAGACACCGAACTTGTGCACCTGACACTATCTCTATCTCTGTCAATTGAGAACGGCTCAACGTAGAAAGCTAGAGTTCGAACCGTTAGACGCGGCGTTTCGTCGAAAGGTTTAGGAGAAAACCGCATTAAAAAAAGTCTATTCGTTCAAAAGTTGTGACGTCACTAGTGAACAAAGATAACTTTTTCGCTCTCTTTTGGGCACGTTTCTGCTTATAACTTTTCAACGAATGAACTTTCTCGAATACAGTTTGCTGTAAAACCTTCCCGAATAAGCGCCGCGTCTAACGGTTCAAACCGCAGCTTCCTACGTTCTGCCGTTCGTGATTGATGCCGTCACAAACAGAACAAATACGACTTTTTCGCCAACTTTTGGGCACGTTTCTGCTTATAACTTTTCACTGGTAGGACCTATGTTCAATTTGAGAGAGCGAGGGAGAGAAACAGGGAGAGAGGAGAGGAGAGAGAGAGAACTACAGCGCAACGCGAAAAGCGAAATGGAATTGAACGAAATAGATTATCACGAACACGTTCAATACATAGGGTAAGTAGAGTTAAATAAATAGGAGAATATTGTTTAGTAATTTTGTTCATTCATTGGACTATCACTGTTCAATTACTAGAATGTAGTGTTCATTGACTGGTATTTTTAATATTTTTTATTTAACGTTTAATGAAGAAAAATAATAATAATTTCATTTTATTTGTGTTCATTTATTTTTGACAAATGAAGTATAGGGAGCCATTTGGCATATATGAGATTCCTTCAATTCACACATTTTTCAAAAAATAAAATATCTTCCTGAACAATTTCTTAAATGTTCATTCCCTGGTGCAGTTACCCTACATGCTTTTAAAAGATACCGTGCTACAACAAGGCGTGGCGTGGGAAAGCTAGTACTAAATAAATGAGGAAAATACAGGGTGTCCCAAAACTAGTGTAGGAGCGGAAATGGGAGGTTGCTTGGGTCATTTGAAGCAACATTTTCCTTTATAAAAATGGCGTCCACGGCTTTGTTTAGGAGTTATTAACAAAAAACACGGACCAATCAGAGCACGACCTAGACGCGAGTTAGCACAGTCAGCCCGACGCGCCAACTGTCAGTTGGCCGAACGTGTCATCGCATGTCTAGATCGCGCTCTGATTGGTCCGTGTGTTTTGTTAATACCTCCTAAACAAAGCCGCGGACGCCATTTTTATACAAGAAAATGTCGCTTCAAATGACCCAAGGAACCTCCCATTTTCCAGTGTCGGAGGAATTTTGGGACACCCTGTATATTGCGAAATACATGAGGCTAAGGGTTGATATTTTCAATAAAAGTTGGGCAACCCTGTTTCACTGACACGGAGGCGTCAGTTCGTCGAATCATGTTCCGTTTACGTGTTTCCGTTCCGCTGGTCACCGGGTGTGCGTTCCAGCGCTGGAGCTGTCGTTATTCCGGCCAACGACACCATCGAAGACAAGAGGGGTGGAAGGGTGAAGCGAGAGAGAGAGAGAGAGAAGGATCCAGGGGTCGCAGCCCCGTAACCTCTGCCGCTGGCATGTGCAAAAGCTGCCGGACAATGAAGCTGTAGCTAACCTGGAAAACTGGACGGCGGAGAAAGGGAACTCGGCTGGACGGGGGTGGAAAGTAGACAATGGACGTTTGCGCTAACGCGCGCGCGCGCGATACGACCCGGCATCTGTGTACGTAACGCGAACGCGTGGGCGTGAGCGTCTCTGTAGTTCCGATTCAATTTTTACGTCACAAAAGAATCGCGGAAACGGTCGGAATAGGACTGTACACGGCGGATGGAACGAAGGAAAGGGGTAGAACGCTGCGCGAAGGCTCGAACCGGGAACGAGGGGCGGGCGGACGAACGGACGAGTGCGTCACGTTCGAGGAAAATCCCATTCGCGCAAATTGGATGGCCCTGCTTCGACTCGAGAGAGCCTTGCAATTAAAAAGTTCCGAACTGCGAATAATAAAAAAAAGCGAAGAGGTTCGCGACATCCTCTCGGTACAGAGATTGCGCGAAATATTTCTTGTTTCGAATGAATCGTACGAGTTTCCAGTAGGGGTAAGTGACTAGATTTCACATTCACCGCTACGACTATTTTGACTCTACCTGTTTGCAGAATTTTCGAGATTCTTGCGACGATGATGTTACAGATGACGAGAAAATAGTTATACCATTTTTTTAGTTGTTTACTTGACTTTGTTTTAAACGCAGTTATACATTTATGACGAAAACGAGTTGGTGTAATGTCAAACGTTAAAAAGATTACACGAATTTTAGAGTATCGACTATTAGAATGATTAGAATGTCGACAAATTATTTTGCATACAAGTCCACGGTCTAGTCATTAGCAACGAGGTACAGTTTAGGCTTCGTTAGTGCTTAATTTATAGAATTTGTACACCACAGTTGACTTTGATTATTAGACTGCGGACCTTTATCAAATGTTCGCATTGCAAGACACAGGAGACAAATAGAAAATTCTTTTTTCTTGTAATTGTGTTAGTAAGTTGAAATGATTAGCACACCGATCTGCATAAATCTTCTTAATTCGTCCACTGCTTCAAATGCATAAAATCCGCGAGTCTGTGACTAACCCAATAATTTCACCATGCAATACCGAAATTACTTTTTTGTCGACGCAATATAAATGGTGTATTTGGTGTTAGGAGGATTCGCGTGGCGAAATTAGGGCAACCGACCCGAGAAATGGCGGAACGAGGTTGCCGTATTTGTCTAGACCCAGGAAACGTGCAAAACGTGTGCAACGGCCGGACCCCGTCGATGCATTTAGCCCGGACTTTTGAAAAGCGCGAGAAGCATCGACGGCTACGGTTCGTTATGTCACGTTGGTCGCATTCCGTTCGGGGCCCCGTGTCGGGTTATTGTCTCACGGTGTCAGGGGAGAATGCGCGACGAGAAATTGCATCGGTGAAAAGGGCGGCGGTTCGACATCTGCGTACCGCCAGGAATTTTTCCACCCTCTTCTTTCTTTGGTTTGCTTTGGTTTATCTCTCTTTGTTTCGCTCGCGTCCGCGCCTCGTTTTCGTCTTTGAATTGCTGAAATGTGCAGAAATTGCGCGCGGTGAAATGAAGCGTCGGGATAACGTCTCGTATTGGAAACTAGCTTGCCGTCTGTTCTTCGGCCGCGCAAGCTGATTCAGGAGCATGGGGGGGACAGTTTTATGGAATGCTTCAGAAGACATACTGAATGGAGAATTTCATATCAACGGAAATTTCATTCTCGACTCCGCACGGTCAGATAGGCATCTCTGCGTTCATTAAACTTTAAGCATCTCTGCATTCTCTCTTTAGCGAGCTCTTGACAAACGAAGATTTCGAGAACAGTTGGAAACACGTTTGTGAATATATTCTTTATATTTGGTGTATTTTCCTCGACTTAATTAATTTGATGCGAATAAAAAGATTTCCTAAAATTTCTCTGCTCTTAACCCTTGATTGGACGTGCCTAAAAAGTTGCACGAGTGGTCGCGTAGGGTGTTTAGCAACTCCAATTAGTAAATTTAAATTGAACACGAAATACACGCAAAATCAGACTTCTATTAACGAGAACATTTGAACTTACATATTAATCAATCAACTCAACTTTTTAATTAAATTTTTTAAAAGTTATGAGCCTCGAAATCTGCTTTGGGGTGTACGACACCCCACGCGACCAATTAAAGGTTAAAATACAGATACATCGAACGAAATCGGTTCAACGAGTAACAAGCCAACAAACGTATTGTACTTTTTAGCTAGAGATAAACTACAATGCTTTAACCCTTGTGTAGTCAACCGGCTACCCATTTTTACTGGATTTCTTTCAACAATTTCTTAATGTTCCTCTAAAACGTATTACAAAGTCCCTCTGAATGTCCATTCTATACTCGCTAACAGATTCGTTCATTCTAATAATGAAAATTTCTGCAATCGTGTTAAATGCAGAAAAGTGTTAAATAATCTTAAACTTCGGTTGACTACGAAAGAATATAATTTTATTTCGTCTAGAAAGGAAGACGCGACATTCACATCCGTTAGACATCGTTCAAAATCTTCATGCGACTCGTCGAACCACGTCAAGAGATTAATTTTATGATACGCGAGAAATAAAATTGGATAACCGCCGATCCAGTGGCAAAGCTGACGACACTTTCGCGAAATGAAAGCCAGTTACGCTCTCGACAAGAGGACAACAGCAAATCGCTTACCGTTAAGATGCACTTGTGACTCGGCGAGACGTAGTCCAGTCCCCGGTGTCCTTCTCCGCTGAAGCACTTCTGTATATTGGTCATGAACCTCCTCCTAATAGCCTTTAACGAGTACACACACAACGCTGATAGCGGCAAGGGAATATCATTGCTGAGGGATTTGCTTTTGGAGAACACTGCGAACAGAACATCCTCCTGCGCGGTGATCCCTAAATCCTCAGCAAGAACGGAACCAGCCTTGCCGACGTACGCGGCTTGCAATAGATTGTAATTGGTTCCCTCAGTGGAGCAGTTGATGGGTATCTCAGTATACGAGTAGTAATGCTCATCGTCGTGACACACTCGAACCATTTTCGACATGTAGATCGGTGTTTCCGTGTTCTTCATCTGCGTGGTCAAGAAGTAGCTGAATCCTCCGCTGCTGAACCCGTACACGTAGTTGATGCGATACCGGTCGCGGGACAATGAGTTCACGTACATCCTTGTGCCGGTGGTAACAGCGGATCTCGCGATGTTCAACATCCTGTCTTTATCCAGGGACCTAGAGCTGACTGCGGGTACCTCGGCTCGGTAGGGCCCGTTTCCGGTGTAAGTGACGCCTACGTACATCACTTGGGAGACAGGAGGATTCGGTGGTCCTGGTGCGATGAATGCGACAGTGGAAGCTGTCGCGTTGTTGGCCACCACCGCTTCTTTCACCTCTTGCACGATGTCCGAGATGTTGTGAAGATTCCGGACCCTACAAGTGCCCTGCGACACGATGCCGCACGAGATCAGCCTGCTAGTCGTGTAGTCGATCATCAACGCCTTGTTCACGTTGTCCACCGGCCGGGTCGGTGTCTGCCGAGGACAGTTGATCATCGAGCAAGCGGTCGAATCACCTTTCGGCCCGGTTATCTCCTTCACGACCAGGTTCAAGTCCGGCGATAGCTGATAGAGCCGGTTCACCGCGCCCACGTACAACCGACCCGTGTTCTTGTCTACCACTAGATGGTTCATGTGCTCCACCTCAGGGTCGTGGAACTTTTGTACTATGTCGGCCGGGGTCGAACGAACCAGTAGCCGAGGAGACAGCAACACCAGGATCGACAAGAGTAAACGAAGTTGTCGTTCATGCGACACCATCGATCCCATCCTCGTCGACCTCTCGCTGACAGGGAAGACTAGCATCTTACTACTCTACTTCCTACGCTACGGGACACCACGGTCTCTCGCCGCTTCCTCCTTCGCTGTCGCACGGGGATCTTCGTGGAGGCGTCCTCCTCAAGCCTCGCCCAGACCTGCACAAACGAAACGAAACATGGTTAGACCTCTTGCGTTGAGATCCTGTAAAGGGGAAGCATGGTCTGTTCCATTTGCCATCGCGTACACGACACGCGCACTGTTCCAAACGAAAACATGCTCGCAATCGATGCTCGCGAAACCATGCCGAAGGAGAGACTGTAAGAGAGACCCTGCTCCTCGGCACTGGTTGATTACGCCTAGAAAATCTTTCAGAATTTAATTGCTAATGTGCGCACCGACCTTGTGAACGTGCTATGCGGTTTGTACAGTGTTCGAATTATTTCGCGATTCCGTGCCCACGCCAAATACAATGATTAGGGGATGCGAGAACCCGAAACTGAAGGGATCTCAATGATCGGGTTCTCGAAATTATCGGTATTCTCGAAATCAATGGGATTCTTGTTAAATTTTATAATATGTTTTTCGGAAACGTCTCAGATATCGAAATGTCATACCACGGTTGGTTTTAAAGCGAGTCTTGCAACGATAATCGTGTATAGAGAACCCTGCAATTTTCGAGAACCCCGGAACCTTCGAAAATCTCGACACAATTGAGAATTTCAAAATTTAATTTCTGAGGATCTCTACGTAATCGAGAATTTCAAAATTTTCGACATTTTCGGGTCGTCGCACACCTCTACAAATAATATAATCAGACAATGTACATCTGGAACATCTCAGCAAGAAGTTCCAGCTGGTTCTTTGGAAGATCTACACACATCCAACATTGTATAGCATGTTGTTCACATTTAATCGTTCTACCTAAAACGGACCGTGGAATCGTCGAACGTTTTCTCGAGCCACACGTGTGGAGGATAAAGAAAGAAAATCGCTGTTTACACAAGACTATGAAACGCTAATTAGCACGTTGTGTTTAGGTATCTCTTTTTTTGTCGTTTGTACGTATCCACGGAGATGGAACAGTGATTTCTATATAACAGAAACGTTTCTCGAATAAAAAGAGGGGATCCTTTACATGCATCTCTAATTTCTCTTGGATGCTCCCTCGCTACACTTCAGAATTTTATGAAGTAATAAAACGAAGCGTGAAACATTCGTCTGTTGCTGCGTACCGCGTTCCGTGGGAGAGAAAGAAGAAGAAAGGACTGCTGTACCTACAGGTTTACGAAGTATGAAGCATACCGTGTTAATTTCACGCATTCTGTATCGTTATCATATGTACACGAACCTTTTGAACTACGGCGTGTAACGATCCGAATAAATTTCTAAGCTATCAGGATTAGCGTTTATAACTATTTAAACGAATAATTAAAAAATAGCTTATATCGATCGTATTATTGCTTATAACAATTAATAAATGATTTCGGCTCTACGGTTCGATCATTAGAAAAAACAAAGTAAATTAATTTAAGCAAGCAATTAAGCAGTAAGCAATTTTGCTAATAAACAAAAAAAATCGACGTTTCGGTGCTGATTCGCAACATTTTCAAGATAATTTTTGAAATTGCGTCTGTAAGAAAAATGAGAAAAAAGAACCTTTAGAAAATAGAATAAAATACAATTTTCAAAGTAACAACTATTGTATGATTAAATGTAAGGGAAACAAATTTTAATACTCACTTGCTTAGGTGTGATTAAGATTTTTCTAATGATCGAACCGTAGCGCCGAAATCATTTATTATTTAAACGAATGCTCGATAGTACAAATAATGGGTTGATGGAAATATTTTCAGGATACATACTTTCAAATACTTGCCAATAGTAGAGTGACGATTAAACTACGGATTTTTATGCATTTACAAAGAAGTTGGTTGGGCGAAATATAAAACAGTAAAAGATAAAAAAAACTTGAACAATACTGTTGTTTTCGATGAAGCGGAAGCTTCCCACAATAAATGCAGACATTCATAGCCAATTGTAATTGAATTTAGAAGAATTATAGAGACAGGCGATGCATTGATTAATTATATTTACCTTGTCGATGAATATTTGATTTCATTAAAATCTTTCAGTACTAATATATCTTAGATTCGAAGGAAGATGTTTCGGTGATTATTGATTTTCTTTCAGTGGCGACAGAAATAAGGAATATACGTCAATATATCACAACCGACAGTAGAGAGCAGTTTCGAGTCAGGCGAGAAGTACTATCGCTTTCACAAGAAAAGGTAGCAGGTGTTTTACATCCATGGCAAACCAGTACCGAGCCAACGACACTCTAGACATGAACCACCTTCTGCCACGAAGTAATTGCTTCGATTATCTCTTCAAACCCAAGGAGAATCAAGCAATCGCACGCAAACGCTTGGCGTCAATTAGGGATAAAAACGCAAATATGTTAACCACGAATATATTTTCTACCTAGAGAATGTTCTTCCATTTAAGCATCTTGTCCGTACATTATCGAATTCCTTGGGAATGATAGCATAATTTTCACTAAGAATATAAAACAACCGTTCGTGTATTAACCAGCTTCGATGCGGTAGCTCGTGAACGATCACGAAACTCTTATTTTAGTTTTTACTCGCTCGTGCCTTTCAGAGTCTCGAAAAACACGTTAAAATATTAAACAGGTTTCAGTACAATTTTCATTTCGTTTAGCCCTTGTACGCAAAAGCTGCGCGCGCCAGAAGAGGCATTAGCCGCCATAATTGCTGCGCCGACATTGGATGTGCCTCGTGGTCGGACAGGTCGCGTAAGACTTCATAAAACTCAATGAACGGGAAAGAAAAGCACGAAAGTGAGAACGAAGGGGAGGTGTCTGACAATTTATCGACTACGGAAACCGGGTACCTTTGAATCGACCCGTAACGGCAGCCTGTAGCCCTCGTAACGAAATGAAACGGCCGATTTTTGCCCGGGAACACGCGAAAGGGGGTGCGAGAAAGAGAGGGGGAGAGGAGTCTGAAAGCAAAAGGGAGACTCGGATGCAGGGACCGAAGAAAACGTATTCTTCGTTTCTTATCGTGACGGAGGGTAACGCGTTCGATCGCAACAAAAAACTTTCCTTATTTTCCGACGCTCATCTTGGGGTAAGCCGAGACGTACAGGGGCTCGACAGACGTCAATTTCACCGTATGCGGAGAAGAGTGGTGGAAATGGGAACTCTGTAATTTCAAATGATCCCTTCATCCTTTTTCTATACGCTGCGATTATTAAATACACAGGGTGCACCGAGAATAAGTACACGTTACCGGTTCGTCACACCTGTGTCACGATAATTAGTAGACTAGGGATATTGCACTTATCGTTTGTAAAAATATTGTACGATTAAAGACTAGAAATTCCAGTTAAATTTGAAGCTATTTCATTTTCTCTCGAATGTAATCTTCGAGACAAGTTTCTTTCGTTTCACTATCTTCGTTTCTAATTTCTAATTTCATTAAGTACACTTAATCAGTGTGTAAGTATGTATAAGTACTTCACGTACACTGAAGTAAACTGGAGTGAAATACACATATATTTTCTTCCCTATTACGTTCCCTATTACGTATTTTCAAATTTTTCGAATACTTTTGCTATATTTAAATTACACCCACTCAGTTTCGTAATAATTGCATAAAATGCGCAGTCTAATAATTAGCAGGCTGGAGTTTCGTGCACTTATCATTGTATAAGTATTCCACGATTAAAAGACCGAGACTTTCAGCAAAATCTAAAGCTGTATTAGTTCATTCTCTCTGTAATGTAATGTTCGAGAAAAGTTTCTTTCATTTCAGTTTCTTTGCTGGAAACGTTTCAAAGTTGCATAACAAGGGCATATCAATTAAACAGCAATCTAGTTTCTATTCCACTATGAGCGGCCGATTGTTGTAAACAAAATTAACCCGCGTTCTCGTGTAAGCGCAAAGAGATAAAGGGGAACACGGCCTTTTAAGCAAATCCACGAGGAAGCACGCAACGATCTAGAGGGAGAGAGGAAGAAGAGAGAGAATCGCGTCGGGGTATCCAACGACTCGATAACTATCGAGATCTCCAAGAACGCGCGATTCCACGTAGAAGGAAAGCAACAGCGGTGGAACACGTTGCGAAAGGTGGTGTGTGCGTGTATATACCAACCGTACAATGTTCGGTGCGCACGAGGCAACAGTCGGTAGCCTCTTCCTTTCGCATCCGCACGCGTTGCACGGAGGAGAGAGATCGAGAGAAAAGATGGCCGCCGCTGTGCGCTGCTTCCAGAAACAGAAGCTACACGAACGAAACTGTAATATACATTACTCCGCGAAATTAAAGAAACGCTGAATTACATCTGAAATTTTTTGTGTCAGCCCCAGAAGATGTAAGCAAGCCAATTATTCTTGATGCGGTAACTCGCTTACTTTAAGCAGGGGGAGTAAATTCCTATGTACGACCTTGAACCGCGTAGTTCACTTCAGAAGGAATTATCTTAGATGGCACCACACGATCGAAGCACATCACGTGATCGAACTTGATTGGACGTAATCGATGTTCCAATCTTTGGATTGGACTGTAACCTTCAAAATCACTGTCAATTGTCAATCACAGTGTTTCGAACATTGTTGCGGACTACGATTTTTCAATTTATAGGAGACATTTTTATATTGTTTTATTTTATGCTGAAAATTTGATTCATGAGCTTGAAAAAAAGAAGTTTGATCAGTGTCAAAACAATTGTAGAAATCGTTTTCAAAATTGAACGACACTCGGTGAACTTATTTTTCGAACTTTATTTTGTACAGAAATTATAACATTTTTTTAAGTTTGTTTTTGCAGGATAGTAGGGTACAGTAAGGTACAGAGGAGTGCAGCAGCAAGTATAAAAAGTGAAACATTATCTATTATTATAATGTTATTAATTATTTTTATTATATGATTATTATGTATTATTATGTAATATTATTATTATCATATACATATAATAAAAAGTTGTTAAAATTAAATACTTGTACAAAATATGTTATATCCTTTTACTTCGAAGTTTAAAGTAAGCGGTATGGAATCATATATAGCTATATACATATATACATGTAGGTTTTAGTTGAGGGACATAAATGAGATGGCGCTACTGGTCCATGTCCACATATTATACATCTGAATTTACTCCCCCTGACTTTAAGATAGATTAAGATTATCAGAGTTTGAATATCAGCAACGAAATGTCGATAACGTAGATCTGCACTCACCACATATGTACCAACATGGCGGCACCCTTACGTGCCACACCCGCTCAACTTTAAATATCAATAACTTTTGAACCAGTCGATTCCTAACACTAAAACTTCGATTTTCGGCACTTTCTCGTCGAAATCTACAGGATTACAATTAAAAAAGGTTAAAGATTTTCGATTTCTTAAGGTAAAGTTCAACCTGACCATATGTTTTCAAACATATTTGGCCAACTATGAGCGTTTCCGAGCGCGCGTATGTACCGTGCGTGCGTGATAAGCGCGCGCGTGCCTTTCTTTGCGGTTTCTCATTGTGCGATGCGACAAACGCGCCTCAATGTAGGTTAAAACCGTAATTAACGGCAGTCTTAATTGCCGACAGTTTACACCGTGGTATTACCGATCCAACCGAGACAAGTCGCGACAGAGGAGAACACGGTTGTGCGCCGGGGGACCGTTTCTCTCCTTTGCCACGGGAAAATCAAACGGCCGTGAAACGACACTTTAATTAGCGTGTTTACGAGCGAGCCGGCCTGGTCAGAGGGGCACGACAATTTTCTGGGATTAATCGTAACGATATACCCTCTCTGTTCAAAAACGAAACGGAAAAAGTGAAGAAAAAAGGCAGGTCCGTTCGAGGCTGAAATAGCCTGGTGAAAAAAATATCTCTGCCAGGGATTAATTACCATTGCTCGTTACCGAGGGGGGAAAATGTTTATTTTCTTCCATTATTTTCGCAGCTCGACGAAAGAACGGTCATCGCTCGATGGAGTTCGAGGGAGCCATATACTCGACGAGAGCTTGATCGTCGAAGGATACGTACTGTAGAGAGCGATTCGAAGTTCGAAGCGTAAATTCAAGGGATAAGTAGGATGTAATGAATGAAACGGAAAAGCTACGGGCAATATAAGTAGAGTTCAAGTGGTCCGTAGTGGATGTTCTGTGGGAAAGGGTCCGAGAACTACCGAACGTTCCAAAACGTCTGGTCTTGGCCGCGGCGGCGAGAAAGAATCAATATTGAAAGAGGAACACGAAAGTTTTAATGAACGAAAAATGAATTGAAATGAACGGTTTCACTGTAACGGAGAAGTGATTTCCAACGTTTGATATTTAAATCGTGGAGTGTGGAATACGCTGCGCGGATGTTTGAAAATCATTGACTAAAATCGTAACTTCCGCGGAGAAGAAAGGAATACAAGAGCTTCGGTAAATTTGGATAGGGTTGAAATGGTTTGTGCAAGATAACGTTCTCAACGAGATGTTTCGAAACCGCTGCGTCAAAGTGTGCGCCATCGAGAAATGAAATTAAAATAACGACAGAGAAATTATAATGAACACCGCCGCCGCCAAAGTAATTAATAGACTGTGAATTTTACGCGTTCGTAACAAGAACGTGTAAATGAAACATGAAACGCTGGAAGAATTCGAAGAATTTACGGACATCGATGAATTATTAATTTATTCAAATTAGTAAAGAAGCAGAAACATTTCTATTCAACTCGTATTTCTAGCGATCTGCGGGGAAAATTTTTATTACAAAGATCCGTAGTCTATAATTATTGAGATAGAGAGTTTCGTTCAATCAAAGAGATGTGAAAAAAATTCGAAAAATATTTCCACAGTTAATAAATACGTAACCGATGGAGAATTGTGAAAACCGCAACATATTACACAAATGGCAATTGGCAATTTATTTTCCACGATGGCTTTTCCCGGCCGGTTATCGTCTGAAACGGTGGACGAAACTGACGCGAGGCGACGCGACGCTCCGAAAGCGAAATAATTTCTGCATCGTGCAGCGAAACCTCTCCCCACCATCGAACAGAAACGGCCGCCCGTTAATTTTAATTACAAAGCGCGCGGCCGCTTTAATATGCACATTTATTTTAATGGAAAAACGACGCGGCTTCCGAGCGTGCAATGCACTCGATAGCGCTTCCCTACGTCTGCCCATATTTCATCATTTCCACGGAAACGCGGGATTTTACTTTTATTTACTTCGCTTGTTGTACTTTGCCGTGCTTTGTGCCGGGTTTTTAAGCGCGCGATGAATATCCCGTTCCGACAATATTGGCGACTACGCTGGAATACGTAGAAAATCGAGAACGTATCCCTGAGAAACCAGAATGCTATCAATTTTACATATCTCCGTATCACGTTGGAACCTTGCAAACATTTCTGTCAGGTGTTCATTCCTTCTCTAATCATTATACAATTCGAACCAGTTGATCTCTCCATTTTGTAATTATGAAAATGTTTAACTCGCTTCACCTGTGCAATGCGCGTAAATAGAATTTTATACAGGGTGGAAGTACTGCCATCGCAAAATATCTCCGTTGTTTTTAGTAATACAAAAACATGTTTCAAGAAGAAAATGCTTGGTTCGGTGGAGCAATTATTGTGACGGGGAATTATTTTTTCTCTATTTCATATTTTCCGATATTTCAAGGTGATTTGAAGGTCAGCATACTGTACAAGTTTGAATTTGTCTTTTCATAAGTTATAACGTTCCATTCAAAAAACAGACGACGATGGTCTTGAGAAATATCGGAAAATATGGCCTAGATGATAATCGCTTCACAGACCTGGACATTCTCTTCCTGGAACAGGTTTTCGTATTAGAAACATCGGAGATAATTTCGATGAGAATCTTAGGTCCTGCGCCTTACAGAAATTCGAGTTTTAAAGTTTCTTTTGTCCGCGATTACGTTCTTTCCTCAACTCTGTCTCCGTGTGTTAATAAAACATGAGAAGAAAACGCGAAATCACGGAGGAGAAGATATCCAGCAACCACAGGCGTGAAGCGAACAGGGTCGAGAAACACGGTCGCGCGCAATTATCCGCTCTCCGAGTTCCGCAAGCAAGATGCACGAAAGCGAGTAGTAGCCTCGGTATCCGAAAATTCCCATAAAATCAAGGTCGATCTACGATGCCGTTATACATTGAAAGCGTGCCAAGAGGCTGGCAGCAACTGGGAGTTTCTTCAATTCCTCGTTACGAAGATCGTTGGAAGGCGGTCGCGAGGAAAAACGATCACGGCGACGCCTCTAGAATTTTAAAGAGATCGCTGTGGCGCGGGCTCGATTTAAAGAAATCGAAGTTTCGCGGGTGGGGAGCGAAATTTAAATAGTTCGTCGAACGGATAAATTACCGAGAGGCCGAGAGAGAGGGAGAGAGAGAAAGCAAGCCTCTGCCAAAGGAAGAACCCCGTTACAAGCTCACGAACGTACCTTAAGGGGTAACTACGTTTTTAAGGAGCGGTTCCCGTAACGAATGCGATCGTTTGGTAAACCTGGACGCGGACCCTCCGCGTCTTCCACCGAGAGGAGAAAAAAGAATAAGAGAGGAGCGTGGGTGGATAACGGAATAGGACCAAAAGAGGATGCATTAAGAAGGCCGTGATTCCTCGTCTCTTTCTTGCCTCGGGCGGCTACGAGCTCCGGCTTCCTCTCCCGCGAATTAAGAAAACGAGGCGAGTGCGCTAGCAGATCAAAAAATTCAGGATCTTTCAATGCACACCGTTCATTAAGGTCGCTAAAAAAATGGTGACTCTCCTGCAGCGATGAGGTCACTTTATCATGAAATGGAAATTAATTCTTTGATCAACGATTTTATTTATACAAACTGGAACACCTTACAAAACCTCCACGATTGCATTCAATCCGAAAATGATTGGCAAAATATTTGGGGAAATAATTCTGAAATCGTTCGTAGAGAAATTAAAACGATTAGAAGTGGAAATTAATTCTTTATTCAACGATTTTATTTATACAAACTGGAACACCTCACAAAACCTCCGATTGCATTCAATCCGAAAATGATTGGCAAAATATTTGGGGAAATAATTCTGAAATCGTTCGTAGAGAAATTAAAACGATCTTGAAGTGGAAATTAATTCTTTACTCAACGATTTTATTTATACAAACTGGAACACCTTACAAAACCTCCGATTGCATTCAATCCGAAAATGATTGGCAAAATATTTGGGGAAATAATTCTGAAATCGTTCGTAGAGAAATTAAATAGTCTTGAAGTGGAAATTAATTCTTCGATCAACAGTTTATTTATACAAACTGGAACACCTTACTAAACCTCCACGATTGCATTCAATCCGAAAATGATTGGCAAAATATTTGGGGAAATAATTCTGAAATCGTTCGTAGAGAAATTAAAACGATCTTGAAGTGGAAATTAATTCTTTGATCAATAGTTTTATTTATACAAACTGGAACACCTTACTAAACCTCCACGATTGCATTCAATCCGAAAATGATTGGCAAAATATTTGGGGAAGTAATTCTGAAATCGTTCATAGAGAAATTAAAACGATCTTGAAGTGGAAATTAATTCTTTACTCAACGATTTTATTTATACAAACCGGAACACCTTACAAAACCTCCGATTGCATTCAATCCGAAAATGATTGGCAAAATATTTGGGGAAATAATTCTGAAATCGTTCGTAGAGAAATTAAAACGATTAGAAGTGGAAATTAATTCTTTATTCAACGGTTTTATTTATACAAACTGGAACACCTTACAAAACCTCCACGATTGCATTCAATCCGAAAATGATCGGCAAAATATTAGGGGAAATAATTCTGAAATCGTTCGTAGAGAAATTAAAACGATCTTGAATTGGAAATTAATTCTTTGATCAACAGTTTATTTATGAAACTGGAACACCTTACAAAACCTCCACGATTGCATTCAATCCGAAAATGATTGGCAAAATATTAGGGGAAATAATTCTGAAATCGTTCGTAGAGAAATTAAAACGATCTTGAAGTGGAAATTAATTATATGATCAACAGTTTTATTTATACAAACTGAAACCCTTCCTTAAAGACACCGACGACAGTAAAACCTAAAACATTTTTGCAATCGTTCCATTCATAAAGAGAATAAAACGATTATTTTGTACAACTCTCAATCCTTCATCTGAAGAGGTTAAACTAAACTAATTAACGGGAACACGTTTTACAAACAAAGGGGAAAAACATAGTGCACTTAAATGAGTACCTTCCATGTTTTAGTAGAACCACTATGGCTTCTCTCTTTAATTAATTTGGGATTGAAAGTCGTATGTGTTTACGTACACGCAGTGAAGATTCCTCATGTATTCTGGCATAGTTGTTTGCTGTATGCTGTTCTCCATAAAATGATCCGATGTTTGGACACGTACATATATGCTTGTCAGAGAGATAGAGCGAGGAAGCATTGGTAAATATTGTATCTAGGAAATTGTTGGTTTCTAGACAGATCTGGAAGATTTCTCGACCGAGGATGCGCTTCAATCTTTTAAGAGAATAAAAGAACGTGAGCGTGTATCTGTGGACCAATGTGAACGAGAACTTGCCATCAAATGATTTGCGGAAATTGTTTGCACAGGTTGGTCAATATTACAGGAACTTAACGAAGCTGTAAACATTGTTTCGCGGGGACAGTTATCGGGACAACTATTCAAATAATCTTAAACCAACTTTCTGACAAAATATGTTACAATTCTCCCAATGTATTATACATAAAACGAAAACATTGTGAAGCCCTTTAAAATCTAGAACTTTTTCTTCCCAGAAGAGATTTCATTTCCAAGAAAAATAAGAATAATATCACTACGAAACATTAAATTAACGTTTTTTTCCGCATCAACCGATTTCGATGAAACTTTCACAGTGCATATAATTCACACAGATCTACAAAATGTATTTTTTTGAATTTTCAATGTAGGCCCACATTGCCGTGTCGATGTTGTCGTTGTGTTGTTGTAAGCGTTAAATCTTGTAATCGAATTTTAAACCACTCCCCGATGACCTGGAGACTTGAAACTTTACACATAGCTCAGAACTGGATGATAATGCAATATCAAAAAAAATTATTTTTAAACTCTGCATATATGAGAAAAAATTTAAATATTAGCTCTATCCTATCCTACCCTATTCCTCTTCACAATGAGCCCTCACACAGCTCGCAACATGCTTGTATAAGGATCGAAACGTCGAGATTTCAACTTGCAAATTTGTTATAAAACATGGAATTTTAGTTTATAATTGATCGAACCTGTGCGCCGAAACCATCTATCTATTATCAATTCTTTTCGATCGCAAAACTATTTCAATATATGCTTGTATAAGGACAAAAAGTCGTTTCCCGCAAACACTGTTTTCACTTGTCTTTCTAGTAATATTCCAGTAACTTCCAAGTGTCTGGTACCCCCTTAAAATGCACTAAAAATGAGAAAATAATTTTTTCAGACATTAGTGACTAAATAAAAGCGTGGCCCACGAAGATTACGTCGATATAGTTTAGCGCTCCACGCTTTACAGTCACTAATGTCTAAAAAAATTATTTTTTCCTTTTTAGTGTATTTTAATATAAGCGTGGTTTTAAAAAGGTTTTTTATATATATATTTAATTATTTTTAACTCCTCAACTGCTGTAAATATTCGATACTTGACCAGACAGCATTAATTTCAGCTAATATTGATTCTACGTTAGGTTACTAAAAGGGAGATATAAAAGAACAATAGAGCGACTTATAAAATGTGCTGGAACGTAGTTCGCTGGTAACGAAATGTATCTACACGGTCGCATAAACTTTTAAGGGCCCCGCGGAGGAGGAAGTTTCCGAGTAAAGGCGTAATTATACTTGCAGCCGTTTCTTCACGACATTTTTATCAGACTTACGACAGGTAGGGAGGTGTAACAAGGTGCGGGGGCTTATACTCTGTGTAAGAGCACGCGTTATGACGACGATAGTCAACGAGAGTACACTCGAAACGGTGCTCGAAATGCTAGCCGAACGGGGGAAACGTGGAGCGAGTTGCATGGCAGCACGAACGTGGGAAATACCTTGAGACAAACTACCTTCTTAAGCAAAGTTCCTGTAACGAATGCGATCGCGCGACTAACTTGGTCCGACCTTAGCTGCGTGAACGCGGAAAAACCGAAGAGGAAGAGGCAACGCGAAGGATATAACGGAGACTGGCCAAAAGAAGCGGCACAAGTTCCTTTAAATCTTCTTGACCTCTCCCGTACGCTCTCGCCGATTCCTCGTTAACTAAATGGCCGAAGACAAAAAAGAAATTGTAGGAGGCTCGGGGAACTTGCGAAGTAATTTAAACAGAGATACACACACACGTATAAGCAGGGTCTTCGGTCGGTACTGCCTTCGATAACGAAGCGGCGTCGCGCGGATAAGGCGATTAGAAGACGTACAAGTTCTATCGCCTGAAACTTTCGGCTAAACCTTTTGTTGTTCGGACAGCTAAGCATGTCCCGATTACCAATTCCACTGGCCGAATCTGTCGTTAATTAAATACTCACGATTTCTCCGCTTATGAGTAAACGGGTTTTATGCATTCATCGTAAAAATCGGTACGTATGATTTAAAGGACATGTTTAGAATATTTAAGTACATCGTTGCATGTACTAGTTTCAGCTTAATTGGACAATTAAAAGAAGAACGCTGTTTATATTTGGCTCCTGGGTCCTGCGATCAATGCGAACATTTTTACTACGATCACTGTTCACTGTCTGCCAACGCTGCACCGCATTTCATTCTGTCCTCTATGTTCGACTCACTATTGAAATCTCGCTCGGCGCGGTAGACGCAGTCAAATCAAAAAGAGTGTCTGGGTACGATCACTGTCCGTGCAAAACACAGCTGTTGGACAGTAAAGGAACATTTACTGTAATACATTGATGTCCTTAAATCTCTTTAAGGTCCATTTATACTACATGGACAGATCAACCACGGACAGAAAGACAATGCTTAACCCTCATCCGTTCCTCATTTCACGAACTTAATCTGTCCCTCGGTGTCAACTTGACACAATGATAAACAAATCGATAAAATAACAAGACAAACAGTTACTTTTTGCCATTTTTTTCATTCAAATTGATGAGTTAATATTTACATCTCTCCTTTTTGAGGTTATACGGTTCGCATTAAAAACATTAAAGTCACCAAGTTTTGGACAAATTTACTTATAAATAACAGAACAGTATAACTTATTGCGGGAAAACTGTGTCAAATTGACACGAGGGGCGGATGAGGGTTAAGAGATAGCACCATCTTCCGACGGAATATGGTGGCCAGAGTCCCTATCCCTTAAGCATTGTCTTTCTGTCCGTGGCTGATCCGTCCGTGTAGTATAAATGGACCTTTCATATGTTCACTGTTTTAGATTACACGCATCCATTTGTGTGATAAACGCATAAAATTCCATCCACTAATCGACCACATTAGAATCTGGATATGAATAATAATGCGGTAAAGTCAAATTGCCGGGACAGGTTAAGAAAATGAAGTCAGGGAGACAGGTGTGCAGAGACTGTTGCGGATGCGAAGAATTTCTACGAGGTTTTTCGGCGGTGTTTGCTCGAAAAGCTTCAAAGGAAATTTTCGAGTGGCGAGAAGCCTGAGACAGATTCGCCTGGTACACCGTCAAACTCGCGGACGTTTACATATTAGAGCCGACGTGGCAGTCTCAAAGAGAGCACTGTTTAACAGCATCCGCCGCGAGGCTGGTCGAATAACAGCGGTCCAGAAATTAGTCGGAACAAAGAAGATAACGAGGTGGCCTGTTTCCACAGGATTCGTGTGCCTTTCCGTCGGTTCCTCTGGACACTTAGTTTCGGTTTAAGTTCGTGGAAGGCGCGCGAGCGCGGGACGAAAACGATGAACAAACCCGTTCAGCCCGAGGAGAAGAGAAAAGTTTCGTCGCAACGGCCATTCGAACACCAGCTACTCGGATTTACGGAGGAGTTGCGAGAACGTTCCGTGGAAATCGGTCGTTTTAAAAAGTCCAGATTGTTTAAACTCTTAACGATTGTTTAACTCGTTAAAGAGTCATTAAGGCTTGTTCAAGAAGCTGACCTCGGAGAAATATCGCGCTTGGAATCGACTATAGGCTTCCCAGCTGGAAGAAGAGACCACTAAACGTGGTTTAATTCAACATTATTCGAAACTAAATTAATTCAATGTAATTTCTACGATATTGTCAAACATGAACCAGTACATTGTGCTTGGTATGTCAACGATATATTTTCTTTTCCCTTTGAATATCTCGGAACAAGAAATAACCTTAAACCGCAACTGTTTTTTATTGACCAAAGAATCACACGTTTCTTGATTATATTATGGTAGGAATTGAATTTTTTGGTCACTCACAGGATTCGTTTACAAGATTGTCATCTGTATTTTGTAGTTCCATTTACTATCAACGAATAGTGCGTTGATTAATATACTCGAGCCACACAAACAGTTTATTCTTACTTCGATCATTTTAACAAGCAGAGAAAAATAAATTAGCACTCGTAAATCGTAATGTTTCTACTGTTTTAAATTGCACCCACTCATTTTTCCCATAAATGCATAAAATCCGCAGTCTATTCATTAGTCACCATATTTTCACCAAATATCTCATAAAGCCGTCGCCAATATGTCATTTTTCCACACGTACAAAAAGAGCGTGCGACAATCGCACTGATTCACGTTGAAGTTTATTTAAAAGGAAATTTATGCACATATGTACATGTACATAATGATGATACGATATTAAAAAGCATAATATTTACGATAACGTAAACTTCGTCTCGTGTCATACAGACCCGAGGAAGACAGCAGGGTTAAGTGCCTCGAAACAAGAAATATATGACTTAAACCACTTTCGTAGTTATAGGCACATCTTCGATCGCTCCATGTGAAGCGTTTTAATAAAGAAATAATATTGAAGACATCGTTTGAAGATACAAAGCTAATCTTTCATTTAAGTAGCCCTACGATTGGACTATTGAGTGTGCATTAACATAAGCAATCGTGCAGCGTCCACCTACGCTCGCGCAGCATCGTAGTGTTTCCCGAAGGTCGGTATTCCCTCGAAAACTACAATTTTCGTAACAAGCAGATATTAAAAGCGAATCTCCACGGGAGAACGTTCGCAATCATGAAGCCCGCAGCGTCCCAATCAGCGAAACAAGCGGTCAAGAAATTCCGGTGTTTACCCGACCTACCGCAAAACCGCGTTATTGGTCTTGTAGGAGGGAGCCGTCGATCAGGTTCACGGAGCGGAGAACGAGGAGGATGAGGAGGAACGAGAGGAGAAAGAGGATGAACGGAAGAAAAGAGGAGGAAACGAGACCGGGCCGATAGCAATGAGAAATAGCAGAACTCGGGCCGTCCTAGTGGCGTCGTTCGTGTCGATGTTCGCCGATTTTTCCGGTCACGATGTGCCTCCTCTCGCGATGGCGCAGAGGCGTGCACACGCCGCGTCGCGAGGCGAGGCGAAACGAGGCGAGGAAGAAGGAGCGAGCAGATGAGAGAATAGGAGAAAGAGCGGAGGAGTCATCGTGCCGCTCGGCAAAGGCCATTTACCGGTGACAGAGACAAATAGAACCAGGTACGTTCTAGGGGGGTCCGTGAGAGAGAGGACCGCGTGTCCTCTAACTAACCGAACCGGAGACCAAGCAAGAATGAACCTACCCCACGGTGCGACCAGAACGAAGAAACCGGCCGTACAGAGTTTCAAGAAATGGGAGCTGCATAGCATGCGTGCACCATGAGTGCTCGAATTATTAGGGCGGTTCTGCGAAAAAGTTTCGCGTTTCTCGTATTCCACTACAATAAACACGCTTTTACTGTCCAACAGCCGTGGTTTACGCGGACAGTGATCGTATCCGGACACTATTTTTGATTTATGACTGCGCCGACCGCGCCGAGCGAAACTTCAATGAAGAGCCAAACGTAGAAAAGAATAACATGACAGTGGAGTGGGCAGACACTGGACAGTGATCGTACCAGCGAAGTCGGACAGTGATGAAGCTTTAACTGTATTTCTTGTAAGTATAATTGTTAGCGACGCTGCCTAACTAGTTTCTCATTTTGTGTATTAAGGTATCGCTATCAGAGTTGGGCAAACATTGTATTATTAATAAAAATTTGGAGTAAAGTGGGTTTAAAACCCACTTTATTCAAAATTTTTATTTAGATGAAATTTTTTACCAACTCTGATCATTATGCAGAAAATTTTTATTTTGCACGAAAAGTCTAGCTGTTACTAAATTACGGATTTTATTAATTCTTGACAGAAACATCAAATTTTCGACTTATTAAAATGATCAACACAAGGAACACATTTCCATTCAACTTCAATTTCCTACAGCCGACCTGGAAAATGTTTATTCTGCAGAAAAATCCGCAGTCTGGTCATTACTGAGCGTTTATTTATAAAGGAATACCGGGATTGTTTTTGCTTGAATTTTTTCCGAAACTTAAATTTTTCGTATTGTCCAGCTGGCACTGTTCGAACCATCACGGACAGTAAAAAGAGGACAGAGGGACGATGAATTCCGTCACGGCCTCGGACCCCATAGCAGAGTTCCGTGACTCGTCTCGCGGACCCCTGTTCCTCCCTACTGTTTGTTTTTTCCTTCTCATCGTCTGCCTCTCTCGCGACCACTATGTTCCCTGCTTTGTTCCGTCCCGAGAAGAATCATTTCGTGGCAATTAACGCGTTAGATGTGCTCTTGAATGTGGAGGCAAATGGTGGCTGGAGTTACCGACTGCAATGAACCTGAGGGAATAAAATAGAGGGGGGAAGGTTGGTTCCACGGGAGAAAATGAACCCGGGTAATCGAGCGTCGGCCCGGAATTGAAACCGGTAACGAAATACAAAGATTCTGGGTCTATTACGACACACAAACGGAGAACTCCCATTTCGCGACTAATTCCGCGTACACATTTCCAACATTTTTCTTTCGGAGAACTTGTGCAACACAGATTCGTTCAAAACTTAGTATAATGATTAGACTGCAGACTTTCATGCATTTATGGCTTCTAACAATTTTCAGAAATGCTAGAGTGTATGTATAATTTCACGTAACTTAATACAATTTTTATTTTTTTTTTAGACCTATAATAAAGGCTGCTAGCATTGAAAAGAAGATCTTGGTTGATCCCATTTCCTTGAAATTTGCCTGCAACAATTCAAAATTGCATAAATATACAGTCTAATAATGATACTACAGATTTTATGCATTATGATAAATAGACTGATCATAATTGTTTCTCCTCTATTAAAATCGTTAAGGGGAAAAGTAACATTCAATTTAAATAGTTTCTATTTGTTGCGATCTATGCTGATAATTTTTATTTCATTTGCATTACATTATTTTTGATATATTAAAATGATTACGAGAAGTAACACATTTTTATGCGCTTCCTATTTCCAGTGATCGACGCAGAAGTTTTTTAATTTTAATGGAGATCTGTGGATTAATTATGACTAGACTGCGGACTGATACACTTACGAAGAAATTGGCTGGATGAAATATAGAACAGTGAAATGCTAGAAGATGCGGTGTTCTCAATGTAAAAAATCTATTAAGGGATGAAGTGAATTTTCATTGAACTGCTGCTGCCCAAAATCGTTGCAAAAATAAAAATATTTTGCATAAAGATTCGCAGTCTAATTACGACATACAATAGTATGCTTGAATTAAGAAACCCGTTAAATCGATTCCTTCGAAACAGAGAGTATAACCTCCACAATTTTCAAATAAAATATCTGAAACCGGTGATCCGACTCGTTCGCCGGTGGGTTCGGTGTTAACAATGTAAATGAGCCTGAGAAAAGTCGTCATACTTGTTCCACCTGGTGAAATGATTTCGTCGAGTCCTTTGCACGCGCACCGAACAAAACATTCGGCAGAAAATAGAGACTTCCTCGAGTTCTTTCATCCCTTGAATATGGAAGAAGTTTGCCGGGGGTGGTAGACGCCGTCGGAAGAAAGTTTCGAGGCGTAAATTAAACAGAAGGTTCTTTTATTAAAAATCAAGAGTCTGCGGCAAGTTTCGCGGAGGAAGGTTCGCCGACGAGAGAGGGCGTGAGCCAAAGGAAGAATCAAACCCAATGAAATTAAACCCGGAATCGATGGCGGCGTCCCGGAAACGTGCTCACCCCCTTGTGCGCGCATTAAAAATTCCAACCCCGTACAAATATACAGAAACGGAAGGGGTCGGTTGTGGTCCGGTAGGAAACTGCGTTAGATAGAGTACACACTAACACTGGGCAAAAGGGACGTATGCCATTCGAACGAGCATGGACCGACGTTTCATGAAACATAAATGCCAGTGTATCCATTCGCTCGAAATCCCGGGCGGGTCGTTTTCCCTCGCTCATTTCTATACTCCATTACCGTTGCTATTAAACTGCCCCGACATCCTCGAACCCACGCGGACAAGTCCTCGCCACCCCTGCCCCCTATCGTCGCCTCAGCACTAGTATCGCGTTCGCGTTTTATTACGATTAAGTGACCGTTGGTCTAAAGCCCGCTAGGATGATGTTTTCGAGGCTGATATCGAGGGTGGACCCGCTTTCGGGGCTCGGAACAGAAACATTGATAGGGGACCGAGTGTCCCAGAAGGATTCGGCACGAAGTTTTATGGATCTACAGATTTTATGGCCGCGCGAAGTGCGATGAAATAGAAAAGTTCGAACCGTTTCGCCCGGGTGATCAACTAATGATGTTTGCTCTTCGAGATTGCAATTCGTTCAACCCCTCGCGCTCTATTTTAACACGAAAACCAAACATCTCTTCCGACCTAGAACATTTTCATTAATTTCATTTCGTTCGTTATTAATAGACTGCAGATCTTCATGCAAAATAAAAATTGTCTCCATCGATCGCAAGAAATGGAAACTAAATCAAACGTTATTTCTTCCCGTAATAAATATCATAGAGGCGAAATCACGACATTTTAAATTATCCAACAATTTTCAACATCATCTACTCAATTTTCCTATAAATTAATGAAAATCCACAGTCTAATTATTAGATATAAAATAACCTAAGTACGAAATAATTATTTTACATTACCGATGTAGCAATATTTAACGATGCTTCGACCTCAACCGTCCCCTCCGCTGAAAATTACTATGCCATACATCGAAATAGCTCGCAGCGTAATTGTCCCTCTCGCTCGGTCCCAATTCGACGTAAAAATGTTTCTCGGTCTTCGAAGCGAAAGGTAGGGTAAATTAGACGCGCCTACTGGAACGTTGTACGTTGCAGAATAAACAAGAAGAATAATTGCCGCAACGAATAATAATAATGTAAGTGGAACTACCGTGAGACAGGGAGCGGGCGGCAGATGTTTTCGGGGTTGAAATCGGGGGTGAGCTCGATGGAAACTCGAAAACAGAAACATCGACAGGGGACTGACTGTCCTGGTAGACTTATAGTTTAAGGGGTAGGAACGCGGCGGAGAGGAGATTGGAAAGAGAAGAGAACCGATCTGGAAGGGAATCCAGAGCTACGAGGCGGCATGGCAGGGCTACGGGGGTTGCAGGTTGCGAATAGGGAGAAGCACAGGGGTGCTGCAACGTTGCTGTACAAGGTTCTCCCGGTAAGCTCGATGCCTGTTAAGTTTCTCTCGTGCGTTCTATCGTGTCCCGAAGGCTCGAGGGACGTCGAAGCTTTGGGGTTCGCCAAGAGGATCGACCCAGCCCGTACTCAACGACGTCCTGCTTAAACTCCCGGGCGGTATATGGGGTGAGGTCGATGGGGTGGGCAGGGTGTAGAGAGAGAGAGCAACAGCAGCATCGTACAGCTCCCGGTGGGGCGAGGGTCGGAAAGGCCGGGACAGGCGACGAAACTCAATGGATCGCCGAAAATGCACGACCCACAAACACGTCCCCGCGAACAAAGGACATTGTTGGGCCGAAATAATTGCGCTACTGTCGGTAATAATGCGGCCAGATGCTTGCGAGACACAATCCGCCGAGAGATGCGTGTCGCCCCGGCTGATTCAACTCTTTGCCAACGCGATCCAGATCACCGAACTTTCCTGATTTATCGAACATCGGCTCTCGCTTCTTATTTCTTCGCGACCATTACCACGCGCCGCGTGGATGCGTTCTCCGCCCTCCCGGTGATTCATAGCGCTCATTTCGACGGCTTGGGCGATCCGGGATTTTCCTTCGGGGATCGAATTTTTGATGAATTCCTCTGCTGACGGACTGTGTTTGGATTTTCTGGCAGAATTCATTTGCCAAAGATACAAAATATTGTAACGAAGTCTCTATTCTTTAGCTAAATAAATGAATACACTTTCAATAACTGTAATACGTTATTCTTCGGAGGAAGGCAACTTATCTTTTGCTATATCGCTTTTATTGCCTTTGACGTCTCGGACGTCCGCTTTCTCTCGCGTCTGTCTTTCGACTCTCTTTCGTCAACGTTCGTTTCTTCTCTTTCTACAGCGTCGTTAGGAAAACGACGCTGCAACCAACCTGAATCTTCCAACAATTCTATACAACGGGTATATCGACAGACCTGTAACAATATTTTTAACCCTTACAGCAGAATGCAGAAATTCTCATTTCAAGACTAATTAATATATTAACGAGCAAAGAATATTTTCAAAGGAACATTAACAAGTTGTTGCTAGCCTCTACAGTTTCTCTTTGCCAGAAACATGCTCGAACAGCAACGTCAGAGATACCGGGAACTGTAAATGATTTGTTTTCAATATTCTACCGGGGAAAAATGGATTTTCGATAGTTTCGTGATTGAAGAACACCTTGCTCGGGATAGTTCTTTTCTAGGGTGATCCCGCGCCGATACGAGGGTGCAACAGTGAAAACTATTCCAACGTAACGAGCCCGTAAAGCGTTCATATTCGATGAGGAGCGGGGTCGGCCCATTAAAAATGCATCAATCACCGTTAACGGAGCATAGAGAAACAGTAAGTAAAAGGAGCAACAGCGTGTCCGGTTGCATTTAGGATGCATCGAGCTCGCGCGACACCGTGACAGTTTGTGATGAATCGGTGTGCTCGAAATGATATCGAAGAACGGCAAGCCACCAGCCAGGAAAATGGGCCATTTGGTCGGCTATTTAGAAAACGCTCGGTAAAAGGTTTCTGTGGAAAAAAGGAGGAAGAAGGAAGGAAGGAAGGAAAAAGATACACAGAGACCCTCGAAAACGTTGCAGACGTTGAATGACGCGTCATAGAGATCGAGGATCGTGGAATATCGTTATCAGCCACCTGTCAAAGGGGCCACGCGACCCTTTCGTCCTGCTAGGAAAACTCGTACAACGCTTTTCCATCAGTATGAAACAGCGCCGTGTCAGCCCTACTCGACAACCGAGTAACAAATCACCGAGAATATGATGATGCCCCGACGACGATCCACGGGCGCAGAATTTCGCTCAGAAATTTATCACACCCTGTAAATTTCCTGCAATGCCTCTTTATTCATTTTTCGAACAGTATCATTTCCTCCGGCGGACAAAAATCGCTGGAATTTATGACGATTGCTCCAGTTTTTCGGGATTCCGCAACAGTACTGATATTGCTGGACGAACGCGAAATGTTTTAACAAAATTTTCATAAAATATGCAATTTTTAATTTTTCTAGGTAAAGAAGAAAACCAAATCGACTTTCATCCGTCCCTCATTTCACGAACTGAATTTGTCCCTTGGTGTCAAATTGACACGATGATAAAAAATCGGTAAAATAACCAGGTAAACGGTTGATAGAAAATGTATGATGTTTTCGGAGCATAGGTTCTATCAATTGTTAAAACAAGCTAATTTGCAATTGAGAAAATTCTCTATGTTTTCGATCCAGATATGGTCCATTTTCAAGAGAAAAGTTGAGTTTGTTATGTATAAAATTAAAAACACAACGTCGTTGACTCTATGCTGGTAGATAATGTACTAAATCCATGTAAACGTTGAAACAGAACCAAGAAACCTACACAGGAACGACGTAATTTCGACAATAACCAACTAGGACACGGTGATCTATGAATACTGAAATCAATACTTGGCGGTAAATTTGAATTACGAACAACGTGCGTTACCTCAAAATCACACTTACTTATAGTACCATTCGATAGTTATTTTGTTCGATATTATCTCATTGTGTTTAACAGATATTACAATTTATATTATTTTACAGACGCAACTTTTCTCTTGAAAATGGTCCATATCTGGATCGAAACGTTGAGAATTTTCTGAATTGTAAATTTGCTCGTTTCAACAATTGATCGAACCTGTGCGTCGAAAGCATCATACATTTTCTATTAAATATCTACGATCGACAAAACGGAATATTTAGTAAACAGTTGTTATTTGTCGATGATTTTTTCTTCAAATTGATGTGTCAACATTTACATCTTAGTTGTTTTGGTTATGTGTGTCGCAGTAAAAAAAATCAAAGTCACGAAGTTTCAGAATTTACGTACAAATAACAGAACAGTATAACTTATTCCGAGAAAACTGTGTCAAATTAATGAAATCTTTTGTTTCCAGTGGTAGGGTAACTGCACCAGTGAATGAACATTTAAGAAATTGTTCAAGAAGATATTTCATGTAAAAAAAATGTGTGAATTAAAGGAATCTCATACATGCCAAATGGCTCCCTATACTTCATTTGTCAAAAATGAATGAACACAAATAAAATGAAATTATTATTATTTTTCTTCATGAAACGTTAAATAAAAAATATATAAAATACCAGTCAATGAACACTATATTCTAGTAATTGAACAACGATAGTCCAATGAATGAACAAAATTATGAAACAATATTCTCCTATTTATTTAACTCTTTAATCACAATTTTATCGCTAGTATGCCGTGCGGGTTAAAATTTGTTGCAATATACAAAATCGTTCATTTACTGGTGCCCGTTTATTCACTGGTGCAGTTACCCTAGTAGCCTCTATAGATCTGGAATAAATAGAAATCATAGGAAATTCTATCGAATTTTACATTCCAGCATCTCTTTGAAAACTTTCAGATGCCATAAACGCATAAAGATCCGCGATGTAGCGATTGCTACCGAGTAGATCAAATTAAAAGATGACTTTAGGAAACGATTAGAAAAATATAGATAAGCGTATATTTTCCGCTCGCAGCTGCAAGTGATCCGCGTTGGACGAGGCGCGAATAGAATAATTTGTGCACATTAAAGCGACAATATGAAGACGGGAAAAATAGAGAAGGGGAGCGCGACAGTGCCATTATGGTGGCGAAAACGTCCGCATTTTTCAGCGAGCCGTTTATTTAATACGTTTTAAGAGACTTTTAAATCACTGCCAACCACGTCCGGTAGTTTGCTCGGAGCAGCAAGTTAAGGCTTTTCCATCCACCTAATCCAGTTTTGATTATAAATCACTTAAAGCCGTCGTCCTGACGGCGAAACGAAGTTTTCGAAGCAACACCGGAGCACCGGCTATATTTACGGACTTGCCAGCCGGTAATTGAAGGATTTATCTAGGCAGACGTAGCGGGAAAAAATCGACGCCGAGAGACAGGCGTCGCGTTTTTCTACAAGCCGTCGAGTAGCCGCGACGTTCAGACGTCGCGTCGAGGCCCGTGTCCGCGCCGAAGAAAAGTTGCGTGTCCGCCGCATTCTGTTGCATTTATGCGACTGTTGCTGCCGATCAATCTACGACAACCTGCCACGCAATATGTTTGCGTCCCGCCGATTATCTTCTAATTTTAGAGCCGTTATCTTATTACGAGTTCGGTATTCCGCCGACAGCCATCGGTCAAATAAGCGCGACTTATCCGTCTTTTACGGCGGACGTCTATTTTACACCGGCTGAATGCTACTCGAACGATCACGAATACGTATTACCTACCCAACCGCGAATAGTTATGCAAATCCGAGTTTTCAGGAAATCACTGATCCACCGTGGAATTGAATATAAGCTCGCTTTGGCTGAGTAAATGCTTCCAACCAGCAAATAACATTTTGCCGGTTCCAACTCCATTCTCGCATATTTGTTCTCTATTTTTGGATTCTCTATTTGAATTCTCTATTGACGAGAACTATCTACTTTTTGAATGTCTTAGCGGGTTTTCTACGACAGAACTGGTATTTTGTACTTTATTTTCTTCGATCGATAAGATGTTAAAGACTTCGACGCGTTCGAGCATTAACTTCAAGAAACAATTACAAACGAATAAATTCGGAATGGAAGAGCTTGTAGATGTCACTTAAAGACACTGAAATATGCAAATCATTGAGAATCGATTTATGAGTCGAGAATAAATTTGCAATTAATAAAGTGAAATAGTAATGGGCTCTTCGATTTCTTTCCCAACGCGAAAATTAGCATTTGTATATTACGATTAGACAATTAATTGGACTGTGAAGATATTACAAGATTTTAGGGATTCTGCTAATTATTTTCGACTCGTTAAAATGATTGAAAGTAAGATTACATTTTTATTCGACTTCTGTTCGTTCCAAATGGTTATTTATAAAATATTCAACGAGTCATTACCAACCGATCGATTAATTTTCTACGAAGGTATTAAAAACTCGTTGATGAATGTTTAACGAAATATCGAGGCTTGTGAACTAATTAAAGATGGAATCGTCTAATGAAAAAATTACGAAAGAAGGATGTATAATTACCGATTACGGGAGAGCTATTCGCGATCGCTTGTCGACACGCAACGAAAAACGGTCGATGAACGGTTCAAAGGGTGTTAGCGAACTCTGTCGAAGACACGCCATTAGACCTTCTGTTCATAACAGGCAACTCATATCGGATTTTCTGCTGAAACTTTTTTATGACGCTAACAAAATGACCTCTAAACCCGTTCAGATCCTCGTTATTTATCGACGAATGTAACTGACGTATAATTTAACAATAAAGCTACAATAAAGGGTTATGAAGTGCAATCAAATCACTAAAAAATACGCTGTGAAAGTAAAAGTAACGGTACAAAAATTGAATTCATTTGTTGCAATGTTCGCAAGTTTCGCTTTGCTTTTAATTGACTTCTTCAAAAATGCCTCGATGCGAATGGTTCTTTTGTTGAACCGTTTCCGCAATAAATAAAAGAAAACGCCAAAGTACGACAGGAATGGTGTCTTACAATGATTTAAATCGAGATATCCCTAAACTGTTCACTTCTCGATACAAGTAGGTCAATGCTTTTCACAACTGACGTCGAGTTGCGTCTATTGATATGTTAAAAAACGCATCGTTCCATTTAAGAAACGAAATTAAACGTGAATTAAAAATATAAGATCATGAGTCGCGATTGATAAATCAGTGAGAATCTTTTCGGTTACGAAGAAAATAGCCGGTCGATCGGTATCGCGATAGTAGAATCACAACGCGCCGCCTTATCTGTGAATTAGAGTCAATTCGCGCGTCTCGGATGATACAGCCGTGAAGGAGCCACCTAAACGCATAGCAACGTCAAATAACAACAAGTACATTACGTCAGGTTAGCATGATTCATGCGAGATAACGTCGTGCCAAGATAATTACGGTTGTTAGGAGCAAACAAAGCGGAGGCGCAGCCACGGAACCCGCCGCGCCGCCATCTCTATCGACCGCTCGAATACGCTTCGACAATCGACGCCGCACCGCCACAATCAAGCCCCGATTCAACCGGGAATCTACGACGGTGTTATCAACCATTAAATATCCACGATCATATGTGCCGTTCGAAACAATCGAGAAAGAAAAATGTATTCGAAATCGCATTCTACGCTTGCAAACAGATAACATCGCGACGCGCACATCGATATCCGGCACATTCTTGACTCGCGAGGGAAACCGCTGCTTGCTAGCGAATTAACACCTCTCTGCTCGAAAGCATATCGATTTGAGTCGTCTTTCATGGACAACGAGATTCTTCATTGCTTACACTCATTTTCCGCGAAACAGTATATCGCATTCAGTCGATTTATCAAGAATTGTATGCACCAGGTGTGTGTACAAATTAATTGATCGCTCATGCAATTAACCAATCGTTGTGTACCGAGTTCATCAATTACCTTTGACATCGTGTAAGATATATAAAAAATGAAGGAGATTTTTTTAAAATGTTTAGATGTATGTACATGAACAAGATCACAAATGTAAATCCAATCTTACTAGTGAGGACAGTGAGCAACGTTCTAACTAATAACAGGTGTACAAATTAATTGATCGCTCATGCAATGAACCAATCGTTGTGTACCGAGTTCATCAATTACCTTTGACATCGTGTAAGATATATAAAAAATGATGGAGATTTTTTTAAAATGTTTAGATGTATGTACATGAACAAGATCACAAATGTAAATCCAATCTTACTAGTGAGGACAGTGAGCAACGTTCTAACTAATAACAGGTGTACAAATTAATTGATCGCTCATGCAATGAACCAATCGTTGTGTACCGAGTTCATCAATTACCTTTGACATCGTGTAAGATATATAAAAAATGATGGAGATTTTTTTAAAATGTTTAGATGTATGTACATGAACAAGATCACAAATGTAAATCCAATCTTACTAGTGAGGACAGTGAGCAACGTTCTAACTAATAACAGGTGTACAAATTAATTGATCGCTCATGCAATGAACCAATCGTTGTGTACCGAGTTCATCAATTACCTTTGACATCGTGTAAGATATATAAAAAATGATGGAGATTTTTTTTAAATGTTTAGATGTATGCACATGAACAAAATCACAAATGTAAATCCAATTTTGCTAGTGAGAACAGTGAGCAACGTTCTATCTAGTAGCAGGTGTACGAATTAATTGATCGCTCACGCAATAACCCAATCGTTGTGTACCGAGTTCATCAATTACCTATACGATCGTATAAGATATATAAAAAATGATGGGGATTATTTAACATGTTTAATTCTTACTAGTGAGCAAAGTTCTAACTAGTATCAAGTGTACGAATTAATTGGTCGCTGATGCCATAAAGCAATCGTTGTGTACCGAGTTCATCCATTACCTTTGACATCGTGTAAGATATATAAAAAATGATGGAGATTTTTTAAAAATGTTTAGATGTATGTACATGAACAAGATCACAAATGTAAATCCAATCTTACTAGTGAGGACAGTGAGCAACGTTCTAACTAATAACAGGTGTACAAATTAATTGATCGCTCATGCAATGAACCAATCGTTGTGTACCGAGTTCATTAATTACCTATAAGATCGTGTAAGATATATAAAAAATGATGAGGATTATTTAAAATGCTTAGATATGAACATCGACGGAATCACAAATGTAAATTCAAACATGATAGAGAGAATAGTGAGCAATGTTCTAACTGGTCGTTTATACAGTAAACCAATCATTGTACCGAGTTCATTAATTATCTGTGAGATGGTGTAAAATATATTAAAAAATGATGAGAATTGTTTAAAATATTTTGATTAAACGTGGATCAGATGACTAATTTCTACACGCAATATCATTGTCTCAGCCACTTTGTCAAACTTGTTATATGCGCGAAAAGTAAGCACTGTTCTAACGAGATTGTTCGTTCGAAGTCAACCTGTACCCCGTTCCAGATCGAGCAACAAAAATCTCGAAAATCGAAATCGTTTCTTGATCGTCAGCAATGCCGAGCGATCGTTTCCAGCTGAAGAAAGCACGGGCATCGGGCAAGCTTAAACCAGAATCGACGGCCGCAGTAATTCCGTCCGCTTTTTATTAGCCGGACGGACTTTAAGGGGGTAAGCCACTTAGATGTAATGGCGCGACCGCGTTGTTCGGTCGAGGCTTGTTTCCCGGCTACCCACGGAACTGCAGAAAGCCGAAAAGCGTCGAGGGTAAAAAAAGGAGAAAGTTCGCAAGGGTTGGTGAGGGAGAGTCTTAAATCTTGCGCACACCTCGGGATAGAAAATGGTACTTGTTTGGCCGGAGAAAATAGAAAGGCTGACTTAGGGGTAGATGGATGAAAATTGGAGAAACACTGAGAAAGTGTAACGTACGAACGATTGGCAAAATAGAATGAAGGAGAACCGGAGGAAATGAAGAATAAAATAACCTTCGCGACACCTGGCCGAGCCATATGTTACTTATGTAATCGATTGATGACGCTTTCCGCAAGAATGTCCATGTACTGTGCAATATTTATGTTTATTCCTTCTGTTGTACTTCAAATGTCTATTCCAACGCGACTAAAAATAATGTTATCATTAAATATCTTTTTAGCAGCGCCACCAGGTTGCGGGAGATTTAATAGCAAATATCGTTTTTCACGCGAGACATTTTCTTATCGATGAAACATATTCTTCCCTTACTCCAATATTTCAAAAATAATTTAATACAACTATGAAAATGTATAACTGCATACAGTTTTGATATAACAATTTTCAATTGACTGGAATAATGCTGGATCGCATCCCTGGTGTGCTTCTAACGCAAATAAACATGATCTTATTATGAAATGTCCTTTTAGCAGCGCCACAAGAGGCTGCAAAAGATTTAATAGCAAATATTAACTTAAACATAAGACATTTTCTAGTTGATCGAGAATGTATGCCTGAATAAAGATGCAACACGATTAATAAAAGAAGCTGTATTACTTTCATCAACGCCCGTTTTGATATAATAATTTTCCGTTGACTAGAATGTTGTTTTTCGTGCCGGGTAAATTGCATTCCTGGCGCGCTTACATGCCGCGAATAATTAAGATTCTGGTAGTACAGAAAATGGAACAGAAGAGTACGGGAAGGGCGTAACACGGCCGGTGGAGGAGTGAAACGAAATTTCTGGTCAAGTGTTCAACCGTGGTATTAACCCAGTTCAACATGGAGCATTATTGATTTCGACGCCGGCCAGACGGTGTGAACGAAGTTCCATTCTTAATACTTTTCGAGCCTCCCGACGTAAGCGAGGCGGTTCGTTGCCGCCCGGTGTACAACGAGGAATCGATTATCGGGTAGAGTTCGTGGGGGCACGTTGGCCCGGTTCATGAACTCGTATCATAAATTTCCTCTTGCTTTGCCGCTAGTGCTTGAAAACAATAATTTAAACCCATTCATTCTTATCTGTTACTTGAATGTGCTCGTTCAACGCATCCGCCATTACGCAAATGCTGCATACACATTTCGAACGCTAATCATTTTTTAAATTATGATTACGAAGGTTCTAAGTATACGGCGAATTTCTTTGATAAATTTATTACACAGTTATGAATCAATATACAACTCAATTGTATAAAAAATTTATTTCTTTAGACATATACCGGATTTAATCATTTTTTAAATTATGATTGCAAAGGTTCTAAGTATACGGCGAATTTCTTTGATAAATTTATTACACAATTATGAATCAATATACAACTCAATTGTATAAAAAATTTATTTCTTTAGACATATACCGGATTTAATAATTTTTTAAATTTTGATTGCAAAGGTTAAAACTATACGGCGAATTTCTTTGATAAATTTATTACACAGTTATGAACCATTAATTTAATGAATTGCATAATAGATTTATTTCTTTGGACACATACCGGGTTTAATCATTTTTTAAATTATGATTACAAAGGTTCTAAGTATATTTGAAATTTCTTCGATAAAATTACATAGTTATGAATCATTATTTAACTGAATTGTGTAATAAATTTATTTTTTTGAGCATATACCAAGTTTAAAGGTGTAAATGAATTTAAAAGGCCGCCAACCCTGGAGAATAAATTCATCGCCCGAAGCCGTACGCATTTTCTGCCAGCTCGTAAACGAGGAAACCAGAAACGAGTACGAATAAAGAACAATCTTCCCTGGTTAGCAAACTAGAAAATAATAAAGTTAATTAATTCACGACCCATTAGGTCTCGCCCAGTAAGAAGGCATTGTTACGACTAATCTGGTGAAAGTAACAAGAGTTTCGCAGCCGGATATTTCCTCTTTATCTGTGGCAGTCGAGTTTCCAAGGAACGAAGCGACGCATTTCATCGCGTTGAGATCCGGCTTAGATTAAAGTCTAGCGATAAAACTGAATCAGAAGACTACATTCTAATAATAATAGCAACATATGATTGCATTCAAGGTATTCACGTATAAACACAGAAGTACCTATTAGTACCGCAATATCTTTCAATTTGCCAAGTATCATATTTCCAAAACGTATTCCCACGGGATCGTTCTATGGGGATGCGATCTAGATTCTACGATGGTAACCATACAACGCGGCGAGCCTGCAAGATCGTCCGGATCGGCAAGGTCGTCGGAAAAATCGCAGACCGAGAGAGGTTTCGAGAGGAACACGAGACGGAAACGCGCGTACGCAATGTCGGCCTCTCCCTTTCTAATTAATTATCATACCGGACTATTCGCGGTCCATTCGCCTTAGTCACACGCATCTGGAAAGTATGGTCTCCCGAGCCGGCCTGGAATTCGGTGCCACGATTTTGGTAGGTCAAGTGACCATTTCGAATTCTTTCGGAGAAAGCTATCGCTTACCATTCGTTATACTTAGGTAAGTAAACGTCTATGCGGATTCTCCCTGTCGTCGGCTCATTGTGCAAGCATTTTCGTAATTTCTCGGACAGTTGAAAAACGAGTCACCTTAGAATCCAGCCGCTTTTAGCGTTAATTAGCGGCTCGCAACTGTAAAACTGGGAATTAACGAAACCGAGATCTAGGAAAGCTCGTCTGAAGAAAACGTGTTATGACATATGTACATTTGCGAAACCATGAAGCTTATACGAATACTGAATGAGTAAGTCCACTCTGAACTGAACAAAACCGTTCTGAATCTAACAAGTCCGTTCTGGATTGAACAGGTCGAATTCAGAATCGAAAGTTTCATTCTGAATTGAACAGATCCATTCTGGATTCAACAGGTCGACTTCTGAATAGAACAGGTTCATTCTGAATCGAAAAAATACATTTTTGTTTGAACAGGTTCATTCTGAATGGAACAAGTCCACTCGGAATCGAAAAAGTACATTCTGGTTTGAACAGGTCGATTTCTAAATTGAACAGGTTCATTCTGAATGGAACAGGTCGATTTTTTAATTAAACAGGTTCATTTCTGATTGGAACAGGTTCATTTCTGAATGGAACAGGTCAATTTCTGAGCTGAACAGCTCCACTCTGAATCGAAAAAGTACATTCTGCTTTGAATAGGTCGATTTCTGAATTGAACAGGTTCATTCTGAATGGAACAGGTCGATTTTTCAATTGAACAGGTTCATTTCTGATTGGAACAGGTTCATTTCTGAATGGAACAGGTCAATTTCTGAATGGAACAGGTTTATTCTAAATAGAACAGGTCCATTCTGAATCGAAAAACTACATTCTGCTTTAAATAGGTCGATTTCTGAATTGAACAGGTTCATTTCTGAATGGAACAGGTCCACCCTGAATAAAAAAAAGTACGTTCTGAATTGAACAGGTTCATTCTAAATGCAACAGGTCCACTCTGAATCGAAAAACTACATTTTGGATCGAATAGGTCGACTTCTGAATTGAACAGGTGCATTCTGAATCAAACAGGTTCATCCTGAATGAAACAGGCACATTCCGAATGAAACAGGTACATTCCGAATCGAACTGTCTTATCACACACGAGTGACAAATGTTCGATTTCCTCTAAAAATTAATTTTCGCTCAGATACGTTTGTGTAAAGCAGGTAGCGTGACATTTATGTGTTCGGAATGTCTAAAAATGTTCGACTACGCGCGCGGCACGAATTTGAATAGAATTGCGATTCTCGTTGACGATATCTTTAATCGGTAGAAGCCATTAATCCACGAGAAATAATTCGATTCCACTTGAAATTCTCGAATGTCGCCCATAAAAGTGTCGATTTGCATAAACATCCGTGGGCGATTTATTACCGTGAAAACATTCGAAAACATTCTCGGCTCGTTAAAGAGACGGACTAAGTCCGCGCAATTTCAAGGGTGACTCACACGCATAACTTCAATGAATCAGTCTCTCCTGATGAAACGTTGCTTTCGATTGACTCTACAAACAATTCCGACGTAGACACGTCGCGTCGTCAAGTTGATTCGAGTGACGAATTATATTATTCATCGTGCTTCGTTTCTCGGAGTATCGTCATCGCGATAATTAACGTTCGAACTCTTACACACGCGGAAAACGCGCGAATACATTTTCGGGCAGGTGTAAAACAAAAAACCCGCCTCTATTTTCCGCGTTATTAGACACGTGGCGGGGATGGCAGGGTAAGAAGAGTGGTTTCGAAAGTACGGTTCATTAAAGATTATATGCAAATCGGATGCAAATGGCATGCAAATAATGTTGCACACTTTTTCCGCGGCATTATGCACACCATAACGCGGAGCATGACTCCGATGGAGTAATCGCGGGATCGTATTCGTCCGGTCCCGCTAAAAGCTGCTAACGAAATTACGCGGTAACAGAGAATCTGAATTACGGTGAATAATCGCGGTCGCTGTTCCTCCCCTCTTTCAATCTCGCGCGTCGACGAAAAACGCTTCATCCGACAACCCCGTAAAAACGGTTCGGATTCAGCGTGGAGACGTTGTGAAATGAAACAGTTCTCGAAACACGTTATCGATCCGAATAATTCATCTGGAAAATAAAGACGGGAATACCTTAAATCATTTGAAGAAACTCTTTTCTCTGCGAAAATGTTCTCCTTCTCTTCTTTTTGGAAAGTATAGATACACGATTTTAATTAACAGATCTGTATGATTTGTAGGATCTGTATGCAAAATAAAAATTGTCTGTATCGATTGCGAGGTACAGAAACCAAACAGGATATTATTTCTACCCTTAATAATTTCAATAGATGAAAAATCATATGTATACACCTTCAATTTTTAAAATGTTCCTACAATTTTGAATGTAATCTGCTCAATTTTCCTATAAATGCATACAGATCCGCAATCTATTGATTACAAACGAATCGAATCTCGTTTCATCTAAAAAGAAAGGCGTAACATTCACATTCGTTAGACCTAGTGAAAATCTTCCTAACCAGTTTATAGGGTTGAAGTACGAATGATGTGTGTGTATTGTACGAATGAACGTGTGTGTATTAACAGACAACCCTATATATAGTTAAATTTATAAAATAGAGAATCGGAACAGAAGAATTCTAAAATTGTAATTGCCAACGAATTGTAAAAAGAAGATCAGATCAAAAGGAACGCGCCCGTGACAAACACGTCTGTCAATGATTATAATAAATACGGCTTTTCCTTACAAGTTTGACTCGTTAAACAATATAACTGTTAAACGTTCGTAAGTGCCGACCGGACAGTAAACGCGGTAACACTTTCACTGCTACGACACCCACGTTTGGATGACGCATCTTTTGGCTCGGTGCTAAAAATTAACATGTGTCAAAGAATGTTAACCTCTTCAAGGATGCTGACACACACACACATCTGACAACCCTGACGTTTAATTTTAGTCTGATAAAGAAGTTTAACACTCTCGCAGAAGGACAAAATTTTTTTTTAAACATCCACACCTATTTTCAATCTTGTTTGTTTTACTTAATCCATTGGCGTGCACGAATCTGTACACACCCAGACCTTCTTCAATTTTAAATAGGTTACACGTTTTTGAATCTCTCGAAACACACTGAATTCCAAGCGCAAGAAGTTAAACAAATAAAAGTCTACAGAGAGATTCGTTCCAAGCATCAGAGCTAAGCGCAGGCGCGCTTGGGGAAGATTTAAAGTCGATTTCCAGGGAATCAAAGAATGGAATGAAGATTTATTTTGGTAATTATTTACTTTAGGGGCTTCCTCGCCGATTTTGATGACCTTGAAATATGTTGTCAAGGTCATCATACTGAACAACTTTATACATATATAATTATTATTTAAATATAATTATACTATAAATATAATTATTATATAAATTATTATTACATACATAATTTATACATGTTACCGCCGCTCGATTTTAGTTTTCGAGATATTCACAAAAAACTATCACTAATACTGTAAAAACTACTCTTGGATTTTCGTATGCGTGCTCTCCGCTCCCTCTACGACCTAACCACAACTCATTCTGATCGTATCATTTTGCATTGCAGCTGTAATCTAAAATTTGAACTACCAAGGAAAAAATCATACGAATAGAATGAGTTTTTTAGGTTTGATTTGAAATTGTGGCCGCCGATAAGTCGGCCATGGTCACATCTTTAAACTTTTTTGCGAATATCTCGGAAACTAAAGCTGGGCGGCGGTAACATGTATACGAAAGTAGTTCAGAATGATGACCTTGACAGCATATTTCAAGGTCATCAAAATCGATGAGGAATCCCTTAAGCTAAATAATTACCCTTATTGTTTCATGTGAAATCGCTGGTTTGACGGTTGCAGCATAATCTGTCGAACAGGCTGGTGAACGGTTGTTTTGTCAGACACCGAGAGTGTTAAAGCGTTAAGATGAAAACTCCATCGAAATCGGAGTTAGACCAGCAGAACGAAACCAGCGTCTCCTCGTCAGTCGAAGGAAGCGAAGGTTCGGCCAACCACAATCCAGTGGTGAACCCGATGTAACACAACTCTCAAGGTGAACCGAGACGAGACATCGTATCCGCTTTACGTAGAATGTTTTCCAGCTGCGCGCGAGCTCACGGTGCGCTCCAGGTATCCGAGATAATCGGTTAACCGGTCTGTGTAAACATAATCGAAATTGTTCCTTCCTGGATCGGGTTTTGCGGTCGCCCGTTAATTTTCAATAATAATTCTTTATAGCTGTAGCGCACGGAGAAAGAATGGCTTGCTGAATGGGGATCGATCGACGGATCGTGAGGATCGAACAAGAGTACAGCCGGTGAACGATCCCTCCGGTCTCACGACGCGGAAGAGAAGCCATCCGTGGCCAATCAACGACCAAACACTGCTTTCGTATTCCGGGACGACGACGATCGCGCATCGATCAAGCGATTCATGAAAACAAGATCGGAAGAAACGGACGGCTCGAGAAAAAGAGATACGACCCTTTACCAGTGTTCGTTCTTCTCTGGATTAAATTGTGCCCTTAAGCAGCGTTTTTCACTTCAACCATCCAAGGATGATGACTGCACTTCGTACCAACGTATACTTCGAAATGGATCACGGAAAATCGGATCATTAGGCACGGTACACTTTCGTGCGCCACCGTTTAGGTTCCAACACTTGAACATAGCTACGGAAAGTATCAAAAAATCACCAAATCTGTGGTTGCCAGAAAAATACTACAGTTTGTGCAATCGAAGATAAATTTGAAAGGCTCAAAAAAATAATGCAGTTTAACCGATGTCCTTAAAGCATTAGTGGTCAAAACTTGAAAGGTAATGCCCCCTTTTCTCCTTCCAAAGAAAACGCTTGGCTATCCCTAACAATTTTTAAGCGATTGTTTCAATATTAGTAAGAACATAGTGCGAGTCTTGAAATTTCTGAAATCCTTTTTGAAAACGTAATTTTGTACGTAACAACTGCAAATTGATTGCCCCACAATATACCTATAGATATTTCTAAGTATCAAGTTATAATATTGTAATCGAATGTCATAATCCTTGTGGTGGCTAATGAACTTGATGTGGATGCGGCTTGTATAAATAAATAAATAAAAAAACTTTAAAGGGCAATGTCTCTAAGTGAAAGTATGCGATCTTGTTGACGTTCTTCCTGAGAACCACAGAAATTAGCATGGCAAAATTCAACCCTTAGCAGTCGAAATTGCTGTACCATTATCCACAATATTGTTTATATCATTCAATACGTTGGTATCTAATCAATCAAAACAGATTTGAGCTGTACGAAGTTTCGTGCAATATTATCGTGCAATCGTAAATAGTGCGCTTAATGCGTCCTAACGTGATCGTAAAAGTGGTTCTTTTAAATCCAATTCAGCCAGCCGATATTATCAGCTCTAGTAACGTCGTTTGAATCGTGTTAACGCTGATTACTCCAGAAACATTCCCATGCCTCAATTATCCTGACGGTTTCGCGAATAAGTTCGTTTTGATACACAAACATGATTCCGAGTGCTATTAATAATGGTTTGGCGAAGTAGACATCGAATTGGTCGACTGGTCAAGGTCTGAAAGGATTGTATGCTGACATACTTTTTACGTTTCACACTGCTGAGCATTTTATATCGAAAACACGTGGCGAACATAAGTGAACTGGACTCTTTAACACTCGCTTTTCACGCAATGAAGCAATTTTGTAAGAAGCTAATTCAAATTCAAATTGATTTCATGTTTCTAAAATTCTCAAAATTAATTTAAATTTTACGTGATACGATGGGGTTTAAGCAAACTTGGGATTCGTTAAAATCAGTGAATCGAAAGATTAAAATCTAGTGATGGGAACGCTTCTTCTCACTTAGCATCGATTCCTAATCCATTTCTATTCATTGTATTCAATGTATTCAAGTATAAACACAAAAGTACCTGTCCATTTTTCAATACGTTTCGATATTTCCATATAAGTTCTTGATTACTTGAAAACCATGAGAAAGAATTGGTTCGCTACCATCACTACTAAAATTACAATTAGTCCGGAAGAATTCTCCGTTTGAAAGGACATTAGAGTGAGTCAGAGACCCGAAGGCTATGGCACAATTAAAGTGCCTTCGATCTCAGAGTCTAGTTAGTCGAATAAGGCATAAAATCCGGAGGCTACCTATAACAAATTTCATTAAGACCTTTAAAATAAAAAAAAACTAGGAAATGGTACATAGAATCAACCTGGAATTCCACTTAAATGCCGCTATGTATTTCTTGTTACATATTGCTGTACCCGACATCAAGACTTTAACTGGAAAATTAAACATTTCTTCCGATCTAGAATATTTCCGTGCCCTATGATTTTCGAATTTTTATGGATATGAAATTGGTGTAATACCTTGTACAATACCTAAATGTTTAGTGATTGGTTAGATAACGATATATTTAATAATGTAAACAATATTTTGAATATAAATTATAATATGATATCGGCGCCAGGTTCGATCAACTTTTGAGCAAACAACAAATGTGCAATTTAAATATTTAATCTATCTATGTGAATCATGTGTGATCATATCGATCGACCAATCAGCCTTGGCCTACCACATATAATATTTCTGCTTTGTTTTGGGCTGGCACGTTTGTGCTTCAGTTACATCTCTGCCAGCTATGGCTTAAGAGTGGTTCTGTAACTCACAATTATGTGTTTAAAAGTTTTTGTCCTTTCTATCACAGCAAGTATGTATTAAATCTCTTTTTCTGGTTTTTACCGGATATTAATTTTTCGTTTAATTGTTCATGGCTGTGTTAATTTGCTTACGTTGGTTTTATTGTATTAAAATTCTTTACGTTCTTTTTTCTTTTTCAGACGCAAAGATTTAGCCTCTTGATAATGATCCACATAGGGATCGAAACGTTGAGTTGTTTAAATATTTAAATTGCACATTTGTTGTTTGCTCAAAAGTTGATCGAACCTGGCGCCGATATCATATTATAATTTATATTTCAAATTCCGATCGATATGAATTTTTCCAATATTTTGAATAATGGTACAGCAATTTTTAGTGGTGCCTCAGAGGGTACAACCGAGTGCAAAGAGTTAAAATAATGCTAAAATAGTTTTTTGGCTAGTTTTTTTTAGTTGTCTAGCGTTTGTACGGTTTTCAGGGATTCTTGAAGAGAAGATTCTCGATACTCCCGGCAAGAAATACCGTCTGAAACACGGCTAAGAAGGCCAGTGTGGAGAGGACGAGCGTTTCGAAGGTATCCAAGAAGGCCTTGCGAAATTGAAAATTGCGCGGAGGGACAGTGGTTATGGTAATGCGCCGCGTTACCGTCTACGGGGAATAATTTCGAGAGCGAATCCGAGAGTTAAACAGGAGGGAGCAACGGACCGGTATTGGTTTGCAGCCGATACCGAACGCGGCATCGTTAAAATCAAACAGCTGCGTTTAATTCAGACATCAGTGGACAGATCGAGGCTACCATTACTCGGCGCAGCATCGGCAACGATCCCGACTTCGATATTTCCCGATTAGGGTGCTAACTGATCGCATACGCGCCCCACCTTTGTCGGTACGAATTACGGACGCGCGATTGTAGTAATTAGGCTACTTGAACGGACGATTTTGAATTTTAATAGACGTCGCTCGCGGACGTAGCCCATTCGGTCTGCTCGTTCGTTTGCCTGTAAAATCACGCTTTACGAGATGTAATAAGCAGACAGCAGATTTTATCCGCTTTTACGACGAAAATGAATTGAAACGAATGAATTTAAAAATACTGTTATATTATATTCGACCTATTTACCCCTTCTCTTATAATATCGTGTCTGATAAAATCAAATTATATTTTCGTTTTCTTAATGTACAGTCTTAATGTATTGTAGAGAACATATAGGCATACAATAGACGTAAGTTTTCTCCTTCTGTAGATATGTAATTACGATCGATAAAAATTTCTAATCACTGAAATCGTAAAATGAATCGTAGGGCAAGGGATTAAAGAGGGGAAGAAAAAGAAGAGGAGTGAGAGGATCTCTTCCTTAAATCCGAAACTGTAATTTTCGTTTTAGTTTTATTAATTGAGTATATCCATTGAAGAACAGATAGGCATACAATAGATGTAAGTTTTCTCCTCTTTTACGAAATTACGATCTATAAAAATAGGTTCTAATCACTGAAACCATAAAATGAATCGTAAGGTAAGGGGTTAAACGTGTTCAGAAAGAAAATCGATCTCTATTTCACTCCAGCTGGTTGCAAATCAGGTAGAACATTTTTCTTTTCCATTAAGACCCACAGCCTACTAATGAACAGTTTCCTGCCCCTCAGCATTCTCTTAAAATTAACTAATTCCTCTTAACACTCTGCATAAAAAAAATTGTTAGGTAAAACGGTCGAGAAACGATAAGTTCGCGAGGTATTTTAAAAATGTATCTTTCTTAACTCTCGAACAACGGACGATTTTTATATCTATATACAATTGGCAATGATTTACCTGGCACTTAGTAAATCCATCTTTTATTTTCATGGTATATTACGTTGTACCACGATAAATACGAAGCAAAGCGAACAACAATCGGACACGTCCGAAAGAATCTGTGAACAATGTAAATGGCAGGGTTCAGCCCTAATAATGTCGCTTAGCTACCCCATAAAGTATCGATACTAAATGTCTCGATTTCGCAACAGAATAAAAGTTTCCCTCTCCTTCTGTATCGCCGATAAGCATCTAATCCAATCTGGTCCCTCCATTTCAGGAATAGAATGCGCGAGTGCACTCGGTTCCCGACTTTCGCGATCGGGTAATTCGAATATGGGTTCTTAAGCGCGCCGCGGCAACGGGCGTGATTAATCGACGAGCACGTATGGAAGTCATAATCACCGTTTATGTCACGTGGCTAATAAATCTCTTTTTAAAACGGAGACACCGGTGCACTTGCTCGAACGAAATCGATTAATCACCCGTGAACAATCGGCGAACAATGAACGGTGGCATCGTTTATAAACATAAATCGTCTGGCGTTTCATGAATGCCAACCCCCCCATCCACCCCCCGCGCCTTGCCCCCCGTCTTCCTACCTGAGCACGCTCCTGGAAGCGTAATAATAACGAGGAAATGTATTAATCAAATACCTCCCTGAGTCCAGGATAAAAAGAAAAATGGAAAAGTATCGGATCGGTGTGGGCGCCCGGCTGCATCGATTCGGAAGGTTGGAATGTACAGGGTGGTGTCAGAAAATATGTCGCGGACACCATAGTCCGATGCTACACCCCAACTACGCCAATTGATTCTATAAATTTTTTAATCCAAGCACATATTGTGTTACGAATTGGACTAAATCTAAATAAATAGAGCCTTTTCGTAAAATGAAACGTATCAATCGCTTTTAGTGTCAGCTAGATTTAGCGTTCACACTAAAAAACAATTAAAATGTTTCAGCTGATACAAATGACGAGGTTCTAATTATTTAGAGTTCGCGCAATTTTTATTGGAATATGTGCTTGGATAAAGAAATTTATTGAATTATTTTCCATGTAAGCAACGTGACAATTCCAATAATTATAAAATTAAAAATGTAGGACCAGTCTTTTAGTTAATAAAGCCCAGTGTTGTACATTTTAAAAATAACAACACAAGCTTTCGTATTCTCAAGCGCCTACGCTCGTACGTTTGTTATTTCATGAAGTGATCTCATTATATGACAGTGGCAATCAGCTATAGCTTGAGAAAAAGCACAACTGTATGTACCTGGGTAATGTGCGAAAGTGGAATATAAAGACATAACTGCAATCCTCTGGTTGATTCTAAAGCTATAAACTTCTTGTTCGAAGTTGAAAACAAAGTACTAGCCGTGAATACTATTCGACTAATTTTTAATCGATTATTGTTAGAAACAGAATTGTTGTAAATCCCGAATCATTTGGGCGCAGTGAATGAAACGACAGTTAAAGAAAAGGAGAATTTACGATTCGCTGAGAGATCAAGGCATCGTCGGGTATTTTTATACGTTTTCTGCGTCCCACTGCCCTTATACTCGAGAACGACTTCCGGTTGCGCTCGTCCCCGCGTGACGGGAAACGACGACACGCGATTCTTTCCCTGAACGATTAGAATCGCTGTAGGAAGCCCGTGTAATGGCGTTGTAAGCATCGGGAAACAATGAACAGGTACAAGATCGTTGATCGTAATTAAATCCACTCCATGTGTCTGACGTTCCGGGTAACTGGTCGAGATCCGCTCAGAAACGATTAACGAATGGCTTTTTTTGCGGAATTGATTGCTCACTGTCCGAGGAAATATACAGTTCACGTATATAGAGTCGCAAGGTTCCGTTACCGCGTTGACAATTGAAAAGGAGGTTATTCTTCACGCATCGGTGAAACAATGAAACTACTCTGAACGTGCAATGGAACCTTTTTTACTCGAAAAACGTATAGTAATTCACGTTTTCTTGGAATTAATGTTGCAATTCTTAGGACCGATCGAGATTAGACAAGAACTGTAAACATCAATTTCTCCGCGGCCGGAAATGCTTAAAATTGAGAATAGAAAAATTGAAAGTAGATACTATATGTACACTATGTTATAAATCACATTTTCTTGGAATAAACGTTGCAATTCTCAGAGCTCATCGAGATTAGACAAGAATTGTAAACATCAATTTCTCCGCGGCCGGAAATGCTTGAAATCGAGAATAGAAAAATTGAAAGTGAGGTAGGTACTATATGTATGTATACTATGTTATAAATCACATTTTCTTGGAATAAATATTGCAATTCTCAGAGCTCATCGAGATTAGACAAGAATTGTAAACATCAATTTTTCCGTGGCTGGAAAAGCTTAGAATTGAAAATAGAAAAATTGAAAGTGAAGTAGATACTATATGTATACTATGTTATAAATCACATTTTCTTGGAATAAACGTTGCATTCTCAGAGCTTATCGAGATTAGACAAGAATTGTAAACATCAATTTTTCCGTGGCTGGAAAAGCTTAGAATTGAAAATAGAAAAATTGAAAGTGAAGTAGATACTATATGTATACTATGTTATAAATCACAGTTTCTTGGAATAAACGTTGCATTCTCAAAGCTCATCGAGATTAGACAAGAACTGTAAACATCAATTTTTCCGTGGCTGGAAAAGCTTAGAATTTAAAATAGAAAAATTGAAAGTGAAGTAGGTACTATATATATACACTATGTTATAAATCAAATTTTCTTGGAATAAATGTTGCAATTCTCAGAGCTCATCGAGATTAGACAAGAACTGTAAACATCAATTTTTCCGTGGCTGGAAAAGCTTAGAATTTAAAATAGAAAAATTGAAAGTGAGGTAGGTACTATATGTATACTATGTTATAAATCACATTTTCTTGGAATAAATGTTGCAATTCTCAGAGCTCATCGAGATTAGACAAGAACTGTAAACATCAATTTCTCCGCGGCCGGAAATGCTTAAAATTGAGAATAGAAAAATTGAAAGTGAGGTAGGCACTACATATACACTATATTATAAATCACATTTTCTTGGAATAAACGTTGCATTCTCAGAGCTCATTGAGATTAGACAAGAACTGTAAACATCAATTTCTCCGCGGCCGGAAATATCTGGAATTGAGAATACAGAAGTAATAGACGTAACATAATAAAAGTAATTCACGTTATTGTGATATCAGAAATATAGAAAGATTCGAGAGGAGACTACGGATTTCGATGAAAAATAAAAATGTACTTTTTTCAAGGTACTGGAACCAAATAATAAAGTTTGAATAAGAAGAGAATAAATTATGTTCCTCCGATTACTACTTTTAATAAGTTAATGGTAATACATCGATTGCATTTTTCCACTATTTCGCGTACTCTTTTTCCCATGAACGCATAAAATGCGCAGTCTGTTCACGTGCAGAGACAAAAGAAAATCGCGTCGCCTAAACTTGATTGAAACAACAATCTATGGGAGTCGGCTTATTGGAATCGGTACTCTGGCTGGGGCAAGCGTGTTAATGGAAGTTCGTAACGGGTGATTTTTTTCGCAATTCCTGCTCAATATCGCGAATTGCCGGTGGATCGTGTCCGAGCACGATAAAACAGATAAACGAGGAGGCATCATGAGCGAGCAAGAAGGCGTGTACACTAATCCCGACATCGGTGTGATAGAGGCTTGTCCGACACTGGGAAAACACCGTGTCTAGGGGATGATGGAGGAGACGAAAAACTGGTAACCACACGGCTAGCTGTATCGATCATCTAACGTTCCGTTCTGTTAATGAGTTAGATCAACGAGATGATGACATCGTTCGTTGGCAAAAATTACACGCGAGCCGAACGCCGACAATTTGTTCCTCTAATTATACGTTCGATAAGTACCGGCAACGATCCGGTGATGGCCTCGTTTGAATATTCTGTTACCCCGTGATAAGGCGAGCGAGCAAAACGTAATCCGAGCACCGAGGCGATCCGGAGGATCCCGTTTTCCTGTTACCGCGAGAGACCATCGACTATCGACAGCAAACACAACTAAACTCCGCAGTCGTCACTAATGTACGCGGAGCATGTTGATACGTACTTGCAACGGGACATGGCGAGCCCATCATTTTCATGGAAATTTCCGAAAGGATGTGTGCAATCATCCGTTTCATAAAAGTATGTGACAAGTACTTTTTGTATTTTCGTTATCAGTACTCTGCGGATCTTTATGCAAAGTAAAAATTGTCTGCATCGGTTGCAAGAAATGGAAACTAAATCGAATGTTATTTCTTCCCTTAATCATTTTAATAGAGGAAAAATCACATATATTCCATGAAGTCCATGAAGTCCATGAGTCTTGAGACAATGATCATATTTGTATTCAACTCTGTAAAAATGAAATTTTCATTTCATTGAAGAATCCACCACGTTTCTTTATTACGGTTTCCATTATTCCTGGCAACCACGTGATCAATTTTTCCATACTTTCCGTTGTTATATTATTCCATTCTCGTTCTAAAATGTTCCATAATTGTGTTTCCGAAGCAGGGCAAAAGTTTCATCCTATAATTTTTCGACGGGGTTCAAATCTGGTTATTGGGGTGGCCATTCATAATTTTTAATGAATTATTATTTTGAAGTTGATTCAAATAGTTTTTAAATATTTTGACCAGTGTTTGGGATCATTATCATTTTATTTATATTATGTAGTCGATACATTTAAAGTTAAAGATTCATAATCTATACGGAATACCAGAGGTGTCTTAAGTCTTATGAGCGGGATATGTATATTGAGATCTCCAGTTTGAAAAATTTTCAACAATTTTGAATTTCATCTTCTCAATTTTCTAGTCTAGTTATCGGTCACGTACAAAAAAGGTCAAAGTTCTCCTGTAATTAATGATTTTTGTTTCTCCTCGAAACATGTTACATATTCCTCATCGATTTCAAAAGCTGTTTTAATCACTTCGTCGCGTATTTCATGAAAACTAGGAGCGTCATAGCAAAAACTCATGGAAATTGATGATTGAGTATTTCGGAATTAATGTGCAGGACCTGCTCCATAACGGAGGATGTACAAAATGCATGAACTTGAGACTTCCCTCAAACTGGTACATTAAATAAACTATTTTCGATGTTGCTTACACGATCACTGTTTCGATACTCATCGCGTTAACCTATTAACCCGGATCTCCGAAAACGCAAGCAAGCCAACGCGGAGCGGATGCGTCGCATTAAATTATCGGTTCGAATATCCAAATCCGCTGAATCCTGTCGATTCAATAAGTTTCCGATTGCCATTCCGCGAGCGTGCGCGCAAGGTTTTCTCCGTGTACATGGAAACAGCGACGCGGAAAATAAAGAGTGGGGGATTTTCACGTCGTTTCTTCGGTCAGAAATTAAATCCCGAGGAACAATGCTGCGTGTGCAGTTGTACCGTGCGTGGTAGCCGCGCGGAAAATTATTTTTTACAGACGTCTCTCGGATTATTTTCTTCGAAGCAGAAGCACACGTACACGCGCGGGGGATCATAGGGAGACGGAGAGGAACGGTCGGTCAAAGGAGCGGGTCGGATAGAGAGGGAAATAAAATAAAAGTCGCGGGAACGGCTCAGAAAATAAAGTACGTTTTTTTCTGGCGTAGAAGCAACGCTAGAAAGGACTTAGAGCGATGCGACATCCAGAAAAAGAAACGAAAAGTACATTTGCGCTTTTATCGTGCTACTACCACCGCGCGTGGTTCGTTTTCGTCCAGAAATAATTGTAATTCATTTTACCCTAGTGCGCTGAGTGGGCTCTCTTTCTTTCAGATCCCCTCGGCCAGAGATAAGGCAAAAAATATCACGGATACGTCTCCGAACGCTCGGAAAAGAATCCGCGAGGATTCGTAACAAATCCAATAGACTGTTTCTCGGATTATCTTTTACCAGTGACACGGAAACGAAGGATTTTTCAGCGCTGTTTTTCAATGCGTAATGTAACGAGATATTGGTAACTCGATATCCATCCTTGCGCTCGACAAGAATTCCCGGTGACGTTCAATAAGAACGTTCTCGTATCCCAAAATGAAACTGCAAACTGTCCTAATTTATTTCTCGAGCGATAAACACTTGTTACAAAGGCAAGGCCATAATGCGCTCCACGTGCGCTCGTATCCGCGAGTTAAAAACCCGAACACCTCGCCCCAACTACCATACTTCGCAGACATACGTTGTTCTCGCAAGTTTCCCGACCCCTAAACTTCGTAACCATCATTTATTTACCCTCCAACGAACTGACACAGTTCTTGCTCTCTCGCGCCATAGTGCATTTAACCGGAACGCACACCGTAAACTCGAAAAATTTATCGCGGGAACATGACGCCATAAAAATTCGCCGTTCTCCCTTGCTGTCTGAAAAACTCACCCCCTTCGACCGCCTCTCGACCCCTTGGAAAAAGAACGGAATCGCTTGGATAACGCCCATTGTTTCGTTTTCAAAGGTGAAATCATTTTTACCCGTTTGATCTATCTATCTATCTCTCTCTCAATTTTTCCGCGCTTCCTTCTCCATTATTCTCTGAACTGTATCGGTGAGAAGGAAGAGCGAAGTGGGGGTTGGAAAAACGGACGAAGGAGGAGGGTGGAAAGCCGAGGGGTCGAGCGGCGTGAGTTACACGGTATAACATCGGTCAGGATGACGGCTCGTATAGCGCCAAGTCCCCTCGTAATAACGGTTCGCCGTTTTACAGCTGGTCGACTCCTTTATTCGAGGATCCACCACGTGGATGGAAGGATCCAGAGCCATTCCACGACAGAATTTCCACGGGAGAGGAGGACGACATCTCGTCCTGCAATTTGCTCGGGTGTAGCCGCGGCGAGGCCGTTTTATCGCCCGAGTAAACTTGTCAGACCCGGGGATGAAGCACGCCTGGTGTTGCCAATGGAAAACCACCCCCTCGAACCCCTTCACCGCGTCCCGCCACCATCGTCTACGTTGGCCAAGTATCCCGCAGGTGATACCGTGGTTGATTAACACGCGAAATTGTGCCCTGCTACGTCTTACCTTTCCTTCCGACGCGTAACGCGCAACCCCAAGGAAAAACCGCTCCGTTTTCTGGACCGCGATGAATATGTATGATCCGAATATCGGGCCAGGATATTACCATCGACTTCTACCCACCTACACCGTGTCCCGGAAAAATATGCTCTCGTTCGCGAGATTCTCGGTGCTTAAGGGAATAGACTCGTTTCCAGAACTGCAAGGGTGTAAGACGCGCCTTCTCATTGCTCAATAATGCAAAGATGCGGGTATTCAGTAGGCAAAGACGCATCATAAAGCATCAATCTAGGCCGCAATCGTCCTCAAAAGTGTGGTAGTTCGTAATCTATGGCCGTTGCCAAGAGATATTCGAAGCAACGCGTGTTACTAGACAGAAGATACTAGGTACCTCGCTGAATGTAAACCGAGCGACATATAATAAATCATTTTTACAGAAAGCCCTACAGAAGTCCTATTTTAACAAAAAGCTGCGCTTGTAGACATTTTCATGAAGCTGCGACAGCCACATACTGCCGAATAGTGCAACTTACGCCTCGTAATCATAGAAATAAGACTTTTGAGGGCGATCGTGGCCTAAATTGTTCTTTCATCTAGCGTTTTTCACTATCGATAAAACGCATCTTTGCGAAAGCATTGCTAGATCTTCGAAACTTTGCTAGGCGGCCCCAAAATTACAAAAAGCTATTTGAACACAGTACTGAGTCCCCAATGTTACTACCAAATCGAAGACTATTTTTAGGGGTCTCATGGAAATCACCGACACAAATTTCCCCGACACGGTTTTCATCGACAACGTTTCACAGACTCCAGATATGACCGACAACAAATTTCGCTAACCGAGGTGATTATCTCAAGACATCGTTGGTCAAATTCGTTGTCGGTGAAAACCGTGTCGGAAAAATTTGTGTCGATGATTTCCATGGGACCCATTTTTTAGTATCTTTGAGGACCCCGAAATAAAAGCATCGGCTTGCTCGAACGACCGGTATCGAACAAAAGCGTTGGTTGAAGGGCCTAATATTTACGTAAAAATGTCTGGTGGTTCGTTCGGTCCACCGGAAGCGCCCCTAAACTGCTGAATGGCGAGGTGCTTGCGTTTCGGGGAGCGAATGCAGCGATATTTGTCCCACGGTGTATAGGGACTAGGTAGAAAATTACGCAATCTCCCCGGACGATGTCGAGCCTCCCGATAGCGGCGTACCAGTTGTTCGAGACGGAGCGTGTTGCAAAAAGGCTGCGTGAAAAAGCCGCAACGTGACGAGATCTTCGCGGGGCCGGGATCGTGTGCATACACTTTGCGCGAGGCTCACGAGGGAAAGACAGAACGCGAGATGAAGAGAGGGAGAGAGAGAGAAGGAGCCACTTACGCATCGATTATGCTAGGGGTTTCTGCGGAATTCTGCGGAGGAACACGTTACAAGAAGTCCCCTCGACGGGAAAGTGGAACTCTCGGAGGTTCGAGGGACCGGTGCGGCGGCATCGGAGGCTCGAGGCCAAGAACAAAACCAGGAATGCGTTCGTTCCGAGACAGGCCTCTTCCATTCGGCCAAGGCGCGTCCCCATCGCGCGTTCGAACCCGACGGGCCCCGAAACGAGTTCCAGGAAGAGAGACAAAGAACCTCGTAATCACAGGAAAGAGATCCACGCGACTCTCCCTCTCCACCATCTCTTCCTCCTCCCTTTCTTTCTTTGTGTACGGCGGGGATGCGAGAACCGTAGGAAAAGGACCCGTGTCCGAAGAAAGAGAGACGTTCGCCGGTCGACAAAAGCTAATTTGACTTCGCACTTCCATTCGAAGGTCCCGGCAACCTGCGAGCCCCGTAAATTACAACGAGCCCGGGTGGAAACACGTCCTCGAACAGCTTGAAACCGTTCTTGAGGAGGAGGCGTCCCGATAGACGTTGTGCTTCGGGTCAGCTGCGAGATTTTCCATTGTCGATAGCATCGACTGGAAACTGAACTACAATAATGCCTCGATGGTAGAAACTTCGGGATCAAAGTGTGTCGCTTATGTCGTGTGTAGATACTATTTCCTCAGAAACAGGATAAGAAGGTTGGAGATTTATCAACGCGACACGTTTCTCATTGAGATCACGCAGGACGTACAACGTGTTATCGATTTTACTTTTTATTGTTTTCTTATGCTGTATAAGGATTCGATGGCCACCAATTTTTGTAAGTATGTAAATAAAAATCAAATAGTGTTCGTTGGAAAGTGCATCATTTGAGAACGGCTGGACCGATTTGGCTCATTTTTTTAATAATTGTAAAAGTTGGAATAAGGTTTTAGGGAAAGAAAAATTGATTTTGAATCATATTTCAATACAACAAGAAAACAAACGTCGCTGCTTTTAATAAATATTTCAATAAGAATTTACATTATCGATGTCTGTTTGCTACAAAAATGACTCCGAAATACATTTCTTACTCATTTTTACTTTGTTTACACGTTTCCAATAGCTTCCCACAAATTCACAAAATGATCACGAACAAATTGATTGAAATTTAGACAGAACAACGTCTGTCAGGTCAGCTAGCTATAAATAGAATAATATAAAAATACAGTGGGATCGAAGCATGATACCGCAGTGATCGGTACAGTTACCCTACGAACAGTCTGGAGCCGGGCGACGGAAATCGTTTGAATTTTCAACCACTTGTGGCGTGCACGAGCTGGCAACCGGTAGAAGATTAATGGGCCGTGGTCGTTCTCTTGGGAAACGTGTAAAAAACGATACTAATTGCTCGGAAATATAGAGACATATAGGTTGGGAACGCAAGGATTCCGGAACGTCGGAAATCGTCGCGGGTCGCGATTAAGGAATTACTGTTCGAAGTTAATGTCGCGGGTACCATTGAAAAGTGCGTCCCGCGGTGGAGAGGAGGAATGAATGAGCGAGAAAGAAAGAGAGAAAGAAAGAAAGCAATCGCGACGGTTGTAATTAATTTCCGACGAAAACGCGAGCCACGTTCTCCCGGGGAGAACGCGGAACAAACGTTCCCTGTGAGGATCGGCGACGCTTAAACACCTTAACGAACTCGGAGAAAAAGCCCGGCGCGCAGTCGGTTTTTAAAACGCGTTCACCGGCCCGGCTGAAACGCGTGGTTTACCCTGAATGCTCCCTCCCTTCTCGAATTCGCAATTAAAACGGTTCGGGGAAAGGGTGGACCCGGGACGCGCACGCCTGCGCGAAACCCTATCAAATATTCATCGAAACAAATGAAGCTATTTGAATTCCGTGATTAAGAGAAAGGATCGCGGAACACGGCTTCTTATTAGCTTGTTGCATATGAAATGTCCGATTTTAGAATGCAACTTCGAAAACGTTTTCATCGAGAAATGCTATTACTAGACTCCGGATTTTATGCATTTACAACAAAAATAACCGAGTGCAATTTAAAACTGTTGCGATTACGCATACATACGGCCGCGCCACGGCTGATTACGAAGACCGGGTACAACTAGTGACACTAGACGGCGCTGTAGGCAGCGTTATCGAATATACTCGATAGCGGATCTATGTGATAACGGGTACGATCTCGGCAGTGAAGATATCGTTCCTTCTTCGAGCTTTGTACTTGATTGAGAATAGACGCGTGAACGGTGTAGTAAAATGTGACGAATCATACTGGTGAATAAAGTATATCCATCTAAGTAAATTGGTGAACGAGGAACTTGACGCATACACAACAGAAACAGTGAAAATATTAAAAGACTTTAATTTAAAATCATTAATGAAGAATGTAAATTTATATTTACCTCCTGCGTCCTGCAATTCATACATAAATTTTTTATTTTGCATAAACATCTGGAGTCTTTACGTTTGATATAGAAAAGTTTGAGGTACAAAGTTAATCCTTAACATTGAACGTACCATGACCGGTTCTAGATTTGTTTGTTTCACGATTAATGAAGTTATAAAGATGCGTTCATCAGAATGTTTTGATAGGTATCTTTATTAAAGCACGTATTATAATAAGAACCGAATAAATAATTTAATTCTCGACATTTTTATAAAGCGACCACGTGCTTCGGACAACCATGTAATTCCAAACTTTCGGCCGGTAGTGTAAATAAAGCTCGCCGTGACACACTTATTTATTTAAAAGAGCTTCTCAGAATTCAGTTTGCAGCGGCGTCGTAAAATTTCTTCACAGAGTCTGTTCTTTTTGTAGCGACGAGGGCGTACTCTAAACTCCGGAACAGCGGCGTGTACACGGAAACGTAACAAATCGCGAGTGCAGCTCTTTTTCCGATTGGATTTAAATTCTTTCGAAGTTGCGAAACGAGAGTCAATGTGGCTGGGGAACCTTTGTGTCGCTGAAACAAAGATTCGAACAAATGTAACCAGCTGCGGTTGTTCCTTTTTCTTTTTTTTTGCCGAACGAATTGCGAAACGTGGTTGACTACATATCCCATAAAGGGAAGCGAACGCTATCGTTCAGTCATCGGCGGCTCGGTCAAAGAATTGATTGAATGTTTCGTCGCGATTTCACATTCGTCGCCGACCATCGTCTATTATTAGAGAAGCGTCATATCTACCAGAAGCGATTGCTATGCCGAAAATATCAATGCTCTACGTTCTCATCGAACGTTTTGGAATGCCGTTCTCGTAGGATAAGCAGACGCGAGCTGTGTCTCTTACAAATGCTGTGCACACCTCGAGACAAAAGATTCCTGAGCTTGTCTCGCCAGCTGGTGACGAAACGGTCCTCTTAATTTCTTGGAAAAATGCTAATTTAATCTGTCGACCACTGTGCTACCGAACAAGGAAGTTACAAGGATGTTTTGCTTTACGTGGAGGCTACAAGATACCCGTTGTAACATCATAAACACATCACTCGTGCTTTACATACTGGAGATCAGTATGTTAAAATGTTAAATATAGCAGTCAGCATATGTTTACGTGCATTTCCATTCTCATGTATTAATAACAGAAATTAATACAACGAAAGAACAGTAGAAGCGTTCCAAAAAGTTAGGAATACTGTTGTACGTACTATTTCTAACTGGTTGAAATTATTTAAAAAAGAAATTCATATCTATGTTGGCTTCTGTATCTTGCAATTATGTAGTGCAGACAATTTTTACTTTCAATCGTCGAGATTTTCATTACCTAATCACGTTATTAAAACGTTCATAAAACCAGATTAAATTAATTCAGTACAAAGAAAAACTGGATTAAATTAATTTCGTGTGTACGAAAACAGATTTATGAAGCCCCGCACGAAGACACTTACCTCGCAGATTAACATTGAGCGTGGGAAATGCCTCGTTCCGAGCCATAGGAAGAACCTACAGTACGCGGAAAGCCATAAAATTGGCGTCGCGATCGTCCGGTATCGAAATTCAATGAAATAGTGTTAGGAAAACCAGTTGCCGATTTCTGTGAGCGGAGCTCGTCGCTTGAAATAACGCCGGTCAATTTATTCGAGTGGCCGTCCGACGGCGGTTTAACTAAAATAGTGGGACAATTAGCGCTACTATTAAAATCCCGGCCGGCTATTAAGGGCACACTCCATTAAAAATGGATTAACGTTTTGTGTTCAAATTACTGTAAATTATACCGAATAAAATCGGCTTATCGGAAAACCGATTGCAAAACGGTCACCTCCCCCGGTCCTGGATAAATAAACAACGGCGTCTTCCTCGGTACTCGACCGACCGTAAAAATGCGAAAGCGCATCTATCACGGAAGCCGATCCCGAAACCCGTTCTTGCTCGTTCCGAATTAATTCTATTTCGCTAATTGCCTGCGAGTAGAGTCCGTCGGGAGCTTTATTTACCGATCTGTTCGATAAGAGAGCGTTGCCTCGCCTCGGAATCCGGGAATCCTCGACAAATTCCCTGACAAAATGGAACAATCATACACGGGATGGGACAATCGAAATAATTATCACACGTTTCTGTTTTTACAGTCTTTCATTGAAAATTTCGGTAAATATAGCTGTGAGAGGAGCCATCACGGTTCAACTTGACCGTTTGTTTACTATTTGTTTCTAAACACGCTATGGAGATAATAGAAATAACTGAACTGATAATTCATCTACTGAAAACCAGCAATAAAACAAAATTTTGTTTACAAATATCGTTTTACAATGTTTAAATAAATTACTATATTTGTAATATCATGCTGATATCGCTTTCAATATAAATGAAAAAACCCACTTTGTTCATGTCTCTATCGTAAACAGAATAAAAGTTATTGAATTTTGTCGAAAGAATAGGCATTTCGTGACACTGTGAGCCGGCTCGAACACACACACGAAAATCCAGCAGTAGAATCTCACTCTAGTCATAAATATATAGGGTGAACTTAAAATAGTCAATAAGTATGCAAAATGATAATTTTAGTTACATTTCTAGATTATTGAATGAATGCACAGTGCTCGTTATGTTAAAAAATGCATCAATGCGTTTTTGTAATTATATAAACAAAAGTTGTTCAGAATGTTGTCCTTGACAACATATGTCAAGGTGATCCGAGATGACTCCACTCAAAGCTATATTTATCAAAATTTCTATGGTTGGTAAATAATTGGGACGTCCGCAAAAATCGTCGACAAATTTTTACATATTCTTTCGAAATGACTGTCACGTGTGAAATCCACAACGTATCGCTGGTATTCGCCGATTATAAAATTATGCAACTGTTGCAGGAAACGTTTCAGCGAAAGTCTAATATTAAATGAAAACATTCCAGATAATAAAGTTAGGCAAGAGATATATATAGATAGAGAGATAAAGAGGAAATGAAACGTATGAAAATTTCATATCACGCCACGATCGCAATCGCTTTTACAATAGTCATTCCTAGAACGATAGTGAAGGTATATGGAAATAACGTACGTGAATGCATACGATGTGAGAAACGAATGAGTGGGACCTTGTGCGATTGACTAGTCACTGAATCATTCGTGCAATGATCCACGTTAGCTGTTTGCGCGAGATTCATTCAGCTGCGCGCTTTATCGGCCTACCTTGTAACATCGCTTATGTTAGCTTCTCGCGTACGCAAAGCTAAAGATCAAGGACTTTGAAACAGAGGGAATAGTGTATTTCGAATTCTATTGAATCAAGTTTCCCTTTTTTTAGAAAGTATGTTACGACTGAAGGATCGTTCAACGTGGGATCGTGCAATGACATTTTTGAGATTGCTTGCAATTTAATATTACAAAAACAACGTCAGTGTCACTGTTAGTAGAAAGTTAGAAAGCGAAAGAGAACATTGAACAACCAAAATTAGTTTCTCGTGTATTTTTAAAGAATGTTGTTGCTTTCAATAAAAGAAAAGATTAAATTTCCATTTCCATTTATCGATGTAATATAATTTAAAGAAATATAAGAAAAACATCAACGTAAAGTAATTAATGATTAGTTATAACTAGACAGCGAATCTGTATGCATTTATGACAAAAATGTGTAGGTGTAATTTGAAAAGGTAAAACTTCAGAGAAATTTGACATTATTCAATTATCAACCTATTAAAAATATTAAGATTGAAAATGAGTTTCTATTTCACTGCAATCTCTTGCAATTTGGGTAGAAAATTTTCATTTTGCATGAAGATCCGCTATCTAGTTATGACTAATAGTGTAATTTTCCTTAATCCTAATATTCCCGGTATATTCGATATGTTATGAATGTAGTATGTCTGTTATCTAGAAGGCAAGTTCAATGATAGAGGCGGATAATCGAATACGTTTGCAACCAGGTATCACGGAACATTTCGTATTGAAAATTTATACTTGTACGCGTACACGTGCACGGTGTGCCGGCGGATGCGGTTACTAGGGACACGCGTTATACCGCGCGATTGTGCCTGGAAATTGATTAGCCCATTCATACTTTCGGCTCGCCCTCCCAGCCATTCATGGTCGACTACGTGCCTCTTCGTTCGGTGCTACGTCGACGACTTTTTGACTGTGAATCGTACATATGTACGCAAGTAGATTACAGGTCGCGAATTCACGTCGAAGATGGGCGAAATAGTGAACTCGTTATATACTAGACACGTACCAGACAGAAATTTCTCAAAAATGTTTACGAAAAAGAGTTAGGTAACGAACCAACCGTGGGAAACACTTGTGAATCAAAGTAATTAATCTTTTAGTGAATGATCCACTGTATGCGCTCGCGTGTGTACGGACGAATCATAAACGTCTATCGGTTACGTAAATGTTACTTCCTGGTGTGTACATCAGTGGTCATGGAAAATAAAACGCATCATTATATACAGGTACCGAGAACAACCATTTCCAATGCACAAATCACACGAATCAAAATGTTAATCGCAAGCAGATGTATTAATTGCAGCTAACCATTGCTTACGTTTATGGTGTCCCATAATAACCCTCATGCGTTCCTCAGGGTGAAAATCCACCCATTCACTATTTTTACATACTATAAAATGATTGATACCTCTTTATCTGTATTGCGAGACGTATTTCTCTAAAATATGATGTGATGAATGAAGAAAAGTTTATTAGTTTAAAGTGTGAACCAAAAATGGATGAGATAGTATCATAGAATCTTTTATGCAACTATTTCTGAGGAGCTTATGAGGGTTAAATAACTTTCTCTTTTGCAAAAATGCTTTCCGCAGCTTCGTTAAGGAGTTATCAACGAAAAATTTGGATCAATCAGAGATTCCGGCTCGGCCAACGCCAGTTCTCCGTTCAGCTGTAGCCGCGCTCCCATTGGTCCGTGTTTTTCGTTGATAAGTCCTTAAGGATAGGTTTACAGGATCCGCGAAAATGACGGGTTCTAATAATCTTAATTTGCGATTATTAACGCTGAACTTACCGAGCCTTAAAAGTGACTGGTACATGTTTCCCTATAAAGCAACAAGTTTGATTTTATTTAGTCTTTGTGCGGTCCCTATTGTAGTACGTGCTCTACTAAAGATATCTATACAACCATTTCTTGTGAAATCATTTTTATTATCTCAGTAATTTAAAAATAAAACATCTGGAACCGGTCGTTTTGACCGGTGGTGGTAGGTTTAGTGTTAGGACTGTAAAAATGCTTCTGTCGCGTAGCGAACAGAGCCTTCTTTTTTTTATAACATTTTATAGCATCCGAAGCGAACGTTTTGGCAGTCATATGGTTAATTGAAAGGTTTTACCGTAAGTTATTTCAGAGTAGGGTCAATTTTTAGAGCCAGCAAATCAACAAATATCCGTTAATTTTACAGCGCCCTTTTTATCTTATTACCTGCTATAGTCAATAGTAACGCTACCTGTGCAGGTCGTCACTCGGGACGCGCTCGGTACCCTCGCAGAACCATTTAGAATTTTCGACTTTCCTGTTGTAAAAACGATCCCATCCCACTTTTTCGAACAACAAATCAGCGACCATGACTCCTTGTAACGACCCAGCCTAACATATAAATAGCAGGAGCGAACTGCACAGCACGACTGTCACCATTGCACGTCCAACTCAACAACAATATCACGTCAAAGCATACCTGCTTTCTACTCAACAAATTATTTAAAATTTTCTTGCTATAAAGGCCTCGTTGAACAATGACAAACGCAAACACTAATACAAATAAGCAGAATTAATGGTAAAAGTGTAGAAAGTATCAACAGCTCTAGGTAACTTTTAATTAAACATTAAGGGTTGAAAAACTCGGGTACTGCACCTGCCAACAAAAAAAAGAAACAGCACGACTATCACCATTACCATTTGTCTTGGATCACATCGTTCACCTCGAGCAAGTTTTTAAACAAAACTAGTAAAATCTACGAGTATCGATTCACTCCATAATAAAACCAGTAAAATCTACGAGGAGTATCGATTCACTCCATCCAGTACGCTAACAATTATTTTGCGAAAACAATTTCGGCAAAGTTCGAGTTTAGCTATCTCCCGAGATAGAAAACGTGCATACAACAGCTTCCCCGAGGAATTATTTAACAAATTTATTTCTTGGGGTACATACTATTGGAAAAATGGCCAACAAATTTGGACGGATACATTCTTGTTACGTTTATAAAATAATGTGAAATAGTTATTTCTATACGTCCGTAAACTCAGTGTTAACGAAGTCGCGGAGAACATTTTCGCAAAGGAAAAAGTTCCTTCGAATGATCTCGGGAATCACTCTTCTCGAGGTGAGTGCAACATTTTTGGGGAAGAAGTAGAACCGAAGAATTTATGCATGTAGAAACCGAAAGACTAATATTTTCATGAAGTAGATCCACGATTCGGAGTCGCACGTGCAACAATGATATACGATCGCGATCAGCGCGTTTACAGGATTATATCAGTGTTATTACTCGAGGCTGGTGGTGTCTCACCGGTGTTTCTTAATATCGCACGGGATCTGTTGGTTTTCAATTTGCGCTCGCATCAGCGTAAGCATGATAGATGCGTAGTGGCAACTACGAATATTTATGCTAATTTGTTAAGCTTCCCGATAGACGGGTTAGCGGTCGGGTAACGGGAGGGGAAACGTCTGAAAGCGTGACAGAAGAGAAACAGCGAACACATCGATCGTTGTCCACGGATTATCGTCGTAATTCTCGCATACAAACGGCTCTCCGTCGTCCGGTAGTTTCGCTCGCAATCCCAGACACGGATATTTGCATTCGGTTACGTGAGCTACGGAGACGCGTGTCTTCATTAAACCTCGCCGACCGGAAACCGGGTTAGTTTCCGTTAATATCATTTTTCAGCTGCGCCCGCGTTACCCGTTTTTCACGTTTTACGCCGAGAGCCACCAGTGTCACAGATTACTTTTATCCAGACCGACGCACCATGTATTAGTTCCCTCCCAAGTTACATAAACATTCACACGCGCGACTCGCTTGCCGCGAAACTAGTTCAACCCTTATGCTAATCACCGTGTACCTACCTCCCGACCAGACCTGCAAAATTTTTGTTAAAAAGCAGTAAAACCACTTTATATCCCCATTCTTTAGATAATTTTCCGCAGACTTCCGTTCCCGAGAGAAAAATACACACTTTAATGTACTAACCGGATTATTTGCCGTCCATTAGCGGTGGAATAAGTAAAAATTCAGTGGAGCTATTCATTCCGCAAGATGCTATAATTTATACCACGACAGATAATGCGATAACGTTTATTGAAGAGTTCTCTGGCAACTGAACGAGAAGACGGGAAATTATTAAGGTACATACAGATAATTGAGAATAATTGATTGTTCAACCGACCTTTCCAGCTAACTGCTCTATTATAATAACTTGTAACATCACATTTCATTATTATAACTCGTGGAGAGAATTATAAATTTCCACTGTTGACAACTTTTCGGATCAATCTGAAAGGGTAACGTAGTTTTGATTTAATGTGCTCTATTGCGTTCGCTGATGTAACTTTTAAATGTATCGTAGCATACTGCGACAAAGGTGTAATATCGGCAGCTTTGATTGGCAATGCGAATCTACGTGTATCTTTTCTAGTCTATTTCTGGCTCTTAGCAACAACGGTGGCCTCATCTAGCATTAGTCATGATTTTATCAAGCAAATTATTTATATTTTCTACAGATGCACGGCACGTTAAATGAACTCGTAAGAAATTATTTATACACTTGTGTATTTTATTATGGACCTCAATTTAAAAGATTGTTTGCTCCGATTAAAAATGTGACAAACACGTGCATCTTACTTTGGTTAAAATCAATTTTTTAACTTTGTCATTTCCAGCAAATTTTAGGAAACACTCGTTAGAGAACTTAAACCACTTTTATAACAGAAGCACAGTTTGTGTAAAGTTGAAAACTCAAGAATCCCTCGAAAACAGACACTGACAGCGACAATGAGGTCTTAATTTCGAACATTTTAATTTAATTCGAATAAAATAATCGCACATTTCGAACTTATCATTGCTTTATCAGAAATTTTCTAGTTCAACATCATTTGAAGTTTATCGTCTTCCACGTCACTGAACTTATCTTAACATCGGCTACAACACTATGCAGTTGAAAATAAATGGTGTCACTTAAAAATCATCGATGACGTCCATAAACTCCTTGGAAACGACAACAATCAGAATATTTTTTCATATCACCATATTTTTCCTCCTTCAACAGTACAACTTTTCTTCCTAACATTTTCTTTTAATTACTTTCAAGCCTGAGAGAGTTATTTATTTCTTTAAAATTAACATTGCACAGGAATGAATACCGAAGAAGAAATATTTTCAAACACTGAAATTTTATGAAAATTCCACAACTTCGCAAAAAATTCAAGGGCGCATTGTAATCCAAGATAAATGTTGGGTTTCCTAAACTACTCCAAAAAAACATCCTTTGTGGTTGAAATTGACCTGGCTACGACACGGATTCACAAAAAGGAACTTTCTAACGTTTTCTTCTACCAATTCCCGCGAACCACCCGGTATAATTCCTCCAACATTAGTATTGCACAGGAATGAATATCAAAGAAGAAATATTTTCAAACCCTGAAATTTTATGAACATTCCACAGCAACTTCGCAAAAAATTCAAGGGCGCATTGTAATCCAAGATAAATGTTGGGTTTCCTAAACTACTCCAAAAAAACATCCTTTGTGGTTAAAATTGACCTGGCTACGACACGGATCCACAAAAAAGGAACTTTCTAACATTTTCTTCTACCAATTCCCACGAACCACCCTGTATAATTCCTCAAAAATTAGTATTGTACAAGAATGAATACCGAATAAATATTGTGAAACAATGAAATTTCGTGAACGTTCCACAACTTCACGAAAAATTCAAGAACCCACTGTACTCCGAGATAAATGTTGGGTTTCCTAAACTACTCCACAAAACATCCTTTGTGGTTGAAATTGACCTGGCTACGGCACGAATATCCAAAAACCAAACGCACTTTCTAACATTTTCTTCTGCTTCTTAATTTCCGCGAACCACCCGGTATAATTCCTCAAAAATTAGTATTGCACAGGAATGAACATCAAAAATGAAATATTTTCAAACCTTAAAATTTTATGAACGTTCCACAACTTCGCGAAAAATTCAAGAACCCACTGTACTTCAAGATAAATTTCCTTTTTTTTAAACTACTCCAAAATGCATATTTTTTGGTTGAAATTGACCTGGCTACGGCACGAATATCCAAAAAACAAACGCACTTTCTAACATTTCCTTCTGCTTCCTAATTCCCGCGAACCACCCAGTATAATTCCACAAAAATTAGTATTGCACAGGAATGAATACCGAAGAAATATTTTCGACAAAAAAATTTCATGAACGTCCCACAACGTCGCAAAAAATTCAAGGGCGCACTGTAATCCAAGATAAATGTCGGGTTTCCTCGACTAACACAAAAAACATCTCTTTTGGTTGAAAGTGACCTAGCTACGGTACGTATATCCAAAAAGAGAGACGCACTGTTATTGTATACGGCCAACTGTCATATTTCCTGAACAGTCCTCGGACCAGTGGCGCACCTAGGATTTAATTTTGGGGGGCCCGACTTGAACAGAATGTCCTTTTTCTGCAAAAATATCTGTTAACGATAGCCAGGGCTATTATCACGCTAAGCAACATTTGCTAGCTCTGCTGTACAGTTAATTCGGCCCTGCACATTCGAAGCATCTGCTCTATGCATAACTAATTTTCCAATGTTCTATCCAGTGCTCCACTGCCTCGAACAACGTTCAAAATCGCACACGCAAAAAGAATGATTAATTCGAGCTCAAATCGAGCGAACCGCTTTCGACAATAGAATAAAATCGAACTCCAAAGAGAAAACCGGCTGAAGAAGTTAAATCGAATTTGAAGAAAAAGGTTCATCACATCAGCGCGCGCGGCGTGCAACAATAATAATAATAAAACCTGTTTCGCGATTACTCATAGAGAGACAACGATCAACAATGGCTGACGTTCGAAAAAAGGGGAGCGTAATCGATGAACGCGTGAAAATATGTCGAACGCTGCGGGAAGCGTCGGAGACGGAGGACTTGAAAAAAAGCATTTCATTTCCACGCTTCGAAATACGTTGATTCTGTGCGTGGAATCAAAGGTCGTTGGATTTCAAGGCGTGGTGGACGGAGCGAGAAAGACGCACGACAAACTGCCGAGGCATTCTTGCCGGGGCAAACGGAAGTGGCAGATTGCTTTGCGACAGGGGTGAAACCCGGGGAAGGTCGCGTGAGATCGTTCGAAAATCAAACGTTGGGAACAAAAAACGAAAAGAAACGAGTACAGCGTAACGTCTTTTTCGAAAGCGTTCACTGTGCGACGCTTTCTTTCACTTTTTCGCATCGTCGGCGGCGGAATAAGTCGCACGGGTAACTCGCACAGCGTTTAAATAATATCGAGGAGTTTTTAAATCGTTCGAGACAACGCGAACGTACCGTTCCACGGCTCGTTTGCGCCCTACCGGCGTCCAGCAGAACGAGTTTACAGGACGCTTGTATGTGGCTGGTAAGAATGTGCGGGGAGAATATGTACGATATTCCACGGCGAAGCACTTGAACGGAGTCTCTCATGTCTAGCACAAAGATCGTGGCCGAACACTGGATTCCACGGTCTCCGTAAAACTGACCGTGGCTTCGCGCTACCCCGAAAAAAATTGAGGTTACGTTGTTACCTGTCACGCGTTCTTAATCTCCTCGGCGAGATTCGTCTCACTCCGTACAAGCTCGACGGCCTCCTCGGCGACACACTTAAACATTATCCCACTGGCCACAACGCGGATTGTGTATTTTCCGTTGGTTCACTGACACTGGTTTCACACTGTACGATCCTCGGCCGCAAAATCGTATCGAACAGCTCTCCACTCACGTGATCACAAGAAGGGCACACGCGCACGCGTCCTCCCGCTTGTAGCGAAGATCATTCGGCGAACTGACCCAGACTGTGATACAGCACGCTGGAGAGAGTCGTCCGGTCGTTCCCTAGCGGCGGAGACAGCCGAAGCAGCACGAGGAACGCCGAGGAACGTCGAGCCTGTACGAACCTGCACGAACGCGTCCGATCAAGCATGCGCCAGTCGAAACGCTTATCCGACACCACGCTGCCTTCGTGGTCGAAGAGGTGTCGCGTGACCACGAAGTCTCGAAACACTATACTGTCTGGCACGAAGGCTATAGGCCGTTATCTTTTCTTTTTTTCTTTCGTTCCCGATCATCAGATTTACCATAGACTACCGTGAAACGCCGTAAACCGGGATCGCCGCGATCCCTTCACCCTCGATCGACTTTTAACGCTTTGCGGAAGAACGTCGTCACATTTTGATTAAATCTGGACTATGCTTTCTTTCTATGATTACGTTCCCAAAGTTGCAGACAACTAATGTAATTGCGTTCGTGATAAATTATTAGTATACAGGCTGTACCTCTTAAACGATTGGAAATTTAAAAAAGATTGAATGGTACCAGACGATGCATAATATGTAACTGATTCTATGCACTTTTGTGCATGAGTGCATAAGAAAAATGCAGTTGCATTTTTTCAAAACTGGACGTTTGGTTTTCGACTGCACCAGTCGATGCAGTTTCTTGTGCTCTAGGATACCATTTTTAAAAAGTGCAGTTGCATATTATGCACCGTCCGATACCCAGTAAACCTTGTACGTATAACATCTATTCCCAACCGTTTAGGAGGTAGGGTAACTGCACCAGTGAATGAACATTTAAGAAATTGTTCAGGAAAATATTTTATTTTAAAAAAAACTATGTGAATTAAAGGAATCTCATATATGCCAAATAGCTTCCTATACTTCATTTGTCAAAAATAAATGAACACAAATACAATGAAATTATTATTATTCTTCTTTATTAAACGTTAAATCAAAAATATGAAAAATACCAGTCAATGAACACTACATTCTAGTAATTGAATAATGCTAGTCCAATCAATGAACAAAATTACTAAACAATATTCTCCTATTTATTTAACTCTTTAATCACAATTTTATCACTAGTATGCCGGCCGGGTTAAAATTTGTTGAAATATACAAAAGCGTTCATTTACTGGTGCAGTAATCCTACAGCCTGTTCAAGTTGCCTGGGACATCCTGTATATCTTCCATTTTTCCCAAACTCGAAACTTTGATACACGATCTACTTGTCTGAATAATATATTCGTTATCGTTTTAAAAAAATCTTTTTTGTCGTTATCGCGCGCTCGGGCACCGCCGATGTACGTAGCATCACGAGTTTCACCGAAAGCGAGAGTGTTTAAACCATAGTTTCTTCCTAATCTACGCGGCAGTGGCAGTGGAAGCGGAGACGGCAGCAGCGATGCACGTTCTCACGTATTTTTCTGTCGTCCCGCGGGAGAAAGCTTCGAGGCTTCGATGGAATGCATACCGTAGGCAGTAATCCGCCCGCGCTCACCGACCACGAGTCTCGTTTCGACTTGACGAGGATACGCGTAAATGCGCGAGAGTCGCTCGACCACCTATGTATAGTACAGTACACGAATCCTGGTCCAGTGTGCGTGATCCGGCAGAACCAGTCTGCACGCTGTGCTGCTCCAATTGATTCTTGCCAGCGCTAAATGCACCTGGTGCGACGGCAACGGCCACAATCTTTTGAGCACTACACGGTAATCGCATAAATCCTGCCGGATTTATAGATGCGCGGTTTACGACCAGGTTGACAATAGTCAACTGCACGCACACGACTATTGAGTAAGATTATTGATACATCAACCGCCTGCAGTGATTTAACGGTTAATTATTAATATTATTAATAGACCGCGGATGTTTGTGCAGAATAAAAATTGTCTGTATCGATTTCAGGAAGTACGATGAGGAGTAAGATGAGAAATACATATACATCTTAAATTTTAAAAATTTTCGTATAAATTAAGATATATGCATAAAAATCCGCGTTCTAATTAATAATAATGTTCGCAACGAGTGTACCAAGTACTCGTACACCTTTCAAAAACGAATAACTTTTTCAACATTGGACTCAAGAGCTTGAGTTCTTTCTATGTAAATAATATTTTTTTAAAATTGTTATTACGCCGTCGGACGGTTAACACAGTTTTTAACAGCGACAGCAATGTTATTCTTAAACCAGCGTCTCAGTAACTGTTAGTTTTTATTCTAGGTTCAATGAAAAAATTCAAGATTCATTCTTTGCAAAAAACGAAGCATTTCAAACATTTTTTTGTATACGTTAGAATTATATATGTACGAAATAATTTTTACCATGAACGGAAAATTGATTTTATGCTGGAATGAAACAGGAATTTATTTTCTTTCTTAACATGTTTAATAGGTCGAAAATAATGTAATGGTATTTTGAAATTCTTTTAATGCGTTTACCGTTTCAAATTACACCCGTTTATTTTTGTCATAAATGCCTCAAATCCGCTGTCTAATCATTGGGTATGATTCGAACTGCACGCGGAAATACAGTCGGTACGAAATCATTTTTGCCGTGGGCGGCTGGTCAATATACAGTCGTGCCGGGGTAAGAATCATTGGCATCAGTCCGTGCAGCGAGGTACGAGTCGTTCCAGGCTGCGAGGTGCTCTCTTTTGTAGATCAAGGCGTTACACGATACGAACGTGTAACGCGATCCATCCTTCAACACGAAGAAGCGTATACCGGGCTCCCCGAACATCGAGGAACTTTGTCGGGTCGCTCGCGCGTTAACCGAAGGAATATCGCTTTTCGTCGAGCTTTCCTTCCTCTGGTTGTCTTGCTCGCCTCCTACGTCTTTCACGCAGACCGAGCTTACGGTACAGCAGCAGCAGCGAGCACAACCGATTCGTAGTCCCGGGACGAAAAAGATCCATTCCGATACGCCTCGAAATTGCGGCTCTACTTTCCATATCAAAACCATTAATTATAACCCACGAAATGGACACCGTCGTATTATCTCGGTAATTGACCGGTAAAATTAATTGCATTTATTGGACACGCGAGCCGCGCCAGCCCGCGCATTACAAAACACTGAGCCAGCAATTTTGTTTATCTTTACTGTAATTTATATTCTCTACCAACACACTCTCTCCTCTGTACTGTACAACGTAGTACAGAGTTTGTGTGTGTGTGTGCAACCGTTCGCTGAACGAGTGGAAGCGGTTTGTAGTGTCGTGAACGTGAAACAATTCTTGCAATGCGAAAAGTATGACGTTCAAAGGCACAAACTTTTGAACTCCTTATGTAAACTACCCTCAAGTATCGATATGTTTATAAAAAGTATTAAGGCTTGTATTTGTACCCACTATTATTTCATAGATTGAAAATTATTAATTCGAATCTCACCTGTAACGTTATAACACCAAATTGTATTATTGTAGTAATAAATTTGTAAAGCGAAATGGACCCATTTAAGGATCTTAGAGCTCCAATAAAAAAAAGTGAAACAATTACGGAAGTCTCTCTTTCATTATAAATGTAATAAAGTGACAGACTGCTGTTCAGTCTGCTCCAGAAGTTGCAACGATAAAATAGACATCAATGAATTCATAAATAATGCTTCGCTCGAGTTCAACAATCTAATCTTGGGTGAGCAACCGTGTACACAAAACTGATCATGGTTTTCTAAAGATATCGCAAAACCCTTCTGACATCATTCCTTGAACACCATTTTTACCTAAAATCTGCTGTTTACAATAATAATGGCCTGGCCACGATTGGACGAAGTTAGTATGTCTTTTTATTCGATTTGTTAAAATTGTTAAAAGAGCAAACACACTTTCGTTCAACGTTTAACTTATCTTTGTAAGAAATATCGACGATGTTTTCACGCGTCGGTAAAATTTAGTAGGAATTCTTAGAATCGCATCAAGGTTGGATGAATCGAGCCAGAGAGAAACGTAGTATTCCACTTTCGTTCAGGATTATCTGAATGAACGTTTTCCAACTCAATGGATGGCCCGCTGAAGCAACAGACCTTGGCCCGTTAGATCACCAGACTTGCTCCCTCAGATTTCTTTATCGAATCGCACGACCGCCGCACGAAACACGCAAATCTAGAATACTTATGCGCACGTTTATGACATAACCGCGCGCGGTGCTCTAAACGTACCTATAGAACCACTCATACTTGTACGAACGACTGTTTCACTGTCCACGACTTTCGAGAGGTGGGAGAGGTTAGAAGTGGGAGGTGTCATACAGTCGATTGGTTAGCATTGCTCGCATTTTCAGTCGCGTTCCGTGCAATTACCGAGGTTCTACCGTGATTCCGAATTTCTCTCTGGTTTCTCGACACTGCGTGTTCTTCTTAACGTTCGTCGCTCTCCTCGAGCTTCGCATTTCCAACAGTATATCATTATCGTAACATCCGTTTCGGTCGTTGCGTCCGATAAGATAGGATAGGCGGATGGACGCCTACATACAACGGCTGGATGAAAGCTGGTCCAGCCATTCCATTTCCTTTTCATTTATTTATAGCGACATGAAACTTTTTATTCTCTATCAGACCGTTTATCAGAAATCTCGCGGAAGTTCAAAGTGCGAGCGCTTCTTTTTCAAAAGATCCGTTGTGCCGGGAACAGTCGGCGAGCCATCTGTTTCCCAGACGTTTCTTTTTTTTTCTCTTTCTGGCGTGCTATACTAATAACAGGATTAAAAGAATCACTGTGCACGTGAAACGAAGAGTTATTTGTACACGGTGAGTGGAAGGTCGTCGTAAGCGTTTTATAATTTATCGGCGAATGTATTCCGATCGCTTGGTGAACGACAGAAGTGGGACACGTCATATCCCTTGTCTAGCTGTTGGTCAAGAGAAATACGACGGGAAGCGATTGTATCGCAGCGTGCACTTGAAAAGTGCTGTTGCATTCGGTGCAAGACGAAATTCTGTGGTTCTCTTTCATTCAGTGACATGTCGAGGCAACGTTCGGACGTGGATAATATTTCAAGCCAGCGTTGAAACACTAATAAGATGAAAAAGTCTACTACTTTTGATGTATTTCGAGCTAACCAAATCTGAATCTTCTAACGATTCCAGAATTGGAAGCATGATTATTTTAAAACATTGAAATATTTTAAAAAGTTCGTAAGAACTTTTCCTACATTCGAAATTTACAGTCTACAATATATTCCTTAGAGAATATAAAGCTAACCCAACATTGCGAGTCAGCCGAAGAGCACTGGACAACTGTACACACGCTGTACAAACAACTATGATAACCCTGGTGCCGCTATCGCAGATTGCAAAAAGAGACGTTCATAACAGACAACGAAACCGCGAATAACAACCGCACGAATGAATTAGTACATTATCGGTGATTATTGCATAGTTTTGAAGAATCTATGGTACATGGCTAAACGCTTTTCAATAGAAACTTCAATAGCAACAGCAATTTTCATTATAAACTAACAAGTTACCCTCAATAACGTCGTCTGCTAGTTTCATTTAAGATTGTAAAGTAAAAGAAAATTTCTATGCTTTCTTTGGGTAGAGCAGAATTATTGAAAACCCTAATCACTAGAAATTACTGTACTATTATTCAAAATACCGTTCACATTATTAGATATGTCGGTATCCAACCAATTCCTAAACATCTAAGTATTGTATGAGGTATTGTATCAATATCATATCTACAAAATTTAAAAACTCAGAAAGAATGGAATTATTCTAGGTCAAAAGAACGTTTTGGAATTGAATATGGCTAATGCGTCAGATTTAACGCCTAACAAACGCCTAATATTAGGATAAGAGGAGGAGAATGGGTTAAAGTCCCTTGAGGGTGAGTTTTTTTGAAGAATTTTCTCATCTTCTCAAAAAAAAACGAAAGAACGTCACATTTTCGAGTTAAAATAGCTCCGAGTGCAAAGGGTTAATATAGATTTCCGGTGGGTAAGTGTTAAAGCGTACAATAGAAGTGGATATCGGGAGTGAAAGAAAAAGTGTATAAATTACAGGAAGAAGGTAAATGAAATAAGAGTGGCTGAAAATCTGTAATGGACGGGGTTGTAAAAAAGCAGAGTTGCTGCCATTAAACGGAAACCTACTTTAATTCCACGCAAGGAGCAAAACAAGCCGAACGACCTACTCGAGTAGGGTATCGCCCACGACCGCGAGATGCCAAGGTGCAAAAGTATCCCTTAGCTTACGGTGGCGCTCGAAAAAGGCCTCGTTTAACGTGTCCAAGGAGCTTTATGCACGTTCCACGTGAGCCTACCTGTACAACGGATCAAAGGAGGCTTGGCGGACGAGCGGAGGTTGGCCAGCGAAAGAGAAAGGAGCGTGAAAGAGACAGAGAAAGAGAAACAGACAGCCAAGCTACAGGATAGGTAAGAGGGATACGGTCGTTGGCCGGTTCGGGCAAGGCTGCCGGCAAGGCGAACCAGGGCTGTAGTCGCAAATAAAGCAGGCGGGCGCTTCATCGACACCGCTGTAATAACGGAGTGACAACGAAGAAATACAACCGGGTGCATTCGTTGTTTTCCCGCGGCACGCCGTGTGAACCGGTTCCCGAGATTGGAGGGTTCGTTACCGTTAAAAATCCACCAGGAATGTTGCAAATCATGAAAAACGAAAAACACGCGACACTCGCACCCGTTTTCGTGTAATAAACACTGCAGACAGTCTCGGAAACGCGGTCAAGAGCGTTCACCAATGTGGCACCGCCACGGCCAGATGCGTACAACCGATTTATTTAAGTTTCCATGAAACGTACATCGATTTAAGAGGGCAGAGTACCCACGTGACATTACTAGAATGTTACTAGATTTTGGGCCGACACAGGGGTTTACGCGGGAAATCACGTCTTCATACGATTGTATTTTGAGCTGAGTGAGGGCTCATTTGAAAGAGAAAGGTTACATGCAGTGCGGTCTTCTCATGTTTTTGTTAGATAATGTTTATATAATAGATTCGAGCCCTTTATATTTTCGTTATTATGATTCCACGTTGACAGTTCCGACTAGGCGCCATCTCGTCTAACTAGCTGAACTAAAATTGGCTCTGGACTTGCTCTAGATTCTGGCTTCATGAACGAACTATGGGGAAATTGAATGCAATCACGGGCTTCGGTTATTTGTCCTTATACGAGCATATTTTAAGCTGCACAAAAGTTCATTCGATAGAGGAAGGTTCTAGAAAATTTTATATAATATATTATATAAAACATAATATATTTAATATTATATATAATATTAAAAGTTCAGCGCAATGCGCTGTGCCCCATCATATGAGTCAATAAAATCGTTTAGTGACAAAAATACTTTGGAATCTGCAATCCTTTTCTCGATTTTTGCTCTACATTAAACTTATTTTTCTGTCACTAAACGATTTTTTTTACTCGTATGATGCAGCACAGTGCACTGCGCTGAACCTTCTTCTACTGAATGAACCTTTGTGCAGCTTGAAATATGCTCGTATAAGGACAAAGAACCAATGCCCGCAAACCCATGTTTTGACGAAAAATCCCCTGCCCCCTTAAAAGTTAAACTTCGATAGTCAGCTTTCCTTTTTAACGTTGTTGAATGTTACCGTAATACCGTTCGTAGCTATCTTCAAATTCTAGAATCAAACTATAATGCATGAAAGCATGGGGCACTTGATAATCTGGCTCTGCGCAATCAATTTTGAAATAGTCCTCGGAGGCGACGCAATTCTCAGACATCCTCCCTGAAGGGTAAACTGATAGGATTTCTGAACGAAATACATATAGTGCTTGATGAATAATTCTACGCGTATTAGCATGAACAAAGGAAAAATGTTCTACTCAACGCGAGATTTAATTTACCGAATGATCATTGTTGTGCACACGGACAGTAAGGCTGTCAGAAAATAATTATTCATATTAGTACAATTGGCTATATTTGAAAATGAGAAACTTGGTTGTAAGCCATCGGGGGATTTAAAGATGGCGCCGAGTCTCGAGAGACGCGCGATCCGTAGAATTCGTGCGGCGTTTAGCAACGGAAATTATAGTTCCTAGAAGAAAAAAGGTGAAACGGATAATCCGGTTAACTCGAGAATATATTTCTCAGTTTCTTTTTCGTTTCGCAACAGAGTGTAGTAAATTAGAGCGCGCCGGGCCGGGGTTGTAAAAAACGGTAATGCGTATAATGACGATGAAAAGCGTGGTATGCTTTCACGATAAGTGCTCCCCGGCATTAATCGTGTCCGTCACTCTTCATCGGGATCGAATCGATTTATTATCGAGGTCTTGCCGCATATTCTTCTTCGCGATCCATCGCGCTATATCCGAGACACTCTCGATCGTACTTATAATTTCCAATTCGCGAGCACGCGACCCCGTCCATCGAAAAACGAAATACTCGACGGTAAATCCCGCGATTGACGCGCGATTCATACGAAAAAAGAAAACGAACAGCGAAAAAGAGAAAACAAGATAGAATTACGCTGACGCATTCGCATCGATATCGCTGCATTCACGCGCTTTTTCCACTCCCTTGCTACACTGTCATGGATTAGGCTTCCCTTGAGATCTTTGCAATATGTCTGACAACTTGACTTCTGAATGTTCTCGTGCTCGAATTGCACGGATTCAACGAGTGCAAACAAATTGAAGGATATCGTTCGCAATTGGCCGGCCAGTTTGATACAGATTAATGTTGTACAGGTAACATTGTCTTGAATAATTACTGACAGAACTGCAAAGTGTTAAATGATTGGATGTCTGGAAGAAGGGCCTGTGTCAGTTTTATAGATTTTATAGTAGCGCAACTGGGAATTTGTTTTGCTTAATCATTTAATAAGAGAAATCGAAAAAAGAAGTCTTTCTGTTTCCAGTCGTTTTCCTATGGAAACGTTTGAGTTCAAAATTGTGCTGCTATACAATCTAAAAAAACTGACGTAGGACCTCCGTCCAGGCACCCGTTCATTTAACCCTTTACAGTCCTGTAAGTAATTGTTAAAGAAATATGCTTAATTTGTACGGATTCAACGAGTGCAAACAAATTGAAGAATATCATTTGCAATTGGCCGGCCAGTTTGATACAGATTAATGTTGTACAGGTAATATTATCTTGAACAATTACTGACAGAACTGCAAAGAGTTAATGATTGGATATCTGCAAGAAGGGCCTGTGTCAGTTTTGTAAATTTTATAGGAGCACAATTGGGAATTTGTTTTGCTTAATCATTTAATAAGACAAATCGAAAAAAGAAGTCTTTCTGTTTCCAGTCGTTTTCCAATGGAAACGTTTGAGTTCAAAGTTGTGCTGCTACACAATCTAAAAAAACTGACGTAGGACCTCCTTCCAGACACGCGTTCATTTAACCCTTTGCAGTCCTGTAAGTAATTGTTAAAGAAATGTGCTTAATTTGTACGGATTCAACGAGTGCAAACAAATTGAAGGATATCGTTCGCAATTGGCCGGCCAGTTTGATACAGATTAATGTTGTACAGGTAATATTATCTTGTACAATTACTGACAGAACTGCAAAGAGTTAAATGATTGGATATCTGCAAGAAGGGCCTGTGTCAGTTTTGTAGATTTTATAGAAACACAATTGGGAACTTGTTTTGTTTGATCATTTAATAAGACAAATCGGAAAAAGAAGTCTTTCTGTTATCAGTCGTTTCCCAATGAAAACGTTTGAGTTCAAAATTGTGCTGCTACACAATCTAAAAAAACTGACGTAGGACCTCCTTCCAGGCACCCGTTCATTTAACCCTTTACAGCCCTGTAAGTAATTGTTAAAGAAATGTGCTTAATTTGTACGGATTCAACGAGTGCAAACAAATTGAAGGATATCGTTCGCAATTGGCCGGCCATTTTGATACAGATTAATGTTGTACAGGTAATATTGTCTTGAACAATTACTGACAAAACTGCAAAGAGTTAAATGATTGGATATCTGGAAGAAGGGCCTGTGTCAGTTTTGTAAATTTTATAGGAGCACAATTGGGAATTTGTTTTGCTTGATCATTTAATAAGACAAATCGTTGTAGTTCAAAATTGCAGTGGGCCCTTCTTCCAGACACGCGTTCAAATATTCCACGATTTGTTTGTACTCGCCAGCTCCTGCTAAAGCCGAAGAATCGAGTCCGCCACCTAACGCCGTAAAAGGTGAAGAGTGATCCGACCGTGCGAGACGTATCTATGGTAAAAGGTATTACAGCCCTGGCAGAGAGCAGCTTTCCCGTTTCGCCATAGAATTCTGCGAGACGCGGAATTCTGTTCGGTCCTTGGTGCCGCGCGAGTATCCGAGTGCCGAAGTATCGGTCCAAAGGAACTCCAAGGACAAAAGGATAGTTCACGCTGTAGCTTGACACGAAGGATACCGAGCGGAGGAACAGAAGGGGTAGGTTAAAGAGGGGATGCGGAGGAGAGGAGAAGAAGAAGAGGGGTGAGAGAACCCTTTCCTTAAATCCGAAACTGCAATTGTCGTGCTTGAATTCTAGCGAGCGGGAGCCATCGAGAGAAAATCACGCGTCTCGCAGCAAAGTGCTGGCTGAGACCCGGCACAGGGATGAAAGAGAGGAAGGGGTCTGTGTTGCAGGGAGGGGACATAGAACAAATCGATAAAACGGCTGGCAGTGTGTCCGCGCTTGCGGTGGCTCAATTAATGGAATAATAATGTAGACGCACGTACGAAAGCAGAAGATAGTTCCGTTACAAGATATCGGCCGGGTTCCCGGAATTTAGCAAACAACAATTATCTCTCAGTTCGCTCGTCCGTAACTTTATCTTTCGTTGCCCACGCCCTTCGTCACCGTGCTGAACGCGCGGCTGGGTAACTGCAGTTAGAAGAACAACTGATCATACAGTTTAAATCGAAATAACTATTTTATGAATGGACCAAACGACTTCAATTTCTCTATAAGGGTAGAAGGATTAGTTTAGCAAATGACGTCTAAGAAATATGTTGAACAAATGGATTTGATCGGATTTGTGCCAATAACGAAAATTGTCAACGCTGTGTTTCATAAACTCGTAATTAATATACGTTCTGAAAATTTTCATTGAAGTTGGTTAATTGGTTTACGAACTCTAAACGACGATAAGTGATAAAACTGGCAATTGTAGGGCGAAAATCATGAAAAATTGCAATTTTTACCAGTTTTGATCATTTGGAATTCGGAAATTAATTAACCAATTTCAATGAAATTTTCAGAACCTATATAATTTATACGAGTTCACAAAATCAATTTTACTATTGTTTTTTACAATTTCGATCGAATGTCTTTTTACAACATATTCGTTAGACGTCATTTACCAAACTAATCCTTCTAGCCTTACAGAGAAATCGAAGTCGTTTCGTGTATTTATACAAAACTTATTCTGATTCGAAGACAAAATCAAAATGTCTCCGTTTGTTGCAAGAACCAGGGGTCACTTATAATTGAATTTCTTGATTTAATAATTTTAGTAGATCGAACGTAATATATTGATACTCTTAAATTTTTTATATCTTACTGCTTCGAATGCAGCTACTCAATTTAATCATAAATGCATAAAATCCGCAGTCTAGCGATCAGTTATGCCTCTGACTGTAATTCTCTCGTATCACAGATGGTACCATCGCATCGGTGAAAACTTCTGCCCTCGTCCGTGTTCCCCGCGACCAAGTTCATTCGTGGCTGACTTTCAACGCGATAGGGGAGCTGGAGCGCGCACTCGGAACTTAGACAAACGGTGACCGACCCAGAACCAACGAACTAGTTGAGTCAACTGACCTAGAAACGGCCTCCGGCAGGACCGTCGAAATGCCGACGACCGGCCAACAGCATTCACCACCCAGCAACCAGCACAGAGACCACCTCCTAGCTCTCCTCCCGCTGGCTTTTGTCCATCAAGACATGGAATTCAGTTAGCAAGATTGCTTCGGCTGACCGGTCGATTTCCTCTCCCGGAAATTGAGAAGAATTTCGAGCCGATAACGAGGTCGAACCATCACAACGACCAACGCTGCCCGCGCGCGGCTAACGCCGTCGTAAAAATTGATATTCTCAACCCAGAGATTACGCGGACGCGGATTGCATTTATTAAGGAAACACGCCCCCACCGGACGTCGATGATACACCACAAGTAATCAGGGAAGCTATCGGAGAACGTTCATTCAAATGGTAATGCTTCGCCCGGGCAATTTGAAGTCTCGCGATCTGTAAAGTGATTTTCGGTTTGATAGCCAAAGTTAGGGGGACCCCAGAAGTTCCGAAGATTATGGCGGTTGCGGTATCAGTTAATTCATCCGCAGTGCAAATTTCTTTCTTTCGCTCACCGATCCGATACTGTTTACGATTTTCCGAGTTTCCCAACTTCTATCGTGAATAGGTGAGACAATAAATCCGTCGAATGTGCAAAAATATTCGCCACTTGTAATGCAGTATCATAAATGTAATAAATAGACAGCGGATCACTGTGCATTTACGAAGATATTGTTGAAACGAAGTTGGGTAAAATATAAAACAACAACAGATTTTGAAATTCGAGAATGTAATTTTGTTTTTAATGTCACGAAGTCGTTGAGGGATAAAATCAATTTTTACCTCGCTTATATTAGCTTGCCGTGTCGATGTTATCGTTGTTGTGCCTGAAATCTTGTAATCGAATTTTGAACCACTTCCCGATGAACTAAATACTTGAAACTTTACACATAGCTCAGAACTGGATGACAATGCAACATTAAAAATTTTTTTTTCTTTAAAACTGTGCGTGTAGGAGATAAAACGTGTTTGAATATTCCGACGCATCCCCACTCCATTGACCCACTTCGCACCGAAGGAGCTCAGTGTGGTGTTCCGTTTGTTCAGTTACATTTCAAACAATTTCGGACTCCATCAAGAGACGTCCCCTCAGTCTATCTCGCGTATTTCCATATCTTGCGTGACTATATCTCACTGTTTCATACCAATATTACTATTTCTTGCGTTCCATTAAAAAAAGACTAAAAACTAGAAAATAAAAACACAATGAACTAATGTCTAAAACAATTATTTTCTCCTTTTCAGTGCATTTTAATATAAACGTGGTTTTTAAAAAGTTTTGTTTGTACATTTTATTTCTTATCTTCATGCGGAACATTTTTATTTTGCATACCGATCTGCAGCCTAATAATAAACAAATTTTACTGTGTTCTTCATCGCTATATTTTTGACTTCATAGTTGCTGTGATCAGAATGGTCCTTCCGCTAGAAATGTTCGACAAGATTCAATTATTTCTCTATATTAAACAATGGAAAATTGCCTGTATGATTTTATTTGAGCTTAGGACGGGTATAAAGCTCGACGCAGCTGGAACCACCTCTGCACAGCACGCACTTAATTCTTGTTTTGGTTCACGAAGCATCGAGTAAACATGAACGGATATCAAGCAAAAGATTCTTCATATCCAATCCGGTATCGGGGGAGGAGTTCAACGAATCGTGTTTTGTCGCAGAAATAATTCAATAGTTTCAACGATACTCGGCGCAGAGCCTCGGAATCATGACGAGGGTAAAAAAGACCTGATACACCATAGTCGTCAGTGTTAGTCCATCGATGACTTTAAAATGAATCGTTCGTGCATGACGAAAGATCCTAGAGTCAAGGGCGCGCGCATCTGTTCGCGAAGCTGAATTAAAAATAATTACTGTACGCCGTGAAACGAAGCGATAACAATTCGATTACGATCCCAGAACGATGGTTGGGGTCCGAGTAGCGGACCTTTGCATCACGAATTTCCATTATCAAAATCTTTCATCTGGATCTCTTTTTCTCTCTGTCTCTCTCCTTCTCTTTTCCACGTGGACTCGACCTACCGACGCTGATTTCATCTTTACACCCTTGGAGCATTCCATTCTTGTGATTTAACCCCTGATAAATTCGCAATGTTATAAATTCGGTCGCCCTGAGAGGGGAAAAATGAAAATTTCAATGAGAAAGTAGTGAAAGAGCTGAAAAGTAATTCTCGCGACTTTGAAATCCGCTCCAGAATAATACCGTGGCCTAGTGTTTTCCTAATCGAGTGGGATTTGTACGAAAAATCAACTAGAATTGCGACGCCGTGCGTCCTGATAATAGGGGAACCATTTTGTATATGTTCTACCCTCTTTGGAGACACAGAATACGATACCATAATTGTTGTAAGTTCTACATTCCCGTGACAGATTTCGTGTGTGTTGGAAACGATTCCGTAAAATTACACCTGATTATTAAAAACAAACGTCATAACAAATACCATAAATAGAATCGCATTTCAGCAGGTAACGATCCCACAACATTACAGTCTGACTAATTACCTAACGCACTGTCTAGTTACTGTAATTATTCTTCGAGCGATACAAATAGTTCATTTCACTAAAGCAAATATTCAACTAGACAAACATTTCCAATCTGTCTACTAAAAGAATTCTGCTATCCTATATCATCGCTTGCTATTGAAGCCGGAAACAATCCAGTAATACAATCCTGTAATTACTTTAATTACTACTGCGATTACTCCACAACGATGCGGAAACGAGTGCTGCCAAAATAAACGTCTTGAAAACTGATTCTATAACAGGAAACTAGTCAAACAATCGTTTAATTGTAATTAATGGACTGCGGATGTTTATGCAAAATGTTCTACATTCGTCATGGGAAGCAGAAATAAATGAAAAAGAGGATTACAATATTCTCCAATTTTTCTAATCGTTTACTGTTTTATATTTCACGGAAACAAAATTTCTTCATAGATGCATAAACATTTGCAGACTACTAATTAATTTCATAATAGAATTTGAAGGAGAAAGAGAGAGAGGAGCGAGAACGAGGGAAAATCGACGATCGAGGAAATTTTACAGCTACGCCATGATTCTGATTGACGGAATCGTAAAACCGGCGCGGCGACGCGACACGCCCGGCGAAAATGTCACTCGGTCTGAAACGAAAGCGGACCACCGCCTCCATCCGCTTGAATCGTAATTCTACGGGTTCCAGTTTCTGCTGCGCTTCCTTGGCCAGTCTATTCGCAAGCCTCTCATCCGAGGCGAACGGTTACGATTTCGAAATTCGTGCCTGCACGAGCTGCGCGCCGCTACGAGTATGCATTTTCTTAACGACGGTAATGAAGCCGCGGTCGTCCGTCACCGCCTTCGACCGCTCGTTTCTCTTTGCAATTCCATCTACTACGCCGAGATCGAGCAAACAACCCACCCCTCCCTCGCCGCCAACAAAATACACTTCTATCGTATTTATTTGTGACTTCTACCGCTTTGCTCGGGCCTGAAAGGGATGCTAGCCTGATTTGGACCGGCTAGGCTGCTGGGTTGCACGCAATTCTTAATTAATTAACACGTTCGCTGCCGAGAGTTTATGCTCTTGCCGATGTTGCTGAAACACGTCCAAATGGTTCTTGAACTCTTATGGTACGTTTTAATTTGTTTTTCGGCTTTAAGTCTGATGTCTTTAACATACCAAATTGCTTCGGACGTACAGTCGGTCGCGAAAATAGTGGATCACAATGTTGTTTTCGATTCCAAGCCGTTGAACATTATTATGCACAGCTTAGAATCCGAAATTACATTGTCCCAACATTTTCGTGACCGACTGTGAACAGCTCGTTCGGAGGTCTATTATTATATCGTAAATTTATAGTATGTATATCTATCATATATTAGGTTGTTGCACATGAAATGTTCGACGTTAAATAAATGCAACTTTTACCTAAATAGATTTACTGATAAAAGTAAGCACCCGTAATCAAGGCAGTCTATCAATGAATGTTAAGTTTCGTGATTGTATTACATTGTTTCGCATTCACGTTCTTAATTTTTAATATCCGAGTATAACCGCTCTCGTGCAAAAATAAGAAATCGGTGACTAACGCGGCGTGAATAGAAAATTCTGTGTCGGCCACCAGCGACGGACACGACGTTGAGTGTGTTAATACCGATCATGACACTGCAGATATCCACCCTTTTTCTAAGATACACGGTGACCCAATATACATAGAATTGCACAGGACGTCGAGTAATAGAGGTCAGGGGGCAAAAAACAAACTGAGAAACTTTTAAATATTGCTCAACCGATTTTTATCGTCAGAATCCGTTGAATCATAAGTCGTTATGGGTCTATGATGTAAGGAAAAGCCGTGAGGAAAAACGAGTTTCTTAACGTATTTGGTTACACGGATAACTAAATAACGACAGACGTGTTTGTCGCGGGTGTTCGATTCGATCTGCCTTCTTTTTACATTACGTTGGTGATCGTAATTCTACAATTATTCTATTCTTTCTGATTCTCTATTTTTATAAATTTACCTATACAACACATGGTTGTCTGTCAATATACACGAATACACACACCACCCGTACTTCTACTCTACAGGGTGACCCGAATTCAAATGGCAAAACTGCAGCAGCATATAGGGGACCGAAAAACTAAAACAAACAGTCTTTGCTTCGTTTTGGAGAAAATTGCAAGAAAAGACATAAACAAGTTTTCATTTTTGTACTTATTTGTTTGTATTTTATTTACATTACCATCTATTTAATGTAGATATTGTTCAAAATGTTACTCTCCTGCAGCAATGCAAGCATTACATGTAGCACTGTCTTGATAAATTGCAGCTAAACATTGTTCTGGTGATATTTGGTGTACTGCATCTACGATTTAAGGAACCATAGAAAGAAAGCAAGAATGTAAACGAATGAAAGAACATAAGGATAACATCAAGCGTTCACATATCTCATTGTCATAACTCACACAACGAAGTCAAAAGTATCACAAATACAAGTGTATACAACGACTCCAGAGAGCAACAGACAACGAGATATTGAATTTTTGCGATTTTCTCCAAAACGAAGCAAACACGAGCAAATCCCCAAGAGACTTTTTGTCTTAGTTTTTCGTTCCCCTTCGTTCCTGAAGGAACACCCTGTATAACGAGCAGCACAAAAATGCTAGTGTGTGGGTGTTCAGAAAATGCTCAAACCGATTTCTAAAACGAAGATACCGCTCGTGAACTGTACATCGCATCTTCGACGTAATTTGATAATTATCTACTGAGCGTGCCACGAATTACGTCCCACTCCGTGGGAGCCTGTGAATTTTTTATCCGAGGGTGCCCGCGTGGGTAGAATGCGTATATCAAAAGTATTCGAATCGGTCGGAACCGGTTTCGAAAACGTTACGTGTCGAGGTGCGTTTGCGTCGCGATGGTTTCCTTGAAAAATATTGTTCCACGTTCCAGGCGCGGTCTATTAACAATTTCCGCGATCCGTGTAACAGTGCCGCGTTTCTTTTCTCGCAGGGACAATTTCTCGCAGGGGAAACGTGCCTTGCATATAATGCGATCGCTTTGCAATCGTCGCACGCATCGCGCGCGCAGAGACACGACGACGCGACGCTTCGCGCTGCCATCCGCGAGTAAGCGAGTACAGCGCGTTCGAGCACGGTGCACGTCAATTCGCGCGCGATTTTATTCCGTCCAGTCGCCGATTTTTATTCGCGCCGCCGTTTATCGATTCATCGTCGTCGACTTCGTTACGAAACACCGTACAGCTGCTCGGATACAGTCCGCGAGATTACCATAATTTTAATAGTGGTCTGAATCTTTTGTATTCTTCGTGTTTCTCTATTATGTTGTTACTATTTTTATGGCGGGGTAACCAAATAAAATATCATTTTTAGTAGTAGATCTGAGATATGTCTATATTTAACTAAATTCTGTGGAAAGCTATATGCGTTTTTTGAAAATTTTTTGAAGCCGTAAATTCATAAAGATCTGCGTATACTCGTTACATAGCGACTCGGGTACAGTAAATTTTATATAATACATTCAGAATTTACAATAATTTAATGGATTACATATTGAGAATGAATATAAATCGATTTATTGTGAATGTATGACGAAGTATTTATTAGTAGTTCTGAAGAAAGGCTGGAATATAAAATTAGATAGAATTTTGTATATTTGTATATTGTATAGAATTTTGAAACTTTAATTGTTTAAACTGAATTATAACATATTTGGTATAATTTTTATTAGGAAAATGCCAGAAATATGGTCATCAAAGTCCCATAAAAAATAATGAAAAATAAAGAAGTTTGAAAATGTTATTCCTATTATCGATCGTATGATTGTTGAAACAAATGATGTACCAATGATCTTGGCACAACGGTTCGATCAAGTAAATACGTGAAAGCAATTTTACAAGTTTATTTTAAACTTTCAACTTTTCGATTCATATGTGGACCATTTTCAAGAAAGAAGAATACTGCGTCTGAACTGTCTGGATCGAACCGTTGAGCCGAGATCGTTGGTACATCATTTGTTTAAAGAAGTTTGGATTAGTTTACACTTGTTTACTGTTAAATATGTTTACACTTCTCGGCGACCGAAGCCTCTCGAGCTCGGCTGTCCTTCTCTATGTTCGGCAAAACTCAAAGAATAGTATCCCTGGCGTATAAATGGCCTGCGCAGACCCGTGTTGAGGACTTATATCGATGAAATACTGTACTTGGTTTGAAATAAAGTATAACTGGGTATACTCGTATAAAGACTTTCCTAATAAATTCTTTAATTTATTCAATCACCTGCAACGATAGAATTGAATGATTTTATTGACAGTGGCTCTATAAAACAGCTCGGTGATCGTTTCCGTGTCACCGTATCGATAGGCCAGTCTCTGGAAACCGAATGATCGGTGGTATCAGTAAAAACTTTTACTTTCACCGCATGAATCAGACTTTTAACGGAAACTTTTGGCCTGTCGCCAAGACCATTGGCAGGACTTCCACGGCTAGTGCAAGTAGTACAGATATTATTGTCTCAACGGTTCTACGACCTTTCTCGTGCTTGATACAGGAAAACAAGCCTTCGTTTCGGAGCCAGCGCTACTTTAATCCACCCGACACGTTCACTAGCGAACAACCACCCATGAAAAACCAACAAAACGAAGGAGTTTATTTGCTGAAATGCATACTAAATAGGTGTATCATATCGACTGCTCTTCTATGTAATAAATAATTTATTAGTTTGGACAGATTATATTAGAGTTGTACGATCAATCGATGGCCATTCTCGAAATCGGCCACAGCCGCCGCACAGCGTACCGAATTTTAGGTCATTTTAGATGGATAAATGTTTACTGAGCCTAATTGTACTCATACTAATTCATTTAATAACGATATAGGCATAGAAATCAATATTTCTTTCATTTTAGATTATTTTATTTCGTAGATCATTCCATGGTATAAAGAGGGGAATATTGTAATGTGAAGATTTATTGTGATTATTGAGATTTATGTGAAGATTATATGGAAAATTTATGATACTTCATGTTTAAAAAATCACATGTAATTCAAATAATTTCTTCGCGATCAGAAATACCATAAACTTGAAAATTGAGACCTCCGCTGTACAAAGACATATACAGGGTGTCCCACCCGATTTCGACATTTTGATTTTCTCGCTATTCTTACTCGTAGCAAGAAATGTTTCAGCAGAGGCTTGAATGGTACCGAGTGGAACATATTTTAATGTTATTAGTTTTTTCGTGATTGGACGCGTAAAGGTCATGTAAAGGTTAACTTTGTTTTTTTAATTGAAAAACGTATTTTTGAATACATCAATCGAACACCCTGTATAAGTTTACATCATTAGCCGCAATTGATGTGTAGGATTTTTCTCCACGTAGTTTGGGCATTCGGTATACTGTGCGCCAGTCGTTTAAAAAAAAGGAGCGGCATGATTTATACCGTGTCGAACCGGTGAGGTAAAATGACGAGGGAACAGTGCGACTTGTAATTATCCGGCCGTAGAGAACGAATGAATTACGTTCGCGTGTAAAATGACATAATTATGGCGGACGATCTTTCGTTCGAAATTGTTCGGCGGCCATTCTTCTGGCTTGTTGCAGAACGAGCTCGATGGGACAATAGTAAATCTCACGAGGTAGTTTAAATCCGTTCAGACTAATGGTGCATGCCGAAAAGGGATCGACGATCACAATAGTTGTAACTGAACATGAAACGTGGCGCGGCATTAAAAAATGTATAATTAGTCACTTCATATTTGGAACGCGATATCTGGGACACAGTAATAATTAGACTGCGGATTTGTATGTAAGATAAAACGGTATTGTATCGATTATTATACCAATTTCATAACCAGGAAATTTAAAAAATCATAGATAATGGAAATATTCTAGGTGGAACGACTTATAGCATAATGTTAGCATAATGAAAACAAACTTCAAAATGACATATAACTCATTAAGGTAAGGTAAATATTTATTGGTATGAAATTGCAATTGAAGCAAACAAGAAAGTTATATATAATGAATCAAAAAATTATTTGCTGACTCTTAAAAAGGCGATAATTTTTTAAATATCGCACTATACGATTTTAACTATTTTTAGAAGCCAGAGCAATTAGTTTGCTGCAGGATGCGAAAAAAATTTTGTCTAAAATTGCAATTGATCGGAATTGTAGAAAAAATACTAAAGGTTGCATTTTACAACTTTTTTTATGTGGGTCTATATTGAAAATTGAATAAATACGTTCTGTAGATCTATGTCAATTAAACATATTCTGAAAATTTCGTCAAAATCGGTCGACGTTGCAATGACTTACAAACGTTTAAATATGTTAAAAATTGCAAATTTTCCCGATTTTCGGTCTATAACTGCAGATTCATACATATTTCAATACCTGTCGTTTATCCGCATCAACCGAATTCGATGAAACTTTACCACTGCATATAACTGACACAGATCTACAAAACGTATTTTTAAAATTTTCAATACAGGCCCACATCAAAAAGTTGTAAAATGCAACTTTCAGTATTTTTTCTACACTTCCGATCAATTGCAACTTTTGACAAAATTTTGTTCATATCCTGCAGCAAACTAATTGTTCTAGCTTCTAAAAAAAGTCCAAATTGTATATTATGATGTTTAAAAACTTATCGCTTTTTTAGGAGTGAGCGAATAATTTCTTGACTCACTGTATATATATATACCGGCTTATATCGAGCAATTTTTTAATCGATCCGTGCCATATATATTGTATATTATATATTATTATCATTATATTATATATATATTTTTTTATTCGTTTACAGAATTTTTATTCGTTTGATATATATATATTTTTATTCGTTTACAGAATTTTTATTCGTTTGATATATATATATATATATATATATATATATATATATATATATATATATATATATATATATCTGTAAACGAATAAAAATATATATATATATATATATATATATATATATATATATATATATATACAGGGTGTCCCAAAATTCCTCCGACACCCGAAAATGGGAGGTTCCTTGGGTCATCTGAAGCGACATTTTCCTTTACAAAAATGGCGCCCGCGGCTTTGTTTAGGAGTTATTAACGAAAAACACGGACCAATCAGAGCGCGACCTAGACGCGAGTTAGCACAGTCGGCCCGACGCGCCAACTGTCAATTGGCCGAACGTGTCATCGCATATCTAGATCGCGCTCTGATTGGTCCGTGTTTTTCGTTAATAACTCCTAAACAAAGCCGCGGACGCCATTTTTGTAAAGGAAAATGTCGCTTCAAATGATCCAAGGAACCTCCCATTTTCGGGTGTCGGAGGAATTTTGGGACACCCTGTATATATAAATTCTGCATTTCTTTCTTTACGGCCTAATAATAGAGATTACACGGGATTGAAATAAATCCCACATCTACCCCGCGGGTTTGAAAATGGATAATATATTGCAAACTCTAATTTGGTTGTCCTTATTCCGCTGCTTGGCACGGATCGATTAAAAAATTGCTCGATATAAGCCGGTCGAGTATTAATAAGAAGAGCGGCTGTTATCGCGACAAAAAGTCCATTACGCTTCTGCACCTTCACGCCCGGAGATCACGACAGTGAACGTGTTAACCTTTTGCACTCGGCGCTGCTAGCAGATGGAGCGAGACGTCTTCAGTTGTTATGCTGGTAGCTGGAGCGAAAAGCGTTAATCTCATCCTGCCATGCCTCGGGGACCAAGTTGTTCGTCGGGTTTCGGCCCGGTTTCCTTCGGAACGCGGTTCCAAGAAGGCGAAACACAACGGTCACGTTTCGAGGCCGAAACGGAAGTTCGCGTGTCCCTTAAAAACTCATATCGATCTTCCTTAGCGCGCTCCAACTGGGATTTAAAGTTGGCCGACGACGACGCGACCGTTCTCGCGGCTGGGACATTCGTCTCGTTCGATAAATTATTCCGCCCACCGACGGCCACGGGGAAATTCGAACCAGCCACTTAAGCAGAAAACCATTCGATCCTGGGGAACAATAAATTGTAATACGCCGAAACGCGACGATCAATAGAATTTCCAGTTTCGGCTCGAAATTTCGATCAGCCTTTCAATGCCACACGGTCGGGCACTAACTCTATGCAGAGTGATTGAACTTATGTGTGCCACATAAATTTCTTGTTAACTATTTGCTAGATGAAAAGGTGGTCGAAACAAAAGTTGTATGGCGTCGAGAGTAACGCACAATGTAATAATTAAATTTGTTCGGTTCTGCTGTTTTATCGAAGTGTATGCTGTATATAACTATACATTTTGTGTATAATTCGTAATATTATTCCTGTACATGTAAATTGCAAATGGAACACTTAAAAAGATGCAATATAACATCATTTAATCGCCTCTACCCATTGGAAATTGAATATTGCGTTATTTTATGATTTAAAATTGCACTAAAGATTATGTATTTAATGAATAACGTAAATATTTACTAGAGAAATATCGTTCTTAATCTGTTACACAAATAAAGCTGCACCTTAAAAATAGGTTCAAATGGCTCGACGATCGAAAACAGCATCGTTCCTCAAGGTATCCGGGGATTAATTAACCAGTTTATTGCCAGTTAATCGAGTTTACCGGTTGATTAACCAGTAATTTAGTGCGTACATACATTAAAACAAGTAGCATCAATTACCGGCGTAATTTTATCAGAAATAAACGAACGTGATCGAGTATTTGTATGCTGCAGTCATGATGAAGCTAGTGTTATCTTTTCATGATCAAAATCTGCATGACTTGACGAAACTTTTGTAGAAAATTATTATTTACAATAAAGTTTTCAATGATGTTTTAACAGCGTGTTCAAAATATATTCATTTCATTTTAATACAATTTTGAATCAGTCGGTGTCTTATACCTAAATTCAAAGAAAGCGCAATTTCTACTCCATCTTTATCAATAAATAGGATTATTTTACAATAAATTATTGGGTTAGAACAAAAGTTCATAGCGTATGTAAATTGAAATTGAAAGTTAAAATTCAGATATTTATTCATAGATTTATTTAATTATTTTCCATTAGTGTTCCATTACTTTTTGTCATTTTCGAGGTAACTTCTCGCGTTACTGAATAAACATATGGACAAAAGCCTTAATTTTATCTTCGATTCTTAATTTGAAAACGCTACGAACTTTTGTTCCAACGTAATACGATACACGCTTCTTCTAAAGAAATTTGGCTCTCGGAAGACATCTAAATCGTTGTATCGTTGATATTTGGCTCTTCTGACTAATGAGTTTGCCGACCACTGCATTGAACGGATAAGAGAAAGTTCGCAGCTCGACTGTGTCACAGTCGAGAACAGCGTGAAAATACCGTGGAAAAAAGCCGATACCATCGACTCCGTCCAAGAAGGAACTCCGTCGGGCGTTTAACTAAATCGGCGCGGCGCGCCGTTAGCGCACAATATTTAGTTTGGAGAGGGTCCGGGTGCCGTTTCGCCGGGCTAAATTCGTGGTAACGAGAGATTGGAAAAGTTCGGGAAAGCCAGCTGCTTGATAAAAGGCCGCCGGACGACGACGGGAAGAGTGGTAGTTTTACCTTTTTGTCCACGCGCCGGCAGCGGTGGCGGCAGTGGTGGCAGTGGTGGCGGTGGCGGTCCGCCTCGCGTGTCCCTCTCGCACCGCGTACGACAATGAGGAATCAATAGTCGCGACGGAAACGCCCCGTACGTATACGATCGTTTCCCCTGTTTACCCGTAATTCGTTGCGTCGCCGAGGCAGCTTCGCGGACTACGGATTCGTGTCCGACTTCCGGAATGATAATTTCGCGCGGTGAAACCGAACGGATTTCGCGGCCGGAACAATCTCTCACCCGCCGCCCTCTGAAACGCTGTCTCTTTTCCTCCGTTCCACTACAATGGGCCTACGAAGTATTCGAACACCTTCCAAAATCGAACAACTCTTTCACAATTGCACCCAACAGCTTCATTTATTTTCAAACGTTAGAAGGGTTGGTTTACCAGCTAACATGTAAATAGATTTTTGAAAAATTATTATTGGCCGCAATACAACTTTCAAATTTTTCTTCTGTGTCTGTAGTTAAATGTAAAACACGTATTTTGTGAGTCCAAGTAAGTTATCGTATACACGTGCACAGTTTCATTGAAATCTAGCCTGAAAAATTGCTTGTGGACATTGCGAGATGTAAAAATCTTTGATTTAGGGTTTGCGATTCATTTAAATCGCAGATGTTTACAATTTTTCCTATTTTCGGTCAATTATATTCTATAATACATTGCTCCGATACAACTTTCTTTATAACGTATACAAATGTACATTGTGTAATCATTATTAAATGTTTTTATTTATTAATTACAAAGAATGATATATGAAAGTTATATCTATTTTCTGACACGACTTTTTCATCTAAAATGGTAATTCGGAACGTGCACCCTCGTTTTCTTATACAAAGAATTTCTCCACTTTCGAATTTTGCGCTGCAGGAATAGTCGCGGAAAGTCGATTCGGTATGCAGAAGTTGCATTTGATTACAGCGACCGTGCCTAAGATTTCACGACGCACTCGTCGCTTGGGTCGAGTTCCATCAAACGAGAAACCAACGCCAGTCGATCGTGGATATTTGTTCATTTAGGTTTAACTAGTTACTGCATTGTGTACACCGGGCCAGCGTAAAACGTTCTATCGAGTTTACGCTTTCGCGAGGACGGATGAGATATCAGGCGACCCGATTTCATTGGTCAGACACTCTGGACGAGATATTTCAGCGAGCGATACGCTTGATCTGTCGTTCTAGCCGGAATACATCGCTCCATTTTCTTTGTCTTGGTACACACGGTTCCACGACCCCTATTTAGGTCATGATAATTCGAAATGTTAATCAGTTTTATCAGCCAAGTAGAATTAACCTGGAAGAACGATTTCAACAATGGCGGAATGACATTGAATGAAACTTTACAAAGAATTCACCTTTTCAAAGGAAAATAACGAGAATTTTCTTAAAATACTTTGAATCCGCTTGTTATTTTTATCTTTTCAACAAGCTACTCTCGGTTCTGGACCATTTTCTCTTATTATTGTTGCGCACCTAAATTAGCCCTTCTATTATCTCTTTTTCAGCTTTTCCGGTTTCTTTAGTCTCGCAGCACATTTTTCCTATATGTTCCGGAGTCGGTTTTCTTTCGTACATATTTTACACGGTTTTCTCTCAGATCCATTCTCTGGTTGTTCGTCGCAGCGTGTAATTCCAGCAATCAATTTCAGTGTTTCATCTTTGCCCTTTTGTTTTGATAAGAACGCTGTTATTGATTTCTACAAAAGAATTGTTTATTTTATATCCTTATAGCGATCAAGATTAGCAAGATCTATAAAGAATTTTGCCAGTTAGCTGTCTGAATATCCAACAAAACTAAATTTGCTGAAAAACATCGAATTTTTAAAAAACATAATTGTCATTAATTTAAAAATGACTACTGGCTAATAATGCTGGTAGCGTTTTCTATCCTGGTCAATTTAAAATATTGAATAATATCTATTTAACTCGTATTCTTGTTAATTAGTTCCTTAAAATGGATTTAATTTATAATTACGAGAATGGTCTAAGTCGAAATTAAACAAAAATTAACTTATCAGTTATTTCACATCTGAAACTAAATTAATTCAATGTAAAAAATAATTTCAACATTATATAAAATTCATTTAGTGTGAATATCATTAAACATCTCGAAACAAGCAATACACAACCTAGACTATTTTCACAATTACGGGCACATATTTATACAAGATAAGGATACAGCTTTGATTATTTGGAAAATGGACCATACGAGAATGCACCCGCAGCAGAATATTTAAGTAGAACCTATACTCGACCATTGTTGGGTATTATACTCGTAGTATGCGGTTTCGAACGGGCATGGCGAAGTAGCTAAATAACCGATCCTTTGTGAACGAAAATGTGGAGTAAGGGTGCACGAAGGCATTCGGAACGGAAGGAAAATTCTGAAGAAAGACCATCTGCATCCTATAAAAGAGGATCGTTCGGCGAACTATCGTACACGCCGCGATTACTCGCTACTAAAATCTATTCGATCCTTTTATCCGCGTCCCGAATACCCTCAATGAAAGACTCGGTTCCCATGCGGCGATTTCGCCCCTCCTTTCCATACATTTTTCGACGGAACAAGACGGCGAACAACGATTTCCAAACTGGGTCGAATAAGATAATCGCTTCAAACGATCGACGATGTAGTCACTTTAATCTGCCAGTGCTTTAGTAAAGCCTGCTATTAGATACTGTATCGACTGCCCTCAATGCTACATTTTTTACTAGGTCTCAGTGTCACTTACGTTCTAGTTAGGTTTCATTGTTACTAGACTAAGGATCTTTATGCATTTATAACGAAATTGAGTAGATGAAATTCAAAATTGTTGAAAAATAATATATGATTTCTCCCCTGTTCCATACCGGTTCCAGATTTATTATTTTACAATTATTGAAATAATATTAGATGATTGCATAAGTTCGTGCCCGATTTGAAAATAAAATTCAATGGTTAAATTTTAAAGAATACAGCTTTATTAATCAATTACATTTATTTATCAATTTTATAATTTTAAAAAAGTATGGTGACTATGTAATATTTTTTTTAAAATGATTTTATAAGAAGTGATTGTATAAATATCTCTAGTAGAGTACTTATTATAATAGGAGCTGCACAAAGTCTAAATAAAATCAATCTTGTCATTTTTATAAGGGAACATGAATCAGTTACTTTTAAGGCTAGACAGATCCATTGTTAAAGGAAGAAATAACGATCCATTTAGTTTCTATTTCTTGCAATCGATGCCGACAATTTTTATTTTGCATAAAGATCTGCAGTCTAATTATTACACTGCGACATACACGACTGTACACACTATTACACGAAGTTTTGTATTCAATTTCAAATTATGAAAAACAACTTCGTGAAAATTGATTACTGCTCCGTTAAAACTTACCGATGGAAGTAATATAACGGTACACTCTGGAATTATTTCAAACTAGATAAATTGTTCCTGACTGGAAGATTCAATATTGTCATTTACTCTTCGCAAGGGGTACACTTCAAAGCTGAACTCTCACTGTGCATCACACATGTCGTGTCGGTACTTGATCTCTGATGATGAATGCTGGTGAGCAGCATACAGATCTTTAGGATCAAAATATTCTGATGTAACTGTTACGAGCTGGAATCGAATAAAAATTAATTTCATCTGATTCCAATAAGTCGAGGAGAGTGTTTCCGAAGTTGCTAGTACTGTTAAATGATTTCCAATTACTTTTCACTAATTTTCCGAAGTGTTTTCCTAAAATTGATTAACACCAAGCATTGATAAAATGAGTTGATTTTCAAGGGAAGCGTCGCGTATGAAGAATGCAGCAGAATAGTTTAAAATTAAACTATTGTTTCTTCCAACCTAGAATAATTTAATTTTATAGATATGAAATTGATATAACACCTCATACAATACTTAAATGTTTATTAATCGATTAGATACCACCATATTTAATAATGTATACAATATTTAATGGCGAGTCTTGTTCTTTCGTCCAGTTTGAAATACTTCTTTCCGCGCGCCAATCGATTACACCACGGTGGATAACACCACCGTCGCATTACAGGAAAACTGAATCTTTCATTTTCCTTGAATATTATACCGTAAAGAAAAATATCGCGTGCCAAATATAGTGTCTTTGTAGAGACACGCCGCTATCGATCGATAATGTAATTACAGAGAGCAGTGGACACCACTTCGCGACTGTTCATTGGCTTCCGCCTTGTTCCTCTTCTCCCATCATTAAACCTGAAGCAAGAACCACCCACTGTTAGTTAATCTTCTGCTACAATGAAATCCGCTAAGGGTTTAGAAGGAAGCTAACACTAGGCGTTTATAGAAACGGAAAGCTGCGTTAATTAACCCCTTACCCTACAATATCGTATCAGACTCGTGATGAAGATTCCGATAGAGTCTAGTAAATATATATGTATGTTACATTAATTTCCGTTAAACCGAGATGAAATTCTATTTTGGTTTCGTTAATGGAGTTATTGGAGAACACGTAGGCATACGATAAATATAAATTTTCTCCATTCTTAGGAAATTACGAACTACAAAGAAAGTTCTAATCACTGACACCGTAATATAAATTATAGGGCTAGGGGTTAATTCAACACGGAGATGTTCGCTGGTGGAAACCAGCTGAGTTTCGCACGATCATTTTTATCTCGACGTTTATGTTTTTATCATTTCACAGCGTCGGAACAAGCACTAAACGCAGAGTAACGCGAACAACAAGCAATAAACATACGATATTACGAAAAACACCGATTGCACTTGTTTATACAAGGCGGGGCAATAACTTCGTCCAACTTCAATATTTTGAGATCATTCCATGGTACAGTGGGGAAGATATTGCGATGTAAACACTTTCTATGTTCAAGAAGGTGTTTTAGAAATTTTAAGATCATTGACTTTATTGAACATAAAAAATCTCATCCAGGACATATGAAGATCAATACATTTCTACGCAGAATTCGATGTCCTATCGAATCATGCAAAGAAGTTTCTTCCCATTTGACGAAACTCATGGTGACCTCAAAGTGAACAAGAAATGTTTACATCATTTTACATTTTTTATTGCTTTAATAAAAGTGTTCAATACTTTCCCACGAAAGCGTCTTATTTCTTCCCTCAATAATGTTAATAGAGGAAAAATCGTACATCGATATCTTCAATTTTTGAAATTTTCCAACAATTTTGAATTTTATCTACTCAATTTATATTATAAATGCAGAAAGATTTGCAGTCCACTAATTAAAAATGGAACCAATGCCGTATCTACGCGATCTAACACATTCCAGACGATTGTTATCGCACTTTCAAAATTCTCCAACACGTTAACACTGTTTTTTATTATGATACGAGTCTACTTAAAGAAATGTGTTCGATATCTTCCCATGAAAGCGTCTTCGTCCAAGTAGTAGAAACTAAATTGAACCTCATGATTTTCAAGGAGGAAAAATTGTACATTGACACCATAATTTTTTGAAATTTTCCAAAAATTTTGAATTTCATCTATTCAATTTTTGTTGTAAATGCACAAAGATTTGCAGTCTGGTAATGACAAATGGAACCAATGTCATCTCTACACGACCTAACACATTCCAGACGATTGTTATCGCACTTTCAAAATTTTCCAACACGTTAACACTGTTTTTTATTATGATACGAGTCTACTTAAAGAAATGTGTTCGATATCTTCCCATGAAAGCGTCTTCGTCCAAATAGTAGAAACTAAATTGAACCTCATGATTTTCAAGGAGGAAAAATTGTACATTGATACCATAATTTTTTGAAATTTTCCAACAATTTTGAATTTCATCTATTCAATTTTTGTTGTAAATGCGCAAAGATTTGCAATCTGGTAATGACAAATGGAACCAATGTCGTATCTACACGACCTAACACATTCCAGACGATTGTTATCGCACTTTCAAAATTCTCCAACACGTTAACACTGTCTTTATTATGATACGAGTCTACTTAAAGAAATGTGTTCGATATCTTCCCATGAAAGCGTCTTCGTTCAAGTAGTAGGAACTAAATTGAACCTCATGATTTTCAAGGAGGAAAAATTGTACATTGACACCATAATTTTTTGAAATTTTCCAACAATTTTGAATTTCATCTATTCAATTCTTGTTGTAAATGCACAAAGATTTGCAATCTGGTAATGACAAATGGAACCAATGTCATCTTTACACGACCTAACACATTCCAGACGATTGTTATCGCACTTTCAAAATTTTCCAACACGTTAACACTGTTTTTTATTATGATACGAGTCTACTTAAAGAAATGTGTTCGATATCTTCCCATGAAAGCGTCTTCGTCCAAATAGTAGAAACTAAATTGAACCTCATGATTTTCAAGGAGGAAAAATTGTACATTGATACCATAATTTTTTGAAATTTTCCAACAATTTTGAATTTCATCTATTCAATTCTTGTTGTAAATGCACAAAGATTTGCAATCTGGTAATGACAAATGGAACCAATGTCATCTTTACACGACCTAACACATTCCAGACGATTGTTATCGCACTTTCAAAATTTTCCAACACGTTAACACTGTTTTTTATTATGATACGAGTCTACTTAAAGAAATGTGTTCGATATCTTCCCATGAAAGCGTCTTCGTCCAAATAGTAGAAACTAAATTGAACCTCATGATTTTCAAGGAGGAAAAATTGTACATTGATACCATAATTTTTTGAAATTTTCCAACAATTTTGAATTTCATCTATTCAATTCTTGTTGTAAATGCACAAAGATTTGCAATCTGGTAATGACAAATGGAACCAATGTCATCTTTACACGACCTAACACATTCCAGACGATTGTTATCGCACTTTCAAAATTTTCCAACACGTTAACACTGTTTTTTATTATGATACGAGTCTACTTAAAGAAATGTGTTCGATATCTTCCCATGAAAGCGTCTTCGTCCAAATAGTAGAAACTAAATTGAACCTCATGATTTTCAAGGAGGAAAAATTGTACATTGATACCATAATTTTTTGAAATTTTCCAACAATTTTGAATTTCATCTATTCAATTTTTGTTGTAAATGCGCAAAGATTTGCAGTCTGGTAATAATAACAAATGGAACCCATGCCATCTCTACACGACCTAACACATTCCTGAGATTGTTATCGCACTTTCAAAATTCTGTAACACATTAAAACTTATTATGATACGAGTGTACTACTTTCCCGTGAAAGCGTCTCCGCGCAAGAAATTCAGATTGGCAGAATTTTATTCGTGAAAAACCATATCTGCAAGAAGTAAAAACGACCTTCAAGCCGCGTATCAATTTTCTCTCGACAGCAACGCAGTGAAACTGTTCAATCATTGTTCGAAAGCTCCTATTATTTTCTTTTTTCGAGCTCGAGATTTTCACTATAATACAGAGCGGAGTATTCTGAAACTCATCAGCTACAATCCATTATACAATGTTAACAACAAATTTCGATCAACGTGGCCCGAGCGAAAGAAAGAGTGGGAAGCCTCCAGCAGATTTGATTGACGTTTTCATCGTGTTCGTTCCGCTCCGCGCAGTTGCCGATGACGTTCGCAGAAATGATGTGTAAAATTGCGTCCTTTGCGTACGCCATTAGTGCACGAGAACGCCCTGAAATCGATGAAACGCGCTCGCTTTTAAAACCGTAATAGTTTAAAACATTACGTCGCTTTCCCCATGAAGTCAATTATCGAACCGATTTCCGAGGTAACCGGTTGAAAGCGGGATCGAATTTTTCTGTCGCGCTTGTGCTGCGACTCTCCGTGTCGACTACGGCTGAAAATAATTCTTGCCAGGTCGAAGACCTCTCTAGTTCCATTGACAAAGCCTGCATGAATCGAAGGTGAAGTTCTCGTGACGTTGTCCTGTTGGCCTATGCACGATATCGACCACAACCGATTCCGCTTTCCCGGGTTTAACCTTTGTACACAGCACTGTGGCGCCCGCACTGCCTCGAGTAAAAATATTATCCCACGAATTAGTAATACATGTTATCGATGGCATTATTACTATTGCATTGAATTCTTATTTTTATATTGCAGAGAATCATTTGTACGTGTAATGAGGTCCGGAAGACCTTCTATGTGTAATGGGTGAGTGAGTTACAATGTCTAGCACTTAAGTAAGAAGTACACTTAATTTAAGTACATAGTAATTAGTAACTTGGATTAACACAATTTGTAATTATTTTTAGAAGAAAGAAGACGTATAATGGTAGAAAACTACCCCAACTCGTTTTTAACTTTTCTGAAGTCCGTTTCTAAAAAAGGAAAATTTATAAAAATTGTATTTCAGTTTATGTTTAAATAAGGATAGCCTTCTGTAATTAACATGATAATGAATTAGTAAGTGAATAATAACTAGCAAGTAGTAACTTGGGTTAACATAATTTGTAATTATTTTTAGAAGAAAGAAGTATAATGGTAGAAAACTACCCCAACTCATTTTTACCTCTTCTGATGTCCGTTTACAGGAAAAGGAGCATTTATAAAAATTGTATTTCAGTTTATGTTTAAATAAGGATGGCCTTCTATAATTAACATGATAATGAATTAGTAAGTAATTAATAACTAGTAAGTAGTAACTTAGGTTAACATAATTTATAATTATTTTTAGAAGAAAGAAGTATAATGGTAGAAAACTACCCCAACTCATTTTTACCTCATCTGAAGTCCGTTTACAGGAAAAGGAGGATTTATAAAAATTTTATTTCACTTTTTGTAAACAAGGGTAGTCTTCTGTAATTAATGCGATAACGAATTGGCTGAATTAAATGATGAACGATAACAAGGAACAAATAATAGATGGAAAGGCAGTATTCCACTATTCATCGATAAACAAACTTTTAACGATAAACTAAATTACCACTTCATTCTAAACGTCATTTCAATCAACGTCAATCTGAACAATTACATAATATCCATCGTAACGAATTCTATGCATGTTACGGTTTTGAATATGTAATTATTGGACCGCAGAAATCAACATAACTATAACATGTTCTTGGGAATTAATTAATGAAATTCGGGAAATGATTGTAATCTTTTAGTTAACAATGCATATGTACGATGAAATAAAAAATATGGTAAGCCTGGCAGTCCCACAGTTTCCGCGGTTTTCGAGTTTCTTTTACCATTTGTCCCCCATTACGTCGCGCGACTTTTGTTCCGTCGTCCCTTCAAAAAGAATTCATTTTCCCTAGGAAATAATTAGAAAGTGCCGGATAACGCAGTCAGACACTGTAAAGAGATTCCAGCGAGTCATTCTCGCGAGACTGGGTCGCATCTGAATATAAATGACTACACCGAATTACTCGGTCGATTCCTTGCGTCGATTCTCCTCATTAACGGAGCAGAGTCGTCACGATCTCGAAAGCGATGCATTAGATTAGATCCTCGCATCAATTCGTGCGGTGATGTCGACGTCGAATCACTGCGAAACCCTATTTTTCAACTTATTGGTGGAATCGACTAATTAAAACAGTATCTCTTGGCTACCACGAGTCTAACTCGATAGAATATGATACGGGATTTTTTATTGGAACGATTCAACACCACACGTGCCATTTTTTTTGTTTTTAACGGGTTACGACTGTCGCATATATGTGACAGCCATTTTTATTTTCCGTTGAAAATGTAACGAAATGTACGCACTGTAAAGTCCACAAAAAATGAACATTGCGACATTTATTTATTTTTTACGACAGCTCTTACCGTTCTGAATACTCTTTTTGTTTTACACCCTTTTTACACTAATTTTTTCCATCCCTTGAAATTTGCGTGTCCAGCATATTTTTCATCTTGTGTTATGCTATTGTAGAAAAATAATGAAGGAAGAACATTTAAATACTTGGAGGTTTTATTTTATTGTATTGTATTTACTGTAATTTATTTTGCATTATTCGTGACAAACGATTGGTCGTCAACCATTTTTCTACATCTTCAAACTTTCCTGGATGATTTCGTTAAACAGCAAAAGAAACATTAACGAACTTTTATCAAACACGAGAAGTTTGTGACAACAAAATAATTGATTCATTCTTTTTATGCCGCAGCACAATAAAATTACGTTGTCTCTTTGTACAAAGTTTCTAACTAATGTATTCTATATCTGAATCAGAGATCATTGTGATACTTTTGATTTATATACAATGCTAACATCAATTTTATTTTTAAGAATAGATAGTTCGTGTTTATTTTATTAATTTTTAAAAAGTTTGTTTTGTGTTCCTTGTTACATTCATTTATGAATTCCAAGCAAACAGACATCAGTTTGAAAATGCAATCGATTCGAGATTATGGGACACCCTAACGCCGTACGTCATAGGCAGAAAAATGATTGTCCTTATTAAAGCGGGCTCGCACGGGCCCGATGGTGCTCGTAGCTGATTGAATTCGTTAAGTCCGTAAGGCGTCGCCCTCAGCCCGAATTTCGTTGGACCGGCGTCGTTTATTGTCAAACGCGACTGTAGCGTCTCTCTCTCTTTCAGAGTAACGGTGAGAACGAGGCTTAACGTGCGCCAGGGGATCCAACCCCTGCCAGCACAGCCCGAAGGGTTTCCCACCCCTTTGCAGGCCGGGCAGGAGATATCGGTAGGCCCCCCACGGCCGAGTATGTACTCCCGACAAACTTCACCTGAATCATCCAATTCAACAGGACTCTTCAAGGAGAGATTAACGCGTCCCATCGCGACATCCGGTCAGGAATAAAGAAGGATCACGTATGGGGCCTAAAGAGCCACGGAAAATCCTGATCTCGATTCATAATTGCTCCTTTCAGGCAGTAATAGCTTTATTACGTGAAATATGACCTACCAAGGTTTCCTCAGGAAGACATTTCTGGTTTTTCAGGTTTTATTAACGACTGGTTACTTCGTTTCTGGAAATAGCAGTTTACATGTGCAATAATTATAACTGCGAATCTTTATGCAAAATAAAATTGTTCTGCATCGATTGTGGAAAGCAGGGATAAAATAAAAATTGAATTCATCCATTAATGACTTTGTTACGTTAAAAACAATATTACAATATTCTTGAATTTTTCTAACCATTTACTATTTTACATTTCACCCAATCAATTTCTTCGTAAATGCATAAAAATCCGCAGTGTACTAGTACTTACATACTTATCTCTCATTCAACAGTACTTAGACAGCGGATTTTCACGCAAAATGAAGATTTTATACCTGATTTGCAACAAACTCCAGCGAAATACAAATTGATTTTCTTTCTTAATACGTTTACCGGGCTGAAAATGGTATAACAATATTTTCAAGCTTTTCCAATGTTTTCACTGTTTCAAATTACAGCTACACATTTCTATCGTACCGCATAACAAATCCGCAGTCTAATTAAACTCTGCACAAGTACTAACGAGTAGACATTTTTTTCGAAATTTTTATAACGATCTCTATTCCTGTTCTAACAAAATTCTGCTTTCAAGAACTTCTCTATCTATTCCATATCGGATCACGTTTAAGTACAGCCCATTAAAAATTTTTAGACTTTCGGTTTCTGCTTTGAATTCAGGCTAAGTAAATTTTCGCTGGATACCAGTTTGCTGTAAACGGATCAAGAATCGTTTAACGTTATCCGGTGGCGAAGCGTGATCGTTTGGATAAACTAATCGTCCCAGCAACATGTCGACTTCTACTGGCATCGCTGTGCAACAGTATTGCTTCTCCCCTCGATCGTTTCCCATTGCAGGCGACGCGATTTAACGACGCGTCGCGCGACTCGCTCCTGGGGATAAAGAAGTAAATATCTCTGCACGGTGGCATGTTGAAGTTGCAGTCTGATTTTATGACATTCGCCATTCATTATGCTAATGTCCCTCCCCCTTCCTGAGCTTAGATAATGAAGAGCCACGGCAAATATAATAGTCCAGAGAGGCAAAGTGTGAACGCTCGGCGAGCGTTCGCTTAAAAACCGCCTCACGGCTTTCGCGTGTGAACTATCGCGATATTTATGTGTCATTGTCGGCTGTTTACGGCTCGAGACTTGTGTCCTGTACAGTAACGTGGCTGGACTTCGCTGCAACATGAAATTGAAAGAGCCGAGAGAAGCACTCGTAGCCGAACACGAGCACACCATTTAACGAAGACTACGTTTCTCTTCGCATAATCGAAATACGTTGAACTGTTTATGACCACTGGTTCGCTGTGTTCTATTCATAGACACCGTGCACGAACGTCGCGTCAGAATTTACCGTCCGACTTTTTTGTGATAGACTGACGCTGCAACCATATTCATTCCGATGATTATTTAACCACCGAGTAGGCGCGATCCTTGCGAGACCGACGATCAGAATAATCCACTGTATGCGTAGATTTTGTTATTCCTGCGTTAGTCATTTTTTCTTGCGAATTATTCTGGTTTCATTAATTCTTACATTATTGAACAAGAAATTACTAACAAGATTTCTGAAGTGCAGAAATAATATTTTATTTCGAAGCGTATACAAATTTTTCCTTGTCTTTAACAATTTCAGTTAATCGAAAATAACATACGAATCTTCTTCAATCATCTTAAAGTAACAGTAGGTAATTGTCTACGTGGTTTACTTATTCCTAATTAATATGAGAGACTATATTTATCTATCGCGCCTTTCTCGAAAGATTATTACTCCCAGAAGTTTGTTCATAAATTGACAGAAATATATCGATATAAGTCTAGAATACATCTGAACATTGTAGTATTTGTGATTCGGTAAGATCAGACCAAGGCGTCATTAGTAGACCGCTGATCATATGCGTTTATGACAAAAGTGAACACGCACAATTTAAAACAGTGAATATCTTAAAAACATATTAAGGATACCAACGGATTAGTTTCAGTTTAACAGGATAATTAAAAGAAGAATGCAATTTTAATTTGGCTCCTGCGTCGAGCAATAAATGCGAACGTTTTTTATTTTGCATAAGGAACCGCATTGTAATAATTGGTATAAAGCTGTCTTTCCATAAAAATCGCGAGAAACTTTCCCGACAGGCTAATTACACGTCTTCGTTACAGCGTGGATCCCGAGGGCGGCAGACGTTCGCTCTTAGCATCAGCGAAAAACACTTTGAAGCAGGAGCAATAATAATTGAATAAAGCCCAAAGGCTACTACTGTTCCTGCTGGTTCGTGTTTCCTCCATCCATACTTGTTTATCATGTCGTTGGAACGTAAGCCCGCTCGGGAGAGCTCCTTAATCCTTGTTCCACCCTGCCCCTCCTGTGCGTCGGTTTTACACGTTGTCGGGCGAACGGCGCGGCGTCGGCGGCTGCGAGCAAATCTCGTTTTCACGTGCGTGCACGTGGACAGGGGAAGGAATGGGAGAACGGGTCGCGTTCGATCGGGTCGGTCCACCCCCGTGCCTGTTCCACCCAGCTTTTTTCCTCCGTTTGGAAGCGCGTCGCGCGACGTGGCGTGGCGTGGCATGGCGCGGCGCGAACAGCTCGTGCGATGTAAACGCGCGTCAATCCGTGACGCGGCGCCGCATACCGCGTACAGCGTCGAGCCGGACGTCGCCTCGTTTTGTTTATTTTTCGAGGAAAGCGGTGTGCAGCACGTGGCGGCAGCTTGCAAATGACACATGTACACACGCCGCCGTTCCCCAGCCGCTGCATCTCATTCATACATAGCCCGGCCCAGACGCTTCGGACACGACCGTCTCCGTTCCCTTCCAGGGCAAAACTCCTCGCAACCACCACCCCGTGAATATAATTGGGGGATGATAATGCTACAGCCATACTCGAACTACCCACGTCACCTATCCCACTCCAGGATGTCGCACCGCGCCGCCATCTCTTCCAGTACTTGGGGGTCAAGTATCACCATCCGCCGGCGATTCTTGTTCGAAGGAGCAATTTAAGCTTCCCTCGGATTCAATGCGACCGACACCATACCCGTGAAGGACTCTTGCCGCAGCCTCCAGGTCCGATAATAAATGGTGCTCGACCAGATTTAGGGTAAAGAGTAGAAAATGGGTCGCCCTGCGGTTGGTAGTTATCGCCCTCTTGACCCGCTAGATCTATCCGGTTTTACCAGTTTTAATAGCCAGGTAGATTCTCGTCCGTTTTCGCAGATTTTGCAGTCTAGCAGAAATTACCTCCCTTATTTAATCTATTTTGGAATTTTAGTGTAATAGGATCACCGGAAGTTACCCCTCTCTTGATCCGCTCGAGCTACCCGGTTTTGCCAGTTTTAATAGCCAGGTAGATTCTCGTCCGTTTTCGCAGATTTTGCAGTCTAGCAGAAATTACCTCCCTTATTTAATCTATTTTGGAATTTTAGTGGAGTAGGATCACCGGAAGTTACCCCTCTCTTGATCCGCTCGATCTACTCGGTTTTGCCAGTTTTAATAGCCAGGTAGATTCTGGTCCGGTTTCGGAAATTTTGCAGTCTAGCAGTGACAGAGAAATACCTCCCTTATTTAAGCTATTTTGGAATTTTGGTGTAGTAAGATCACCGGAAATTACCCCTCTCTTGATCCGCTCGATCTATCCGGTTTTGCCAGTTTTAATAGTCAGGTAGGTTCACGTCCAGTTTCGCAAACTTTGCAGTCTAGCAGTGACAGAGAAATACCTCCCTTATTTAATCTATTTTGGAATTTTGGTGTAGTAGGATCACCGGAAGTTACCCTCTCTTGATCCGCTCGATCTACCCGGTTTTACCAGTTTTCAATAGCCAGATAGATTCTCGTCTGTTTTCGCAAATTTGAAAGTTGAACGATGCCAGAGAAATACCTCCCTTATTTAATCTATTTTGGAATATTGGTGTACCAGGATAGGTGTACAGGATCACGACAAACTAAGTTTTACCGCTCGGAATAACCAGGTTCTGCATGTAACTGTACGGCTACTGCGAATGTTTTTTTTCCGCTACAAAAACGAACTACAACGTAGCAATATTCGTCGCATTTGCTAGATTTAGCTCTGTGCCATTGTTTTTTATTTCCACTCGGCAAAATGTCCATCGAGCGAACTCGTTTTAGCAACACTTCCGGCATGTAACGCTATACGTACCACCGTACCATCACCGGTTTTACATTTTTTATTTTACAATTTTAAATGTTGTTCGTAGAAATGAGTAGTTGCAATTTCAAACAGTAGACGGGTTTAAACAATTTATGGACATCAATGTATTAGTTGCAGCTCATGAAACCGCGTACAATTAAGTTATTCTAGGTCGAAAGAAATGTTTACTATATTTTCGATTTATCAGATTATTGGAGAAGTTCGTGCCCAATTTGAAAATAAAATTCAATAGATAAATGTTAAAGAAGATTAAAGCTTTATCAGTTAATCATATAACTATATAATTCTTTTTACAGTCTGCCAAATAATGTAATAAAATAATGTTACAAAATGAAAGAAATTTTGATACGGTCCTCGTTTGTTGCAGTTGACCCAAATAACGTTTGCTTTGCATGAAGTTCAGCGCAACGATAAGCAATCCTGAATGCAAATGTACTTTCGAATACGAAGATATAGTGAGACTTCAATACTATTAGTTTCGACGTCTTTCGGTGAACGGAGTAAATGAGAAAAACGAGTGATTTTGTATCAACCACACTTCCAGCAATGAATAATGGAGGTCTACTCCAGTTCACGACGTAAATGTCCGAAATATCCATCGTCCCGATAAATTCTCACTCGCTCCAGCGATAATGCGGCGCGCACACGAGGAAATAGCAAATTTTCAGCGCGCCGTTTTAACGAAGCATAACTCGGTTCTTGCGCGTTCCACGCGCGAAGAGAGAGAGAGAGAGAGAGAGAGAACGGCGCGGCGGTGCGGGCAATATTCGTTATTCAAGATATTCGAGCCTCGACGAGGGAAATTACGAAGAGCGGACCGGATGTTCAACAGTATTTCGTAGCTTTCACGATTAAAAAGCAGCGGCGTCGCTTATTCTCTGGCCCAGAAAATCATCATTTTATTTAATTGCCAAGCTCGCGGACGTGGATTCGTTATTTACCGAGAATTAAACAAAGACCCACCGCGCAATAGGAATCCAATTTTTAATTCTCACCAATTTATTCGTTTTTGAAACGCACTCGCGCAGTTTCTCGGTACCTTTTAATGACGCGTGATTACGTTTCAACGTTCCCGTATCCGCGTATCCAGCTAAATTGTTCCCCGTTCTTTTTTTTTTATCAAGATTTTCCACCGGCTTTTCCTTCCCATCCTCTCTCCGGGTTCTTTTCCCAAGGTTTTGATCGAATACTTTAATAAAACGGTCAGCAACTTCGTTCGACGAGAAAGCGAATTTTAATTAGCAGGAGAAACTTCCCCGGCGTGATTAAAATCAGACGGAAATCACCGGTTTTGTAAGCGGAGATCTAACACGATTAAAAAACTGGAACGTCGTTAATTAACGACGACACATTAGCAGATATTCCAATCATAGAGGTATCTTGAGCACACTTATCGGACCTCTATGTCCATTAATTATCGCAGGATGTTACCACCCATCCAGACCGACTCCTTCCACGCCGACGACCGAATCACTATCCAATTAATATCGTCGTTACTTGATGTCCCTGTGTTCAAACTATCAATTTATTACTTTTACCTCGACATAGGATACACCGACGGAAACCCTCTGCTTTTTCTTCGGTTCTCTCCTTTTCGCTTTGCCCCTAACGTCTTCATTTCTACGGTTCTCTTGAGGGCTTTTTTCAGTTTTCCGTTACATCTCTCCGTCCTTTATTTCTCTTGCTTTTTCCCCTTTTCACCGTTACTCGGAACATCATGCGGCTGACTCGAATCAGGTCGAAATTATTAAGGAATAGCAGCCCCCACTTTTCCATCCCCACCGCGATATTTCTCAACCATTTCCGCATCTTTGAACTCCTAAGACTTGCGACGGCCTTTCGACGATGTTCGTTTAACCCTCATCCGTTCCTCGTTTCAGCAACTGAGTCAGTCCCTCGGTGTCAAATTGAAATAACAAAATAAACAGTTATTTCTCGATGTTTCTTTTAGTTGAAATCGATGAATTAACATTTACATCTTTGAAAAAATAAATGTCACAACATTTTGGGCAAATTTACATGGAAACTGTTTCAAATTGACACAAGAGATTCAATGAGAATTAACGCATCCTCGAATTGGTTAAACTTCCTGTAATGTGTTAATTCGGAAAGGACTTAATGGATATAATAAATGACGCTCTCTAAACTAATTATTCGTTAATTTAACGGTCTTCCGGATCAATATGACCCAACAATTAACATTTGTTTGTAATTACATACTTTACCATATTAATCTACATAGATATGCATCAATCCATTGAATTCTAACATTTTATGCGCATTATGATCGAATAATAAATCAATTTATTCAATACCTTCAATTAAACGATTAATAATAATAAGCCGAAAACCGTTGTGATAATAAACATTCTATTAAAACTATATTAGCCGTGATGCGGTATTGTATATTATAAACATTCCGTAATCCGGTTATTTATACCCAACGTGTACCAATTTTCTAACCGCCTGCTAGACACCATAAGACCCCATAACAAAGTGTTTAAAATAGACTTCAGTTACTAATAGATCGTGACTTTTATAACAAATTGGTTGTTCGTTTGTTACGTAAAATTGCAAAGTTGTCGCATTAAAGGTTGCTGAAAACGTCATTTTATCGATCGCATTCGCGTATAATTAAAAACACCGTGTACCGTTAAAAAATACTGCTAGAAGAATAATCAATAACCTTTCAATTGCGCAATCTTTCCAATCTATTGCATAGTAATTTCTTGATGGTTGAGATCAAATCAAGCTTTCATTCAAACAATTATATAATTATACGTACAATTTGAACAATCTTTGAACCTAAAACCAGAAACCATATCTTCCAACGTAACCCTCGACGATTTTTATCTTAAAATTTTAAGTCTCCAACCCCATATTCCTGGGTAATACGAGGCTAAATACCCTAAACTTTATAATTTCTTTCACCGTTGTTAATTAAAATTTTAAGACGAAAAAGAAGGAAAATACCTACTTCTTGCATTTCATATATTTTTTTTACAATTGTGAGAAAATCTGAAGAGTTGAGAAAAAATATATTTAAGATAAAATGATAAAGTTTAGGGTGTTTACTGATGATTAGACTGTGGCAAAATATTCGTTATGCAAAATAATAATGTTTTGCAACGATTGTGGGCAACAGGAGTTAAATAAAAATTGATTGCATCGCTTAATAGATTTTTTGCATTAAAAAGTTCTAATCTTTATCTGTTTTATATCTCACCCAGCCAATGTCTTGACAAATGCATAAAAATCCGCAGTCTACTTAAAATTTTAGGGATTCTCTTTCAACCTAAAAGCATTGTTTTTCACACGATATCAACAAAAATTGTTGTGTGAGCCGCTTATGCTTCTTATTGACCATTCTTATGCTTCTAGACAGTAACTATTCGTCCGCTTTCCTTGAATTATCCGCAGGGGTCCGTTCAATTAGCATGGGAACGTAGAAGGTGACGACGGCGGAGTTTGACTTCATCGTTCGCGCACCTCGCTTGACCAGTTTCGAGCCATGAATTAAATTTGGAAGCTGCGAGTAGTCAATTTAATTATGAACACTGTCCAGCAGCAATAAAAAAGGAAGGGACGAACAATCGGACACGCGCAGGCGGAAACGATAAAAGTAACATACGTCGGCGAACTCGAACAAGGATTATAGACGTGTTAAGTCAAGCTTACGTCGTTGTGTCGCGGAATGGATATAAAAAAAGAAGAGGAGAAGAAGAAGAAAAGAACAGACACCGCTGGATCACGGAACACCGTGGACAAAAGAGGAGTCGTAAAGACCCGCTGAGAGGATTTTGTAACAGAGCAACGCGCTCCACGACGCGACGATCGGATCCGCGAACGTCCACCATTTTTTTCCTCAAACTAATCACCAGAGATTTTAATAATTGAATGACTAATCCCGCCGGAAACGACGCCAAATCTGACACTAATGGGACGAAAGCCGATAACAGACGTTTCTCAGGAATGAAATATGATCTTTGATGTTCGCCGAGAAATTTTCAGCAGTTGATTCGGTCTAGTACATTAAAATTAAAACGGATTAACACTTCCGTTGCATGATTTACGTTTTCTGACGCTAACGCTGACGTTTATTTTTATTTAATAGTGAATCTAAAAGGATTATAACTTCTTTAACGGCTTGAATTTTTATTGACAAGTTACAGCAATTGATTTACTACAGAACGCGAACAAAATTGTTTTATTTAAATTGAAATCGGTCGGAATTACAAATAAAATACTAGAAGTTGTTCACAACTGTATCATCGAGGCCTTTATTGAAAATTTCAAATGTACATTTTGTAAATCTGCGTCGATTATACACATTCTGCAGGTTTTATCAAAATCACAGTGTAATAAGCTACAAACTTTTAAAGATGGTAGTTTTTTACCATTTTCAGCATCTAAGGATTGCACGTCCACCGATTCTGATGAAATTTTCAAAATACGTATAATTGTCACAAATCTGCAAAACGTATATTTTAAATTTTCAATATTGGCCGACATAAAAAAGTTGTGAACAACAACTTTTATTATTTTCTTTGTAATTCCGACCAATTGCAACTTCTCAAAAGAATCTAGAGTGTCCGAATATTATTGTGGTTTACTATATTTTCTCTATCCTTGGTGAACATCGAGTACAAGCAAAGTGAGTCTTCATCGGTGCTCACTAAAGCGTCCTTGACTGATTGTTAGCTGCAGTTAGTACGGTTGCATTAATGAGAATTGTTAAGTCTGAATCGGTGTTGCAGTTCTAAAAATAAAAAGGTAATTGAACTTTGCCATAAGATAAGTAAATGGTAAATAATACTCGGCTTGGTAATTGAACTTTGCCATACGATAAGTAAATGGTAAATAATACCTCTGCTCGGAGGAAGATTAATATTTTCAACAGTTCTTGCGGCAGCATCGCGTTTCATATAATCATTACGGAAAATTGTGCAAGCAAGAATGAAATAGAAAACTTAGTTTCTAACATCGAGCGTTAGCCTTGGAGCATTGGTAACTCAAGCGAGAGAAATCTAATTTATACCGAGCTCGTTTAAACCACAGCCGCGGCTGTGTGTAACACACAGAATTATTTTGAAAAGCAATGAACACTTTCTAGTGACGGACTTTCCAAATGAATAATGAATGCTGGTTAAACGAACAGAGAGGCACATCGGAAATTCTACTAGTTCCTACATATTTTGTTACAGTTGCGGAGTCGGAGTCGATGCTCGATGATGTACCTGGATGCCTTCGCTAATTACCATGGAAGAAACTTTTTCAGATGGATGCCAACAAATCAACGCCAATGAATAATGGGTCGCAATGGCATAGGTCAGTAAATAACAGTGTAAAGTAACTTCAGAAGAATCTGTAGAAACTTATTCATATCCAGTTTCATTTACACGGTACTTTGCACACTTGTCTGCTATCTGGTAACTCGTGGATGCTCTCAATTTCATAGTTTTGACTTATTACTTACAACCTGTATGGAGTGGAGCTTTGATCTAAGAAAATGGATATCCCCTCCGCCAAATGTAATGTTCAACTCTTTTATTTCTGCCCTGGTATGACCCAGAAGATCATAGGATAATACATGGTTGAATTCGTGTTAATACCCACTTTCGTTGGATATCAAAAAAATTCGTAGCATTTCATTTTAAAAAATGAAGATTACGTTTGTTTCTAAAAAAATATTAGAAATTTTTAATATTTATACGCTATCATATTGCTACGAACATACTACAAGTTCCACCTGTTCGGTTTTTTTCTAATGTTTACCATTTACGAAAAAAGGGCTGATACAGAATATTGCGAACACTATGTGCGAAGCCTTGATCTAAGCAAAAGGGAGCAAAATCTACGAAAAACGAGTACCCCTCAACTGCGAGCGATGTTTAAAAAGTTATCGTTCTTTAAAGAGTGCCCGAATATTAATGGAGGAAAATGATGTTCCCGAAACTGCGAACGACCGAAATCAGCGCGACGGGTCGCCGGCTAATTAAGGCAAGCAAATTAGCCGGAGGGCGATGAGGTCGGCCCGCAACTGGCCGCAATAAATGCAGTGCGTTAATCTTTTCCTCAAAGAAAAGAAAGACGTAAAGGGGTCGAGTGCGCGTTTCGAGCTCGGTCGGAAGTGCGCTCGTGAGAGGTGGTTGCTCTTTAGCGACGAGGGCCGAGAGGGTTGCCGAGAATAAGAAGGTCGAGGGAGACGGGGAATGCCAAGGAAACGGAACGCACGATGTCATCGGGGAAACAGCCCACGGGCGACTAATTCTTTCTCTCCTTTCTCCCGCCAGGGAAAAGGGACCACCGCCGACCGTCGCAAATGAAATCCAAACAGATCAAGAAGGTCCGGCGACACACGGGTCCAACGATACACACACCGGCAACTTTGGAACTGCGGAGAACTACGCGGCCACTGGAACTCTCCGAGAAGAAAGATCCGCGAGGAAACATGCGACGACGCCATTTTGACGGCCGACGTCCATTTTACACGCGCCACGAGCAGACGATGTTTTCCCGAAATAAGTTACACTGTAAATATTCTACTTTGTCGAATAGAAATTAGTTTATGCTATCGACGCACAGATTCGATCCGAGAATAAAGACAAAGCAATTTTGCAATTTAAATGATCCAAGTATGGATCATTTTCAAGAGAAATTTTGCATCTGATAAATACTGAATAATGTACTGAGTGTTTCACAAGATCAATCATAACCACAACATAATTTTTCACCGTACTTGCTATGTGTAAAAAATTGTTTATAAATGTATAAATTTGCAACTAAGTTCCATGTTGCAAACTGAACTGAAGCATATGAACTACGTATATTGACAATCGGCCAATCAGACACCGTGATCGACAAGTTCTTGAATCGATACTTGGCGGTCAATTAAAATTGAAAAAACTGCCTTTTCCAACTCAAACACATTTGCTTATATACCATTTGTTGTTATGGTAAAAATTTTGACTACTAGAACTTTCTTTAATTTCCTGAAAAAGGAAAAACTTGATATCTATTGTATGACTACGTGTAGATCAATAACTATACATTAACAAAACCAAAATAGAATTTTATCTCGGTTTAAAAGAAATTAATAATATACATATTTACTAGATTTTTAAATTTTCAATATTTACTCTGTTCAGAATCTTCATCACTAGTCAGACACGATATTGTAGGGTAAGGGGTTAAATATTACAAATAATTTTGGCCAGCTGAAACAAATCCTTTCGAAGAAAAGCAGCGAAAGTTGTCGAATACCGAATGTCGATGTTCTCGAGTTGTCGACGCTGCAAGAAATATTGCTGTTGCGTGAAACGTTTGATGGATATTTGTGGTCTATACGCAATCTTCGCTGGCTAGAGAGTCTTCGTTTTGAAACTTTGGTAACCCTGTAAAGCGAATTCGTTAGGTAAACGTGCGCGAAAAAAGTAAATGCACCGTGAACAAACCGAGTCACTCGCTTGGAGATCAACATGTTTACGGGGAACCGCGAACCAATGAAATCGAGCGTATGTCCGATTTAAAAAAACGGAGGATCGTATTTCCACGCAGACCGTGTTGTGTTTATTGCGCAATTCCAGAATCGTTTTTTCCTTCAATCAACCAGTATAAATTTCGCCCCGAGGATCAAGCATGACCACCGCACAAGGCCGTCTCATCGAACCGAACGATATCGTGGTCACCGATCGGAATGCGATCCGACGTGAACGATCGCCGCCGCGTGTAAAATTAATCACGATGATTTTCCTTTGGCCGGACACCGCGCGAATCCTGATTGCGAAGATAGCGTGGGCCGTTTTACGCTCTTTTCCTTTCAGAATCAAGATACACCCGGACAAAGCAACGTTTCATAAGATCATCCCCTCGTCTCGTCACCTCTCGCACACCCACCACCAAATCTGGGCTTAAAACATTGTTTCAAATATCACGTTATCATATTTTATAATTACTTCCACGCCTTCGATCATTTTTTAAATAACGTTGCTGGATATATCATTTAAAATAACACGTCATTATATTTTATAATTACTTTCATGTCTGTGATCGTTTTTGATATAACATTGCTGGAAATATCATTTTAAATTAGCTCGTGTATTTTGTAATTACTTTCATGCCTGGGATCATTGAAAAAACATTGCTTGAAACATCTTTTTTATTTAACAACTTTATTTAACTTTATTTCAAATCTACATACATTGTGCAATAATTTTAGATAATTATGATATCGTTCATCAGGATTATATCATGTGACCTGATTTATTGGATGTAAGTCTTTTTTCTACTGCCACCATTTGTTGCATACAGCTTTCAAAACTGTAGAAATTGTACGATGTTTTCGGCGCATAGGATCGATCAATTTTTAAAACAAGCAAATTTGCAATTTAGAAAATTCTCAACGTTTCGATCTCTGGATCGTGGAGCAATTTCAAGAGAAAAATTGCGTCTGTAAAATAATATAAACTGCAATATCTGTTAAACGCAATGAGATAATATCAAACAAGAAACTAAGTCCTACTATGTATAAAATTAAAAATACAACGTTGTTGACTCTATGCTGGTAGATAACGTACTAAATCCATGTGAACGTTGAAAGAGAACCAAGCAACCTACATAGGAACGACGTAATTTCGACAATAACCGATCAGGACACAGTGATCTATGAATACCCAAATCAATACTTGGCGATAAATTTGAATTACGAAGAACGTGCGTTACCCCAAAATCATACTTGCTTGTAGTACCATTTGATAGTTATCTTGTTTGATATTATCTCATTGTGTTTAACAGATATTACAGTTTATATTATTTTACAGACGCAACTTTTCTCTTGAAAATGCTCCATATCTGGATCGAAACTTTGAGAAATTTCTAAATTGCAAATTTGTTTGTTTTAACAATTGATCGAACCTGTGCGCCAAAAACATCGTACAATTTCTACAATTTTGAAAGCCATATGCAACAAATGGTGGCAGTAGAAAAAAGACTTAATCTAATAAATCAGGTCACATCTGGATCGAAACTTTGAGAATTTTCTAAATTGCATATTTGCTTGTTTTAACCATATCTATTAAATATCTACGATCGACAAAACGGAATATTTTTCAAGATTGTTTTTGTCGAATCTGAAATATAGAGATAACAAAATAATGATCCACTTTCTACCGTTATCGGCTATCCCTTGCAGTTACGCGTGCGTATTGACGATTCCAGGTTTGCCCGGTAGACCGAACCACAAATCATTGCGCAGCATTGTAGCTAAACGCGACTAGATTGGTGAACGCGAGGCGAGGACGAGCGGAGAGGGCAGCGGCGCGGAACCTCGTGATTTATCGCCTTAACGCGTGTACTGATTTATTATCTCGTGAATTGACCTCAAGACGCTATCCCGAGGCGAGCCATGGTCCCCGGTGATCACCGATGGTACGTCCCCGATAATGTCGAGTGCACACGCCGCGGAAATCATTGTTCTTTTAACGAAATTGCATCTATGTACCGCGCGATGTTTAACCCCTTGCACTCCGACTTATCGCCGGGGGAACGAACAGCCCGTCTCTGCGATTCACCTTTGCTCCGTATTAACGAGCAGCGCGCGCACGCCGCACAGCTCGCAGAATAAAACTGCCGTTCGGACCGTAACGTTGAACAGTACTGTTACGTGGGCTGTCTCGTTCTCTACGATAACGCAAATGGGAAATTATTATTTAGTGGGAGCTGTTCGTTCGAGTCCGAGCAACTTGACTCGTTAACCGGCCAAGATTGGATGACTTGTTTCGCGTTCGGTTGATATCCCAGGCGATTTTCTTTTTTAGCGATTCCGGTTCAGATTTTTACGATTACCACTACGATAGAAATGTTGGAACCGCTACACCGCGGAGGTTTCTTCGTTTATTGTACATTTTCCACACCGAAAGCAGCACCCTTTGTTGTATAATATTTTTCATTTGTACATTATACAATGTAAGTACACTTAAAATGTTTTCCCAGGTGTGCCGTACCCAATTATCTTTTATTTGAAAGTGTTATTTTCACCTACGACTAACCTTTTCCATTTTTAATTGATTTGAATCGAATTACGCGTCCATGATTTATGCAAATTTTCAAAAAATGATGGAGTAGCAAATTAGACAGGATTTAGTATGATATTTACTTATTTTGGTTCCACAAATGCTATGTCGATGAAAAAATAGAATTTGATTCAGTCCCGCTTTCTTAAAATCGGGTTATAGAAATTAATAATTCCATTGATGGTGTTTATCCGTAGTAAATAATCAATTTTTATCGATCATAAGTATTCAATAATTTTAAAATTTTAATGTTATCGGCGCCGATAGTCATGCCGATTAATTTAATAATTCTTGTCAGGAGATTAAGTCTCTTGTTGCATTTTCCAGCAACGTGTTCAATTTCCAAGGTACACAACAATTTAGTAATTTTCCTTTTTACCCATCGGATCGGTCGATTTTCTCCGAGAAAACTAAAGCACGTGTAGACCCGGGGTCACATCGCTGTCGAAGACGTTTCTGCTTTCTTCCTCGTTTCACCGGGTCGGGTTTTTCGGGGCAGAAAGTTGAAAGTTAATGGCGCACGAGATTACGGAGCTACTCCGATTAGGGTGTAATTCATGGCGGCGCGGAGAAGGACGCGATAGATCGCGTGTTTGTCTCCTTTCTTCTATCGAGGTCCCGAGGCCCGAGTTGAAACCTCCAATTACGTTATAATTGAGGGCTTCGAGGCCGACGCAGCTTCTTCCCTTTTTTTGCCGCTTTTCGAAAATTGCTTCCGAAAGTTCGTTGACTTTCCCGCCGCGCTGCGCTCTGGTCCTCGGTGATCGATGACGAACGTGATCGTCGTTATCGATCGTCGATACTCGTACCTTCGTTCATCCCTTTTTCTAAATAATTCTTCTCTTGTAATAGCACGCTGATTCTTACTGTAATTCATACTTCTATAGTTACACAGGATGTCCCAGACCACTGAAAAACTCGCCCAGCAGTCTGAATGGATTCGTGTCTTGTTAGTACCGGAAGCTACTTCTATTACCGTCATTTTTCAGCTTCTTTCTCAATAATCACTATTCTGCATTTTTACCCTTATTTGAAAGAGCTTATTTCGCGCTGTTATTTTACACCGCTGTTTGAAAACCAAAATAATATTGACTCATCGAAGATAATAGCAACTCGAAACGATCCAGTCGATGAATTCTTGATGAGCTCCGCGAACGCTGAAAAATTTCTTTATTCATTCAGCTGCCTTTTCACCTTACATCTTCAGTTTTGAAAATTTTTCAACAATTTTCAACTTCATCTTCTCAATTTTGCTATAAACGCATAACAATCCGCAGTCTAGTTATTAATTTTCTTTAGATGGAAATGAAGGTAAAAATTTTGTTAGAGAACATAGGCATACGATAGACATACATTTTCTTATGAAATTCCCAACGACAAAAAAGTTCTAATCAGTGAAATCATAAAATAAAACGTAGTACAAGGGGTTAATGCAATAGTCGACGTCGACAGATGGCATATGCATTTGTTCCTACAAATTATCCGACGTTCCTATGAATTATACACGGTAATTAAAGATTCCGATCTGGATTCGACTGCGCTGGGAACACAATGAAATGAATTCATGCAAACTCAAGTTCGATACGTTCGATAAGGGTCGGGGAAGAAAAGGAAACAACTGCAATGATAATTATTGGTGTCTTATCCTGGTGTAGTAGCAGCTACACGACTGCAGTTACATCCTGTCCGATGGAAAATTATATTGCCAACGAGAATTCCTATTAGATAATGTACGACAACCGACAGTTATATAATCTACTTTACCACCGCGAGAAACCGTTCAGAGATGGAACAGAAAACTTTTTCTTGGCATAGTTTTCCACGGAGTTCGATACGTGCTCTTCCATTTTGCGGCCGGAACTGAACACTCCGCAGAAGAGTCTGCTCGAGATATCGGGGTACACGCGGTAACTGTGCCAACTTGCGTCCAAGCTGATCGATGAAACTCACGCAAAGATACTCCGTGCAAACTACTTAGCTTATCAGCGAATCGTGGAATTTCATTGAAATGCCACAGATCAGTGGAGCTCGCGTTATCTCGAACCGGCGCCAACAAAGTTAATCATAAGATAACTATGTAGCCATCTACTTCCTTGCAGATTGTCCTAGCAGAGGTACTCAACATCGTAAAGACAACGTGGCCAAAGATAGCATTAGCATTGATAAGACCAATATTAGTATTGCTCTTTTGAACTTTCTCCGAAGTATTCCCGGATGCTGTGAAACGATGTTAACAATCCGTGGCGCAGAATTGATTCTGATTTTACATTTTTCACAAGCATTTTTATTTTTGGGTAATCATTAAACAGCGCATTTTATGCATTTAAGGGAAACATGAGTTGACGTAATTTAGAACAGTGAAAACATTAGAAGAATTTAAAAATACTGTTTTATTTCTTCTGCCGTTATTAAAAATATTTGTTGTATCATTAAATTTGTATTCAATAAATTACCAAGCGTATTTAATAGCTTAATACACTACTGAAAATATTGTACGAGGTATTACATCAGTAGACTGCGGATCTTTATGCATTTATAAGAAAATTGAGTAGATGAAATTAAAAAATGATGGAAAACTTAAAAAATTGATGACGTAATTATATAATACAATATATCTCAGTTTGGTTTCTATTTCTTGCAATCGATGCAGACAATTTTTAAAGACACTATCTGAAAGAAGTTCAATAATTATATTAATAATGATATATACAATTCTATCTTATCATTTTATAAATGAAGAGAACCATATAAAATGGAAATATTTCAGACCGGAAGAAAAATTCTATTGTCGAATTGGAACAGCACCAAGTGCAATGGATGAAACATATTAAGGAATAAAAAATGAATCTTTATTTCAGGTCGTAGATTCTAATTTTGCATAAAGACGAGTCTATCAATCCTATTCTAATAATTGCACAAAATATTCGTACTTCAAAACATAAACGAAAACATGAGCAATACAGTCACCGATCGACTAAGAGGATTCATAGCAGCGGTAATTGCGTCAGAACGATCTCTCGGTAATAATTCCTTGGGCCAATCGAGTACCAAGCTGAGAATCGACTGGATGGTCTGAACAATTTGAGTTCCAGTGTCGAGACCGCAAAACAGGCGAAGAAAAATGCTCATTAAATCAAATTACCCAAAGTTTGATCATTAGAAGGGTGCTCCGGAGATGGTTCCCAATACAACAAGAAGGAATCTGCGGTTTCCACGGCTCGATGGTTCCGTTGTATCCCGACTAAATCGTGGCGCGATGCGTTCATGGTAGGCAACCAACAGAGTAGGAGGTTGGTCCGCGAAGAAGCTGGTCGAGGCGCGGCGGACATTGTTGATAATGGATGAGTTCGGGAAGTGAGGAGAGAAGAGAAACAGAGAAAGAGAGGGAGAGAGAGAGAGGGCAAAGAGGCAAGAATTCTCGGTGAAAACAGACGATCCACGGAGTCAAGAAATCGAGGCGGACGAAGTAGAAAAGCAGAACAAGAAAAAGGAAGAAGCTGTCGGCGTCGCGGAGGGAGGGGTCCCGTCTTCTCCTCTCCTCTCTTTTAGGTACGACAAGATGGTGAAGTTTGGAAAGCCCGAGGCAACCTGCGAGACCGTAGAAGAGGAGAATTCCTGTGGAAGGGGCAGCAACGAGAAGTTGCAGAAGAGCTACGGGCGACCAGAGGCCCCGGGAGAACGACGAGATCCAGCGAAATACCGAAGAAGAGAGACAAAGAGACGGACACTGACAATGAGAAAACGAGCCTAGCGACTTGGACGGCGCGGCAGAGGGAAGGTGGAAGACAGACCGCGCCGAAAGACGAAGAACGAGAGAGGAGAGGCGTAAAAGGGAGAATGCAGGAGTGGGACAGGTAGATCGGAGAAAGAGTGGGCGTAAGGGAACACTGACGACCCTCGAACAGAATGTAAGAGGAGCCAAACTCCGATAGTTCGGCGAATTCGTAAGATCACTGTGTACAGGGCGTTTATAAAGAAGCAGAGTCAACTGGATCGACCTACCCCCTCCATTCGTTAGCGACGCGAGGCGCTATCGTGTCAACTGTTTGTCCTCAAATCGGGTTTACAATTGTAAATTGTATTTTAATCATGAAAATATATTTATTCATAATTGGACAGTTGATTTGATGCATTTACGACAAAAATGAGTTGGTGTAATTTAAAACGGTAAAATCTTTAGAAGAATATTAAAATACTGCTATATTATTGTCAACTTATGAAACGTATCACGGATAGAAAATTTTTATTTTAAGATCAGCTGTCTATTCATAATTATGAAGAGTTACAGTGGGCGTAGAAAGCATTTGTACAGCCCCAAAAGCGGATAACTTTTTAAAAATTGAACCGAGCAGCTTCAGTTTGTTAGAGATGTTGAAATAATTGTTTCGAAGAGTTGCTAGTGGTCGCGATCGCAATGCAAAGAGATAAGGTTACGATTCTTAATGTAATTTAGTGTTAACTTGAGAGTATTAATGTATGTTAGTATTGTGTGTGACTTAAGAGTAATCTATCGCCACTGATGTGAAACACAACTATTTCCATATCCGATGCTCCGACGAGGATCAAACTATGCGTGCTAATGAACCTATAGATCATCCTGCATGGCGCATGAAGCTCTTTGGCATTGTACTCAAATAGAATAATGCACTATTTCTCGTGGACCAATTCATCACAATCGCGATAACCAGCGAGAAGATAATCGATTAACGTTCTCCCATTAATTAATCATCGACTGGCAAAGCGGAAGAGGCTCCGATGAAATTTCGAGAATCAGATCGGGGACGCGATAATTTGACGGTATGTGTGCTCGGCCGATGCAAATGGATTAACGTGTTGCCTAATGGCGTGCGACTCGTTTCTCAACCTTTTCGGTCCGCGGTATGTCTCGGGACACGCCTTTCTTGTTCCTCGTATACACCAGCTTTTGCACCGAGTTCCGTCACATGTTAAATACTCGTACTTGCATCCCAGCCGTTCGTCGCGTGACGAATAATAACTAGTTTTGCAGATACTATCCTTCGCATGCGACTTCGAAAATGAAGTTGCTCGAAAACGCTTGGTAACTACTGAATATTGTATATCCGAATACGTTTTCTTTCATATTATTTTGCATGCAGATTAAAGCTATTCGTTAGATGGATCCAGCCTATCGTGAGAATAAATAACACCGAGCGGAATAAATCATCTTAGCCCGTAAACGTCTGTTTATATCTAAACCGCTGATCTTATGAAAAGTGTATCGTTTTCTCGCTAACTGTGCGGTTTTTATGATAGGCACGCGTTGTGCCGTTGCAGATGAACTTTAGACAAACACTTTTCTCTGAATTACACTTATCGAGTAGACTGCGGATGTTTAAGTAATTTTCAATATTTCCAGGCAACTTTTTTGCAAAATCTTATTTTCGGTGGCAGTAGTCTTTGTAGTTCTGGAACGAATGGAAATTTTAAAATTTTCAGAAGCCCTAAATGGATAAAGACTGGTTGCTTAGAATCAGCACCACTGTGATTATCATATTCCGTCAACAAATCGCGAGTTTCTTTTAATCGAATTGTTTGTCCTTTCGCATGCTTCGTTTAAGCAATCGTCATCTCTATTTTTTACATTTTTGTCACTGGAAATGGCGATTTAAATTGTACGTATACATTGAGACGAGAAAACATTTGAAATGTTTAAGAGAATGAGACATGCAACATCATCGAACGTGGTTCGGAGAGTACAAATCAAGTCGGAATATCGAGACCTTTAGCGTGTGCAAGAACGACGAATGTCGGACCGTTGCTGTTGCATATTCAACCATGGGCGTTGAGTGAAATCTGACCGAGGCAGCAGCCACGATTACGTGTGTCCGATGCACGATCAAGACGCGCCATTGTTTCGTCATTACGTACCGATGGAACAGTCTGGATAAGCTTCAACCCTCGGTGGTCAAGTCAGAATGTATATCAGTCGTGTGTTCCGCTCAGCTGCATCGAAGAACGATTTTGGTTGTTCCAACATTAGTCTAGGTTCGGACTGAACCGCCCGCTATAGCTCCTTCATCTTTTGTATATTTGCTGTTTGAAATTCGTACCTCGTATTTCATTTCCGCGTGGGACATGTGTGGGAATAACAAAATGGAACAAATATTTTGCAGCAAAGTGTGTGTGTGTGTCATTAAACTATCCAACTTCCAAATTCAAGACAGAAATCTCCGGTTTAGCTCAATTTTATTGATGAATCACCTATGTATGGGTAAGTAAATAATTATAGCTTCTTCATCTTTTGTATATTTGCTGTTTGAAATTCGTACCTCGTATTTCATTTCCGCGTGGGACATGTGTGGGAATAACAAAATGGAACAAATATTTTGCAGCAAAGTGTGTGTGTGTGTCATTAAACTATCCAACTTCCAAATTCAAGACAGAAATATCCGGTTTAGCTCAATTTTATTGATGAATCACCTATGTATGGGTAAGTAAATAATTATAGCTTCTTCATCTTTTGTATATTTGCTGTTTGAAATTCGTACCTCGTATTTCATTTCCGCATGGGACATGTGTGGAAATAACAAAATGGAACAAATATTCTGCAGCAAAGTGTGTGTGTGTGTCATTAAACTATCCAACTTCCAAATTCAAGACAGAAATCTCCGGTTTAGCTCAATTTTATTGATGAATCACCTATGTATGGGTAAGTAAATAATTATAGCTTCTTCATCTTTTGTATATTTGCCATTTGAAATGGAACAAATATTCTATAGCGAAGTGTGTGTGTAAGTAGATTGTGACGATTATGCATTTGTAACAAAAAAATATAAATTCAATATTCAAGATAGGAATGTTCTGTCTAGTAATAAATAATTAATAAATAATTGTAAATAATTGAAAGACTAGACTGCGGATCTCTGTGCAAAATAAAAATATTTGTATTGATTGCAGAACATAGGAGCCAAATAAAAATTGTATTCTTCTTTTATTATCCTATGAAGCTGAAACTAATATATTGATGTCCTGAAATATTTTTAACATGTCTGCTTCAAATTACAAGTACCCATTTTTGTCATAAATGCATAAAATCCGCAGTCTAGTCAAGACTCTATTAAAATGAATAAAATTTATTAGCACAATGATTGAGGCAACAACAAATTCTGCGAACATTAATACACTCCTTCCGACAGCATTTTTGAATAATTCGCGTTAGCTTTGTCAGAGAGATGTAAAAATATTTGAAATTCATCAGACGCATGTAAGCTTTCGCGACAGACCGTCACGATAAATCGTGTACCATACGAGTGCAGTTGGGCGTTGTTCCATAAACTAAATAAATAATGTCCTCGGAACGGTGGTATGTCGTGAATATTGAAATACAATACATACATGTAACGCTAGGGCAAAGTTCGAATACCTCGGTATTCAATGAACACATTCGACGTACGAATGCTCGAAAGAATGTCAAATATTGAATCGCTCGAATAGTCCCGCTCGTCCCACAAATTCCAGTGAGGTTGCGCCGCGCCGCGCCACAGGAAACTAGAATATCCAAAACAGGAGTCAATGAAAGCGGTGAATAGGTCCTGCTGCCACAATGACGTTTTGGACGAGGACGAGGACGTTTGAAAACCAGCAAAAAGAAGGAAGAAGAAGCGAATCGGACCGCGTTGGCAAAAGATTCAAGATCAAAGAGAGCGGAGACGTATTTGGAAGATGAATTCCGATGACTGGCAGGTCGAGGCGAGCGAAAAGAGCGAGAAAAAAGAGGCACGAAGAAAGAGAGAGAAGGTTCGAGGTCGAGAAAAGATTTCTTTGGCTGACAGAGGGGTTCGACTGGTCCACCGATGGAACACCGGAGAAAAAACCGAGGGAAAAAGAACAGAACTCCCGAACAGTCCGAACAGGTTGAGGTCAGGTCACGAGATATCTTAGGTCCGGTCTTTCGGCTCGGTCTCCTTTGGAATTTACTGGCATGCGAGGGATATTAAAACGAGTCGGAGTAATTTCCTCTGGAATTCGTCGGCTGTCTAATTAAACTTTTCCATGGCGATCGATAAGAGAAAAAAATGTCGCCGATCGGGGACACCGAGGTGGGCGAAAGTCGATTTCAAATACGAAACCTTATTCGCGAACATTGGAAGCGTTCTAGTCGAGTTGAACTGACCTTGAATGAAATTGAGTTAGGTCTCTAATAAAATTGCAACAAATGGACCATGGACAAAAATCAAACAAACGGCAATTTCAGATACGGAACCTGTCTTAGATGTTGGCACGGTTGAACGGGCTTTAGAAGCGTTCTGCTTGAATTCTGCTGACCCTGTGTTGGGTTCATCAAGATTTCGAACAATTTAGGAATACATTACAGATTACACGTATACTTGTGCACCTTAATTAAAAAACTTGACGGTGATGAAAGAACATTATCTTCTTTTTTTAAAACCGCTTAACCTTGCCGTATCCTTTGCTGCGTGTATAGATTTTTTAAAATGCTAAGGATCTCGAAGCGCGCGTATCGAGAACAACCTTTTCTATATTTGGCTCAGCCTTAAAGAGGTTCTCTGCGAAGCAAAAGCTTGATGAAGATTCTCTGTGATGAAGTTATTAGGTCAGAATATACTGAACATAATAAATCAGAGTACAGGGTGTGATTCTGGGAACTGGGACGAGTCACTGCTCCATTTTAAGTGAAAATAGAAAGAAAGGATCGATTGGTTAAAGAATAAAGTGCAACTGCACCTGGCGGGTGCATCAGTGCATCCGCATAAAAAATAAGGTCATAGAAATTCCAAGTTCCCAGAACCACCCTGTACAGTTGGAGAAACGAATTTAAGTAGAAAAAGGAGACGATAGAAAGCTGTAGAATCGACGAGATAAATTCTTTCCTCGATGACGATACAACCTGAAAAGCGTTGGCACTCGTCGTCCGATATAAATAGAGAATTTCATGCGATAGAAACAATACGAGGATCCCGCGCGCTCGCATGACCTATAAATAAGCAAAACCCGGCGTCAAATGAAAGCCCGCGGTAAATCAGACGAGAAAAGGGAGCCGCTTTCCCCGCGAGAAAGAAACTGCGAGAGCGTCTTCTCATTATCAGCAAGGTTCGGATACATATTTTACGAAAGTACAGAGGTGAGCCTGGTGGGTCGTGACGAAGAGAAAGATAGAGCCCCGCGGTGGAAGCCCGCTAGAGCCCCAGCTAGCGCGAGGCAAGTCAGCCACGAAGAAAAAGGAAGGTGGAGAAAGGATTAACTTTGTAATAAAGAGGAATGATCGAGGAAGCAGAATATTCTCCGTAGAACGAAAGGGACGAGAGAGGATCCTGCGGGAAAAAGTGTTCGAAAGGTGGGGGAGTTCCGAGATGGATGCATTCGAAAGGACTCGGAGCTGAGAGAAAGGGGACCGAGAAGAGGATCGCGGAGGTGAGGCCCCCTCTGCCCGAGATAACTGAGGACACCGAGGCCCCGTGGGACTGGCGAGCTACGAGTCTGTTCCTTCTCTTCTCTCTCACGGATACGAAACCGAGAATCTAGGACTCGGCGTGTATACCCGCGTGTATACGTATGCATAGACTTGTCGGATCCGATACAGGGTGCTCCGAAAATCCTCTCGAAAATTAACCAATCGCAACCAGCTGTCTCTTCAAGTTCTAGAAATCAGGTAATCGTGCCTAACGATCCGACTAGACTACAGATGTTCATGGAATTTTCATTTTTTCTAGGCGGATTTGAAGAAAGTGAATTTATTTCAGGTTTTCTGAAATAAATAAAAATTGTACTAAATTCTGGCGAATTTTATATTCTACCTTTTCTCGAACATTTTTGGAAGCCGTAAATGCATAAAGATCCGCAGTTAGATCTTGTGTAATACATTGAAATACTTACATAATGACTTGCAACACCAAATTGAAAATTTTTAATTCCGATACGGAAAAGCTGAGTGTGTCTGCATGATTTTTTAAACAGTACAGTTTCACAGTTACGATGAAAAAATTTGACAAATGAAATTGTCGAATCAAGGACCGAAATAAGGACGATGATCGCACAGATCTTAAAAAATCAACATAAATATTCGACAATAACAGCATTAGATCGTAAAGTATCGGGAGTTAGTAACGCGAAGACACGCTAAAACTCAGGCAATAAAACTTAAGAGTCGATGCGTACACTGGAACATGTTTTAGTGGGTGTAGGCCGCTTAAGAAGGAAGAAAAGATCGTTTCGAGGAGCAAACGTATTCTCATCCGATCTTCAAACGAATCTTCTGCTGCACAATAAAGTAAGGAACTTATGGATACGCGAGCAAATATTTCTTTTACCTTCATTACATTACTCTCGAATAAAGTCTGTGTAAGTTTTGCTTTGTCAAATTATTTTCAATTTTTATAAAATTCTATTTTTAATGGGATCGGCCTTTGTAGATGGAAAATAAATAAAAATTCTTCTAAATTCTATCGACTTCTATATTTTAGCATTTTTTTTTAATGTTCGCACACTTTAAATGCATAAAAATCCACAGTCTACTGATAAAAATTGTTCAGAACATCGAAGGTATTTATTACAAGTAGAAACTGCCAACGCTGAACAGACACGTAGGTCGCTGGATTAAAGGAAGTTTGTTTCGCTTACATTTTTAAAATATAATCCTCTGAAAATATTTTCTTTTACTTTCGACAAGTCCGTCCGTTTTGAAACACTTCGCATAATGAGATACTAGACTGTGAAGTGGTGGGGTACTGGAGGATCAGGATTCAAGAGTTCAGAAATGGACCTAGACTGATCTTTTTTGGACCCTAACGCTACTTGTCGGTATAAGAGCAACTCTCGCGGCGCCTGTGCACTTCTACACAATGGTACTGTTCTCAACACTAGAGGAGGCCCTCCTGACGGACATAGACAAAAAACCTGAGGACTGTAGCAGCAATATTAATTAGAATTGTAAATGCTGCTTCGTTCGTGAAACGCAATTAAACGCAACAAAAAGAGTCGGAAGAAAAAAACAGAGTCTCAAACGAAATTCCACAGCTACACTATGGGCTTTAGTGCATCCACTGATTTTGTTCATCAAATTTTTCACAACTCTTACCACTCAAATTAAGCATTTATGCATTTATGAAGAAATTAACTAGGTGAAATATGGAACAGTAAAAGATATAAAAAATCTAAGGATACTGTTTGGTCGTTTTCAATGTAAAATGGCTACTAAGGGATGAAATTAATTTTTATTCAACTACTGCTTCCCGCAATCAATGCAGAATACTTCTATTTCGCTTACAGTTCTGCATTATATAATTACAACAAACCTCTCAATACACAGATTAAGTAATTTTCTTTCCATTAAGCATTTATGAAGAAATTAACTGGGTGCAATATAAAAAAGATGAAACATATAAAACATCTAAAGAACTAATTTTTCCTCAACTCCTCCTTCCCATAATCGATGCAGAAAATTTTTATTTTACATAGAGATCCACAGTCTAATTATAATAATTACAAAGATTGGAACTTTCTGTTCAATTACAGGAGGCTCCGTTGTACTGTATAATGTTAATATTTGGTGTAGTTCGATTTTTCTAATAATTATCTCGGTTCACGGAGCGAGTAAAATTTGATGCAATTTCAATTCCATTAAATTTGCCTAGGAGAACGTGACTTCCGCGGTCCGGTGATGAGGACATCGTTTAACTGCCTGGTTGATGGAGTTTTGTAAAAGTCGGTAAATCTGTCCCACCGGGTATAGAGTGCCGCGGCCGGCTACGGTCGAGAGAGGCATGCACGTCGTGCACGAGGCATGCTCCTCTCGTTCTTCCTCGTGCACCACGTTTTCTATAAGGGCGCCGTGCCCAGTTGCATCATTGCGGTGCAAGCCTGCCGCCGGTACAGGTCGTTTCATCTGTACTTTAAACGAGACGCCTTGTTCTCCCTAACGATTTGTGTACCTTTCATCCTACCACGTTATGTTTATGTTCTACACGCTCTCAGTAATAGCTCATTGTTTGTATACAATGATAGCGGGTATATGGATATTGCCTTAACCGGCGGGGATAAAGTTCACTTTTTTTCTCTCTCTCTTTCCCTATCTATCTCTCCCTCTCTCACCCCTCTTCCATCGCTATCTAGCTTTTTTCACGGGAACAATCGGGGAGGATGGAGCCTCGGTCTCGATTCTGCGTCGGTGCGTCCACCGGTTCTCCGAATAAAAGGAAACTCGTGTTCCTGAATAAACTGAAAGGAACGCCGAGTGTTTATCAGTTTTCTGCTTGAAGAAATTGTTTCAAGTAATTGTGATGCAACACGAGCCATCAGCAAAACTTGGCCTCCGATACCACGACATTCGTTTTGTATCGTACGACCTTAATAGAATTATTTCGAATAATTGTTTCTCATTTTCGTCTCAAATTTGCAAATTGAACAATCAACGGCTGGCTTATTTCTGGAGGTAAAATGCTTGTGTATTTTTAGCACTTGATCCTCTAGGATTTCCGGGATAAAAGCATATCCGTGCACCCCTTTGGGCTAACGGCTAGCTGTATACAAAATTTCAGCTTTCTACGCGTTCTGTGCTTCGAGATTTTTTTCGCGAAACACATTTTGAGAAAGAAAACAGCTGAAGTCGTAATAGCTGTTCGCTCCATCCGTATGCTGCAAGTGCGAAATATAGGAATGGAGTGGACAGCTATCGTGACTTGGGGTACTTTCTTTGGAAAAACAGAGCATGGACAACATGAAACAGATCGATGGAACATTTGTATATTCAAACAATAGCTCCTATCCAGGCAACTGGTGATTCGGCCAGATCACAAATATTTGAGGAATTCCCTTGTTACGAAACATAGTCGTTGTAAGGGCGTGATGTTCGATCGGATCTTCTTCTTGTCAAACAAACCCTGGCCAACGCGAGGATTGTAACAGTGCCCCTCCGAGAAACAATTTACGAGTGGGGAACCCTCTGAGCAAATACATCGGGTAATCCGTCGATCCTGTTATTTCAGGTATCCCCTGACCCGAAATGACCCCGGCCATATTTTTTCCCCGATCGATCGGATTACCCGTGGACAGTGTTTCAAATGGATTCTCGCGGGCCTCGTTTCACGAACAAATCGGACGGAATATTTTTACTTACATATATCTCTAATCCCTAAGTCTCGTTATTAATCCTTAGCACTCGAATTATGCGACTCTGATGCGCCACTAAAAATTGTTGTATTATTATTAAAAATATTGTTTAGATTATTAAATATATCGGACATATAATCAATTACTAAACATTTAGGTATTGTATGAGATATTTATACCAATTTCATATATATAAAATTGAAAAATTCTAAATCGAAAAAAGTTTTTAATTTTTTAGTTAAAATAGCTTCGAGTGCAAACGGTTAATAAATTGTAAGAGATAGAGGAGCGGAAATACTCGAACTACGGGTATCGTGAAACTTTAACGATTATCTGAGAATACAATGGGAAATTCGATTTATATTTCACGAGGTCCACAATTTTGATTTAAACTCTGGGGAACTTTAACCGTTCTTATAATAAGTCAATTAGTTCATTAACAATTATCCATTGAATCCAATATTTTGTGCACATCTATTTTTATTAGTAGACTTTTGCAGATACACGCCTGTTATTGTTATTAGAATAGACTGCATTGATTGCAAGATATAGAAGTTACATCTGTTTTAGTCATTTTAATCAGATCAAAATAAACTCTTCAAAAATTTCTCCAGTGTCGCATTTGATCTACTCATTATTATTGGACTGCGGATCTTCATGCATTTATGATTGGTTGGGTGAAATATAAAACAGTAAAGGATTATCATAAATACGTAAAATTCGCAGTCTAATAAATACGGTTAGTTTCACTTACGATTAAGCAGTTGATCACAAAGACCGACTAAAGGTATAAAATGATTAATTCATTCAAGACAAATATTATTAAAAACGATTACAATATTCTCAGACTCGACGAATGCACTGGAAAATCAACAATCAAAGTCTAAAGTAAAGTTGATGCAGAGGAGTGTTCATCTTCGAGAAACGACTTTGAAGAGACCTAACCCAGACACCTGCTACGCGTGCTTATGCTAAGTGGAAACGGTACGCAATGAGCAGACACATTAAAACCTACTCGACCTCGCTCGTCTACAGCATGCATACGTACGTATATTTGTTTTCGTTACTCCAAAAGACGGGATAATCAAATTTTACAGGAAAATGTTCCACAATCTTGATTGATATATACTTTCACATCGACCAAAAAGTAACATACGTCTATCCCGACCCGTGCATTGAAGAGTTTTACCTGACCTATGACTAGTCAGCGGATTTTACGCATTTAAAACAAAAATGAGTAGGCGTAATTTAAAATAGTAAAAACATTAGAAGAATTTAAACGTACTATTGTATAATTTTCAACGTATTAAACAGATTAAGAAAAAGAATAAATGTCCATTTCACAACAAAACATTCTATTGTACAACAATCTCATTTTTTATAATCAATTAGAAACATTGATTTAAGAAATGATATGGAATAAGATTTTTCAGAAATTACAATTTACGAGGTACATGAAAAAATAAGAAAGTCATTTTTTTAAACTTTTTTATTTGGGCCCTTGGAGAAAATTGAAAATATATGTTTTGTAGATCTATATATGTGTATGTGTATAACTAACATAGATCTACAAAATAAACATTTAAAATTTTCATTAAAGGCCCAAATAAAAAAGTTCTAAAAAATGCCATCTTTGCATGTAACCTTGTAAATTGTAATTTTTGGAAAATCTTTTTTTCATATCATTACAAAAACCAATGCTCCCAATTGATTATAAAAAATCAAGTCGATTGGTACAATTATAAAAGGAATTCTATTTTAAAAGCTGTACGAACACTTTATACACCCATTGTATAGACTCAGTTTTGTTATAAATGCATACAGATCCGCTGTATATTTATTGTGCACTTGTCAGTGAGTGTCCATTATCCGGAGCCTGTTGCTACTCGAAACGACTAATCCCAGACAGATTTGGATAGACAGAGGTTCAACTGTAACGACTGAAAGCGACTCGCCGTTAACTACGGCAAAAGGTGGCCTGCTTTCGTTAACGACGCAGTACACACTTGCACGCGTGCACGCACGTATGCACGTATACGTACGCATACGCACGCGCACCAATACAGTTTTTCGTTGCGACCGAGCAACGAAGGAAAAGCAAAAAGGACGAGGCTACGGTGCAACCAGCCGACCTCGTTCCTCCTCGCTATCCTTCCACACATTCTCCGGTGAAATTGCCCAGGGTAGCCGACGGAAGGCCGAACTATAGACTTTTTGAGGTTAACCGCATCGCAGGTACGGCTTTTAATGGTCAAAGCCACGAAAGCTGCTCGTATTTTAAGCCCGCTCATCGCGATCCGGGGAGGAAATTCTTTCATCGTCGATTAACTTCAAAAACGGAATACCGCGGAACCGCTAACGAACCCCGTGTAATTATGAATTTCTTTTTCAACCGGCGAGAACCACCCCTGTCCCCCCTCCCCGCCAACCTTTCACCCTCCTCGCTATACCGTCTCACTAGCCCCTTCAACCCTCCGCCGCCCGAACGAGCACCGGAGTTTCCTGAAACGGTTTACGAGTTGATGAGGAGCGAGGACGGGGGATGACAAGAATTTTCCTTTTTTTCTGATGCGACACGACGTGGTTTTTCCGTCCTGCGCCAGATACGCGGGTTGTGTCGCTGAACCCCTGGCAACGGCGGATTTATACGAAACAATGAGTCGAAAATGCGGAATAGCAAGCTTTACGCGTTTTAATTACTCGATGGTGTTCTATTCGACATGGTTTTTACCGACATGACAATTTTCTTTCGATATGCACGGTGATTTCTTCGCAACAAGGAAATCGAGAGAAGAAGAGGGGATGGAATTGTCCGCTCAGAGTCGAATTAACGCATTTGTCATGTCCAATTTACACTGCATTCATCCGTGATCTATTTTTCTGAAGCATTTCTCAGAAAATTCTCCGATCTAATTCGACCACAATATCCGTACCAGCTTAAATTAGATCACACTTATGCGCATTACGAGGTCAGTCTCTTCAAATCGTTTTATTCATACTTAATCATGGTTATGTGGGTGTTGATGGTCGATAAATCACTCGGTTAACAGGTTAAGAGGAATTGGCTAATGTGTCTGTTCGTGACTCGGTGTTCCTACTTCTTGTAACCGCCAACGTGTCAGTCTTGACGTCAAACTGGACAGTATTTTCATGAATTTCATGAAAATTTTCACGAAACATCGAACGGTGAATTTTTTACACCGAGTATCAAATATATATCGAGTATCAAACTCGTAATCAAAGACTCGGGTATCGGATAATCAAGCGAAGCCGTATATCTCGCAAACAGTGTTAATCATGTTTTGATACAGGAAGTGGAGTATTTATAACTCTCGTTTGATCAGTGTTGATCTTATTCACTTTCCGAGTTAATTACTCAGCCAGCAAAACAGTTTCAGTTACGATTAAAATGTTTCACCTTATAAAAATGCCGAGGTTCTGTAAATTTTGATTCCGTGCAATTTTTATTACGTGTGTTTCGATAAAAAAATTTATCGAATCAATTTCCACATTTAACACTAAACCTACCGAGCCTTAAAAGTAACTGGTACTCTTATAAACATGACAAGATTGATTTTATTTAAACTTTGCGCGGCTCTTATTGTAATACGTGCACTACTAAAGGTATCTATTATAATTTTTCTAATTGTATGATAAAAAACCTGAAACCAGTCATTTTAACCGGTGTTGGTAGGTTTAGTGTTCAGCAACTTCATAATTTCAATAATTGTAAGATGAAACATATAAAACCGGTCATTTGACCGACAATGGTAGGTTTAATGTTAAGCATGAAAATGTTAATTACCGAGCCAAATATTGGTGCTCGTTCTTGTGTTTGCGGATCTTGAAAATACTATAACTTAATGATGGGGTTTTCTAAAAGATCAATCTAGGCCGCGATCGCCATATACAGTGACTCCCACTAATATTCGGACACTCTTACAAAGATGATAACTTTTTTAATATTGTACTATACGATTTGAATTTTTTTGGCAAGCTAGTGCAATTAGTTTGCCACAGGATGCGAAAAAAATTTTGTGAAAAATCGCAATTCCTCTGAATTATAAAAAAAATACTAAAAGTTGCATTTTACAACTTTTTTATGTGGACCTATATTGAAAATTTAAAAAATACGTTTTATAGACCTGTGTCAATTACACATATTCTGAAAATTTCGTCAAAATCGGTCGACGTTGCAATGAGCTACAAACGTTTAAATATGTTAAAAATTGCAGATTCCATCATTTTCGGCCTTCAACTGCAGTAAATCTAATGATTCTTGCATCTTTCAATCGTTGTCGTTGCTTTCCACATCAGCCAATTACGTTGAAATTTTCACAGGGCATATAATTGACATAAATCTACATAACGTATTTTTTAAATTTTCAATATAGGTCCACATAAAAAAGTTGTAAAATGCAACTTTTAGTATTTTTGTTATAATTCAGAGGAATTGCGATTTTTCACAAAATTTTTTTTCGCATCCTGTAGCAAACTAATTGCTCTAGCTTCTAAAAAAATGTTCAAATCGTATAGTACAATATTAAAACAGTTATCGCCTTTTTAAGAGTGTCCGAATATTAGTGGGAGTCACTGTAGATAAGAACATGAGTGGTACACATCAGGTGAACGTAAGTAGTCAGGTGTAATACGAAGAATGGGACCCTGACTGCATTTCATCCCTGATTGTTAAGAGGAAATGGATGTGAGCCTTTAGGCGGTGGAGTTTTTAGTGGGTATTGCGCAAGGAAGCCCCACACTTCCTCCCGACTGTCATTTTTAGGGGGGAGCTAGTGCGTAAAGGTCCCCATTCACGGTCAAGCACATTGCGCAACATTATTGACCGTGAATGGTAGTGATTGACTAATTAATACAATATGAATTTGCATAAACATCATACTGCACAATAATTGTTGCGCAATATGCTTGAACGTGAATGGGCCTCTTAAATGCATTTTTCTCACCACCCTTAAAAGTCCTATTTTTTATGACAAGGATCAGAAGTTTTATGATCGCGGAATGAATGTAGCTACCATGGCAAAAGATCATCGAACGAAATGGAAACTATTTAATAGATTAAAAGTTTATCGTTTAATCAGAAAAATTTGGTTTTTATCTCATCTTAAAATACCGAAATTACTTTGATGCCAACCCAGTAATTAACTCGAGCCGACAGAGAGCTTCGAAAGTATACGGAGCAAACTTCTTGATAAAAGTTATCATAGAGTCTCTCGATACTCCGTTGCCGAAAGAATCAAAGAATTCCCATACTGTCTGCGTCACTCGCCACTATAATCTGAATTTCATGTATTCCAAGGACCCGCGAGAACATAAAAAAGAAACGAGATCCGAGTGCACGTCGAGGGACGAGCTTTAAGCGAATAAATAGTAAATACAGTACGCCGTCGCTGTGTGTCGAGTATTGATCAGAAGTCGTGCGTTATCCGAGCGCTGTATTAACAGTAATTGAATTTCGTCGGTGCACGATGTCGATCGATTATACTATTCGAAAATGGGGAGGAAAAAAAGAACGACCTACTTGGAAGCAAAAGCTGAACATTATAATCCCAAACGGGCGCGGTCGCGCAAACAGCGGGTGATATTTGTTGTCAATCATTCCGAAAGTAATTGCACCGTTAACAAAAATGAATACCGGCGCTGCCATATTCGGGCGAGGCTGAGTTCAGCGCAAGCAAAACAACGCGCCTCGTCGAACGATGGCGGGTATTATTTGAACAATATACACTGTCGGCCAAAACTTCGGAATTACTTACTGACTTTTGTATAAATCGAATATATGGATAAATTTTGAAATAATCCACCGTTGTAATATGAAATATTAACTAGTTGAATAATCTTTCTTAACAGATTTCAGCATTTTCTTATGTCCATAATGCTCTATTATAGTTTGTATACTCAGTGTAAGGCAATGCTCAGAATGCACTTTTCTAAAGGAACATCTGTGGCCACTTTCCATGGGAAAATATCAAATTCGAAACATTCGAAAAACAAATTGTCAGGATCCCTAAATACGTCAGGCTGTTATTAAAAATAATGACGGTCTTTTAACTAATCCTACCAACACCGGACGAAATTACCGGTTCCAGGTTTTTTATTTTACAATTTGAAAAGTAATAAAACTGATTTCATAAAAAACGATTGCATAGATATTTTTACTTCACAATCTTCTCATTTTTATAAGAGAACATATACCAGTTATTTTTGAGGCTCAGTAAGTTTAATGTCAATGAAAGAGCAATTTGAAGAAAAATACACATTCCTTGATAAAAAAAGAAATAATACGAAATGTAAAACATGCTGCTCGTAAGTTTTTTGACAAGTTCATCTTCCTTGGTTGTTCTAACGGCATATTCGGTTCTTCTTATAAACCTGCTGTTTCCCTGAATTTACGCCGTGATTCCAAACTTTTGGCCGGTAGTGTATGCCGTAGATACCGAAGAACCCTATGTATATGAAAAATTTCGTTTATTCGACGGCACGTTTCGATGGAACGATACGATTAATAAAAATCGAAACGGTAACGATACACGCTATGCAAGTATTTTCGAAAGGGCAAACAATTCGATGAACGAGGATCCGACTCGGTGTTGTTTAAATTACCCGGGTCATGCACGCCCGGTACAGATACAGCACAGCTCGATCATCTTAAATAATGATATCCGTTCAAGCCCCCATAAAATCGTTATACCGCAGTAAACCATGTGTGACCAAGCTCGGCATACAATTTCCCGTAACAGCGGTACGTGTCCCTGTCAAGCTAATCACAAAGAGATTGGAACTGCAAACAATTTCAGGCATCATGGATGATGATGATTGTCTATGCAGATGTCGGCGAACGTCCTGTTAATTTCGCCAATTTATTTTTCAGCAATTTAAGATTGCTGTTGACTGCTCATCAAACTTTGACATTTGATCATTATCATTTATTGTCAAAAATTACATCGAATTAATTTAGTACAAAATAATGTGATGTGCAATAACTGATAAACTCATTTTTTCTTTCAATTATGACTTAGACCACTTTCATAATTATTATACAGCGGATTTCATGCAGTTACGAGACAAATGAGTAGGTGTAATTTCAATCATTGAAGACATCATTGTATTATGTTCAACCTATTGAATATATTAAGAGAGAAATCTCCATGTGACTTTTGGTTTGTTGTAATTCAAGTGGAAAATTTTTATTAAAGTGGTCTAACAAGGGAGGTTACCCAATCGTAACACGCCGATTCTACTGAAATTTTGGTACGATATAGAACTCGACAAAATATTTGTATAAACTGAAAATTGGATATATTTGAAGAAATATCCCTCAAACTTGGGGTGAAAAATAATTTCCTGTTTCGCGATATTTAAAGAAAAGGATGTCGACACTAAATAATGGATCGATGGACTAACGGTTCACTTTTTACAATATCGTAAAAATTATATCGAATGAATTTAGTTTAAGATAACGTGATGTAAAATAATTGATAAACTGGTTTTATTGAAATTTTGACTTGGACCACTTTCACAATGATCTCCGCTGCGAGAGTATACCGTGACTCGGACTTGCGATTCATTCGATCGGCCGATTGTTTTCGCCGCGAATAATTTCGTTACGCGAGTGGAACACTTTCGAATCCGGCGAACAATTCCGACGTCGACGTAACGCGTGGGATCAACGACCCCGCGAGTCCTTGCCCGCCACTTTGATCTGTCCGAGGTCGAGAACGAGTCACGGCTCCGAAATTGGAGCGAGCCGCGGGTTTCGGATCGACGACGTCGAATTCTCTTTCCGGCCAGAGAAGCAAGAGTCCATCGAGCTCGCGCGCGCTGTTCTTCAGACCGGTAATACACTGAACGAAAACAAAGCGTCTGGCTAGGGTACACACAAAGCACTTAAAGAAGAGAGACATTCTACTCGAGGCTCGTTTGTTTCTTAGCAGGGGTGGCCACCAGGAAACGAACGCGGCCCGTTAGCAACCGTACAATGAGTTCCCGCCGCGACATTGTACGTAATCACAACGTTAACTCGACCTCGGCTGACAAAAAGTATTCCTCCACCCTTAAACCTCCCCGCCCCCTCGTCCTTTCACTTCCCTTTCACAACTCTGTGGTTGCAAGGAAAAACGCCGCATGTCGCAATTTAAAAATTTCAGTTTATGCTTTAATCGAGCTTCATACAAGATCTACCTATTTACCAGGAAAAAGTCTTGAAAATAAATTCCAAAGGCTCAAAAAGAATAATACAATCTAACCGATGTCCTGCGTCAAAGCATTAGCGATGAAAACTTTAAACGGCAATACCTCGAATGTGAAATTATGCGACGTGTTCTTCCCGACAACCATAGAATTTTTCTCATTTCTCTATGTTGCGACTGCGATAATTTGCATTCGACCCGGGTCTCGGTCCGGACGCGATAACAGAGTGCACCGGGTAGCTACCTATGGATGTTTCACTGCTAACAGCCCAGCACAATATCAAGGCTTGCCTTTACATAGTGACATTTTTTAAAACCTGCGGCCTTATTATTATAAATGTTTACGTATTCGTATTTTCTTATTCTGTAAAAATTTTATCCCTTGTTCGCAATTCTTATATCGAATTCTGCATTATGTTGAAACAAATCTCTTACGAGATCTTTTGCAATGAAAAAGGGTCAACCGGGGGAAGAAATGGTCACGAAGGATAACGCGCGAGGACGAAAAAATCCTTGGAATGTCTCTCTCGACTCACCTAAACGGCAACGTTGTAACGCCGACGTTGAGATTGTCCGGGAAGGACGATGAAGTCACAGTTTCGGACAACGGCGACGAAGGGAGGGGGTAGGGGGGGCAAAATCAGTCTCACACGCCCCCCCCAATGTCGCGCTGGACCCCCCGTCCTCGATGATACTCCTTTGCGCGACGTGCTCCGGCTTCAGAGCGCACACACTAATGTATCTTTATCTCGGTCGATGTCTCTCTGTTTCTCTTTCTCTTTATCCCTCTATCTCTTATCTTCTTATCTCACTCTATCACTTTCTGTTTTCGTTTCGCTCTGTTGCTCTCCTCTCGACACACGCAGTTTTCTTCTCTCTCTCTCTCTACTATTCCCAGCTACTGGATCTCGTCCCCCTAACTCGATCCCGTTTATCTGCTCTTTCTCTCCCTCTCTCCCGGTTCCCTCGTCGCAAAGTCGCGTTGTCGTGTTACCTCTTGCTTTGCTGTTCCCGCGACCACGGCTCTCTTTAATCGATACACACTCGCGAGTCTTCTTTTAATCGGTCACACGGAGCGCGCGCGAGTCACTGGTCGTCAGGGGTCGAAGGAACTCTGGACTATCAACGATAACATCATCCCGTGAGTCCTTCTTTAAGAACGTTGCTCACCAGGATCCAAGCCCACACTGTCGTTAATTGATTGTTGTCACTATTTATTCGATTTGTTCGCGCACTTCGATTACCACGCGGTCTCGCAGCCCTTTCTTTCCACGCGCGGCAAACTATTATTTTTCTCTGTCCTATCTATCGCTATCTACGTCTAGCCTACTTTATCTATCCATCTATCTATCACGCTCCCACTCTCGCGCACGCCGCCACCGCGCACAACACACTCAAACGCGCAGAATCATCGTGCGGGGCACCCTTCTATTCGATTTCGCCGTGTGGATTACTTCGGTATGCGTCCTCCACGGGGTTCACGTACGCGACACCGCCACCACCACCGGTGGCTCCGGTCGGTTTTCCGGAACGAGGGGAGGGGGAGGACGTCTGTTGGATTCCAACGCAAGCAACGGCCTACCGTCGTTGTACCATACCTAAAAACCATTTACGATCGATCAGAAGGCTTCCAGGACAACAGGCCGAACGTCAGGATTCGTACGTCAGATAAAACGACGATCGACGACGACGAGTCGACTGAATCAGGATGAACGGAGGAAGAGAGAAACACAAGGCAGGACAACGTGCCACGAAAACTACGGGGAGCCAGTATGGCGCCGTTCTTCGTTCATCTCTTTTCCCCAAGCCCGTTCACTCCTTCGCGCATACACAGAGCCAGCCCAGGGTACACGCGCACAAGTACACGCACACGTAAGCCGAACACTCACACAGGATTACCTATCTCTACTCTTTCTTTCTTCCTTCCTTTACTTTCCACGCCGTCCCTTTCCCTTTCCTCTTTCACCCTTCTTCGCCTGTTCTCACTGTCTTCTTCGTTTATCTCTTTTCCCTACATACTCGCACGGAGCTAGCCCAGGGTACACACGCACACGTAAGCCGAACACTCACACAGGATTACCTATCTGTACTCTTTCTTTCTTTCCTTTCCACACCGTCCCTCTCCCTTTCCCCTTTCACCCTTCTCCGCCTGTTCTCACTGTCTCCGTCCTCGTCGCGTGTACAGTCCACACGCATCCAGTCGCGTTATACCCCGTTCTTCCCCTCTCGCTCAGTCCCGCGAGCTCCCCACCCCGGACCGCCACAATTTCAAGTCAACCACGCGCATACGTTCAACACTCGACCCGACCGTCACTCGGCGCGCACGAGACTCCGGATTTACCTGAAACGAGACACCGACAAGATTACAACACCGGCGCGGCGGCCAGTACGAAATTCCGTCGGACTGACATCATCGGCGGCGACCAATTCTGCCGTTTCGAAGAGAAACGCACTGTTCACGACAACGGTTCACTCTCCAGGGGATACGGACGTCTTGCTACCGGACACGCTAGCTACCCTTTGCTGTTACTACTAGTCGCTGCTAACAGGTTTAGAAAAAACGATACACCACGACACACGATATATACCAGGGAAAGTTCGGAGACAGAGACAAACAGAACGAAGACATTAAACATCCACCAGGATGCATTCTAGAACATCTAGCCTGCCAACAGTCTAGTTTCTTGAACCCTCTCTCTCTCTCTCTCTCTTTCTTTTTTCCTTCCTATTTATCCCGAGCCGTCCCTTCGATGGCCAATATACGCACATGCACACACAGACGAGTGTAGATGTGCGCACCGACACGAGTTAGAAAAAGCTGAACGGAGGAGCCACAGCCCATAAACAGCAGCAGCGTCCGCGGTGTCAGGGCGCTCCGGTCCGTCGCCACTGCCGGCGTGCATAACCCGGTGGTTCTTCACCGCCTCGGCGCTAAAATGGCGATCGAAGTGACAGCTCTCGCCTCCTCCTCGCCGGGTTCGGTCGAGCAGCCGCTCTTTCAACTCGTAGTAACACGCAGCGACACTGTACTTTCTCTCTCTCCAGCTCATTCAGCCTCTAGCCTCTATCCTCTCCTCGCGTTCATTCTTTCCGTTGTTCTCTAACCTCACTCACTCTCTCTCTCTCTCTCTTTCGCTCGTTCACTCACTCTCTGTCACACATGCACGACGCGCACACACACTCTCCGATTGCACGCGGCACAGGGGAATAAGGAGACGGTCCTGCTTGGCTCTACCATGGAGAATGAAACGCGACAAGGAGCGTTAGCTGAACTCGTTGATGCGTACCACACGTGAAATCAACGGGTTCACAAGTAGACAGAACGGACACCGACGTATCCGATGCTTTCCCCGATGGCGGCTCTGAAAATCTCAGTACCGGACGACGCCTACACCACCACCACGTAACACCTTAATAGCAGTGTTTGCCCGGACTCACGGGACTCTACTGGGCTCCGCCAGGCCACGATATCCCCGCTGCACTTGCGCCAACCGGCTATTGCTCCTACCCTTCCCGAGGATATACTAACCGTTCCTCGTTCTTACGCCCACCCCCAGCGCAGTTCTATTATCCGTGCAGACTAACCGAACCCCTGCGGAGCTCCCACGCCCGCGAAACAGCCAATGCTGGAGCTTCAACGCCAGGACCGTCCGAACGTTGCCCTTCGGGCGCCACAACTCGGCGAACACCATCCTCAGGGTTCGCTTCGATCTCGCTCAATTCTATTTCCACCCGTTGTTCAAGAAAAAATTAATGGAGCAAATATTCTGGATATTCTGTCTAGGGGTGGACGCGACCAATGAGGTTACTGGATGGTAACCAACCAGTCGATGTTCATTTCGGAACTGTAGAGGACTCGGACTAAATTGGAGAAAATTTTGCGACAAGTTTCGCTGGAACTGGCAACGATTTTGGGGATGCTCAATGGTAACTAATTACTCGATGTTAGTATATTGGAATTGTGTATAATCCAGATTAAATTCAAGAAAATTATGCGACAAGTTTCGTCGAAATTGGTAGCGATTTTGGGGATGCCCGAGGTGTTTCCGGAAGAGGGCACTGCTGCTCGAGCATACGGGCCTAGCTCTCGCCCCGTTGAGTCGTGTTGTGACTGGGTAAACGGACGAAATACTCTAATGGTCTACTGGTTCGTCTGTTTCCATTTGTCGTTTCTTTCGAGCCCGCGAAAACGTACGAGAATTGCATAATAGAGTGTTCGATTTGATTGATCGCGTTCGAGGATCGGTTTCGAGGAACGTCGAAGCGAAAGGATCGTGAAGGGACCCTGGACGCGTGGATGCAGTCGTGATGACATGTAAGATATAAAAATGATCATGCATGTAAATAAGCATCTCTTCGACGATGCTTTTACTAGTGATTGGTGCGACGGAAACATTGAAACGCGGGGTGGAGAGACAGAGGAAGAAGACTTTCGAGGAAAAATGTTGAAAATACTATTTGAAATAGTATGCCTTAAAGTGATTCAAATAAAATGCTACTTTAAATAGAATGAAAAATTTCGACAAATAAAATATCTTGGTTTAGATAATCAGATACGTAAAATAAAATATTTTAATGTTGTATTTAAAATATTTCCTTACAATGAAAATAAGTTGAGCGAACTTATTTTAATTCGTTAATTAAAACTCAATATTCTAAGTTATAATTTGTAACATAAAAAAATTTTAATAGTTAACAAAGTATTATTTGTAGCTTAATAACGAATATTTGCATATAACACAGAACATCGTCCCAAATTGTCGTCGCTTCAGACCAGAACAGATCGGAAAAATACAAGTTACTATTTTACTACTTGAAATATGCCACACTATTGTTCAATATTTTTCAAATATAATACTATGTTTAAATAGTATTTCAAAAACTTTTTTTATAAAAGAAATAATGAAAAAATAAAATTAACTATTTGCTATTTCCTATTTCAAATACTATTTTGCCCAACACTGATCGTCCAACGAAGGCATCCACGAGTATGGGATTCTCTTGCGCCGGGGTTGGCCGTTCAAATTTTTCTGCGTCCCTTTGAAGTCACCGGCTCCGTTCCTCGACCAGCTAATATCCGTCCCACGAACATCGGTCATGTCGCGTATAAGGACCCACCTTAACCGTTGACTTCCCGTCGCGGGAGACCGTTCAACGACTATCACGATGCAATTAATCCAGCAAGCTTGATCCCTAGAATGTCCCGTCGACGCACGAAACCGTACGCCTTCGCGGAACCAGACTTCGTGTGAAATGCATAATTAATCATCGTATTATACGATACAACTTAACGATTTCGCGTTAACATTATGTTACAAACTGATTACCGTTCATCAACGCCGGAGGACAAGACTTTCTGCCAGATTTTGTGTCAAAATCAAAGAACTTTCGATAGACACGAGATAGAACGATGAGTTTATTTTTACATTAGAGCTGAAGTTTTGAAGAATGTGGGAAAAATATAAAGATCATGGCACAAGCGTTGTTTAACTTTGAAAATCTGGACGCAAAATTTGCAAACATAATTTCAAATTCTAATTTTCAAATTAGATTGAAATACTTTATTATTTTTATTGTGTTCCATATATGAGTATACCATATACCTTCAAACTAGTCGCTCACCGAATCGTTTCAACGAAAAAATAATTTCATTAATTCTATTCACAGAAATTCGATTTTTTGCAAAATCCCGGACAAATTTTGCAACCAGATTTGAAATCAATTTATTTGAACGCTTGAACATTGAATACAAACGAATCAGATTTTATTTCACCTAAAAAGAGAGGCTTAACATTCACATTGTTGGACTTTGTTAAAATCTTCATCACTAGTCTGACTCGTTAACATACGGACATTTTATTCGATTAAAACAAAATTGCCTTTCCACATGAAGATAACTAAAATATATAGATCAAATTTCATGTATATAAAGCTTCACGCCAGTTAAATTCGAACACTCAACTATTAACCGCATACCTATGCGCCGGTTGACTCGTGTGTCCGTCCGTGGCTGGCTATTTCTACTTGCTCCGATGTATAGAAACGTTGACATCTGTACAGCGTCATTTGTTTTCCTCAATGATTTAACATAAACGGGTGGTTAGCAGATAATGGGATTAATTGAAAACATACAATACCCTTATCCTCATCATTGTTTATAAGAAGGGGAAATGGTGTGCGAATGATAGACGCATTGGCCGTCAGCCTTGGGCTCGACGCGCACGCGCTTCGCGAACTATCAAATTTCGTTTTCATCTATACGAATAAAGTGTTTTAACTCCTTCAATTACTTTTATTTGTAACATCTGCGACGACAGTATTAAACCCTGACTGTCTGATTTTCATGGTTGCTGCGTTCAGCAGACTGTTCTAATTGACACTGACTGCATAACGTCCCGATCGACACTGACTGGGAGAGTTTCAAATGACTTTGTACCAAATTACAACTGTGACGATTGACTCTGTGACTAACCGAGAGCGTTCTAAATGACTACGCACTAAATTGCCAGTGTCCTGATTGACACTGATTCTACAACTGGTTTGATCGAGCGAAACAGTCCAACGTGGCTCTAGCCATACTCTAAAATAGTTTTCGCTAAGGTGGCTCTTATTTTCACAGGTTTGTAATTTTTTAAAATTATTTGGAACAATACTGGGGAATGCCGTAAATAAATGTTGACACGAATGTTTTAACGAGAATAAATAAGGACGAACCTAATCTTCGCCCTTTTAAATGTAGAATTTCTAACTTTATAAAATGTAGAACCCCTTTTCGCTTGTACCACTAGTTGCTGATCGCCCTGTATATCGAGAATCGCGACAATTGCGATAAATGATGGACACGGCTTCGGTTATTTATACGCGTAGCCGCGTTTAATTCGATTTCGGGGACGGCGATGGTCAGAGATCAAAGTTCTGGTCCTGTCGTCGAGCCAGAGAAGGGTGCAAAATATCAAGCCAGCTCGAGGCGTAATTGAATCTGTAACGACAACCAAATCAGCGCGACGGCCAATCATTACATTATACGAGTCGCTCACCGGCGATCAACATTCGTTAGTCAATCGTTCGTGTAATTGTTGGGCCAGGGTTCCCGGTTAAGCCGCCGCTTTGTAGTTCGAGGCAAGAGAAACACGCCGCCGCGGACCCGACACGCTCCAACGAAAGAAATACGATCGTTCGACGTCAGATAAGTGGCAGCAAGACGGACAACCCTGGTAAAATCCACCCGCCGAGACTTGTTTGAATGGCTAAATGGATTTGTTTCGAGAAACGCGACGGCAGGTACGCGAGTGCAAAAGGAAGTGGAAAATTATCTTAAGGGTAATTAAAAAGGTGAAGGGTGTGGTCTGAAAAAACGACTTCGTACTTTTACCTTTCGAACATGTTCACAGTCATGTATGGGTGACACAATTCTTCGAATGTATTTAACAATAAATTTCTTTTCTAATTGTAGAAAATATTATTCGTATTAATTTGTAAAAGCGTCTAACTCTAATGTCTTCTTTTTTCATCAAATTACATGTATAAACTTTTCTTGTATACTCGGTTTCATTAAAATAGACTAACTCTAGACGAGTCTTTCTACGCTTTTATAATTATCATAATTAAAATTAAATACCTCCGAAAGCACTCTTTGTCATAATTTTGTTCGCATACGTTACAGCATCGCGAACAAATATGTAAAACTTCAAATTAAAATTGAAATTAAAATTCTTAACGGGCTTTACTGTGGAGAGCTTGGCGAAAATTTGATTACCCCATGGACATGTGCGGTTTCGAAGGAACGATGTCAAATCTCGTAAATTAATTCAGCTGTGAGTGTATTCTGTTTTTGAAAAGTGCAATTCAATCTTTTGTCGTAAAACATCGAGTGAAACGAGCTTTACCGACGAGTACGAAAATATTTCAGAAATACTTGGAAACTACCGTAACCTACTAAGGGGTTGAATTTTGTCATTTCCATTTTTAAGATCTTTCTATCATGAACAAATAGTGCGTTCGCATGTGTGAGCGTCCTACTTTCAGTATACTCGGATGTTCGCAACTCGTGAAAGGGTTGAAACGTCAAGAGAACGGAATACTCTATTTTGCATTGAATTTTTAGTCATTTCCATTTTTGAGATCTTTCATGAACAAATAATGTCTGAGCGTGCTACTTTCAGTATACTCCGATGTTCGTAACTTACGTAAGGGTTGAAATGTCACAAAAATGGAATAATTTATTTTCCATCGAATTTTTAGTCATTTCCATTTTTGAGATCTTTCTATGAGATCTTTCGTGAACAAATAGGACGTTCGTATCTGTGAGCGTCCTACTTTCAGTAAACTGTTGCTGTGCGAGCTGCGTAAAAATTCTTGCGTCCTGATTTATCCATAGATATGAAACTGTGATAGACTCGAGGGGGGAAATGCGGGATTCGAGTACTGGAGTGAAAAGTACGATCCGACGACAGACGATCGTGCATCTAGCAGGTAGACGATTACAAAGATTGAAGATTACAGAGATTAGAGTCGTCCCACAGGTTGGGAGCGGCGGGAACGTAAAGTTGTTGCTTTGTTACCTTGGTAAACAGTAGGAAAGCGGTGGAAATTAGTCGTTCGACTAGAGCCAGTGCCAAGAGTGGCACCGCGATAATTAGGTTTCACTTGGTTCGCTTTAATAATCTAGGCAACATGCAAAGTGCATTGCCGGGTATTCTTGTCGGTTGCATCGTCGTCGGTGAGACCGTGTCTCGTGTCCAACGTTAACGTCGGAGAACTCGAGCCTGTTCGGTCACCCGGCCCTTAGGTTTCTGGGTGACAAATTTTGCAAGGACAGCCGGAATTATTAATGTCTTTTCCGCGTAGAGAGACCGAGACGAGACGAGGCGCGAAATTAGCAAGCCCGAAACCGGTACATGCCGTGCTACAAGCGAATTCCAATCGAGATAATGAAAATTAACGACGTTAAAGCAACGTCACGCTCGTAATTAATTATCGTGGCCCGTTTGCTCGTTGTCGATCGGCTCTCACCAACGCCGGACCCTTCCTCCCACGAGGGGACCAGCCATAATCGCGATATCAATCCTTCATTAATTCCTCACCGAAGGTCGCCACGTCTCGAAACTCTTCTCGAACGATCATGCCCCGGTTAACCCTTCCAGAGCCAACCAAAATGTATAGATTATTTAAAATCTTTCTTATTATATATGATTATTTAAATTTTCATGACAGGCACAGATTTTAAAAATCGTGTCCTTTACTTTTTCCTTCGCAATTCCAACCAATAACAACTTTTTTAGAAAAATTATTTACCCATTAGCTAGTAAACTAACCGTTCTAACGTCTCCAAAACACTCAAACTGATGTGTCCAATTTTGAAAATGTTATTCGTTTTTAAAAAGTGTACGAATACTTTGTCTTATTTATAATCACATACATGTACATATATTAAACAGATAAATAAAGATCGTGACAAGTTCTCTTGTTTTAAACTTGGCTCTAGAAGAGTGCATTATTTATGAAAGAACACAATGAAAACGGATTAGAGTTTGAAAGTGAAAGTAGAAACAGGTATTCAGGAAAAAATTTTATTGTAAACTCCAATGTTTCACCTTGGTTTTGATCAGTGATACTTGTACGGAGTAAGTAGCCTCTGCTTTTCTGGGAAGCTTCTAAATTGCTGAAGTATCTGTAAGAGCCTGGTAAGACCTTCGAGTACCGCTGACCTCTACTTTGTATTGAAGTAATCGAAAACAATTCCAGTCGGAATCGTTGAGGCTGGGAAATGCTTTCAAGTACAAGAAGCTTCCTTTTTGCGCAATATAAGGATATTATTGCTTCTTTCACTTCGTAAAAAATTTACAAATAGTTTCAATATGTTGTCCCAAACGTGAAAAAATTTCGTCGTGATTTGTTGTTTAGTTTGGCAAATAAGAATGGTGAAAGTAAAAGTCCAAGCAGGTGAAGACACGGGAATAGCCCCTTGGGTTGAAGAGTGCTTATGGTGTTCGATGTGATTTCAGCTGTTACCGAACTGAGTTCTGTTTGTTTGACCAAATGTGTTGGATTAGACCTTTTGCCCTGATAGGCCACGTGTATCGGCGATTTGTCCATCATGGGACACAACGACGATCTCGTAAAAGGTGTAGAAAACCCTGAAGTGGACAACGCTCCTTAAACGAGTGTGTCTGGCGTTGAGGACCGATTTGGAAAACCGTACATTGTACAGGAGTGCTCTCTCGTGTAGAATCAAACGCAAAAAAATATCGGACGACGACGTTGACGCTCGCACAAGTCGAGCAACTATAATCAACCCGTACGATTTAATGAACAATTGATTTACCGGTATCCGGATGCACATTTCCAAATAAGTATTCGCGTTTGCTGGTCTCCTGCAAGGGCAGGCGTTTATTAAGAGTAGAGTTTATTTGTCTTATCTCGGTCGGTGAGTGCAAGAACGATCATCCACCGGCAAGAAAGTTCGCGGCGAGGGTGCCGGCGACGTGATGTATAATTCATAGACCCGTTGGGTTCATGCATATATAGATATATAGAGATATACAGGGTGGGACAGTAAATGTTACCGCCTTCGATACCTTGAAAACTACGTGGGCAGGACAAATGTTTGTTTAACAGGCGTCGTATGTTGCAGAAGTTGCTGTTGTGTCATGGTAATTTTGTTTTTCTAATCGGAAACATTTCGACGACCCAAGGCTCCTTTTGTCTTCCTGTACTTTCTCCTGCTTCTTTTCCCTGAATTGTCAGTCGATAGAAAATGGTTTAATACAGTAACTCGTGTGTAATCAAAATTTCACGGATGAAAGCACGAGGCCTTAACCAATATTTTGGTGAAGAAAGAAATTGGTGAAGTAAAAAGTTAAGTTGAAGAAAACTCAGTTTACCTTAAAAGATTCGTCATTTATAGACACACAAGTTGGAATTTGAAATTTTCGTCTAGGCCTAATGGTTTCGAAGATGCTCAACAAAATGGATTTTCCACCTTAACTTTGGGGAATATTTTTTTGAAAAATTTATTCGTTTTTAAAAGGTGTACGAATACTTTTCGATTGTCAACGATTACACCAAAACAAATTCCTTTCTGCTCCGTTACTGTCTTCCTTAATCATGCGTCTTCGTATATCAAACCACATTTGGCTAGACTCACCGAGCCGAGTGTAACGAACTTTCCTTATCTCATTCACCCCTCGCCGGATTTTCCTATCTCCATTTTTCTTGCCACGACATCCAGCATGCTTGAATCCTACTCGTCGATAATGCGAAATCGCAACCTCCGCAACCTACGCGCTGCTTCACGGACCGCTTTATTCCAAGATGCTCTGTGCGGCTGTGACACTTGTGTGGAAACATCTGCAGAATTTTTCTCTTGACGATTTTTCGCTACTTCGCCATTGAATATTCTTAGTCAACTCTGTCGCTTGTAACAAGAAACATTCAAATCACAGAAGTCATAAATCAAATTAATTTCCCCATTAAACTTTGTATGTAAATTTAATACTTTTCCTTAATCCGTTTAACGAGTGTGAAGAATGCTTTGGCTGACATTTCCAATCGTATGTCTATACATCTGGCATTCAGAAGCGACTGGTGTATGAACACACGTGCGCGACACGTGTTCCGGACGACGACAAAAAAGGCAAATCTGTTGAGAGGCAGGTCTCAATCTCGAGAATTTTTCGACATCAAGCGATGAAGGCTATTGGGGTTATCAAAAGAAGTTCTAATCACCAGACACTTATTCAAATTTAAATGCAGACGATTTTTCGTTATTAAAGCACCTATATTGCGAAATAAAAATGGTACTTACTAATTTTTTCTGATTTAGAGAATATTTTCTAAATTTTAATTGTTATTCTTATATACTTTTCAATTGTATAAATTTATATCAATCTCTTTTCCCCAACATTTATTCAAATAACATACGTATATATTTAATTTTGCATTCAAATATTATCATATAATAGCTACATCTAATCAAAATAAAACAATAAAAGCAAGCTGAAAGCTACATAGATATTTCTGTATTTTTTAGTTGAACTAAGAATCATGGTACACTTATATACAAAATTTCTAATCGAAAGAGTATTTTATACTTTGCAAGCTCGCTTAATTTTATAGTACGACGATGTCGACAGAATTACATTCATAATCATATACTGTGGATCTTCCGAGTCAGGTTCCATATCCGTGACTGTTGCTTCTTTGTACAATAACGATTCTAAATGACTGCCTACTTGTACTCGTATACGCTTCGATATCAAATTGGCAGCTTTCACAATTTCTTCTTCTAGTTTGAACCGTAGCAGGTCAATGCCAGTTAATTTCACAGCAGAAACAGGATACGTGTCTTCTGGTAAATCGTGCTTCTCCAGAGAATCTTTATCGACCATATCGCATTTATTTGCTACATTGATTACTAATTTATCATCACTTATCATAGGCTTAATTGTTTTCTCTATGTGTTGAATTTGTGCATTAAGATCAGGATGACTTACGTCGTACACATGAATAATAATATCCTAAAAGAATAAAAGGGATTAGTTACATTGTCTTTAAATGTTTAGAAATAATTACTAGTTTAGTTAACGTACTGCATCAATTGCGTCTTCCAGAGTAACTTTAAACGGTTCTATTAGAGTCTCTGGTACGTCTTGAATAAATCCAATGGTATCGATATATAGTATTTTTAACTTATTTGGAAGATAACCTTGGTGAACTGTTGTGTCCAAAGTAGCGAACAACTGATTCCGAGGTTGCAAAGACTCATCTCCTGTTAATGCTTTTATTAATGATGTTTTTCCAGCGTTTGTATATCCAACTACAGCAACGCTTGGGAAACCATAACTCTGTCTTCGGCTCTTTATCATGGTTCTGTGTTCTTTTAGCTTCTTCAGTGCATTCTTCAATTTCTTTTCTCGGTTCTCCAGATATTTCTTTCTCCCTTCGTCCATATTTATCTTCCCTAATTTAGTATTAGATAAATCGACCATTTTCTTCTTTATATAAGGGATCTCTGCTAAGGCCACTTGCAACATTGCTTCCGGAGATTTTGCATGTTCACGAAATATATGAACAACCATAGAATGACGGTCGTAAATGGGCAAACGAAAAGCACTTTGCAATTCAGAGATTTGTACGAATCTCAGCAAGTTAGTGCTAACAAATACCGCTGTTATATTTGGATTACCTCTAATTTCTTTTTTCAGATTCTCAAGATTTCCTTTTCCAATTAATTTGTTTTTCTGTAAAGTTAACAGAGGGACAATCTTTGTACCGACTATAGACCAATTTGGCAATGTACTGGTAAGCGCTACTGCTTCTGCTAATTGTAATTCAGGTGTTGTAATTCTTTTCTTATTTACACCCCATTTTATGTACGGCTGTATAATAAATACATTATGTCTGCCAACAACTGTTCCTAAATAATCCTCAGATATTTTCCTGTATATATCCTTCTCCTCTTCGCTTTCTTCGTATCCTTCAAACTCCATTGCGGAATCATGTTTAAACCGATGGATAAGACTTGACGCAATACCTTTGTTCTTTCTACGTATTGGGTTTGTTATATTACAATGCCAAGTGTTAGTTTGTACAACATAAAAAAGTCTCTTCAAGTTCTGCATTGCTATTTATATGTGCAAGTACTTCAACTTTCAAAAAATAATTTACAAACATTCATACATTCATAAATCTCTTAGATTAAAATACAGGCAATTATTATATTATGATAACAAGTCTTAGGTTGTACAATGTAGAAAAGTTTCTTTAAGTTCTGCATTGCTATACGTGTAAATACACTTCAATATACTTCAACTTTCAAGAAATATTATATACACAAACGTTTATACATTCACAAATCCCTTAGACTAAAATACAGATATTAATTTATTTATAGAAAAATATTATTTTACATCCGAATCTATTCGTTGCCTTCAAATATAAAATGTGAACAAGAAATTACTAAATATATTAATCTTCCATCAAAACACTACTTACTAACATAACTTTAAATTAATGATAAACATAACCTAAAATATATAATCTAAAATTCGTGATAAAATGATACGTGACTAAAATACAGATATTAATTTATTTATAGAAGAAAATGATTTTATAGCTGAATCTATTCGTTGCCTCCAAATATTCAATGTATATAAATAAGATATCGAAATTCAACTAACATAACCCTAAATAGATATTCAGGATAAAATGAAATATGACTTAGTAAGAATGTTCAAAAAATTTGGTTACGTTGTAATTAATATTTATCTTAATAATAATAATAATAAACCATAGTTTTTGCATACACGTATGATAGATATGTAATATTGCATAAAACCAAACACAAATAACAGTATAAATTTTCAAACACAGCAACTGCTGTCTCATCTAAACGTATAATATTCAATAAAGCACAATTTCTGTCCAGAATATACGTAACAATGCAACGCACGTTTTATTTTACTAAAATACACACGTTCTTTCGCGCGCGCTAAATTTGAGAGTTGTAATCGACACGCATTCCAGCCACGTGACTGGTCACCTTATCACAAGGCTGACAAGTGTCAGTTTTCAGTATTACTCAGTATTACTGCGAATTAGTTCCTCGAAATCATCCAAAATTACGGGTAAAATTATTCTCGATCACATGCAAGAAGAATGGAGCCTGGAATATTAACAAAAGTTTTAAATGATTTTCTGACGACTGTCGACGGCGAATTGAGTTTACACAAAGGAGAATACTTTTTGGTAATCTTTATATACAAACGTATACATAAGTAAACATTCTGATATAACCCCAGGAAAAATTCATGGAAAAATATATTTTCTGTTGTTTGCGAAATTCGAACAGATATACAGTATCGTTGACAAACATTGGTGTTATGGAGAATCTAGAGGCAGAACAGGAAAATTTCCCTCGAGTCATTTGCATAAAGTAGATATACCACATCTACATGACTCAGAATATTTATTTGTAAGTACTGCCACTTTCCCAGGACAGCAGGATGGAGATTTATCTTTTGCACAAGGTAACCTGTTTCTCTGTCTATACAATGAATCTTTACAATGAATCTTTCTGACTTAAAAATTCAGGAAGACAGAACCGCTATAATTCAAACGTTTTAACTCTTATAAGATTAAATGTAATTGTGTTTCATGTTCACCGAACCAGGTATACTTATTATTGGAGTACGAGATGTGGGATCTGGATGGTACTTAGGACGAATAGATGATAATACTGGTATATTTCCTTTGACTCATGCATGGCAACTTGATTCTAACTTGTTGAAGGTATGCTCTTTAAATAACGTTCAAGCCAAATGTTAAAATATATTGGATCAATGGGAACTAGACTGCGGATCTTTAAGCAGAATAAAAGTTGTGCAAGTCAATTGTAAGGAATTGAAGATTAGTGAAAATGGATTTTCTTTTTGAATCTTTCTTTCTTTCAGTTTTCATTTGACTTGTTCATTTTTATTATTAGACAACTTTATGCATTTCTAAAAGAAATATGTAGGTGTTTTTTCAACCTTTTATCCATATTGACAAAGAAAATAAATTTCTATTTCACTCCAGATTGTGATAATTTGGGAAAACATTTTTATTGTGCTTAAAGTCTAGTGGGAACGTAATGTTGACTTTTGGTCAACATGTTTTATAAAAACATGTAAAATCCGCTGTCCAGTAATAAACCAGCAATTGCTTTTAGAAAGCTGCAGAAAAGAAGAACATAAGGAAAAAGGCAAGAATAAAAACCAATTTGAAAGCACAACTGGACGGCGAACTTGATTTAGTAGAAGGAGAAATGGTTACCGTCACAGAAATTCTCGACGATGGCTGGTGCCATGGAATCACAGATAGTGGCAAAAGGGGAATATTTCCAGAAGCATTTGTCTCGTATATTACTGATGACACTGACCAATTGGATACGGCCTGTGTATTAGACAATAATTCTATTCCCACCGCAATGGCATGCGAGAAGAGACTGTACCAAAATCTCGACAAAACAGTAACAGAGCCTTGTGTCGATGAACCTGCACCAAACTACTATGATTTATTTCCTCAATACATGCAGAACGCTTCAAATTCGAATTCAGTGGAAAGCGTGGAAAGTAATAGTAATTTCAACAGGCTAGATGTGAAACCTTATGCTACAACATTATATCCGTTCAACGCTCAGTTTCCTAATGAACTTAGTTTTGAAGCAGGAGAAGTAGTACATCTTATCAAACATATAGACTCAGAGTGGATAGAGGGTACATTAGACAACCGTAAAGGAATATTTCCAATATCTTACATTAACATTATAGTAGATTGTACCGATTCTCCGAATGATGAAAACTTCTACAGCCAAGATGTAGGTACAGAATACGATGCGTTGGAACCTGGTGTGCGAGCAAAAGTGGAATACACTTTTAAAGCTCAGATGGATGGAGATTTGAGTGTCACCGAAGGTGATACAGTTACAGTCATTAATATGGCTAATGCAGATTGGGTGAATGTTAAAAATGTACACAAACAAATTGGTTTGTGTCCAAGGGGTTACCTAAGCACGTTACAATCAGAATCTTTAGATATCGAGCAAACGTTGGAAGACTTTGTCGTAATAAGACACGATGAGGTAACTCCCAAAACAATGGAAGAACAAAAATCAAAAAGACTTTCGGAACCACATAGACCAGCACCACCTGTACCAGCACCTGGTAGTGTTCCATTACAAAAGAATATGGTAGAAAACAAACAACCAATGTTTCAAAATATCAACCAGCAAGTAGACATTGCTAGCAATAACAATGTAGATCTTAATAAAAAGAGGGCAGATCAAAGGCAAAATGTAATATCAGAATTAGTTATCACGGAAAAAGAATACGTTCGTGATTTGAACTTAACATACGAAACATTTAACTTGTACAATCCACCCGCACTGGAGTCTCTGGGAATTGATGTTCCGACTCTATTCGGTAATATTTTTGAAGTGATCCAGGTTGCGCAGGAATTATTAGATATGATACTGAAGGCGATGAAAGGATGCGACGAAGAGCAACAAACGGTTGGTCCTTGCTTTACAAAGATGGCTGAGAAATTGAAGGATGTTTATGTGAAATATTGTGCGAATCACGAAGCAGCATTGGTATTGTTGAAGAAGGTAACAAAATTGAAAGTAGAATATATATCTTTTGTTTCATGCATGTTAAATGTGAACTTTATACATGCAATTTCAGTATGAAAGTAACGAAGAAATAATGGCAGTGTTTGGCAAAGGCATTGAAACGTTGAGGGGTCAAGTAGCTTGCTTCGACATGAGTTCTATTCTCATAAAGCCTGTGCAAAGAATATTAAAGTATCCTCTTATTTTGTACGAATTGGTGAAAGTGAGTATTTTATGAATACATCTTTCATAATGAAGTTATATGTTTGTTTACAAGTATACAATGAGTTTATATGTTTCTTTATACGTAATCACTATATTATAAACTTCTTTGAAACCATGTAGCTGTTTTTTAGTGCACCGATGACAATCATCCGGATAAACCTATGGTCGAGGAAGCGTGGAAAGTTATGACAGCCGTAGCGAGTCATATTAACGAATACAAACGTCGAAAAGACTTGGTGTCCAAGTATTTAGACAACGAAAATACCTTGATCAGGAAAATGGCCAAACTTAACATGCATTCTGTAGCGAAGATGTCTACTAGATTGAGTACAAGATTATCGGCAAGCTTAGGATTGACGAATGTTGCTGGTGATCCAGAGTTCGAGGAACTCGAACGACAGTTCAGATCAGTAGAAAAGTGTACATTACAATTAGCTAAAGATGTAGATCAATGCTTTACGCATCTAAGCGACGAAGCTATTTCCGGAGAAGTGATATCAGATTTTTTGATTCAATATTATCAAGGAACACCAAATCTCGAAGCGAAAAGACTTAGAGAAATAAGATCGACGATATGGTCGCAGTTTATTCAGGAACAGAAAGTATGTTTAAAGCGGAGGGTTCTTGATCCGGTGAATGGCTTAGCGATATTATTAGAGGGACCGGCAGTGTTGATAACAAAAAGGCATGACAAACTGCTCGACTACGACGCAGCCATTTCTAAAAGTGACTGGTATAAAGAATCGAGAATTGTAATTACCTTATGTTTACATTTTAATACAGCTAGGTATACAATTGACATTTTCCTAAAATATTGTTTCTTGTTATTCGATGTTCTTACAGGCACAGGACGAACTGTCGACAGCGAAATGTAATTACGAAGCTTTAACGCAACAGCTGTTGGAAGAATTACCAGTTGTGGTTGATGCAGCAACAAAAATATTAGTAAACTGTATCAGTGCATTCGCACATTCTAGGAAGCTTCTGTGCGGCAAGATCACCAAGCGCTATCTAACTCTGTGCGAGGTTGTCTAGCAAAAAGAATAATCAATAGACTGCGGATGTTTATGCAAAATAAAAAGTTTGTGCATCAATCGCAAGACTGTTTTAAATTGCACTTGTTCATTTTCGTTATAAATGCATAAAATCCGGAGTCTAATTATGACCATTTACAAAGATCGTAATTAAATGAACTTCTTTCATGTTTGTAGAACTCCGCTCAGCTATCAAGTCAGGATATTTTGGAGTCATTTTTAAAGAACCATAATTTACTATGGAATCAGATAACACGTTTCGGTTTCGCTGGAACAAATCCAAGAATCGAAGAAGCTGAGTCGACATGGTGTCCGCAAAGCGAAAAGCAAAGAAATACTCTGAGAAACAAATATTCCAGCGATAAATTGTACGTGATTACAGAAAATGTAGTGAGCACATCGTCTTTGGATATGGGAGCAGCTCGTGGAACCCTAGTAGCAGTAATCAAAAAACAAGACCCTATGGGTGATACAAGTAGATGGTTCGTCGATAATGGAGTTGCGCAAGGATTTTTACCATCTAAAATCTTGCAACTTTACCAAGCACCGCGCCTTTCCCTCTATAGTGAAACTAGCAGCATCGCGACTAAATCTAATAACGCATCTATGCCTGATTTAATATGCATGGACTCTCCCGTTAAAGAACAGAAACCCGTGTCTCATCTCCAAGAATTATTGGAACTGAACACAGAGGGAAAACCGAAAAAAGAAGGCCATTGTTACGATAATATTGAACAAATTCCTCGAGTGCAACAGTATCAGAATCTAAACTACGAGGTAGGTGGTAATATGCAATGTGTCAATTTCTAATTTTTATGGGCAAATTTAATGAAAGTGGTACCTCCAAATAAAATTCTATTTTCATTGGTAATAATCAAACTGTGGATCTTTATGCAAAATAAAATTTTTATATATCAATTGCAAGCTATAGGTGCCAAGTAAAAATTTATTTTCCTCATTAATGATTATTATATGTTGAAAATAGTATATCGACATTGTTAAACTCATTTAATCTTTTTCCTGTTTTGAATTACATCTACTCATTTTTGTTATAAATGCATAAAATCTGCAGTCCAGTAATAACACTCTGGCATTTTTTGAACATTTCTATAAGGCATAAATGTATAAACATCCACAGTCTAATTATAACGATGCAGTGCTTAATTATAAATTGCAACTTGTTCTAGTTTTATTATGCAGAATACGATTTCTCTGCAACTATTCCTGGAACGCTGGCTATTACCAAGGGCCAAGCTTTGAGGCTTGTTAGACCTCATGACGAGAAGGGGAATGACGAATGGTGGCTTATGGAAGATCGTTACGGTAACAAAGGATACGTACCTAAAAATTATTTGTGCGATCCACCTACAAGAAAATAATGAAATCGCAAACTCAACATGTCTCTATGCCTGTTTATCTATTTATTAATGGTATTGTACTGTTACTATCAGTGCCTGCGACCAAGTTATTATTCCGACGAAGTTATAATATTCTAAATCTCTATTGCGAATGTGGAATATTAATATACCGAATTATTTTAATTGAAACGGAGAAAACGTTTCTCCGTTTTCTTTTTACAGAAATCTCTATTGCAATATCTCGCTTACGATGCTTACAGTCTCTATACTTAAATATATATAATAATTTATATTTCAGAATTTATGTACAATGTATATCTTTCCATTTAGGGAATGTATTACTTCTGTGATAATATAAGTATATTTTATTACAAGTGTACTTGCAATGCTAAATTCTAAAATATTACCCTATAAATACACTTTCCAATCGGTTTTATAATATCTGTGTAAATTAAATCAATTGATAAGCGTGTGAAAAAATATTGAACGATCTTGAAAGGACTCGTCGATACTTCGCAACTATTTTAAACATTCCAGAGAAAACTCTTTGTCAGCACGTATGCCATGTGGTTCTATATTTTGCGAACGTCTCGTAGATGAAACCAAATTTAGGTCAAATCTGTTCAAGAGGTTTAGTTCAAAGCTTTGGCTCCCTCGTGGACATGATTTAAGCGGAGACCGAATTTTTCATGAGATGCTACGCCTGCCCTAGATTCCGTTTGAAGCCTTATCGATTAACATTGTTCTTGGGCCAATCATCGATACTTCCAATTGACTCTATCGATCGCGTATCTGGTCCAATTAACAAGAATAAAAGATCTGAACTGCGAAAGGATGGTGTAAGGGGCGTACAATGAAAATACACAACGACGTTTCTACTTTTAATAAAAAACATATCTGTTGTATTATCACCATAATATAATACAGTTTACTGTCACGATCAACAGTCAATAGAATAACGATGGTGACGTGTATCTATACCGCTAAGTTATCGCTTAGGAGTTACGATCGAGAAATTACGAATGAAAACTAAAAAAAAAGAACAGGTATGCTTAAATAAAGAAAACAGTCTTTCGAGGTATAGCGACTTAACAACACCGATCGGATACGATCAATTAATTCGCATTTACAAATATAGCACGCGAACGTTCGATTAACTTATCGTTAACTAGCGCAAAACGGTGTCGAAGGAATACTGTTATCTAAACGATCGTTCATAAAATGCCCTCCGCCATAAGTATGTAGACTTTGCGCGAAGTTTGTCTCGATTATGCGAAGTAATCCCTTAAAAGTAGATTGGGGATCTTTATGCATTTATGAAAAAATTAGTTGGGTTGGCAAGAAAGTAATATTTCGGTATTTTAAAGTGTAACAAAACCGAATTTCTTTATTCAAACGAAGGAATTTGATCATTAAACTATTTTCTTAATTATTCTTCTTGGCTCATTGAATAAAAACTATCTTATTCATTAAAGTTCGTTGCTTGAATAAAAAAATGCGCTCAATTTCTTGCCAACCCAATAGTTATATGGAATAGAATAGAACATTGTAATGTCGGTTTTAACGTAACAAAGCCATTAAAGGATGAAATCAATTTTTATTTGATTCCTGCTTTCCACAATCACAATGTAGAATATTTTTATGTTGCATAATGATCCGCAGTCTACTTAGAAGCATTACATTGCGCGTGAACCGGAAATCAAGAAGAACCGCGAATCATTCTAAAACAGTGTTGCTCGCAGTTTCGTTTGAGAAAATCGTGGATATGACGTTTGTTCCCATAAAATCCTGGGAAAAGATAGTCTCTTCTTCCTTGGTTTACATAGAGCTCGAATATACAATCGGTATACACGATAGAAGATGCGTTTCTCAAATATGATTCTACGTTCGCTAAAACGCGGTCTGGTTACAGGTTGTTCAATATCTCCAGGCCGCCGTTACGAAACGTCACGAAACACTGAACAATAACAATAACTAGAATACAATTGACGTTGAATATTTAATGTTACGGTTAATTTTCATCCCGATCCAACGATCTCCTACCTCTTCGCGTTATCAAATCTACCGAAAAGATCAACTCGCGATCGATAGTTCTGTTTAAGGGGGTGGACTCGCGTTTCCAGTATCATTTCTGGATTTTCAGTAGTTAAAAGCGCTAGATAAAAGATCAATCTAGATCACAATCTCCATCAAAAAATTTATTTTTAAGTTTACAAGACGTAATTTGCATTATTCGGCAGCATATAGCTGTCGTAGCTTTATGAAAATATATCACTCGACAGCTAAATGCTGCTGAATAATGCAAATTAAACGAGAACAACCTCGTAAGGCCTCTGAAGATCTAGAATTTTGTTCACGTTCTGTAGCAAACCAATTGTTCTAACTTCTCAAGAAAGGTCAAATCGTATCGTCCAATATTAAAGAAGTTATAGGTTTTCTGAAAGTGTCAGAATATTAGTGGGAGTCACATTAGCTGCCGCAGCTTTGTTTCGGAATAATGCAAATTACTAGATTGATCTCTTATCCAGCGCTTTCGCCAACCGAAAAACCCGATCTTTGCATTATCGATAAATGCAAGATGAAAGACGAGTCTATAATCTAGGCAGAACTATCTAACGGATCTCGAGGGTGTATAGCGTTATCGAGAAGGTGAATTCGTCTTATTATCTCCGGAAAACCGTTATCCAACAGCATCAAAAGTGAAAAGTCCGTCTCCACGAGATTTTCAGACGACATCATCATCGTTCCCACTCGTTATCTCTTACTAAACTATAATAATACAATCTCACGAAATCGCTGGAGAAGCTCTACCGTGATTCCCCTCGGTTCTCTCAAATCTTTGCCATCGAAAACGAAGAACGCGGCAAGTAGTCATCATCTGCTTAATCAGCGATCCTCAAAACGATTCGGAGACGATCGTAGTCGTGCACAACTCTTTCTAAGAAACTCTCGTCATCGGCGATCAACTACGTTCTTCCGGATACTTAAATCAAACGATCCATCCGGCTGGGAGAACGATCGAAGGATCTCTCCCAGTAAAATCTCACTCTCGGATCGTCTAATGACCCGGACTATCTGTTTTGCCGATCTTGTTTCTTGTGTTCCAAATTTTCGCGCCGATCTGACAGGCGCACGATCTTATCCTTCGGGATTGATCCCTTAATCGACTGGATAGAAGCGTAAAATCGCGCGACCTTGGATCTCAGAGTGACACAGCTTCAGAACAACGTCGAGGACGTCTTCAGCTGGATAGACGGTGTGAGGAGGTGGCTCGACTTCGCCGGAAGCCACGAGCTTCACCAATTCTTGAAGCTGTTCGAGGGTACCAGGTTCTACTGATTTGATGCTCAACTGCCATTCTTCCGCACGTCTGCTGAATTTAGGCTGCAACCGATCAGCGACATCCTTGATCACGAAGACTACGCCACCCTTGCTCAGACATTGCATGCTGCGGTGTAGACTGCGGGAGGTTGTGCCGAAATCGATCACCACGTCGACGTGACCCCCACACGCGTCCATCGTTCGCTCGATCAGCTGTTTTTCGTACAAATCTTCGCTCCACTGCACCACGTTCACCCTGTAGTCAAAGTGAAGACTGTTTGTGAATAACTCGAATGACCAGACTGGTGGACGCTGACGGATTGGGCATTCAACGAGCTAACTAAACTATTTGATGTGCGTTTTATGTGATCTTGTGATCTAGGAACAAGCAGGAAGCAAACACTCGTCTGGTTGGGATTGTACATGCGTCTACATTGGAATTATCTATTGTAGAGAAGTAGATCTGTTGGAGAATCAAAATATAGTAATCTACATTTTGTATGGAAATTAAGGTAAAAGCAGCAATAGTTGACCAGTTAATGATTTATTTAACGCTCATACGTTCCTCAGGGTGAAAATTCACCCATTCAATATTTTCATATACTGTAAAATGAGATGTATTTCTTTAAAATGTGACGCTATAAATGAAACATAATTTGTTGATTTAACGTGTAGAATACAAATGGGTGAATTGTTATCCTAGTCTCTATTATTTGGTTATTTTTGAGGAACGTATGAGGGTTAAGGCTATAAATGAATATAATAGCGAGTAAAGAATGGACGTTCAAAGAAAATTTGTAATATATTTTAAAGGAACATTAAAGAATTGTTGAAAGAAATACGGTAAATGGGTACCCGGTTAACTGTACAAGAGTTAAGAAAAATTTTCTGCGTGAATAATAGTTAGACAGACGTGATGTACAACATTAAAAACATTAGACAAAATCAAAAATACTTTTATATCATTTTCAACCGATCGAAACATTATTTTTCAGATTTTCCTGAAAAATGGTCAACTGCTGGCACGAGGCCAATTACCGTTGCCTTTACCGTAGTGTTTCAACATTTCTGGTATCTTCCTGCCCCGATATATTGTGTCAATATCGAATCAATATCACACTATTTGTTCTCCAAACAGAAAGTTCATTTTTTAATAAAATATCGCGGGTTGCCTGTGACGCACTGACTACGCCAAGCCGACACGTAAAAGTCAAAGTAACTTTTTTATTCAACTTGACGTATCCAAATTGACGGGAGCTTCTTCCTCTTTAACTGTATTAGAAAATGACTACCACCTACTAATGCCGCCTACGTACACAAGTGCTACTATATTCGCAATCAATTAATCAAGTGCTGGAAGCTGGTGCAACTAACGTAAGTATAAAACGTGAATAACGTGACACATACAAGCGCTATTTCCATTTTGATCGAATTAAGCGATATTTAAGTGCACCGCGTGTTGCATAAACAAACAAACTCCGCAGAAATGATTAGAGCAGATAAATCTTTACGTAACATTTATCGCGGTCAAGATGTGTCAACTACTCAAATTGATACGATAACGTTATCATTCGTTTAGCGATACAGTTGGTTATTCCTCGGAGTTACGAAAGTGTGATCGATGACAAAGATATCTCGGACATGGAATGTTAATTTCAGTTCAGAGATCAACAAGTGAACCTCGTTACTCGTAGTGGAACACGCAACATGCAGTAGCTACTGGACGAAAAGCGACAGAACTCGTAGATAGGCCTAAATACAGTTTAAATTACAAAATGCCTGGTATTTTCTTCATACGTACATGTTGGGAATCATTTAAACACAATCTACCAAAGCGACGGACAATTATTCTCTCACCATTCAATCAGATTTGATTTTTCTTTAGATTTTTTCAAATTTTATTTTTCTTTAGATTTTTCAAAATTTTTCATATCTTTAAACTAAGCTACTGGGGGTGGAGTAGTGCTCGAGTCGGGTCGGGGACTTGAAAATCTATGACCCGAATTTCTGGGTACCCACCTACCCCTATTTATACCTTTATACCTTTCTAATTAAACCTTCCCTTTTTCAAAAAACTATTTCAGTGATGCGTAAGGAATTCGAAATATTCCAGAGTAGTGTCGCAGTTGGTACTATTCGCAAACAGTAATCAACACTAATACAATGCAAGTACGTTCAAATTTCCACGTACAACTGAATAACAAACTAAATAATAATAGAATTGAATGGTAAATGTCGACCCTTTAAGCAGGCATGTGATTATAACATATTTCAAGGGGAAACGCGATCGGAGCTGAACCTAAGCTAGATAAAGTTAGCTACCTTCCTAGTTAAACCTTCCTTTTTCTAAAAACTTCTAAATTCTAGATATTCCAGAGTAGTGTCGCCTTTCAGCATAATTCGCAAACACTAATCAGCCTATACCTACAGAACATCGACACTCGACATCCCTCCAAAGCAACTCACCGTTGGAACTCCTGAGCCATGGTGAGTCCATCATCCTTCAACGAAGCAATAGTGATGGTGACTCTGTCTTTCATGTTGCTGAAGTAGTACGCGGCGATTCTAAGAGCCCAGAGAGCCAAGCCGCCGGTACCAACGATCAGGATCTTGCAGACGCTGTTCTCTCCTCTCTCCTTCAGCAAAGCCTGGACATGTCCGTGGGCGGCGAAAACGGTGTTCATGGCTAATAGAGCGCCAGCGGGTAACATGGCCGCTACGCTAAGGCTGACGTTGTCGGGAATCTTGATGAGGTACTTGAGGTCATGGACTACGAGATACTCGACGTAGCCGTTTGGTATTCCCTCGTAAGGATAGAGGATCACTCGATCTCCGATCACGAATTCACAATCCTCGGGAACGTTAGCGCCTAGAGACTCGATCACGCCTGCGACCTCGTAGCCAGGGAACAAAGCTGCGTCCCGGACTCCGTGGTGAGGCAAGGCTATAGGAAAGTCACCTTCGACAGAGACGTCCGTGGCTAAACTACTGCCACTGGAGACGGAAGTTAGGCTACCCAGGCTGGGTGAACGACGAGGATGATAGCAAGCACCTGCACACATCACGCGAATCCTTGCTCCCTGTGATGGCACATCCGGAACAGGAACATCGAAACTGAACACCCAATCACGGCCCGTCACGTTCGGGCTCTCGATCGACACCTGTCTGCACAGCTTGTTCATCTTCTCCTCCCTGGAATTGGAACAGATCATTTTTCATTGTTGCATTGAAACATGTATGACATTGTTGTATTAAATAATCAGTAGACTACGGATTTAATGCATTCATGACGAAAATGAGTAGGTGTAATCTAAAACAGTACAAAGATTAAACGAGTTTAACCGTGTCGATGTACTATTTTTAATATATGAAAATTATTAAGGAAGAAAATTAATTTTTTTACCGAACTCCTATAAATTGCGATTGATGTAGAAACATTTTATTTTGCATGAAGATCCGCGATGTAATAATCAGGTTGCACGGAATCCTGTTATTTTATAGATGATAGTATTTTGTAGAAACTTTAGATAGACAGATTTTTAAACATTTTTTGCGGATAAGAAAATTGATCGATGATACAAGAGGGATTACTGTGGGATGATCAATCAATTGTTACTAAGAGGAAAATTTTATGAAAAGCTTAAAAACGAATCAAGTACATATGTGTCTTTACATTTTTCGCGACTATATTTTTGTAAGTCTCTTAGATCGCTGCCACTGCAAATATATACCAATGAGATTCGATGAACAAATACCAATATTTATATAATATTCGCACACGAATATTTTCAGTGATAACGTCAGTGCAAATTGTAACTGTCGCTAAAGTACTAGACTGACCGGCGCGTGTAAAAATTGCAAGTATAACAAGCGGAAATCGGCCATTAAACTGGAGCTTATTCGTTACGCCCCGATCGTTTTACCAATCAGCTGTTGCTCCGTCCACCCCGATGCTATTTCATACACTTTCAAAAAACCACATAAATTGCTCAGAGACATACTGAAGCGGTCAGAATAATTTGCTAACAAGTATCGTACGAAGCTCGTTGCTTTAAAATAGTCGACAAAGGAATTACATCTCATTAAAGATAGAACAGTTTACGGAAACGATGCTATTTATGGAATCACGCTACTCATTATCTATCACAAGATAATACAGAGATGCAACAACTATTCTCTACAATCTACACTGAGCCTACTCCGATATATAAACACGATTTTTCTTAGATAACAGAATCTTCTGCAACCATCCACTAATTTCAAAGTTTAATCAGGGCCGGACTAGCCATACAGCAGAAGTAGCAAATGCTACGGGCCCCGCGTTTCTGGAGGCCCCTTTTGTTTGTAACAGTTGTGTTTTATTTTATTATCATACAAAACCTAGAGTAACCCCCTGGTAACATTTGCTACAGGCCCCACATTGGCTTAATCCGTCTCCGATGTTTAATTCACTGGATAAAATTAGAGAGAACTCGTGAACAACGAAATGAATCAAGTCGAACTGAACACAGAGCCGCAAAGAGTAACGAACGATTAATCACGACACGATTAATCGAGAACAATGATAAAAATCATCACATGCGTACCCTCTACAAGGAGTACAGGGTGTGTTGTGACTGATCGGAGCCAGGGATTCCAGCTTTGCAGGCATAGTAGAACGGCTGTTCCCTTCCGCTAGGTCGCTGATAATCTTTTTACAGCTAACTTCTCTTGCGTAGATCGTTTCTAACGGAAACGCGATCACAAATTCGGAGTGTTGCGTTCGACGAACACCGTTACTCTCGCACGATTCTAGATCAAGGTTTAGGAGTGTTCCGATCGTAACAAGCTAGACTTTGAAAACTCGTTGTCGTTTGAAAAAAGAAAACTTATAGGCTTCAGACACTTGAGACACGCAAAAATGATGCTCGGACGTACGCCTGAGACGCACTGGCTGAGCGCTGCGATCCTCCTCGACTTTTATACCCTCGCGAGCTTTCCCAGAGAGACTGCTGGCTGCGTTAGTCACGCCAGCTGGAAACGGGGCACGATAGAGGGGATCGAAGAAACAGAACGTGAGCAGGTATATACGAGCATTCACGAGCCACGTGCAACTGCTGTTTTTCTCGTATACCAACGCTCGCACATTCGTCCAGTGAGTCGTGATACACGCATGAATGAGACGCACATACGTCGTGTCTGTTTCTCTTCTCTCTCCCTCTTTCTTTCACCCTATCGGCGTCTCTCGCGCAGCGATGACGAATCCCTGGATTCGGGAAGGGATGTTTTTCACTTGTGCACTCCAAAATTGACTCTGCGAAATCTTGTAACCAATACTCGTCGTCCGGCTGTTTATTTGATTGAGAAACGCTAAATCAACCGTGTTTACTTTCACCCTATTGTTTTTTTTAGCTCCGTTCCTATACTGATCTTCGAGACAGAAAGTAGACATTATTTCATGCGTGCGGACGCGGTGTCTGTTTCCGTAATCCTTATCTACTGAACTTTCCTTTATCCACACGCGTAGGAGAATCCAGTAAATTATTAGATTGTCCTAAAAGTTTCTTTTACGTGCACATAATGTATTGTTAGATAACATGAGTATACATGAACACAATCTTCTGTTCAGTTATGTTTTATTATTACTTGGGCTTCCCCTTTCTTAACACTTTGCCTATTGGATGCCAATTAATAGGGTTTTGGATAATTAGTTGGATAATTAGATAATTTGGATAATAAGTACAATGTTAAATGAAACTATTAGATGACGTTATTGAGGGTGACTTGTTAGTTCACAATTCCTGTTGCTATTGAATGGTCCATTAAAAAGTGTTTAGCCCTGTTTCAATAGATTTTTCAAACTTATGCAATAATCACCGGTCGGTATTGTGTTAACCATGCCATTGGTTTTCTTAAAAACTGCTCTGAATTTGCACTGAGCACATTAATGAAGAATGAAACGAACTTTTGGGACAACCTAATATGTACGTGAAGTAAAGTATATGTACAAAAGAATTCATAGTCTTGCTCGAGAAACTACAGAATAGTTTAATTTCATTTTGAACAAACTCGATTGTGAAATTATAAAAATTGACGCGACACTACACGAGCATTAGTCAATTTTCTTCATTGCTGTCGCTCTATCTACTATGAATCATTTCGAAGTACACTATCTCAGAACATTCGTGAATAATCAAATGCTAAACCTTGATCTTTTCAAAATGACTGCGCACACGATAAGAGGTAATCACGCTGCTCAATTTTTGTGTTATAAAAACAACTAAAAATACGAACGACACGCGCAGTTACGAACAGATTGCTGAAGCAAATTACCACTATCCACAATTCAGGGTTTAGTTACGTACAGTTACGTAGATTGTAAATGAACATATTTGCGTAAATATTCAAAATCTAAAATTATACCCTTGCTCTTATAGTTTTAAGCTTTACTTATTGATTATGATCGTAGTTGTATTTAGGTACTGTGAACTGAACGACGACTATACCGCCCGTTTTAATTTTTGCACCGTGAAGGTGACGTTAAACATAGGTGGTACTTAATTTAATAGTCTCTTGATCGATCGGAGGTTCTATTCTTAAAGCAGAGAAATCAATGGCCAGCACTATATCTTGTTATTTATATTGTATATACATATATATATATATATACACAGGGTGTCCCAAAATTCCTTCAACATTCGGAAATGGGAGGTTCCTGAAATCATTTGAAGAGACATTTTCCTTCCCAAATCGTCTGTGGCTTTGTTTGGGAATTATTAACGAAAAACACGGACCAATCATAGCGCAGCTACAGCGAACAGGTCCGTGTTATTGGTGCGTGTTTTTCGTTAATAACTCCTAAACAAAGCCGCGGACGACATTTTTGCAAAGGGAAATGTTGCTTCAAATCATCTCAGGAACCTCCCGTTTCCAGATGTTGAAAGAATTTTGGGACACCCTATATATATACAATATATACTATTACATACGTTACATATATTGTTAAATATATATATGTTTATTATGTTTTTGATTAGTCTATCATGATCATGTTCTTGATTGATGAACTTTTTTATTATATATTATTATTTATTATATATATATATATATATATATATATATATATATATATATATATATATATGTTTATTATGTTCTTGATTAGTCTATCATGATCATGTTCTTGATTGATGAACTTTTTTCTGGTTGGAGATAAGCAATGTTTTGATGGGTATTTATAGTGTAGATACTATTTTCTTCATTGGTCGTACTCAAGTTATCATCTCGGAGCTTTCCGTGTAATTGTTATCTTTTTTCAAGAACTCGATACAGAAAACTCACGGGCTCTGTTTACATCGATCCGATTATCCAAGATACCGTTATATATCAAACCGTGGAAAAACTAATAATGATTGTTACGAAACGGTGCATTTAGTTGCAAATTAATGCCGGAGTGATGGTAATTAACGTAAGAAACATGGAAATCCAACTTTTCATGCTGTGTAATTTACACATGATTATCATTCTCAGCAGCCTCACTAACCGCAGCTGTAACAATATTATCAGTAGAAACTGAATGCAAAATAGAATATTTATTGTAAGAAATACAACTATGTCGACACACTGTGTCGTTAACTATCAGGTCTAGAACACATGAAAGTCAATCACTTTTACGCAGAGTTTAGAGTTTGTTGTATCTAAAAGAATCAACAATTATACAGCATTTGATACCTCATCGATCCTGGATACAAAAGGTAAATCGTTGTATTTAAAAAAATCAAAGTTACCTTGACATCTCCGTAACGCCTTGACCCATATAAAAAATCTTTGCATCACAATATTTCTTTCTCTATACCAAGCAAGTTTGTATACATAATTTTTTTTATACTGTTACGAATAACGAAGATATTCAAGGTGGTCAGAGTTGTTGGACCACTCTGTAGTATTGACACAAGTTGAATGCTAATAACAAAGCATCGCGTCTCGGTCGGCACGTACGCAAATCTACGCAGATGCACCCACGGGGATTGACAATCCATTGTTTTGATGCGAATAGTGCGTACCTGCACGTATGCGTGTTTACTACTGATAAACCAATGATATCATTCTTATCAATAGAAGGCCGCACGCACGCCATGCTTTCATCGAATGCTCGGAAACACCGCAAAATAATTATTTGTTACTAGACTGGGGATCTTCATAGCAAAATAGAAATGTTCTACATCGATTGTCGTCAGCAGAGACAAAACAAAAATTGATTTTATCCGCTAACGACTTATGGTTATACGTTAAAAACAAAACTTTAAATTCAGTACTTTTAGTATACACAAAGGTGTCGGCTACATTAGCACATATGTATCTATTTTGCATTGAAGTAATTTTTTTTAATATAAATTGATTTATTTTGGAGTCGTATGAAGTTCCTTGTAACATATCACAATGTTCTGAAAATTTTCCAATCTTTTACTGTGTTATATTTCATACGACCAATTTTTTTATAACTTATATAAAGATCCTCAATCTATTTATTACCGACGTTACCAATATACCGAAAGACGTTTTAATATAATATCTTTCAACCCTCTGCGAGAACCAGGTGTAATAACAGTTACACCCTCCATGTGAGGTTAATTTGATCCATTTGCGTCGAAGCGCACTTTAAAATCATGTTTCGTCGATTTTTGAACAGGATCAGATCGAAACATAAAACGAAAGTTCATCTTTCAAAAATAAATGATTTATTTTTAAAACCACAAACATTTTTATATGTTTGAAAATAACAGTTTTAAATCAGCTGGGGTTGACTTAACCGCACTCGGTTCGCGGGGGATTAAAGTAAGCATTGCTTATCGACGCCGATATGATCGATGAGGAATGATGACATGTAAGTGTTACGTAGGACGGAGAGGATCGATAGTGAACCTTACGACGCGATAAATATGAAAACATGTTTACGCTAGAGAAATTGTACCAATTAGAAATAGTTAAAAAATTGTTCAACGAATCAATTACGCGTAAATGGAACGCATACTCGCGGCTTGTTTGCAGCCAACGCAACGTCCCTGACACGGAACTATGGTACGTATGCAGCCATCTGGTATCATTTAAAGATCATCAAAAATCTGGGTTACGTATTCGACGGGAAAGGAAATAGTCTTGTGAATCGATTTACGAGTTCCTGATTACTTTGACGGAAATTTAATCGATCGCTTATTTCGTTGAGCCTTCCATTGAGTTTACAATTACTGCAAAATAATCTTGTACATCAATCACAAAAAATTATTAAAATTTGTAAACTTTTGTTGGAAAACGAAAGCTAAGTTACCAGTTAGAATAAGTCTTGTAACTTATTCTTTCTTATGGCCTGTTGCGATCTTTCAGGCAACTTGAAGATCCCATATATCGTTTTGCAACTCGATTTTAAATGAAATTTGCACACTATTTCTTACGAACAATGCAAATTACGCCTCGTGAACGTGAAAGTAGGACTTTTCAGGGCGATTGCGGCCAAGATTGATCTTTTATCTAGCGCCTTCTTTGCATTATCGAGAAATAAGGGTGCATACCGCACCATTGGAATCCTGGAAAAGTCTACAACCTTAACACTAAACCTACCACTGCCGGTCAAACAACCGGTTTTATATTTTTCATTTAACAATTTTCGAAATTGTGAAGTTGTTTACATGGAAATTGATTCGATAAATTTTTTTATCCAACCACATATTGGAATATAAAAATTGCACGAAATCTAAATAAATGGAGCCTTGTCATTTTCATCAGCTAAAACATTTTAATCGCTATCAGTGCTCCGTAGTTTTAGTGTTAATTTTAAAATGTGGCTCGCAAAAATACCAGGTCGAGTCCAGAAGTCGATGGTTGTTTCCATCGCGTGGCAAAGTCATTCGTAGAAAATAGGAGCTTTGTGCATTGTGAAACAGCTCAAGGACGTCTCCAGAAAATAATTCCCACCTGTATTACGGTGTCTCGTTAACAGTTATTTCAGTATCGCACGAAGCAACCATTTCCGGGATACAGACAAACAGTCTGTAGCTGTTCGTTCCGCGTGCTCATCGTAATTGCGAATTTTCCATACATAATGCAACGATGCGGTGACGAAGGAATGCGATAGATGAACGTTAATAGACCGAATTGGTTAGCTAACAGAAGATACGCAGGCGTCCACGTTATCTTTTCATACTGCCAGCCCTATCGCGATTTATAATGTCCAACGGCAAACAATCATTTGCACTTAATCTTCTCATTAACCCCTAGATTAAACTACCGGTGAAACCGCCATTGATGTTTAATCACTCGTCAATCGAAGCATCGAGCTTATGCTTCTTTATTCTCTAACGCTTTGTTCTCGAATAACAGAGGCGGATTAAATCAGCGCGGGGCTTGTAGCAAATGTTACCAGAAGGCATCTAGGTATTGTATGATAACAAAATAAAACACAACTTTTACAAACAAACAGGGCCCCCAGAAACGCGGCGCCCGTAGCATTTGCTACTTCTGTTATATGGCTAATCTGGCCCTGTCGAATAGTAGAACAATTATTAGGTCGTTCGGAAAGTAATTTCTAGACTGCGGATCTTTATGCAAAATAAAAATTGTTTTCATCGATTGCAAAACACAGAAGCTATATAGAACTTTCATTCTACTTTCAACGATTTTAATCAATCGAGAATAACACATGGGTGATCTTAAATAGTTTCAAATTACATCCGCCGATTTTTGTCACAAGTAAAATTTCTTTTTACTTAATTAACTTTTATCGTTATCCCCAGCAAAGAAAAACTCACCGTTATTTCAGTCTCGTCTATCATTTCAATTCTACGACGATCAGTTTATTGATCTTGGACCTGATAAATCAATTTTATAGTTGTCGTTGAGAAGAAAAAAAGATTGTCGGCCTTCACGGGTACCCGTCGTTGTCTTCGATTAGAATATGATTGCATAATATTTTATAATTAACCTATTGAACTGACTAATTGACCTGCAGGCCAGCTAGACAGGTGCAATCGTCGCATGCAACGCACGCTTCTGGCCAATAAATAGAAATATGACGATAAGCTTCCTGTTAGTCAGACAAGCTTAGTTTTTACCCGACGTCTAGCATTCCTTTTTTATTAAAGGTCGAATAGAAATTTGCATTCCGCAGTATGAATATTGTTTTCGAATCACTTCGATCGCAATCGCCGACGGACATTTCTTAATCAAAACTACACTCGAGTCGCGATGGAAGATCCCTGAGTGATTGAGAGGATTACTTTGAAAACAGATACGATTTTAAGTTCTTCTATAAGAACGATCTGCTACTATAAGTACTTTGTCAACACTCGAGATTCGATTAACGACAGAGATTACACCGAGCCTTAAAAGTAACTGGTACATATTCTTTTATAAAAATGACAAGATTGATTATATTTAGACTTAGGTAAGGCTCCTATTGTAATAAGTGCACTACGTAAGATATTTATACAATGGTTTCTTATGAAATCAGTTTTATTATTTTTCTAATTACGAAATAAAAAACCTGAAACCGGTCATTCCGACTGGTGTTGATAGGTTTAGTGTTAATTTCCCAAGAAAATAACTATACCATGGAAAACTTGTACGGCGGATATTATCTTATAGTTCGAATATGAAAAATATGCTTATCTGTCTTTCACCGTTAGAGTGGACGACACTCATCGCATTCTTCGAAAGCAACTCCAATGTGAGAAACATTGTGCAACGATCACAGGTAATTTTGCTGCACGCTGCCATTTTATACAGCCACGTGTCCGTTGCGTGATCGATTTGATGAAACGATTAGTATAATACATCGGCAAAAAAATACGCGCATCCCGAAATCGCGAATGTATAACAATCTGCAACATCTCTTCTCGTGTTATCGGTAGACTACGGATTTTATGGGTCTACGGCGAAAACGAGTAAGTGCAATTTAATGCAGTTAACCCTTTGCACTCGGAGCGATTTTAACTCGAAAATCAAACTTTTCTCCTGATCTAGAATATTTCCATTCTCTATGATTTTTTAGGAAGATATTAAATTGATGCAATACCTCATAAAATACTTAAATGTTTAATAATTGGTTAAATACCGACATATTTTTAGTGAATCTTCAGAAGGGCCACTCAGAGTGCTAAGGATTAATTCTTGTATTGTTTCTTACTTACTAAAATGTGTGCATCACAAATTCAGGTGGAGAATAACTGGACAGCGGATCTTTATGCACTTCTCACGGAATTGGTGTGGCGAAATATGAAACAGTACAAGATTGAAAAAGTTTGAGAATATTGTAATGATGTTTCTTAAAGTAAAACGTTAACTGTGTTATGAATGCAAGTTGGGAGGAACAAGAGAAAAGAACTGAGACACCAAAACATTTGCTTTGGATGCACCGCAGTGAATCAGTAGTGGTTTGAGTGAGTGCATATCTAGCAATTTTAGGAAAATATAAATATCTAAATATTATATTATACAATTTTTTTAAAAGTGCCACAAATATGGGAATTGAACGGGGGATTAAATTTCATCAAGACAATGACCCAAAGCACAAGGCCTAAATTATGCAGGAATTTCTACGGTAAAATGTTGCAAAAGTGTTGCAGTTACCTCCCCAATCACCTGACTTTAATCCCATTGAAAATTTGAGGGACGAACCAATACGTGATAGAGAAGAATTAAGAAATAGGATGGATCAAGAAATTAGCAAGGATTATTTGCAAGAAACAATCAGAGATGTGCCAAATTGTCTAAGGATACGCAACAAGGTGTCCCAATGTTTTTGTACCAACTGTACATAATAATTCAATCCCGGAGAAACTAAAATAACAATTCGGAGTAAAAATATCAAGCTTCTGCATATTATAAACGAACAAACGAGCATGCGACACGAGCACAACAGATTTTCAAAGAACAAAGAGATTCTAGTGACGCATTCGATGTTAGTCCAGACAAAGGAATTTTTTACATGGTTTATCATACTGCGAAGCATAGAAGCTCCTGCCGCAACCGTGCTTCAGAAATAACTTTAATCCACGATCCACGATCATCGATAAACGATGAAGAAAAATAGCAATAGTACTTACTTCTTACGCGTGCACGTTGTTCATAGCGATATCTCAATTCGATTTCTTTCGATTTTCAACAGTTCTATTATTGTAAACATGTTTACGATGCCGTGTAATGAAAATCACCAAGTAGTTCACATTTGTTGGAAGGTGAACAAGTATTAGCACAAGGTCTTTGAAAATTAGTTTTTGTTTTGTTTATAAAGTTTGTCAGAGATGTTGCTCGGTGTTAATGCTTGAACACACAGGTCATATAACTTGCAGGCGCCTTCTAAATTTGTACATGATATTCGCACGAGTGTAAGATAAGTGTACACCTATAAATCAATCGGACGGAAAGAAAAACAAACAGGAGCATGGTACTTTGCTCTGCCATCGGGAATTCATGCGAACTGAAACTCGAAGTTTTTGTAGAAACGATTAACACTGCGCTCTTATTGCGTGACACTCAAAACCTGCACTTAATGCACTTCAGAAATACAAAACTTCTAGGATTCTCCCAGTAAATTGGTTAAATGATGAGGAAACATTTGGTGTAGATACTAGGTAGGAGAGAGGGGACACATTGAAACATCTGGTAGACAAGTGCAGGCAATTAGATGAAATATTAATGATTAGACTGCAGCACCAATGGGCAAAAATTTAATCAACGATTGACGAATAAATTTCTACTTCAATCGTTAATCGCAATTAACAATTGAACTCCCAATTTAGTCGTTGATTGCAGTGAACGTCAATCGGATAATTGATTAATGATTAACTGCTGCAATTTTTAAATAAGATACAGAAATAGGAAATACGTCTCTCTTTGTCTCCCTCGTTATTATTGGATAGACCGTGTGGCGATTAACTTCATCAATCGATTAAATCAATCGTCCATTTTTCAATGATTACCTTTCTTAATCGTACACATTAATCAGTCTTGGTAACATTTTTTATCGATTAATGCCCAACTCTAGACTGCGGATATTTATGCAATTTTCAATTTTTGTAATAAAATTTTAAGACAGCGGAATTTTAAATGAAATTCTATTCTTAGTGGGAGCAGCCCTCGTAGATCCAAACTAAATAAAAATTGTACGAGATTCTATCGATTATTATATTCTAGCATTTTTCAACACATGCTTACATATTTAATAACAAATTCATATCCATAAAATTGACAAAATCATAGGGAATGTGAATATTCTAGGCCAAAAGAAATGATTAATTTTCAAGTTTAAATATGCTTGAAAATTGAATTTGTAGTATTATTTACATTATTAAATATGTCTCATTGTACGAGGTATATCAAATTCATAAAATTGAAAAAATCATAAGGAAGGGAAATATTCTATGTAGATCGGAAGATATGTTTAATTTTCAAGTATAAATTGTTTGAAAACTGAATTTATAGTATTGTTTACATTATCGGATATGTCAGTAACTGAACAATTACTGAACATCTAGGTATGAGGTATTATATCAAATTAATATTCATAAAATTGAGAAAGTGTTTAATTTTCAAGTTGAAATTGAAAAGAGAAGGAAAAATTCTATTGAGAAAGATCCGCCGTTTGATTTCGCGAGTTATTCCCATTGGAAAAGAGGGAAAATAATGTTTCTACTGTGAAATTGATGTACACAAATAGCAAGGTACGAGTCGGTGTGACTGCATCGGTGTAACACGAAGGAGGGGAAGTCGGTCGATGCCGTGGAACCGTGGCACGCTGCAATCACGTGCACATCAGCAGGCATCCGCGTGTTCGGCCGACCCGCTCCGCTCGACACACTCTCGCTGCTCGTGAGTACAATGCCCGTGGTGTTTCGGGCCATTTTTACCCCTTGACAGCCACCGGCTGCTTTCGAAAATTTCGTCGACGATACCGTTGTTTATACCAAATCTCCGTTACCACTCACAGAACACACTGAAAAAATCTCCTGCTCGAACCGATTTTCGTTCCTGACGAAATACCAGTTCCTCCTCGAACCAATCCTTCGCATAACACTCCCGTCAACGTTATTCCTAGACTCAGAGTTAATATTAAATCATTCTTAATGGTTCAAGCTACTCGTCTTTGTCATTAATGCATAAAATCAAACGAGTACATTCACACATATGAGTACTACAAGGACATTCATCGCAATAATTACTCGATTTCTGAGAATTGGTTCCTGAAAAGCCTAATAATATTCATATTACACGGTACACCGCAAGTAAAATGAATTTTTAAGCCAGGACACGAGAGCGTGTTGCCCAATTATGACCGACGCGGTAATTAACGTGTTAACGAAATTGTTTTTCAATTAGTTAGATGATATCACGTAACTTTTATGTCCTTCCTTTGACGCTTGATACTTTCGTGCTCGATTTTCTTCTCCACTCGTGAGCGAAACGACTCAACAAAAGATTTCTTACTTCTAACGTATAAACAGTTCGAATGGCAGACAAGGTTCGACAAATTTTAAGACGCAGTTTAATTTTTGGAGTTTATGTACTGCAACTGATTACTGCTGACTCTTTGCGAGCTATCTCACAAGATGTATACTATGTACAAGCATGATAAATAACGATATGAATCAACGATAAAGTATCTTCGGGATTTTATTAAAACAGATTATTGCTCATATTTTGACATTTTATGGTTGTTAAGTTTAACTCTTGTTGCACAATCAACGTGTCAAAATATTTACTCGATCGAAGAAAAATAAATATAGGGTTGGCAAGAAAGTAATATCGGTATTTTAATGTGAAATAGAGCCCAATTTTTTCATTCAAGCAATGAACTTCAATGAATAAGATATTTTTTGTTCGATGATCTTTTGTCAAAAAGAGTAAATGAGAAAATATTTTATTGATTAAAGTTCATTGCTTGAATAAAGAAATTGGGTTTTCTTTCACCTTAAAATACCGAAATTACGTTCTTGCCAACCTAATAGTTTAAAATACTTTAAAAAGCGAGCATAACTTTAACTAAAACAGATCTTATTAAAATAAATCTTAATCCAAGATAGATAAGGATTTTCTACGATTCCTTGTTCACTGTATCACAAGAGGATTGATAAATCAATTAGAGCAATTAGTCGCAATAAGCCGATACGATGATAATCAACCGGATGATGAATCGACGATAGTAGACTATTGCTCACCTTAAAAGGCGCAACGTGAGTGTCAGTTTAATGGTGGTACCTGTTACGCGTGATGCCTTTCGTTATAGCAACTTGAATCGTATGTGCTTCGGCAAGCAGGTTGCAAATACAGCGTCTTTATATCAAATGTTCTAGACGAAAATTGTTTTTTCAGATTCATTTATGACTACACTGTAGATCTCCCTGCAAAATAAAAATGTTCAGCAACGATTGTGGGCAGTAGGAGATAAACAAAAATTCATTTCATGCCCTAATAGTTTTTTACACTTGAAAACAACATAACACTGTTTTTAGACTTTTCTAATTTGTCACCGTTTTACATTTCATCTAGCCAATTTCTTCATAAATGCACAAAAATCCGCAGTCCTTTCACGATTCTTACATCTTCGCGATGAATTTATCAATAGATTTCGAAAGTTTATACACAATATCATTGATTTTTTTCTAATGATCTATTTTTTGTGAATTATCATTGGACATAATCTGCTTCACCTATCCAAACACCAGTAGTTCCGCTATGCCGCAATCGCGGATAATGGTTGTATCGCATTGACAATGTAGAATTAGTAAAGTCCGTGATGTAAATACTGTTTGTTTAAACTTTCCCAGTCGAAACGACAGATTTACGCCCGCTAAACTAACTTATCCACAAAATTAAGTTTACACAGGAATTACCTGCCGCGAAACTATTAATAACACACTGATTTCATTTGCTCCCGTCACACGTGCAAGCACCGCATCCGCTTCCGTCAATATTTGAATATTCTTATCGGTATATTAAATAACTCCGTTCGAGAAAATGGAAGAGTAGTCGAAGCGAATGTTCACATCCGCTTAATTCCATTCGTCCCAATTAATCAACCGAAATGTAATGAACTCGTTGAATTATGTATAATTGAACTTATAGGTTTCGCAGTCCAGAGTAATCTAACCGGAGGCCTTGTTTCAAGAGGACCTTGACTTTGGACCCTAGTTTAGGGCTGGGTTATATTGTAATTATAATTATTTATCGAGTAATTCAACACAACTCGAAGAGTTCTTCACTCTAGAACACCATAAGTGTTATCTGGATTCAATGCACCGCCTGGTTCAGTGTCTTCGCCGGCCATTTTCATCGCGACAGTTAGATTTCATAGTGTGGCCTATCTAACTGATATCTAATTGAATAATTGATTAGATACCAACGTATTTAATAATCTAAACAATATTTTGAATAATGCTACAGCAATGTTTGGCGACGACTCTGAGTCACCACTTGAGTGCTAAGGGTTAAAAGAGAAAAGTCATTGTTGACAGCATCTAAAAACATGGAAACTTAAACACTGAATATTACGTAAACCGTTAAGATTCGTTTCACTTTTCAAATGAACGACTCGTTACAAAGTGCTCAGGTTCATGGAACCAGTTTGGCTGATTTCCACACAAAACGAAGCATCGCTCTTCTCTCGCCGGTCTAATCACGCTAGATCACCTGTTCTATCGGTCTATGTCTTCTAATAATTTAAATTAGTATTAATACTAATAGAGATTTATTATTTTAAAATATTTCGTTTACTTATCCGAACATTTGGCAATGTTTTTAAGAATAGAAATAATTAGCCTGTAAATTTTCAGTCTACGTCTATTAATTAGTTTTTAATTAATATTAAAACTAATGGGAATATTATTTTGAAATATTTCGTTCTCTTATCCGAACGTATAACAATATGAATAAGAATATAAATTGTAGTATCGTGAGTATTGCACAATTCTTTTATATTGGAATTTTCGAATAGATTTCTAGGTAGATTTCTAGCAATGAAAAATTTCTAGATTACAAAAGTCAAGTGATTTAGTAAACAAATTACTATGTTTTATCAACAAACATTTCCGTAATTAACAACTGTTAGGTAACAGTCTATTTATAGTTCTTCCGATAAGGATAGTTCAGCGCGAATCAATAGAAGCATAAATCAAGGGAATGAGAAAATTAAGACAAAAGCGTTATTATTCACCGCACGCCAATTATAAATCATGAGTAATCAAATACGAAAACTGACAACTTTGTCGGGGCCAATTCAATCACAGAAAAGTAATTTACCAATAATTTCAATAGAATATGCTCTATTTATTAAATACTAAGGAGAAGCGGACTTTACATTGGAACGTAATAACTGCGCCAACCAACGAAAGTGGCCGACCGCGTTCACCAATGTTAAGCAGTCGACGACCTACCGCAACGCTAGAAAGTTATAACAAGGTTTCGTGCCGATTCACCAGCCAGAAACAATTAATGACGAATTTAATGAATCGACTAAAAATGTCTGTAAATATGCTCAATAACATGTGCTCAGGGGCACGTGATTCATGTGATTATTAGACTGCGGATCTTTATGCAAAATAAAAACATTCTCCATTGATTGTGGAAAGCAGGGGTAAAATAAAAATTGAATTCATCCATTAATGACTTTGTTACGTTAAAAATAACATTACAATATTCTTGAATTTTACTATTTCACCAGCCAGAAACAATTAATGACGAATTTAATGAATCGATTAAAAATGTCTGTAAATATGCTCAATAACATGTGCTCAGGGGCGCGTGATTCATGTGATTATTAGACTGCGGATCTTTAAGCAAAATAAAAACATTCTCCATTGATTGTGGAAAGCAGGGGTAAAATAAAAATTAAATTCTTGCATTAATGACTTTGTTACGTTAAAAATAACATTACAATATTCTTGAATTTTGCTATTTCACCAGCCAGAAACAATTAATGACGAATTTAATGAATCGACTAAAAATGTCTGTAAATATGCTCAATAATATGTGCTCAGGGGCACGTGATTCATGTGATTATTAGACTGCGGATCATTAAGCAAAATAAAAACATTCTCCATTGATTGTGGAAAGCAGGGATAAAAAAAATTGAATTCATCCATTAATGACTTTGTTACGTTAAAAATAACATTACAATATTCTTGAATTTTACTATTTCACCAGCCAGAAACAATTAATGACGAATTTAATGAATCGATTAAAAATGTCTGTAAATATGCTCAATAACATGGGCTCAGGGGCGCGTGATTCATGTGATTATTAGACTGCGGATCTTTAAGCAAAATAAAAACATTCTCCATTGATTTTGGAAAGCAGGGGTAAAATAAAAATCGAATTCATCCATTAATGACTTTGTTACGTTAAAAACAACATTACAATATTCTTGAATTTTACTATTCCATGAACGTTTTATATTTCACCCAAATAATTTCTTCAGAAATGCATAAAAATCCGCGGTCTAATTATTCGCAAAAATTTACCTTCTTCTTTTCATGTATTCTTTTTAAAATATATATATATATATGTATATATTTATGGAAGAGAGTGCGACGGCAAGTACCTTTGTTACGGTGAATAATACATGCAAATGCATTGGAAAAATGATTGTGATCGAATCAGAATCCAGTGGAAGTTATGGGAGGCGTGGTCATGCTCAAACAAACGTTAATTTGTTCGACTACGTCAGTCAACTCTGTACGCGGCGACAAAAGAACCAGGCTAGCTACAGCGCAAGCTCTGCCTTTGTTTACACTATGACTGGTCGATGAGTGAATCTTCAAACAATATCTTCCCGCGAATATAAAGTAATAAATTACATAAAACATACCTTTTCGCGAATATAAAGTAATAAATTATTTCGTTGCGTATTTGACAACCGATATGTCAGTAGCGATACGCGATACATCGGTACTGTACGCGTGAGCGTTATTGCCGCAGTTAGTTAGCACTGCCTTCTGAATCAGCTGTTCGTACGAAATCGTGCAGGTGTGCATTGTGTTGTCAACGCTGTTGACAGCGTCGGTTACGCGGCGCTTCTAAATTTTGCATAAATTTTATTGTTCCACCGTTACAATACCTGCTAATGGGCTGTATGAATTTGTTAGGTTGCTGCATATAAATGACCGATTTTAGAACGGAAATACCATGAAGCGTTTCGAACGAGAAATACGGCGACGGTGAAAAACACTGCAAAACGAGAATGACAAAAATTTTTAAATTAGAATATGTCGCTTGCAATGGTGTTAGCTTTGATGAATTTTATTTCGAAAAAATTATGCTTGTTAAGCGTCGCTGTTGAAAATCGGACATTAAAAATAAGTCCGAAAGAAAATGCCAAACAGATTCAGAACGGTTATGAACAATAAGGGATTGCGCACGATATAGCTGAATATAGTAAATAAAAATATACTATAAACTTCCATCGATGTGTACATCGATCTTCGGGTAAGCTGCGGACATATTTGCTGGCAAGGCGACGAAGAGCAACATTTTTAAGTAACATTCACAGCACCGTATTTTGTTTCACTTAGAACCACACTGTCCCTTTGTATGGCCTTGTTTCATAGAAATTGTAATCCCATGGAAACGCAAGCGACGTACATATATTCTATTGTTCTCGTTGGCGCAATGCCTACGTCGATATTCCCGACAATAAGAGACTTGTTCTTCACGTACGAACGTAACAAATGTTTCCGAAGGACGAATCAAGGTTGACTTACTCACCTTACTAGTTAACCCTTTTCACAGCGTCGACTAACTCCAGCTATGGGGATTGTGAATAACGGTGACGTTCACGCGATACGATGCCGATTAGATAGAAACTTTTCTGGAAAAAAGCTCGAGCTCGTGCCGCGGATGATAGCACAGCAAGCTTTCGTACTATTCTGACGGACTTGCTATGAAGGGTAGATTCGTGTCCAGTGAGGGCGCTTTAAAGGAAACTAGTATGTATCGCGCCGACGCCGAAAACTCTATAAATTCAATGTCGAACTCATGGAAGGGACGTCATCGATCGTGACACTAAACACGAGGTCCATGGCCTGTAAGTAACGACCCCACTATCTTGTTTTATTCTATTTACTTTTAGGATGAGACAGCTGTTGCCTCCACCCTCGGAAGAATTTCCATGATTCCATATCAGTGTATTCATATTTCAGCTTAATAAGATAATTAAAAGAAGAAAGAAATTTCTATTTAGCTCCTGTGTCCTGTGTATAAGATCCGCAGTCTAATGATTATTATCCATAATCGAATAGATTCGTTACTACTACGCCCATGTTGTAAATCGAACAATTTGATCAGACCCTTGAAATTTAAATTTGAATGCAATGCTTCACGCCGACCTGAGTTTTCGTTGAGCATCCACTTTATAAACAGTTAATTTTTTACTAGATAATATACAGTGGGTGTGCAAAGTGTTGGTACACCTTTTAAAATAGAATAACTTTTTTATAATTGTAGGAAACAACCTGATTTTTTATAATCAATTAGAAGCATTGGTGTACGAAATGATATGCAGAAAAGATTTTTAAAAATAAGAAAGGCATTTTTTTAACTTTTTTATTTGGGACCTTAATGGAAATTTAAAATATACGTTTTGTAATTATTATAGGTCTACAAAACACCAAATAAAAAATTTTAAAGAATGTATTTTTTATTATTGCATGTAACCTTGCAAATTGCAATTTTTGGAAAATCTTTTCTTCATATCGTTTTGTAATCTAATGCTTCTAATTAATTATAAAAATTCAGATTGTTTGGTAAAATTCTAAAAAAGTTTTTCTAATTTAAAAGGTGTACGAACACTTTGTACACCCACTGTGTGTACACATTTCATTGCTATACGCTCCCAAACTTTACTCTATGAAAAAAGACTAGTCATCATTTTGAACATTTATAAAATACAGGTATTCTGCATCCATATTTTAGTGTTATACGTTTTTTCTGCTCTTGACCTTGAATGACCTTGGAATAATTATAATCACTGAATTCCTAATGAAAGAGATTATCATTGTAAGTGTTTAAAAAAGGGTGGCTCCGTTTAACAAAGTCAAGGTGACCTTGATATCTCTAAAAAAATGACATAAAAACAAACTTTTTTGACATCGTGTCAGCCCCATTGTACCATTCAACTTTGTCTTTGCCATATTTTACGTATCTTTAGAAACAACAAGGATATTTGAGGTGCAAACATTAGGTGACTCACCCGTATATACATTTCACTTCGCTTCAGTACGTTTCAACTCGTTTCAATTCCTTGCAACCCGCTTGGACACGCTCGAATCCGCTCCAGCCAACTTTTAGACCATTCGATCCCGCTCTATTCCGCTTCAGGCTATTCTCCGTTCTCATTATCTCCGCTCTAACATAAATATCTTGCCCTACCTCAATATAAACGCACAAGTCCAGGTAGTTTATCCTTCTACATTAGGTCTTCGCACATATATTCAAGAAAAATAATGTAGCTATATGACTTTGGAAATGCAAATTAAATTGACCTTATTCGAACACAGTAAAATACTTTCCTTATAATATCAATCACAATAAATTCTCAACTTACTGAGTAAGTATAAAAATGAATTTATGCTTTACGACCATGTACTTTACCTCAGGCGAATAATGTAAAGATCTCTGAACATTAGATTGGATTTGACGTGGATTTTATTAAGAAACCGTCATATGAATGAAATTTAACATTACGACGAGTAACCAAATGTAAAAAAGTTTCAACAGCTTAATGTATAGAAGATAATATATATATACGAGAATAACAATGATTACTTTCGTTTTCTTTGCTTAGATATGTTCAATTATCATTAAAAATGAATAAAATTGTATTTATTAAACATTGAACATGCAAATATTACAATAACTCGATTCAGGCAACTCAGATAGATCTTCGTAATATATTATTTCATAATGAAATTCAACTGTTTACTGTCCATTCGTAAACACTTTCTTTCATAATGTTTAATACCGATGAATTATTCTCAAGTTAGATATATCTCTCTCACGTAGTCATTAAACATCTGTAAACGATATAGTTATCTTACTCGAATTATTTCCAATCGAGATATATGTTAAAGTGTTTTCACGTAAATACGTACTCTTTATTTTTCACCTTCAAGTTGATAATGGTAACGACGTAAAGCAGATAAGCGTAATCTTTCAGTTTCCAAAGCTTGTTCTAATTCCAGTACACGAACCTGTGCTTCCATTTCCAGCCGTTTAGCTTGATGTAGACTTAGTCCGGTAAAGTCTAAATCATCTGTAAAGTATTAGAAATATTAGTTTTCTATGCATGTTAACATTTATTCGTAAGATGTGAAATAATTACCATTTTCTTCCACCAGTTGACTACAATTTTTGGCAGTCGCTACAACGCTTCCAGTTGCCTGTGTCACGTCTCTCGATGCTTCAGAAAGTGCAGCCAAATTACTGCTATTCCTACTTGCTTTTACTCTGCTTGCAACTACCAATTGAGCTGTCGACGCAGCAATCCCTTGCGATGCGACTACCAGCTGTTCAAATTTGCCATTTCCAGCAACTACCTTATCCGCAGCTTCCCTGTACATATCGGTATATTTTGTAGTTCAATAATGAGCTATCGTAGATGATTTGTACGTACAATAATAGATTAGCACCCATTGCAACCGCCTTTGCTGCTGATATGAGTCCTTCGGACCACTGATGGTTCCGCTTGTAGAATTCTGTTGCAGAGGCTGTACCCTAATATTGAAAACAGATTTTTATATTCTATCTATTTATACACAAAATAATTAGTAATAGATCTGTACCTTTCCTTGTTCAACGATTTCTGCTTGCAGAAACCGAGACTTTTGTACTAACTTCCTAATACATTTCATTAGTTCTGTACAAGAGTCTAAAATTTTCCCGTTCACCGCTAATTTTAATCCTGAATCTGCAGCTCTGGATTTTTCCAACATGTCCTGAGTAGATATCATAAAATATGTTATTTATACACATATGAAAGTGATATGTATGCAATTATGATTTTTGAAAAGTTTAAGAAATGCTAGGAAACAAAATATGAGAGAATTTAGTATGATTTTAATTTATTTCATGTCTGAAAAGGCTACTACCACGGAAAATAAGATATTATTTTATATTCCACTTTCTTAAAATTCGTCTACGAAAATTGAGAATTGCATAAACATCCGCAGTCTAACAATAAAATACAATGTACCCGTATTCTGTTGGTAGCTTCTTCTATAGCTTTATCCATACTCAAAAGCTCCATTTCCACTAAACTACCTATAGCTTCGACGTTACCCTGGCCATTAGACAGCGTAGCAGCGAGTTCGCATATTTTCTTAAATTGTTGTCTCACTTCGTTGATTTGACCAACAGTCGTCGGTGACTTTTCTTTTATGTAACCGAACATAGTTAAAGATTTTACTCCTAATTGCTTGCATTCATCAGTCAATTCTGAAACAGGGGAAGAAATAAAAAGATAATATTTTCGAAGCTTTCATCTGCTATAATTAGACTGCGGATCTACATAATTATAATTTATATAAACATTTCTTACTATATCTTGAACAATTATAATAAATTGAAAATAAAACATATGGATGTCCTTAAATCGTGTTAATGTTGTTACTGTTTTAAATTACATTCAGCTATTGTTGTCATAAATGCATAAAATCCGCAGTCTAGCTATAATCGTTGACCTAACTTACTATCGCCCAACGCGATATCGACGGACGTGTTCGATGTGGATTTCGCATGGATCAAGAAAAGACCCAAAGTATAGGCAACGTGTATTGCACTTTTAATGAGCATTTTTCCTTTCGTTGTGTCACACACGTAACCAGTATACGTGGAATCCAATCCATCTAACGATTTTACGATCGATTCCTCTAATCTTTCAAGGTACTGAGGTGTGCATGTTAAATCCGACATTGCCGGGTTGTCTATAGCACTCAACGAATACTGTATTATATCTTCCGCTTCAGATATACAATTTACTGAAACAACAAATTCACTTTTATACGTACAGCATCTAAAAAATTTCTTTAACGAGGAATAGTTAAGAGCACTTACACAATAACTCATACAACATAGTGTCTGCGCGCAGATTCATTTCATTCCGGCATCGTTCAGCCTCCACCTCTAAGTTTTCAATCTTTAAATCTAACTCTTCTTTCTGCGCTAACAAATCGTGTAGATCGCCCTCTAAACCCGTTTTTTCAGACGTTATAAAATCATTTTTGGCAATCAACACCTAAAATATTACATCTTTACCGGAACGAAATAAAAAGAAAACAGAAACGTAAACTTTTAATCAAGAGAAAGCTATTAACCGAGTTTTGAGCTTTCGCAGAATTCAGTTGTTGTTTCAGGTCGTCCAAATCCTGTTGCGCTTCGACGATTTTTCGACCTTCTTGTTCGTTTATCGCTTGAGCCTGCATCAGCTCTTCGAGTCGACGTTCTGCGTCAGTAGTTCGTCGTTCTGATTGCACGTGCGACATTTTCAGTAATCCAAGTTGCTTGTCCACGTCCGCTTTCTGATTAACAAAAGATAATTCTTACTGAAATTTCATCGAAATCGTTTGTTTTCTATATCAGCTACAATCTTTACCTTCCTAATTAAGCTGATATGTTCTTCTCTCAATTTCGCATACACATCCTTCAGTTTTTGGAACTTTTCTTCCAAAGTTTTATATTTTCCTGAAAAAGGATCGATTGATCAATAGATAATAATGAAATGATAAAAATAAAATTTAACAACCTTCGCTTTCATGGACTTTCACCATCATATCCCCTTTCTGCTTCAGAGAATCCCGATTGATCTGCTTCTCCTGTTCAATCTCATCACACTAAAAATTTATTGAAAAGAAAATACGTTTACCATTGTCTTTTTTTGAACATCACAGTAACTTTCTACCTTGGCAAGCAAACCAGATTCAAGCTGCGTCACTCGAGTCTGAAGCACCTCCACAATTTGTTGATGCTCGGTTAGTACACGATGCAGTTCTTGTCTTTGGCGACTATTTTCTTGATGTAAATGATCGATAAGACTTTCTCTAAAATGTAAACATAATGCATAATTTATCATTCTCACACCAAGTAAAAATTATTTCAAAATTCAAAATAAATTACCTTTCTGCTAATGTATCGGGAGAAATTGAACCATTTCGTGTCGAATCGAGTTGATCACCGGGTAATGAGCTGGTGTCAGAAGTGTCGATGAGGCTATCTACAACCGCTTCGTTATCCAAAGGCTCTTCTGGCAATTCGACTCTTGGCGTAACGTATGATCGTAGTTCTGCTTGTATCAAAAAGTTCGGAGGATTCTAAAATAATCAAATTATTTCTTTTTCTCTCTTCACCTTATTTTTACGTTAAAATAGTGTAAAAATATCTCGCTTACTTCTGGTAGCGAGGGTATAGTTATGAGTGCTTTGAAATACTGTCTTTGTTTAACCGTATTGTAAAATTTCTTCAGTTCTTGAAACTGTTTCGAAAAACGGTCTCGATGACCAGCCAGGGTGTCAGCTGGCAAAGTATTATGGAGCTTAAATAAAATTTTCACGCAATAATCGTATAACTGTGACGCGTCTAGGACACATGGTATGAGCGGAGCAAGTCGGCATTGCCCACTGACGGTCATGGAATTTGATGGTGTGTTCATCAACGAAGTGGTAACTAAAAAATAAACGTATATAAAACTATTTTTATAAGTACCATGCATTCTACTATAGTAGTAGAACCACTGAAAAATTACTACAAACAAAATCGAAAAATATACAACGCTCAGCAGTGGTTTCAAATGTATTATATACCTGCACGTTGTAGATTTAAAATATCGTCCATGTAATCAAACATTTCAACCGACATCTGGAAACTGAAAAGAAAAGGAAGTTCATAAAATTGTATAAACTTTAACAGCAAACTAAATAAGATGTATGTAAGATAGATTTGTAAAAGATTATTCTTGAATCCGAAACATTGATTGAAACACACTTACTAGACATTGATGTCATTTTCTCCAATAGCTTCCAATTCTTCGGGTGTTACTTGAAGATTTCCAGGTATCCGTGGATTTCGCTTGTGAAAATCCAATTTGGTTATCAATAGTCTTATATACAATTGAATCAACTGGCCATAGCCCTCTCGAAGGTGTTGCCATAATTTTCCAATATCTTCTAGTTTCCCACGGTACCGTTGAGAGTCTGGAATTACTTTTGGATGGCCCTCGCGTAGTATTTTGTGTAAAACGTGACAAAACTTCCATGCAACTATTTGATTCTCTTGCAAGGGTTGTCTTAACATGTACATCCAAAAGATCATTCCACTCTTTTCTTGATACGTACCAATGATAGCACCTATGTTTATATAAGGTATATAAAGTACAATCAGGTGTAGTTGCATCTAACTAACAATCACACAAGTGATTTGTAATATATTGGGTTGGAACGAAAGTTCGTAGCGTTTGTAAATTGAAATTAAAAACTAAAATTCAAATGTTTATTCATAGATTTATTAAATAACATATTTTCCATTCTGGTCTATTACTTTTTGCCATTTTCAAGATAATTCTTACCAACCCAATACAAAAAATAATCAATCATCATTGAATTGTAATATATTGTGGCAAATCAAAATTCTAACACATTTAATGAAATTTGAAAATTCTAATTCCTTCGAAAGTAAATATGTTTCATTGAGAAAGGATACTCCGCACATGTTTCTCCTTCACTGGTGTTTCTGTAGGGCTCACAGCCTTCCCGATACTGACACACTAAAAAAGAAGAACAATGTTAATTGATTATACATCAAATCAATAAATACTGCAGTTTCGTGAGCTGCAATACTTACCAGCTGATGGAGTTGTTTATCAGTGAGTGGGACAATAGTCGTCATGATAAAACCGTATAGAAGCAATGGCAGAAATTAAAGCCCGGAAGAATCTGAATAGTGACGGTCAGTCCATATGAAAATTTATTGTCCACCAATTCATCATTCACTTTGACATACTTAAATGAGGATAAACGACATCGCGATGTTGTTTCGCGTCATCTGGAAAAATATATGTAACTATTGAGAACCATCCACGTAATGCAAAGGTATTTCGTTCCAACATTTCTTATCTTTGAAATAGCTCTATCCTGAAGAGTTTACGTATTCGGCATACATTTGGTTGATGTTTAAAAGGTGTACAATTAACTCAAATGCAGCTCTAATAATTGATAGAGCTTATATTTTCTCCTGATGAATAAAATTATTATTTTTCTATTTTTTTTCTCGATTAATTTACATAGATTTTAATTTACAGTCTCTTAGATAATTCAATTTAAACATTTTCCGCATAATTAGTAAAAAAAGGTACTTATTAATACCTTCACAATTAGCAAAAATTAAATACATTAAATATATCCAAAATTTTTAAAAATATAATAATGTATTAAAAAAATAACATTCTTTATTTATTACGAAAATATCACCTACAATAACTACGAAGTAGGTAGATTTTCTAATACATTTCTAATCTAAATTCTATTAAAAATATATATTTAAAAATTTTACATGATTCACAAAATTCATAGAGCTTCGCAGATCATAGTCTGTTGTTAATTTTATGAAAACCGTGATTGAAAACGGTTCGAAAATAGTGTGAGTAATTGTTACAATTTAACCAAATAACAAAGCATTTATATATCAAATATGATACAGACTGATAATGTAAGTAAAATAAAAATTCCTTACTGATAATTATTAATATTTTTGCAATATCAAAGGAGCGGAAAAAAACGCATACAAAGTTTAAATATTTAATACGTCATAAAAAATCGCAAACTATCTCCGAAATACTTTGCATAACTTCGACTTTATCGCGCACGTGTTCGCAATTTCCGCTCCAGTAAAAAAAAAAATTGAAAGTGGTTCAAATACTTGAACGGTTTGAATTTAATTGAATTTAATCTATATCAATGACAATACCACAATAGAATACAGATAATGCGGAAAAATTTCAGAAAATTCTCGATAATGCTTAATTTTACACGAATAACAAATATTATAGTGATCTAAATGATATTGTTCTTCGTTGACACGGATAAGCTATTTTATTAAATATAGATATCGAAGAACAGAAGATATTTTCGTATAATTTTCGCTATGTGAAACGGCAATTTCATATGCACGAACCAACCGAATACTTAATCCAAGTGTTCGATCTCGGAAGTCCAAATGATGGGTCTTTTATGTTCATTAACCCTCCGAGCGGTGTCACCGTACCGACACAGTTAACGATGCACCAGAAAGAGTGCCGTTTACGTTCATTCAGAAACTATCGCAACGGTTGCATTCGTGCATTTAGATAAATAAAGACGCCTGCAGATCATTGTGCCACAAATCAAAGACCCGTATACTAACGCATGTTCAATGGAAACAAACACAATGACCGAGATAAAGAAACACAATCCTCGTGTCTGCACGACGTTTGCGTAAACAAACAACAAATTTAACTTGTTTTAGAACATACAAAAATAAACATAAAGGCATCGTTCCAGAGTAGAACCAATCTTGATACAGGTAATTATGAAATTATCAAGAAATCATATTAATGAACTTTTTTCATTAATACCTCAAAAACTAATAAAAACTCGCCATTGAAATTGTTTATTCGGGTTTCTCATCCCCATTCCCAGCCGTCTCCAAAACCTCAGCTATTCACTTTGTAAAGGTCATACCGCATTACAGCCATAATTTTTTTCGATAACATCGTATAACAATCGCAATTATAATAATCTCGTGATATGTATATGTATAAATCCGTTTTGTCTCGATGTGTCTGCTATAAAGTAATATACAGGTCACAGATAAACGCGACCGAACTCATGCAAATTAAATCCCGACCTTGACCATGGGGACACTATAATTCCATCGCGATTTTAATTTGTCAGAAGATTGGAATAATGGGGATGCGAAACGAATTGTTAATTTAACCATTGAATCGTTCGGAAATTTGCTAATCGTAAAATCTGTAATTCTTAAAATAACATCGAATAGACTCGTTCCTGTAATTTCCATTTTCGAAATTTGTTGATACAATTTTATTTCTTTTCTAATTGAAAGAAAACTGGAGTAAGAAGTGGAGCAGAACAATTCGAACGGAATTTACAGCGACATTGTGAAACGAGGAGAATCGAAACGCATAAAAATATACTCCTTTATATGGATAGCACATTCTGAATCATGCTGTTCAAGAACGTATCTTTCACTAGTGTCACATTTTCTAACTGTGTGTCACCGTAACCATTTTTCAGAACGTTTCAAATAATTGTAAATCTTTACTGTATACATTTTTTGATTTCCAATTTTGAATGAAAAAGAAAATTTCACATTTTACGAAACCATACAGCATACTAAAATGTACATCAATTTTACAATTTCCCACCACCGTCAACAAAACTCTCCGTCATTCACGATAAGAACACATTCAGGTGTATAAAAGTAGAATGAACAGGGCTTCCTGTTAGCTGATGTCAGATTTTTTAAAGAATTATGTACATATGTATACATGCATATACAACTCGATAATACGAACAGTATAATCGTTGTCCGTTTAACATGACACTAGCGTGATTGTTAAAGATAAAAACTGACTATCGAAACTGCTACGATTATCGAGTACACTATCGCTATCAACAATTTTGTAATACTGATAAATCCAATACCATAATAAACACATTCCCTAACCTATAAAAGGCATTAGAACGTTATACGGAAGAAAACGAGGTCAAGGACCGCATTATCAGCAAACGTGTTTAGTTTACACAATTTCAAATACCTCTGTACCCGAAAACGTTGACGAAAACTATCTAATAGTTTTACTGAAATATGAGAATATAACCTTAAGTACGCCCATTTAAAAAGGTGTCTGCGTACGAAGATGATTGTTTCACGGATATAGTGTACCGTTAAAAATTAGAAATGATAATACATACCAAAAGTTCTTCCCACAGCGAGTACATTAAATCCAGGCCGCCTCTGGTTCGTTAGAAAACATGTAACTGCGTTAAACCCATTCCTCCGTCAATGCACAAATTGTTTCAGAAGATTACGTAGCATAGATCCGGCTAACGCATAAACGGGAACTTGATAAATACACACACGCGTTTTACATTTCGTATATTCACTGAAATTCAATTTCAAAAAGTGCGGCAAATGTTAGACGAATTTGTCCGTGGAGCTTTCCTTTCATTAAAGAATTCAATTGGTGATGTATCGATAAGGGACTGCACAAATTCAATGATACGATATCAGATACGACGGATAAAACGTTCAATGTAGAGATAAGAGGGAACGAGCAACAATAGATGATGTTGCTAAATAACCAAACAAAAATTCGTAGCTGAATACGAAAGAAATACGTGCTTCCCGTCCGCACCTCTGATAGAATACAGTGAATCGCTTGGAATACTACAGCGATAGAAGTAGCGTGCATTCGGTATCAAGCCGCTATTTCGAGCGCTCTTCCAGTGGCGTAGCCGACTCGTGAAACTTGCTGGCCCGTAAACTCTGTGGTTGTCAGGAAAAACGCTGCATGTGACAATTTCAAAAAATTTCGGTTTATAGCTTCATAGTATAGGATGTATACATTTAACAGAAAAAAAGGCATGAAAATAAATTCGAAAGGCTGAAAAAAATAATGCAATTTAAAACTTTAAACGGCAATATCTCAAAAGTTAAATTATGTGACATATACGGCGTTCTTCCTGACAACCACAGAACTCTCTTTTTTACATTCTACGCTAGCACTTGTTCTACTGTTCATTGTGTCCCATGTCTTTTGTTATCTCCTCTGCTTTTATTTTTTCTTTCATTATATGCCTTTACCGCCCCGTTATTTTATGCGTTATTTCTGTGACCGCCAAGAAAAACGCCGCATGTGACAATTTCAAAAAAATTTCAGTTTATGCATTGATTGAACTTTATAGTATAGGATTTAAGTGAGTTTACTTTAGTAAAAAAATAATGAAAATAAATTCGAAAGGCTCGAAATATAATGCAGAAAACTTGAATAAACATGTGATATGCAGAGTTCTTCCCGGCAATCACAGATTTATCGTCTTCCGACGCGACTATCACGCCTTTCTTCGATTAAGATAAGAGAGAGAAAGAGGGGAGAGAGAGAGAGAGAGAGAGAGAGAGAGAGAGAGAGAGAGAAAGAAAGAACAATGCACTTTCGCTAAATTCTGAGGTTGCAAGGAAAAACGCCGCATGTCGCAATTTTAAAAAATTCGGTGATTTATAGAAAAGTTCTTCTAATGTTTTTACTGTTTTAAATTACACCTACTCATTCTTGCCAAACAAATATATAAAATGCGCTGAAAACTTTCTAGGAAGTGAAAATATTAATTCTTCCTGACTACTACAGAAGTCGCCGTCAAAACCCCTAACATATCTTTCTTTAAAAGTTTTTAAACTTTTTGAACTGCTCTTTTAGTAATTATAAAGTAGATACTGCTTCAGTCGTGTAAGGATCGGAGCTGGCTTAATTATCATATTTCAATATGTTAATAGAGAGCAAAACAGGTCTGCCAGATCATTTGTAATTATGCTGAATATATTAAGAAAAATGTATTTTTTTCACAGACTTAAACGCGACAACACGTACGTAACGAATTTAATAATTGAAAAAATAAGTTCAAATCCAATTACTGATATACACATATATATATTTTTTAATTTAAAAAATGAGTTATACATAACATTCGATAATAGTTCATAATAAATAATTGTCGATCGCACTTTAAGCCAGCGTATACATTTTAATTATGACACTATACAAGCGCTATAAATTGTTCTGTCCGATTTTCATATCCGTTTGATATTCAATCTACATACATTTGGCCTAGATCTTTAATATATCAATTAACTTGAACATTCGGTGAAAAATTAATTAGGTTTTTTCTCGTTATATATGAAATGTAAATTACGTTTACATAGAACTATACTTTGTCAGCCAACTATCACTGTAATAAAGATAAAATACGCACAGTACATATACATTATATACCTTTGTCATCATCAAATCAGTTTCGTATTTCTATGACAATGCTTATTATGTAAAATAAAAATATAAATGTATAATATAATTATCTTTGGATTTCAAATGGATAAAGTACTCTATTTATTCGATTGGTATTACTATTTATGGTTGCAATTATAATGTCACATATATATTTATTGACTTAAATCAAGTTGATCGAGTAACTTATAAAAGTTTTACATGTTGCAATGGAAAATATTCTATCAAAAATAACAATACCAATCCTGAATAAACAGTAAGATTTTCTGGTTAGATAGGCCTTGTAAAAAAATTGATTTATATGTTTTATATATTCGTCATTTCATACATTGATACATACACATACATGGTGTCGTCTTAGGTAGTCAAGTGTAAATAATATTTTTGACAAATCGTTTTGATCCATATATTATCAATTATGATCCATTATTTAAAGTAAATTATATTCCAAAGATTAGTGCACAATACATACAATATACAATGTGAACAGATACAAAACATCGAATAAGAAGTACCTATCCTCTCCCGCTTTATCAATACCCAATATTTAATCAATTGTGTGTCTCATTTCTCATATATTCTAAACGAACTTAAAGTTATTTCAGCTAGAAATAAATAAAAATGAAATGTAGTACTAACTTAAGAAAAATAAGATTTATTTTGTCTAATTAGCACATGTAAAATTACGGATTATTTGTATATGTATATATATGTATATATTAAAAGAGTTCTATTTCGCTAATGCAATAAAATCTAATAATATCACTACGTTAATGTACGACAATCGATTACTTTTTTGTCTAGAATCAAAATGTACAAATCATTTAACATATAATATTTAAAAATAATAAGCTAACGTCGTCAAGAGCCTTTGAAAGTTAAAAAATTTATTGGGTTTTACGATTCAAGCAATGTGTAACACTTTACCTTATAATACACCTATTTAGTATGTGTATACATTGTTTTAAATAATAAGTACACCAGTATTCACTTGTTACCTTACCGTGCGACACGCGCAAAAGAAAAAATTATATGTAAATTCAATTTGTTGAGAATAAAATGAGCAGCAGGAGTAAAAAGATTAATTTAAATTGGAGAAGGATGAAGCGGTGGACAGGCAACCCCCAGCCCCTAGCAACACCCACCACCTTGCGTGTTTCCTTGCCCACCAGTACCTGCTAAACCACCAGTACTTGTTGGGGAATGTTGTGGTCCAATTTTGATGCCGTTTGCCTACACAAATTTAAGATAATTTAAGTTGGTAATAATCGTACAAAAATATCTTGTTGTCTATATGAACGCTGTATGTCACATACTTTCACTTTTTTGATGTCATTTAAAGTTTTCATTGCTAATGTTTTGACAGGACATTGGTTAAACTACATTAGTTTTTTAAGCCATTCGAATTTGTTTTGTGACATTTTTGAAATTGTGACATGCAACGTTTTTCCTGACAACCACAGATATATCGACATTATTGCACAATACAAGGATTTTTGTTTTACCTCATTGTTAATGTCAAAGACACCTTCTTGAATTTTTTCATAAATAACTTTTGCCGTATTGATAAATGCTTCTTCTACATTAGCAGCTGTCTTTGCACTGGTTTCCATAAAAACAAGTCCGTGTTCCCTTGCGAATGCTTCACCTTCTTCTCTCCTGACTTCTCGCTTATTTTCCAGGTCACTTTTATTACCAATTAACATGATCACCATATTAGAATTCGAATGTTGACGCGCATCTTCTAACCAAGTTGTCAGGTGGTTAAATGTTTCCCTTCGTGTAATATCATATACTAATAAAGCTCCCGCTGCTCCACGGTAGTACGATCGTGTAATAGAACGAAATGCTTCTTGACCTGCCTGTAAGTTGAATAATCTTATTAACGATTTCTTCCTTTCGCGAGATTAATCTGATCTTTACTGTGAGCAGTTGAATCAAGAGAATGAAAACGTTGAAATTTTATTTAGGACTATGTAAATATTTACTTTTTATGATAAAAATTAACATTAATATATTCGTTACTGCATCAAATCAATGATCTTAATATTTTCTTAGGAACACTATTATCTTGTAAATTGTCTAGGCGTATTATATTATGAATTAATAATTACAGTATCCCAAATTTGGAGCTTGATCTGCTTTCCATCAATCATAATCATTCGAGCACCAAACTCAACACCTATTGTTAAGTCGTGTACTGGCTGAAATCTCTTGTCCGTAAATTGAAGGAGAAGACATGACTTGCCAACCCCTAATTAAGAAATTAGGTAATGTGTTTTTATGATATTATTCAACCATAAATAAAATTAATATTACAGAGTAACTATTAATTACGTTAACAATATATTTTTCATAATATTAAAAATATATATATATTTCGAAAACAAATACTTAATAATATAAAGTTTGACATTGAAAGACAGTAAATGTCTGCTTACGCTAGTATGGTCAAACAATACTTGAAGTTAAGAAAAAGTTCAAGGATGAACAGCATTGATGTTCTGAATAATGAGGTAAACAATATAATAATAATGTTTCGATACTAATATTTACAAAACGTTTCTCATTAGTATTTTGAATTTATAATGTGATATTCATTTCGTATTGAGATCTCGTGAGAGAAATCTGTTATTAACATAAATAAAACCAACACAAAAATTTAGTCTAATTGCTAGAGTTGTAAAAAAAGAGATCGCATATGATTGAACAACTCGTCGAAAGATACATGATTTTTATTGGTAAACGTCGTCGTAACGTTTGCACATTGAAAGAGTAATAATTATTTTATAATCTGCTGATGAATAGCATTATCATGAAGAGAAACGAAAACAATGGGTCCTGTCACGGTCGACGTAGTAGAGAACGTACATGGGCAACACTTTCACAACGTTTACTTCGAAAATGATTATCACGCATTTACCTGTATCTCCAATGATGATGTATTTAAAAAGATACGCGTACGACATTTTGAAAAATCACGCAAGTATCAAAGATATTTATACGAACTGCAATTATATTAGAAAACAGAACTGCACTTTTTTGACTGTCTTATCTCTTCTGCTTCAGCATGACGTCACTAAATTGCTTCGGCAATCCTCGGGATATTTCGTGTTATTCCTGATCAGTCCGGGTTTCCGATATCGCGCTGCTGTCGCTTCAATCATTGATACGTTTCACGAAGATTGTCTACGCTCCAAATTTATGATGTTTTTAGTTTCAAAACGATATGTACATATCAGTAAAAACGATGTAACAGTTTTTTGTAAACATTTTCTATTTAATCAACAGCCCGTTTATGTTCCTAAATATATCAGAGGTCTTTCTCTAATCTTCAATCAGAGAGTAAATGAGAGTGCTCACGCCCGGGATTTGGCCGTGCCCATTATAGTGCTGCCCCCAAGTCTAGTGCTTAGCCTGGATCAGCTCCTACATCGACTTTTCTAGTCCGGATAAGAACCTACATCGACTTTTTGTTTCTGGCAAGAGCCTACAGCGAGTCGCTGTCAGCGACTCTCACATCGGACAAGGTCCTACATCATCATTGACCATCATCAAACCGTTTAGTTTATATTGTTTGCTTCGCAGCACCCGTATTATACTCCCTTTCTATAAAACAATTTTAACCTAAATGTTTTTGTCCAATTTTCGTCTCTCTCTCTCCCTCTCTCTCTCTCTCTCTCTCTTTCTCCTTCATGAAATGAAGGAAATATTCTGTATTAAATTATTTATGCAGTTATCTGCAAAAAATAATTATTTAATAGGGTCAAATAAAGGAACAATTACAGAAGTAGACACGTTATACGGAATAAATAATTTTATTTAAACAAGAAAGATCAGACAACATTTTAGATCGACTTCCAACAAATTAGAAAATATACAAGGTACTATTTACAATTCCTTATTAGTACCTTCAAAAATGATGTTCAGTTTGGAAGTCGGAATAACTCTGATTTTACAAATCAATTATTCTGAAGAGTGTAGTGAGGGCAACAAATGAGACACGAAGGGGACCGGTATAAATGTTTCGGTTTTTCCCTGCAGATTAGTGCGCAGAATCGATGAGTAGAGTTCGAAAACAAGGTCTGTCCTTTACGGATCAACAAGTACAATGACAGGTATGCGTGGCGTTTATGACTCTCTATTGTCCTATACCTCCCTTAAGAAACTTTCTTGTATAACAGACGTGGGCGCGGTTGGCCCGCGGAACACATGTTGCTGCTTCTCCTCTTCGCTTGGTCGGCCAGTCAGTCCCCACCACGGCCACTCTGACTCTTGAGCCATAGTCCTAGCGGCTAAGGGAAGAGTCGGAGTGGCTGTGGTGGGGACTGACTGGCCGACCAAGCGAAGAGGAGAAGCAGCAACATGTGTTCCGCGGGCCAACCGCGCCCATGTCTGTTGTATAAGAAGGACAGACAATGTTCAGTCTTACAGTGGTCCCTCTCGTGCCCTGTTATTGTTTGATAACCTCTCCAATCGACATTCATAATGCCCTCCCTAAACTATTGAGAACAGTTTCGCATAAAGTCAGTGTCGTTCGAACTGCGGTAGAGGGAACATCTCTAAAAATATATCAATTCGAAGCTCGCGGTTGTTATCCATCACCCGCTGTGATGCACGTTGACTTGACCGTCAGAGATGCCAAATGGAGGAACCTGAAGGAACGTTCCCCTCCGGCTGGGCTCCCCACTCTTACTTCTACTAGTTCTACTGTGCACGCGCCACATACGAACGTACCTCTGCTTTGCCCAAGTGAGTCACGTTTAGAGATACGTTCGTATGTGGCGCGTGCGCAGTAGAATTAGTAGAAGTAAGAGTGGGGGGGCCAGCCGGAGGGGAACGTTCCAGCAGGTTCATCCATTTGGCATCTCTGTTGACCGTACGTCCTTCAGCTTTGGGCACTGCTGTATACACGAAGTGAACTGCGCAGTTCGTCTCCGAATTGCCCAGTGACACACACTGCGGAGGAGAAACAGCATCTATGGTTGAATAAGTGAGTTCTAATTATATCAATTTCTTCTTTTAAGTTTTCCTCGCTGAGATATTAAACCTGTAGAAAAATGAGTTATGAGTTATAGCTCGAAGCACCTTTCTTTGTGCGACTTGTGTATTAGTATTTATATGACAAAGTGATTTTTCTAGAAATATTTTCAATCGAAAATTATGGTACAATATTTTTAGATTTTTCTAATCCATCTATACAAATTTCTATTTCATTTATTCAATTTGGTCGTAAAAGAGTAAAAACATAATGAATAAAATGTTCAGTATTTTAATATTGCATTGTTTCAATATTTTAAGTTATATATTTCAATATTTCAATATTACAATATTACAATATTACAATAATTCAGTATTTCAGTAATTCACTAATTCAGTAATTCAGTAATTCAGTAACTCAGCTAATCAGTAATACAGTAATTCAGATATTCTGATATTCTGATAGTCTGATAGACTGTAGTTCAGTAATTCAGTAATTCAGTAATTCAGTGATTCTGTAATTCTGTAATTCAATAATTCTGTAATTCAGTAATTCAGTAATTCAGTAATTCAGTAATTCAGTAATTCAGTACTTGGTGCATCAGTAATTCTGTAACTCAGCTAATCAGTAATACAGTAATTCAGATATTCTGATATTCTGATAGTCTGATAGACTGTAGTTCAGTAATTCAGTAATCCACTAACTCAGCAGTTCAGCAATTCAGTAATTCTGTAATTCTGTAATTCAGTAATTCAGTAATTCAGTAATTCTGTAATTCTGTAATTCAGTAATTCAGTAATTCAATATTTCGATATTCAATATTATTACATTCTTTTAATGGCGTTACAAATTTCAATTTCATTTAACAATTTGGTCTAAAAGGAATAAAAATATTATAATGCATACAATATTTCAGTTATTCAATATGTTTAGACTCTTCTAAAATTCCTCTACAAATTTCTGTTTTAGTTATTCATTTTTATTGTTCTCGGACATACAAGAATCCAAGAACCAGGGAACTTGGGTGAAAATAAGTATCCCTTTTTCTAATTTTATCTCTTTTATATATTTTAGCGAACCGAGGACCTGTTCTTCACATTCACAGGATCGCCCATATATACCGCTACCACACCTGTTCTTTCCCATTAGTTATTCATTTGTCCATAATTCAAATCCACCTATTCAAATTTCTATTTCATTTATTGAATTTTGTCGTAAAAGAGTAAAAACATAATGAATAAAATGTTCAGTATTTTAATATTGCATTGTTTCAATATTTTAAGTTATATATTTCAATATTTCAATATTACAATATTACAATAATTCAGTATTTCAGTAATTCACTAATTCAGTAATTCAGTAATTCAGTAACTCAACTAATCAGTAATACAGTAATTCAGATATTCTGATATTCAGATAGTTTGTAGTTCAGTAATTCAGTAATTCAGTAATTCAGTGATTCTGTCATTCTGTAATTCAATAATTCTGTAATTCAGTAATTCAGTAATTCAGTAATTCAGTAATTCAGTAATTCAGTACTTGGTGCATCAGTAATTCTGTAACTCAGCTAATCAGTAATACAGTAATTCAGATATTCTGATATTCTGATAGTCTGATAGACTGTAGTTCAGTAATTCAGTAATCCACTAACTCAGCAGTTCAGCAATTCAGTAATTCTGTAATTCTGTAATTCAGTAATTCAGTAATTCAGTAATTCTGTAATTCAGTAATTCAGTAATTCAATATTTCGATATTCAATATTATTACATTCTTTTAATGGCGTTACAAATTTCAATTTCATTTAACAATTTGGTCTAAAAGGAATAAAAATATTATAATGCATACAATATTTCAGTTATTCAATATGTTTAGACTCTTCTAAAATTCCTCTACAAATTTCTGTTTTAGTTATTCCTTTTTTTTTGTTCTCAGACATAGAAGAATCCAAGAACCAGGGAACTTGGGTGACAATAAGTATCCCTTTTTCTAATTTTACCTCTTTTATATATTTTAGCGAACCGAGGACCTGTTCTTCACATTCACAGGGTCGCCCATATATACCGCTACCACACCTGTTCTTTCCCATTAGTAATTCATTTGTACATAATTCTAATCCATCTGTACAAATTATTCAATAAATTATTTCGCCGCGCTGCTAGGAGAGAAGGATCCTTCACCCAATCTTCAGCCAAGTTAAATCTTTTCCCTTTGTGTATCATTGTACTTCGGATGCCTCAAATCCTACAGCATTTTAAATTCTCAATCCTCGGTATTCCTTCGGAAGGCAACCCGTTCCTCAATCTTCCCCACCCCTTCGGAAGGCAACCCGTTCCTCAATCCTCGGTACCCCTTCGGAAGGCAACCCGTTCCTCAATCCTCGGTACCCCTTCGGAAGGCAACCCTTTCCTCAATCCTCGGTTCCCCTTCGGAAGGCAACCCGTTCCTCAATCCTCGGTACCCCTTCGGAAGGCAACCCGTTCCTCAATCCTCGGTACCCCTTCGGAAGGCAACCCGTTCCTCAATCTTCGGTTCCCCTTCGGAAGGCAACCCGTTCCTCAATCCTCGGTACCCCTTCGGAAGGCAACCCGTTCCTCAATCTTCGGTTCCCCTTCGGAAGGCAACCCGTTCCTCAATCCTCGGTACCCCTTCGGAAGGCAACCCGTTCCTCAATCCTCGGTACCCCTTCGGAAGGCAACCCGTTCCTCAATCCTCGGTACCCCTTCGGAAGGCAACCCTTTCCTCAATCCTCGGTTCCCCTTCGGAAGGCAACCCGTTCCTCAATCCTCGGTACCCCTTCGGAAGGCAACCCGTTCCTCAATCCTCGGTACCCCTTCGGAAGGCAACCCGTTCCTCAATCTTCGGTTCCCCTTCGGAAGGCAACCCGTTCCTCAATCCTCGGTACCCCTTCGGAAGGCAACCCGCGCGACAATTTTCTAAAACCCCTTCCGAAGGCAACCCGCTCGACAATTTTCTAATAACCCTTCGGAAGACAACCCGTTCCTCAATCCTCGGTACCCCTTCGGAAGGCAACCCGTTCCTCAATCTTCGGTACCCCTTCGAAAGGGAACCCGTTACTCAATCTTCGGTACCCCTTCAGAAGGCAACCCGCGCAACAATTTTCTAAAACCCCTTCCGAAGGCAACCCGTTCGACAATTTTCTAATACCCCTTCCGAAGGCAACCCGCTCGACAATTTTCTAATACCCCTTCGGAAGGCAACCCGTTCCACAATCTTCAGAACCCCTTCAGAAGGCAACCCGCGCGACAATTTTCTAATACCCCTGCCGAAAGCAACCCGCTCGACAATTTTCTAATACCCCTTTGGAAGGCAACCCGCTTCGACAATTTTCTAATACCCCTTCGGAAGGCAACCCGTTCCACAATCTTCAGTACCCCTTCAGAAGGCAACCCGCGCGACAATTTTCTAATACCCCTTCCGAAGGCAACCCGCTCGACAATTTTCTAATACCCCTTTGGAAGGCAACCCGCACGACAATTTTCTAATACCCCTTCAGAAGGCAACCCGCTCGACAATTTTCTAATACCCCTTCGGAAGGCAACCCGTTCCTCAATCTTCGGTTCCCCTTCGGAAGGCAACCCGTTCCTCAATCCTCGGTACCCCTTCGGAAGGCAACCCGCGCGACAATTTTCTAAAACCCCTTCCGAAGGCAACCCGCTCGACAATTTTCTAATAACCCTTCGGAAGACAACCCGTTCCTCAATCCTCGGTACCCCTTCGGAAGGCAACCCGTTCCTCAATCTTCGGTACCCCTTCGCAAGGGAACCCGTTACTCAATCTTCAGTACCCCTTCAGAAGGCAACCCGCGCAACAATTTTCTAAAACCCCTTCCGAAGGCAACCCGTTCGACAATTTTCTAATACCCCTTCCGAAGGCAACCCGCTCGACAATTTTCTAATACCCCTTCGGAAGGCAACCCGTTCCACAATCTTCAGTACCCCTTCAGAAGGCAACCCGCGCGACAATTTTCTAATACCCCTTCCGAAGGCAACCCGCTCGACAATTTTCTAATACCCCTTTGGAAGGCAACCCGCACGACAATTTTCTAATACCCCTTCAGAAGGCAACCCGCGCGACTATTTTCTAATACCCCTTTGGAAGGCAACCCGCACGACAATTTTCTAATACCCCTTCAGAAGGCAACCCTCTCGACAATTTTCTAATACCCCTTCAGAAGGCAACCCTGTAGACAATTTTCTAATACCCCTTCAGAAGGCAACCCGCTCGACAATTTTCTAATACCCCTTTGGAAGGCAACCCGCACGACAATTTTCTAATACCCGTTCCGAAGGCAACCCGGTCGACAATTTTCTAATACCCCTTCGGAAGGCAACCCGCTCGACAATTTTCTAATACCCCTTCGGAAGGCAACCCTCTCGACAGTTTTCTAATACCCCTTCGGAAGGCAACCCGCTCGACAATTTTCTAATACCCCTTCGGAAGGCAACCCGTTCCTTAATCTTCGGTACCGAAAATTAAGGAATGGGTTGCCTTCCGGTGGGGTAGGGAAGATTGAGTAACGGGTTCCCTTGCGAAGGGGAACCGAAGATTGAGGAACGGGTTGCCTTCCGAAGGGGTACCGAGGATTGAGGAACGGGTTGCCTTCCGAAGGGGAACCGAAGATTGAGGAACGGGTTGCCTTCCGAAGGGGTACCGAGGATTGAGGAACGGGTTGCCTTCCGAAGGGGTACCGAGGATTGAGGAACGGGTTGCCTTCCGAAGGGGAACCGAGGATTGAGGAAAGGGTTGCCTTCCGAAGGGGTACCGAGGATTGAGGAACGGGTTGCCTTCCGAAGGGGTACCGAGGATTGAGGAACGGGTTGCCTTCCGAAGGGGTGGGGAAGATTGAGGAACGGGTTGCCTTCCGAAGGAATACCGAGGATTGAGAATTTAAAATGCTGTAGGATTTGAGGCATCCGAAGTACAATGATACACAAAGGGAAAAGATTTAACTTGGCTGAAGATTGGGTGAAGGATCCTTCTCTCCTAGCAGCGCGGCGAAATAATTTATTGAATAATTTGTACAGATGGATTAGAATTATGTACAAATGAATTACTAATGGGAAAGAACAGGTGTGGTAGCGGTATATATGGGCGACCCTGTGAATGTGAAGAACAGGTCCTCGGTTCGCTAAAATATATAAAAGAGGTAAAATTAGAAAAAGGGATACTTATTGTCACCCAAGTTCCCTGGTTCTTGGATTCTTCTATGTCTGAGAACAAAAAAAAAGGAATAACTAAAACAGAAATTTGTAGAGGAATTTTAGAAGAGTCTAAACATATTGAATAACTGAAATATTGTATGCATTATAATATTTTTATTCCTTTTAGACCAAATTGTTAAATGAAATTGAAATTTGTAACGCCATTAAAAGAATGTAATAATATTGAATATCGAAATATTGAATTACTGAATTACTGAATTACAGAATTACTGAATTACTGAATTACTGAATTACAGAATTACAGAATTACTGAATTGCTGAACTGCTGAGTTAGTGGATTACTGAATTACTGAACTACAGTCTATCAGACTATCAGAATATCAGAATATCTGAATTACTGTATTACTGATTAGCTGAGTTACAGAATTACTGATGCACCAAGTACTGAATTACTGAATTACTGAATTACTGAATTACTGAATTACTGAATTACAGAATTATTGAATTACAGAATGACAGAATCACTGAATTACTGAATTACTGAATTACTGAACTACAAACTATCTGAATATCAGAATATCTGAATTACTGTATTACTGATTAGTTGAGTTACTGAATTACTGAATTACTGAATTAGTGAATTACTGAAATACTGAATTATTGTAATATTGTAATATTGAAATATTGAAATATATAACTTAAAATATTGAAACAATGCAATATTAAAATACTGAACATTTTATTCATTATGTTTTTACTCTTTTACGACAAAATTCAATAAATGAAATAGAAATTTGAATAGGTGGATTTGAATTATGGACAAATGAATAACTAATGGGAAAGAACAGGTGTGGTAGCGGTATATATGGGCGATCCTGTGAATGTGAAGAACAGGTCCTCGGTTCGCTAAAATATATAAAAGAGATAAAATTAGAAAAAGGGATACTTATTTTCACCCAAGTTCCCTGGTTCTTGGATTCTTGTATGTCCGAGAACAATAAAAATGAATAACTAAAACAGAAATTTGTAGAGGAATTTTAGAAGAGTCTAAACATATTGAATAACTGAAATATTGTATGCATTATAATATTTTTATTCCTTTTAGACCAAATTGTTAAATGAAATTGAAATTTGTAACGCCATTAAAAGAATGTAATAATATTGAATATCGAAATATTGAATTACTGAATTACTGAATTACAGAATTACAGAATTACTGAATTACTGAATTACTGAATTACAGAATTACAGAATTACTGAATTGCTGAACTGCTGAGTTAGTGGATTACTGAATTACTGAACTACAGTCTATCAGACTATCAGAATATCAGAATATCTGAATTACTGTATTACTGATTAGCTGAGTTACAGAATTACTGATGCACCAAGTACTGAATTACTGAATTACTGAATTACTGAATTACTGAATTACTGAATTACAGAATTATTGAATTACAGAATTACAGAATCACTGAATTACTGAATTACTGAATTACTGAACTACAGTCTATCAGACTATCAGAATATCAGAATATCTGAATTACTGTATTACTGATTAGCTGAGTTACTGAATTACTGAATTACTGAATTAGTGAATTACTGAAATACTGAATTATTGTAATATTGTAATATTGTAATATTGAAATATTGAAATATATAACTTAAAATATTGAAACAATGCAATATTAAAATACTGAACATTTTATTCATTATGTTTTTACTCTTTTACGACCAAATTGAATAAATGAAATAGAAATTTGTATAGATGGATTAGAAAAATCTAAAAATATTGTACCATAATTTTCGATTAAAAATATTTCTAGAAAAATCACTTTGTCATATAAATACTAATACACAAGTCGCACAAAGAAAGGTGCTTCGAGCTATAACTCATAACTCATTTTTCTACAGGTTTAATATCTCAGCGAGGAAAACTTAAAAGAAGAAATAGATATAATTAGAACTCACTTATTCAACCATAGATGCTGTTTCTCCTCCGCAGTGTGTGTCACTGGGCAATTCGGAGACGAACTGCGCAGTTCACTTCGTGTATACAGCAGTGCCCAAAGCTGAAGGACGTACGGTCAACAGAGATGCCAAATGGATGAACCTGCTGGAACGTTCCCCTCCGGCTGGCCCCCCCACTCTTACTTCTACTAATTCTACTGCGCACGCGCCACATACGAACGTATCTCTAAACGTGACTCACTTGGGCAAAGCAGAGGTACGTTCGTATGTGGCGCGTGCACAGTAGAACTAGTAGAAGTAAGAGTGGGGAGCCCAGCCGGAGGGGAACGTTCCTTCAGGTTCCTCCATTTGGCATCTCTGACGGTCAAGTCAACGTGCATCACAGCGGGTGATGGATAACAACCGCGAGCTTCGAATTGATATATTTTTAGAGATGTTCCCTCTACCGCAGTTCGAACGACACTGACTTTATGCGAAACTGTTCTCAATAGTTTAGGGAGGGCATTATGAATGTCGATTGGAGAGGTTATCAAACAATAACAGGGCACGAGAGGGACCACTGTAAGACTGAACATTGTCTGTCCTTCTTATACAACAGACATGGGCGCGGTTGGCCCGCGGAACACATGTTGCTGCTTCTCCTCTTCGCTTGGTCGGCCAGTCAGTCCCCACCACAGCCACTCCGACTCTTCCCTTAGCCGCTAGGACTATGGCTCAAGAGTCAGAGTGGCCGTGGTGGGGACTGACTGGCCGACCAAGCGAAGAGGAGAAGCAGCAACATGTGTTCCGCGGGCCAACCGCGCCCACGTCTGTTATACAAGAAAGTTTCTTAAGGGAGGTATAGGACAATAGAGAGTCATAAACGCCACGCATACCTGTCATTGTACTTGTTGATCCGTAAAGGACAGACCTTGTTTTCGAACTCTACTCATCGATTCTGCGCACTAATCTGCAGGGAAAAACCGAAACATTTATACCGGTCCCCTTCGTGTCTCATTTGTTGCCCTCACTACACTCTTCAGAATAATTGATTTGTAAAATCAGAGTTATTCCGACTTCCAAACTGAACATCATTTTTGAAGGTACTAATAAGGAATTGTAAATAGTACCTTGTATATTTTCTAATTTGTTGGAAGTCGATCTAAAATGTTGTCTGATCTTTCTTGTTTAAATAAAATTATTTATTCCGTATAACGTGTCTACTTCTGTAATTGTTCCTTTATTTGACCCTATTAAATAATTATTAACTTCCCGATTCATAGGGAAGTTACTGTAATTACCCCGAAAATCGAAAATCGATTTTTTAGCAGATCTTCACGTTTCATGGTTATTGAAGTCATTTTAGACTATTTTTATCAAATTGTTAGTATGTGTGTGTGTGTGTGTGTGTGTGTGTGTGTGTGTGTGTGTGCGTATGGCCGTTTTTATGTTATCAAATTTTTCGTTAACGTTTTCTGAAAAAGTAACAATGCGATCTGAATGATGAATGATGCAATCGATGTGCCCCGTCGTAACTTAGAGCTGATTAGATTTTGGTCCATATTGGTCAAATAGTTTTTTAGATTTTTTAACTTCCCGATTCATAGGGAAGTTACTGTAATTACCCCGAAAATCGAAAATCGATTTTTTAGCAGATCTTCACGTTTCATGGTTATTGAAGTCATTTTAGACTATTTTTATCAAATTGTTAGTATGTGTGTGTGTGTGTGTGTGTGTGTGTGTGTGTGTGTGTGTGTGTGTGTGCGTATGGCCGTTTTTATGTTATCAAATTTTTCGTTAACGTTTTCTGAAAAAGTAACAATGCGATCAGAATGATGAATGATGCAATCGATGCGCCCCGTCGTAACTTAGAGCTGATTAGATTTTGGTCCATATCGGTCAAGTAGTTTTTTAGATTTTTTAGTTTTTTTAGTTTTTTTCGAAAGAAGTTCATTCAAGAATGCAATTTATACGAGAGGATGGAAATTTTCCACCGAATAAAAAAACGTAATTATATATATTTCATTTTTATGTAAAAAAAATTTTTTTAAATTTAACCCTTTGAACACGAGCGGCGCCGATACGGCGTCCGGCCGATGTTAAGTAGCAACTCGAGCGGTGCCGATACGGCGCCCGGCCGATGTGAAGTGGCAAGGATGCATCTTGGCTATTGTTTTACTAAGTATCACACCAAAACTAATTACAGAGTGTAATATTTATCAAAATTTGTTGTTTTCGACATATAAATGAATAAACTGGTGAAATTTTTTTTTTTTAATTTTTTTAAAATTAAATATTTTTGAAGTACCTGTAAAATGTTCACCTAATTTGGCCGAAATCGTCTCGAGTTGCTGGTTCGCGCAAGCGAAAACGGCCTCGAGTTCAAAGGGTTAAAAAAAATTTTTTTTAATTAAAAAAAAATTTTTTTTTTCAATTATGCAACTAATGCTAATGTTACCGCTTACAATAATCAAACTGGCTGGTTATTGTTGCTCGCCCGCTTCGCGAGCTCGCGGGTAGGACTGCTCTTTCGAGAGGGTTAGTGGTACGCATTGCTAGTGGGGCATACAGCTATTAATGTTTTTTTACCCCGAAAATCGAAAATCGAATTTTTAACAGATCTTCACGTTTCATGGTCATTGGATTCATTTTAGACTATTTTTATCAAAATGTCGGTATGTGTGTGTGTTTGTGTGTGTGTGTTTGCGTGTGCGTGTGCGTGCGCGTGTGCGTGTGCGTGTGTGTGTGCGTTCGTGCGTGCGTGCGTGCGTGTGTGTGTGTGTGTGTCAAATTTTTCGTTAACATTTTCTGAAAAAGTAACAATGCGATCAGAATGATGAATGATGCAATGGATGTGCCTCGTCGTAACTTAGAGCTGATTAGATTTTGGTCCATATTGGTCAAGCAGTTTTTTAGATTTTTTAGTTTTTTTCGAAAGAAGTTCATTCAACAATGCAATTTATAAGAGAGGATGGAAATTTTCCACCAAATAAACAAACGTAATTATATATATTTCTTTTTTTTTTTTAATTATGCAGTTAATGCTAATGTTACCGCTTACAACTAACGAATCGGGAAGTTCTTTGTGTGGCTCGTGGAGAGTCACACACAAAATAAAAAAAAACCATTAATAGCTGTATGCCTCACTAGCAATGCGTACCACTAACCCTCTCGCAAGAGCAGTCCTACCCGCGAGCTCGCGAAGCGAGCGAGCAACAATAACACCATCCGCGAGCTCGCGAAGCGAGCGAGCAACAATAACCAGCTAGTTATTTTTTGCAGATAACTGCATAAATAATTTAATACAGAATATTTCCTTCATTTCATGAAGGAGAAAGAGAGAGAGAGAGAGAGAGGGAGAGAGAGAGACGAAAATTGGACAAAAACATTTAGGTTAAAATTGTTTTATAGAAAGGGAGTATAATACGGGTGCTGCGAAGCAAACAATATAAACTAAACGGTTTGATGATGGTCAATGATGATGTAGGACCTTGTCCGATGTGAGAGTCGCTGACAGCGACTCGCTGTAGGCTCTTGCCAGAAACAAAAAGTCGATGTAGGTTCTTATCCGGACTAGAAAAGTCGATGTAGGAGCTGATCCGGACTAAACTCGATGTGCAGCCAAAATTGGCACGGTCAAAACCCGGGCGTGAGCACTCTCATTTACTCTCTGCTTCAATGTTCGTGCTTCTAAATGCAATGACCTTGGCAGCCTACATACAAACAGCGTTGCCACTGTCACAGCCTACTGTAATACTAGCCATGCTGAACAACTTGGCAACACTGCGAGAGTCCTGTTAGAGATATATCTATATATATCAATGGGGGTGGCTCGATTAGACACAGTACGATTGGAAACTTAGCTATTGGACACATATCTTTTAGAAACAACATCATTGGACACAAGTACGATTGGACACATTTCTATTGGGCACAAGTACGATTGGACACATTTATATTGGGCACAAGTAGGATTGGAAACATCTCTATTGGGCACAGTACTTTTGGACACATCTCTATTGGGCACAGTACTTTTGGACACAAATGTACCGAGACCAAATAAAGTGAATGGTTTTTGAAGTGTCATAAATTTTTGGTTATGTTTTTACTTGAAATATATTTTCGATAACTTTTGTTAAATTATAAAGACGATAGAAGTGTACATTCATTAAATGTAAAAACTCGGCATTCGTTTTAAACAATTGCGAAAGAAATGGTGAATAAAAAACATTTTTAATAGATACTCTTATGTTTTCATTACAAGTTCCCAAAAACTCATTGCTTTGATAGTTCTAGAATTATGACTCGATGAAAAAAGAGTGACACGTTCCTTTACACACACATCTGTAAAATCAACAACTTTTAAGATATCGAAAAATCCTTTGAGATTCGTTCATAGGTCACTAAAGATTACAACATATTTGAATTTCCAAATCTTTATTTAGCAAACTATTCAGTTACAAGCTTTTTACTCAGAATCTAATGGTGGTATCAGTTGCATCTTTTTATCAAATTAATTATTCTACAGTGGCTAATCTCTTAATATTTTTCATAACTGCGATAGCTCTGATCAAACTGAATAACATTTGCCTGCACTATTTTTTATTGTGGTTATTATTCAGATATAGTATCTATCCAATATTTTTTCATGTTCTAACACATGAAACCTGTGGTAAAAACAAATATAACAACAAATCTTTTCGCACCACGAACATGCAATTACACTTGATCAATTATCTGCATAAACATGATAGAGTGCGCATGGTATATGTCTGACACATCTGAAAAACGAAATATTTTTTAAATATAAGTTGCGTACAATTTGCATGACGAATAAAAGTAAATATTTTATATACATATATTCCATAGAAGACTAAGTAGAATACTACGTATGTCACGTAATAGAAACTAGTACATAGTAAAATTAGCGTACATCAATTTTTGCACGGGCCACTCCGAGTTTATCTATTAAATGGTAAAAATGTAGCTTCTGTTATTAGAAATTTAACCAATCAATTTCATTGTCACGTATTACAACTAATATAAATAATATTCTTTAAATCAGCCTTTATATTTTTCATTCATAGCAATGGAACACAGATCAATGTTTACACCCCATTCAAATTCCACGATACAGATTGTTTACTTTATAAACAAGTACTTATCAATAAAAAAAACCGTTACAAGACATAAAATGAAAAAAAACAGAATTGTTTAGAGTCGAGTTTACTGTATTCCCATCTTTTGTTCTTGTGGAAACTTATGTACGTATCTACATACTGTAATTCTTCAAATATATTTGAATTCTAAAAAGCACTGCTTACTTGATCTTTCCTATACTTATTTCATACATTGGAAAGTTTCCAGCAAGGTTGAGAACAATTATTGCACAGAAATATTGCAAATTCCAGAGCAGTTATGGTAATTTAAAATACATTAATTACAATTTAACCGCAGGGTTACTTTTCAAGGTATATCATATAGTTAAAATTAAAAAGAAAACGGAATATGTATCTAAAACAAATCAATTACATTTATTATTCTAAAAGTTGTTGTGACTTGACACGCTGATTAACTGTTTTAAAACAAATTGTGTAAGGTACGATCAGATACGTCACGTATAAAGTTAGATTATTAATGCTCTTTTTATCTGAGTATATAATAGTTTTCAAGATCACTACTTGCATGTTACTCATCGCTAACACATTTTCTTGCCATAATCAGGATCTGACTGTGTTCAAATTGAAGTAATTCAGCTATTTACTGATTCTGCTTCGTACGTAACCTGTAAAAGATAAATTTAAAAAACACAAAGTATCGTATTCATTCCTTACAAAAATCCTAATACTTTATAGGTAGAAAATACTTATCTAATTTATCTCCTTTACATCGAATTATTCAGGAGCTGTGAAAACAATTCTACACAGTCGTATGATTTTGGAATATTTCACTCTTCGCTGTAACTATTTATTTATTTATTGATGCCGTAAACCATGTTTGGTTTATATAGCATACATTATGACTTACAATATAATATTTTTCAGAAAACTAATGAGGTATTAACATACTATAAGGAAAAATAAGTATAAATGGCAATAAGATTAATTTCAAAAATTAAATAATCTACGTATTCCGTTGCACGTATTATATTTACATTTAATGAATGTACACTTCTATCGTCTTTATAATTTAACAAAAGTTATCGAAAATATATTTCAAGTAAAAACATAACCAAAAATTTATGACACTTCAAAAACCATTCATTTTATTTGGTCTCGGTGCATTTGTGTCCAAAAGTACTGTGCCCAATAGAGATGTGTCCAAAAGTACTGTGCCCAATAGAGATGTTTCCAATCCTACTTGTGCCCAATAGAGATGTTTCCAATCCTACTTGTGCCCAATATAAATGTGTCCAATCGTACTTGTGCCCAATAGAGATGTGTCCAATCGTACTTGTGTCCAATGATGTTGTTTCTAAAAGTTCTGTGTCCAATAGCTAAGTTTCCAATCGTACTGTGTCTAATCGAAGGCCTCTCTATATCAATATATATAGATATATCTCAATCGGAAAACCGGACTCTCACAGTGTTGCCATTTTACCTTCAGCACGGCTAGTATTAAAGTAGGCTGTGCCACTGTTCTGAGTTATTAGACAAAACAATGAAAATTTTATTCTTAGAATTCTAATTTGGTTTCTTTCTGTTCTATGTCATTGCATTATCTTTCTTTGTTTCGTTCTACGCTATCTTGTTATTTTACCTCTCGAGCCCTCAAAAGTTCATTAATCTTTCGAGAAAATACATTTTATTCCTTAGCAAAGCCTCGGAAAACATTTTCGCAAAGGAAAACATTATTTCAAATGTTCTCAGTACAACATTTTTGGGACACTGTATAACAAAATATCTAAATAAATTAATTTTCCTCTGTTTCTGAAATTTACCAAGGCTTATCGCAATTTGTTGATTTTGAATCGAAAGGATAGGTATAGGAAAAGCTTATACATCTTTTGAAAATGTGACGTCACACCCTCTTCATCTTTGCCGAGGGGAAAATTATCTGCGTCGCATCTATAGATATATATAATCTAAGGTGTACTGTGATCGACGCCATTTTACCTTTTCAACATAAATCCGTCTAGCGGCTATTCAGAATACTAATGTAATATTAATATAAG